>JAPVLO010000094.1:2040000-3240000 GCA_027257055.1 Cephalopachus bancanus | reverse complement strand
ACTTCATCAGTGACACTATCTCTTCCCTCAGAAACACGTTTACTCCATTTGTACACTGCCATTTTCTTCATGGCACTACCCTCATAAACTTGGACTAACATGTCCCTGATTTCACTTCCTGTTTTGACAAATTTAACAAGAAATTTAATGTTTGTTCTCTGCTTTAATTGAAGTTCTGATATTCTCATGATGGCAAACAAAAACATGCAACAGCAATCATGAATGCCACTCAGCAAGATTCCGCCACATGTCGACATGAACACAGCTGTGGGACACCGATACACCAAGGTTATGAAACCTTAGTGTGTTGTTTGTACAATGCTACAATTTTTTTTTTTTTTTTTTTGAGTTGGAGTCTCATTCAGTCGCCCAGACTGGAGTGCAGTGGCCGCTCCCGGCCACCGCAGCCTCGCCTGCTGGGCTCCGGCGATCCTTCCGCCTCAGCCTTCCGAGTAGCCAGAATTACAGGCATGCGCTACCACGCCCGGCTGATTTTTTGATTTATTGTAGAGATGAGGTCTCGCCTGCCCAGGTGGGTCTCGAACCCGCGGGCTCAGGCATTCCACTCACCTCAGCCTCCCAAAGGCGTGGGATTACAGGCTGAGCCACCGAGCCCGGCTCAATGCTGCTATTATAAGTGCATGATGGCAAGTTCATGAGCTTGATTGTCAGACCTCGTACACCATTCACACTGCTTGTATTTCTTCCTTCTCTTAAGGACACCAGTCAGATTGGATTAAGGTACCACTCTAATGGCCTCATTTTAACTTAACTACTACTTTGTAAATCTTATCTCAAAATGCTGTTATGCTCTGAGGTGCTAAGGCAACTTATAAAGTCTTGTCATAAAACTTCAACTTATGAGTCTGAGGAGGACATAATTTAGTTTATGGCATTACCATGTATAACATTCAAAAGACAAGTTAAACACAGGAGAGCAGATATGCCCAGATCCCAGAACATTCTCCAGACACGGAATATGTGTATGTGGCTAATAGATGGAACATTCATTATGGACCACACTGGCCTCCATTCCTGTCAGGGACATGTGGCTGGGGTTATAGTAGCACACACAGAATCACTAGTCTCAAGCACAGATTATGACAAGCTTATCTAATTTTTTTTGTCTGCATACAGTGCTGACTTATACACATTTCCAGATACTGTTACATGCGTCTAGAGTAGGTTGGCCCTAATTTCAGAATTTCATCCAAGTATCCACAACCAAATGGACCACGTCAGATGATGAGCAGTCTCCTGTCGAGAATACTGTCTTCACATGGCTTATTCAGAGTGGGCTACGCATTTACCTTTTGTATTTGGCAATGAGAAAGGCAAACCTTTAACTGGCCTTTTGTTGCAGTACTCAGTAACGGATGCCATCCATGAAAATTGAGACAAATTAAAAGGCTAGATGCCTGCAGCTTGAAATAGCACTTATTTTGGAACAACTCACTGTTGTGAGAATCAAATGAAGTAACGTAATAAGCAAAAGTGATTTGTAAAACTCTTAAATGGTGTGCACATGTGAGTCATCATCTTGTAGTTATTTTAGCCCCTCCGGTGGTACTCCTGGAGTTTGTTTAGTATTTGGATGAGTTAGAGACCAGCACTCTTATTGATCTTTCTAACTTTCAGACTTTCTTATTCATCTTTTCACTTACTTGTAAAAATCTGTACCATACATTTTACATAATATGACAGACAAGTCCCGGAGAAACATGCTTCAAGAAGCCACTGAGTTATTAAAATTACTTATCTGATTGCTTATATTCTAGTTACACAAAGCAAGCATGGGAAATTAAAAATTTGTGTCAAAAGTAATAACATGCCTTGGGGGCTAGTTTGTCAGACTAAAAGCATGAGTAATGCAGCAGGTCAGAATGCAAAATAATTTGTCGTTAAGGGGAAGATGTTTGAGAGAACTCCAGTGGCAGGTAGCGGATTTGTTAGGACGCTTTGTTGGGTGACAGGATTTCAAGGGAGAGGAAGAAGAAGTTCCACTGGCATTGCCTCAAGCTAAAACTTGGAGCTGGGCTTAGAGATGATAAAGAGACTATGTAAGCACTGAAGATGAAGGCAGTTGAGGACAACAGTATTGGGAAGACAGAGGCAGTGAGTGAACGGGCAGATACCCCAGTGGCTGAGAAGGACTGGAATCCACGAGCATCTGGAATTCTCTTCCCTTCTCTGGTGGGCCTCCTTTATCCTGGACTCCTACGTTTTATAGTTTGGTTCTTTGTGTGTAAATACTTGGTTTTGTTTATAGCTCCACTTCAATTTTATTATGTCAATTTTTCATTTTTATTTAAGAAGTATGCTACCTGCCTTAAAAATGATAAAATACATAATTTAAAATATACCCTAGTCTTTGCCTTGTAGGAATCTGTTAATTAAATATGTGTTTTTCCTTCCTAGTCATATCTTATGCTTATACTTGTCATGTGCCCTAACACCTAAGGATGTAATTTATATATCTAAAGGTAACACTTTCTAACTAAAAATTAAAACGAAAACACAATGCTAAATGAAGAGATTGAGGTAAAATAGACTCATTTAATAGGTATCCCTTCTTATACATTTTTAAGCATATAAAATTATTGTCTATTATCTGGAATTGCATGCACACATATGTATTAAAAGTATACAAGACTTGCATAGGGGAAGTGCATGACCATTTCAAGAGAGTAATCACATTTAGAGAGAGAAATAAACAGGTGAGTAGAGAGCTCTATGTGTTTTCATGTTTTAGTTTTTTGTAAATGGAGCTTTGAAATATGCAGCAAAGTATTAATATGTGATTAATATACTTTTGCACATGGATGCTTGTATTAACACTGTCTGTATTGTATACTTTGCTAAATGTTTAAAATACTTTGTAGGTAAAAATGAATTAAAAATTTAATCAAACAAAGCCTAAACCCATGTTTTCTGCTAAGAGCTTCTTCACCAGCAAAATCTTAAATCACTCACAACTAATCTCTTCATTTAGTAGTTGAGAAATACTCTTTCATTTGACATTAGGTAGTAAGATGCTACTTTTAAGACAATAAGTTGTTTGTTACTGTTTTATAAAGGATAACTCATAGTCATGAAGAAAGTATGCAAGAGTCTGAGGAACTTTGAAATTGCTATCGTTTTTGCTAAAACATTAAAATTGCACAAATATTCCATAAATGAATTACCTCCTATGGGAGAGACATATTGTAGTCAAAGAATTCCAGAAGCAAGAACAGATCAATGGGTTCTAGCTCAGGTCTGCTAAGAGTTTAGCCACGGACAAGCCAGCTAACCTCCGTGGGTTTCCACCTCTAGTTCTATAAAATGAAAGCAACATTATTCCTAGCCCTGTGTCCTCTCAGCAGGTGATAACGTAGCAGAGTGTGACAACGTAGCAGGTTTGGAAGTCAGACTGGGTCATGTAACAGCAGTTATTGTCCCTATTTGCCAGGGTGCTTGTGAAGGCTGAATAAAATCATATAAACACAGTCTTAGAATAGTGCCCCACAAATGTAAAAGGGCTTGGCTCTTCTAATTGCTATTACAAGATGCTGTGATTTCATATGCTCAGAACCATGCCAAGTTTGTGGAAACTTATAATACCAAGGGCATTATTTTAGTTTATCACTTCTGAAGTCGTTTCCTACTGTTTAATTGCAACCCAGGACTGAAAAGACACATATACTTTAGTCCTGGACCTCGAGGAGTTAGTGATGTAGTTGAGATACAAAAGGCAAAGTACATGAGATATTACTAATCCATGTGGCCTCTAAGAAGAATAGAATAGTGATGTTCATCCTTAGCCTATAGGAGGAAGTCAAGGATGGGTAAAGAATGATTAAATGAATAACGTGGAAGACTTCAGATTAAAATTATTAAAAAAATGATTAAATGAATAACAAGGAAGACTTCAGATGGGTAAAAAATGATTAAATGAATAACGTGGGAACCCAGCTAAAACTCAGTGGTCATTGTTTTCTTAGTAGCCTCTCAGCCATTCTCAGTGCTAACTAATGGAATGGAATAACAAAGTCTTAAGTGATTTCATCACTAATAGGAGAGTTCTGGGTTATGAGAAGAATCTGCTTAATTTACAACCTGAAGCATGGATTGATAACTTCTGTCTTGAGCAAGAAGTTTATGTGCCAAACCTTGCATTCCTCTACATGAAAGTATGAATTCTGTTTTGTTTTGTTTTTTAGCTGAATATTGTTTCCAAATAAGCTATTTACTTTTTAATCCTCTTTGCCAGGAATCCCTCTGCATGCTGTTACTGATGTCTTGCCCAATGAAGCAATGCACTTGTCTTGTGCTTCTTAGGGTGAACCAGGAGGACAATTTAGTCCTAAAAAAAAAAAAAAAGGAAAGTCAACTTTGAAGTCTTGAGCAGAGGCTTACACTACTGTCTAGAATGGTCAGTGCCTTCCCTCTAGAGGAAGCTTACCTTAGAAGGCTAGCCATTAGGTCCTTTCAGAAATTAGGTTCTGCAAGAGTTTATCTGTGGTCTCCCTGGCTAACTGGACAGTGAGGCAGTGAGGTGAACTGCCGTAAGCAAAGTTTCACAGGCAAGTGGATCTGAGTTGGTCTCTGCCTTCTACAAGCTACTGAGATTATCGCGGCAAATTACTTAGCTTCTTTGAGGTTATTTTCTTATTTGTAAAATAGAATAAAACTAAACCTACCTTTTGAATTATTGTAAGGATTAACATGATAATTGTAAGGATTAACATGATAATTGATGTAAAAAGTACTTAGCAAACTAACTACTCAGGTAAGGTATGTGTATGTGCACATAATTCAGCATGACTACATTAGTTCCCATCCTTTTGCCCTTACTTTTCTTTCCATAAAGTAAAACACAGCATTTTAAAATAGTGATTTTAATGTTTACTTAAAAATTTTTTTTTTTAAATTTTAAAGATGTGGTGTACAATTCAGGGTTAGGTATTCAAATGGTCATTGTACAGGTAAAGTTTGGGACTAACTTTGGTCCCCACTTCACCTGGTTTGAGATCAGGTACGCTTATGGATGAAGTGTGCTCCCCATCCCTGGCAGTTTCCCACTATTGCCAATCCCTTTCTTGTAGCTTTATGATAATGTTCAGGATCCACTTATGAGTGAGTACATGTGGTACTCAGTCCTTTGTTTCTGTGATAGATCACTCAGTATTATAGACTCTAAGTCCATCCAAGTTGCTGTGAAGTTAATAATTTTGTCCTTCTTTATGGCTACATAATATTCCATTGTGTATATGTACCACATTTTTTAATCCAGTCCTCTTTCGATCGGCATCACGGTTGGATCCATGTTTTTGCTATTGTAAATAACGCTGTAATAAACATGCGTGTGCATGTATCTTTTTCATAGAGTGATTTGAGTTCCTCTGGGTATATTCCCAGTAGGGGGACTGTGGGGTCATATGGAAAGTTGATTTTTATATCTTTTAGGAATCACCAAACTGCTTTCCACAGAGGTTGTACTAGTTTACACTCCCAGCAACAGTGTAGAAATGTTCCCTTTTCCCCGCATCCTCTCCAGCATCTGTTGTTTTTTGAATTGTTGCTGATGGCCATCCTGACTGTAGTTAGGTGGTATCTCAGTGTGATTTTAATTATTTTTATTCTCTAGAAAATAAAAAGAGGAAATTCAAGTCTCAAACAATTGAAATACAAACTCAAGACTCAAGTTGGTCAAAAGAGAGGAGGCTGCTGTGAGAAGAGCAGAGTCACACACTATGTTACGCGCATTTATTGACATTTTGTTTCTGTGAGGATCACAGCATGTCTTTGCTAATAATCATGAGCATTTCATTCTAACATCTACGTTTTTGTTTTGTGGTTGCTCACTTTTCACATTTTCTTGTTATTTGATGTAAAAGTGTTTCAGGTGAAGAGGGTTATGAATGAATTGAGTCATGTGATCTCAGTCATCTGGTTCAGAATCCGAACTTAGTGTTTTCCATTTTGGTCCCACACTAATAATTTTATTCACCTGAGTTGTCTCCTATCAAAAAACGAATCAAGTCTTTAAAACTTTTTTGTCAGTGATCTAACACAGATACAAAGAACTAAGTACCACATGTTCTCACTCGTAAGTGAAAACTTGAACATCTACCATAATACTGCAGGAAAGGGATTGGCAGTACCGGGACATTGCTGGGGAGGGAAGGAGGAGGGAGCACATAAAATAAATAAGGGTGACTGATCCTAATCCAAGTGAAGTGAGGTCCAATGGGAGGCCCCGAGTTCACCTGTATGTAAACCACTTGTGTACTCAATCCTTATTTGCACCCTACATCTTTAAAATAAAATAAATTAAAACTCTTTCATTTTCTATTTTGTGTTGTCTTTTTTTTTTTTTTTTTTTTTTTTTTTGAGTTGGAGTCCCACTCTGTTGCAATCCACTCGCCTCAGCCTCCCGGCCTCCCAAAGTGCTGGGATTACAGCCTGAGCCTGTGTTGTCTTTCATAAGAAAGCAGAAACAAAGAGCACTATTTTGGACTGAAAGAAAGTCTCATGGAACAGATTTCTGCTTTCTATCATTGTCCTCTCTGTATTCTCAGTGTGACCTTGGTCTCAGAAGAGATGTCGTGAATGCAATTCTTCTGAGAGTAGCCCTGAACATCTGATAACTGCCACATTACTGAGGCATTTCTGGAACTCAAGCATTCTGACTTGGCTTCAAACACCACAAAATAACCAGACCCCTTCCTTAAATAACCCTCCTGAGACCATATGTGGCTAAAGAGAGTAAAGGCATATTGTATATTCTCTAATGTACTGTTAACAGCTAAAGGTAATGGGAATAAATTCCACAAGGGATTCCTAATTTTACCAGTGGCTTTTTTTTTCTTCTGTGTATCTAGCTGTCTTAATCAGAGAAATAACTCAAGTCTGTTAAACATTAACTATATGCCAGACATTCCTATCACATGCCTGGACATTTATAGTGCCTACTTATATGAGGTGTAGGTACTATTACATGTGCTTTACCAGTGAGGATACTGAAACACAGAGAGATTAAATAAATAGCTCATTGTCACACAATTTGTAAAGTTAAGTGGTAGGCTGTGGAATCAAGCTTGAGCCTTTGGATTGTAACTCAGCCCAACCACATTCGGAGACACACATTCACACAAAAGCTTTCACATATAGGCGAAGTTTGGGCCTCCCATTGGACCTCATTCACCTGGATTAGGATCAGGCATCCTTACTGATGTTACGTCCAAAGTTGCTGTTGCTTCCAAATGCCACTGGATTGTATGAACAAGGTAGTTTTGAAAAGGGGGCTCCCAGCTCAACTACCAGCTCCATTTAGAAAAACAGCCTCGGTCGGGCTCAATGGCTCAGCCTGTAGTCCCAGCACTTTGGGAGGCTGAGGTTAGTAGACTGCCTGAGCTAACGTATTCAAGACCAACCCCGGCAACTTGGAGAGACCTCATCTCTACAATAAATATTTAAAAAATTAGCCAGGTGTAGTGGCACGCACCTGTAGTTTCGGTTACTTGAAAGGCTGAGATGGAAGGTTCACTAGAGCCCAGCAGGTTGATGCTGGGGTGACTGTGAGTGTGCCACTGTACTCCAACCTGGGTGATACAGTGAGACTTCAACTCAAAAAAAAAAAAAAGGAAAGAAAAGAAAAGAAAAGAAAAATAGCTTCACCTCAGCTCCATTTACGTTAGTGTTTCTCATGTGCAATGAGGCTCCCAACTCTCTTTCAACCTCAGATGACTACAGGCATTATTAGAAAAGGCACAGATGATATTAGGCTACTGACTGAGGACTTACTATAAGAAGATTACTTTCTGAAGTTATTGCAAGTTTCCTGGCATGCACTAGATACGCTTACTATTTTAATGCCCAATTATCTTTTTAAGATTCATTTTTTAGGTAGATAAATAGCAAGCTGCAACAGAGAATATATAATTTTACTTTTTCAATGTATCTATTTCATTATGTCTATATAAGGATAGACAACATGCTTTGGTTTTAGTACTAGAAAAGAACAACAAGAATAACTTTAATTGCAGAAATATGTTTTGGGTAAGCAAGTCACAATAGAGAAATGAAAAAGGAAGGTGTGAATCTGAAACACTTAGAAGAAACTTCTTTTTCACCCTTATTTGCTAATAGTCAGTAAACTGAGAGGGCTTTTCTAGGTATAACTCAGAAAGAAAAGAATAGTGATAGCATTCATCCCATAAGAAACATCCAGTTAATGGTAATGGAGAAAGTTACTTCATCATCGAAAACATTTTCTTCTTTTCTTGTGACATAATGCAAGATACCCTTTGATTTTTTTTTTCAGAGAAATGTGAATTAATGAAAACAATTGTCTCTTTCCTCAATTCTGCCTGGAAACTATGCCAAGGTATGAAACGTTCTTCTGGGCTATAATTACTTTCAGTGAAGTTAATTATCATCCTACCTTACAAGAGCATGGGACTGACAGGGCACTTGGAAAGTTCCTATTTCCTGGTTTTTTTTTCTCTCAATAGATTTATAGGTATTTTCACATCATAAAACATCTAAACGAACACTTCAGAATATGCCTTAAATAATCTGTAACTGCTACATATATGGAGCCTGCACCTATCCCTCTCTTTGAATACAAATAGCATAAATTGTTATAGGTGAGGATGAAATCCCAAGAATGTAGGATGTACCATGAAGGGACAAGAAATGAAACAACAAGCAAGGGAAAACTAACAAAAACCAAGAAGTTGTAACTTCAACAACTTCAGAAAAGGCAGCATTATGAACAGACTCGTATCTTAGAAAAACCACTTTTTTGTCACTGTGAAAACGTTACTGTAAATAACTAAGGAAATCATATTTATATTATATATTACATTAGTTGACAGCATTTGGGTCAAAGCTGGCGTAGTGGAAGTGGGTTGTGCTTAACCCCTCTTTATAATATATTTGCATTAATAACTAAAGAAAAAATGAGCTGCACTCAAATATGATAATAATAAACTACCTCCGGCAAAAATCACAAATAAAGAATCACTCATCTTCTAATTGGCCTCTTCAGAGAGTTCCAGAGTCCTCTGGTTTGTGCATTTTGGCATCTGACATATAGGAGTGAAGCCTAGAGATAGGTTCTAGAGTGTTCTTCATGATGGAGGACACGTGGTTTGAGAGAGAACGAAGAAAATGACATATGTAGGAAGTTGAATTGAGTAAAAAATATAGGAAATGTCAGCTACCAACTAAAAAAATCTTTTATCTTTATTACCATTATTACAATACATCAGTAGGAATCATTATTTTAACTTTTAAATGATAAAAGAGATGTCAAGAGGGGTATGTGGCTTACTTAGGAAGTATTCAACAAAGATAAATTTACAAATAGATCTTTATCTGAAGTTATAAAAATAAGAATTGGGTCAAAAGCATTGAGCTGTTTCCTCAATACTGGTCAATTTAGTTCAGTATTGACCCTACATGTACTAAAATGTCTGCTCTAAGAAACAGAGAATTAAACTCTGAAAAATTTTCTGCCGTGTTGTGATGAACATGGCAATAATAACAATAATGACGATGAAGATGATAATGGTGGCAATGATTTAGTTTTCTTTACTGGTAGTTGTGTCACTTTGTTTTCTGCTATTAACAAATCCTAAGAAATAAAGTATAGAAGGAACTAAATATAAGAAGTTGATTCCAATCTGCTAATGATTTAAGGAACTAAGTGAACTCATTCATTTTCTTTCTTTAACTTTATTAATTAAGAATCTGAGGATCAGAAGAGATTAAAAAATCATTTGTTGGACACAGTTTCAAGGCATCTTGCTTCATACACTTAATAATTTACTGTATGTTTCTCATGTATTGAATGTCCCTTAAAGTAACTGGTTCTTTGGAGCTCAGTCCCTAAATTGATAGGGACCATAAGAAGGGACAGTAAGAAGGAGTAAAAATGAAGTGACTCAATAATACTGAAATCTGTTCCTAGGTTGATTACTTCCTTGCCTTTGCTCAGCAGCTATATGGACTTCCTGGATTAGACAGACATCTCTTCAGAAGGGCAGGGGATACATTTCTTCCAATTAACTTTCTCCTCTGCCACCAGAAAGATGAAAAAGCACACTTAAAACACCCAGGGCCTAGGTCTGTGTCACATGTCTTCTTACTTGGGTGTTTCTTTATATGACTTCAGAATCTGGCTAGGTATAATTAAATTGAATTGAATGCCATAGAAGTTTGATCACTCCATGGTACCAATGTCCTCTGGTAATATCTTAGGCTTAGATTTTGTGAGACAGTTGTCAAAAATCTGACATAGCAATATCTATTTTTTTTTCTTTTTGGATGCATTTTTTATGTCTGCTCATTTTCAGCCCTGAATGGAACTTTCCTTTTGGTTTGTTATTAAACTATTATAGAACAATGTAAGTAGTCTCTTTGCCTTGGTCCCAAAATACCAAGGTAGTTAAACAGTATGACTTATGATCTAAAAACTGTTTAAATGGTTAGGATGTATTTAGGATTCTGCTGAAAATAACTCAAAGTAAAAATGTGTGGCTATTCATGGTACTCATCTGAGATCAATTCTGATAGAAAATGTCCCCTTATTGACTACGATCAATATTGTAGTTGTAGAATACCAGCATTATGTATGTAATAAATATAAAAGCTTAATAGATTTTCTTAGGAATGTGGTTTCATGAAATGCATGAAGAGTGTGTATGACTTCAGTTGTCAGAATAGGACCAATGATTTGTTGTCTGGGTTTTACCTTGACAAAGGAAAATTTCTAATTTTAGCCTGTCTAGATGAGCCCAGGAAGGCTGAATCAGCTTCATTCTAAACCATCAACATCTGTGACCTTGGAAAAAAATCAATATTCAGCTAGTCTTTGGGAAATGGAGTTAATTCAACTTCTAATTCAAGTCAATTAATAGTTATCAATCCCTCACAGTGTGCTGGATACAAGTGGTTAACTTTATTGTCCACCTGTAGCCCACTATAAATGGGAGACCGATTTGTATACACTGAACTATTAATATGTAATCCAAAGTTGGGCTATCGTCATTACACAGACAAAGCATTAAAAGGAAGCAGATGATGACTGAAGGTAGCTGGCGGAGAGGAAAATTTCACAGAGAAAATGAAATTTAAGTTAGAACATTAAGGAAGAGTGCCCTTTTCCTTTCTTCTTAGAAAACGCTCAAGAATCCCATAGAATCACATACATTCTCTTCCTGACTGATTAAATACTTCCAGTTATCTAATATATGAACTGCTTCTGTTGGTAGGGAACTAATGAACTAAATTAACTTTTTAATAGGTAACCATTCTGTCTTGTATTGATTTGTGAATAATAAAGTTGGAAGTAGGTGTTATAGTTTCTCAAATGGTGAATTTGGGTCAAAAAGATAATTCTTTTTTTAAATTTCTTATTATAAAATTGTTGGGTACAATTAAGGGTTAGGTATACAAATGTGCATTGTACTGGCACCCTTGTCAATAAGGGGTGTCTCCCCATCCCTAGACAGATATTGACTACCATTAGTCCCACCTCCCTTCCCCTCCCTACACCCCCCCATAGTTTCCCACCACTGTCAGTTCTTTTTTTATAGTATTATGGTAGATGTTCAAGGTCCACTATATGAGTGAGAACATGTGATACTCAGATCTTTGTTTCTGTGAGAGAACACTCAGTATTATAGACTCTAGTTCCATCCAGGTTGCTGCAAAATTCATGATTTTGTTCTTTTTTATGGCTGCATAGTATTTCATTGTGTATATGTACCACATTTTTTTTTTTTTTGAGTTGGAGTCTCACTCTGTCGCCCAGACTGGAGTGCAGTGGCCGCTCCCGGCCACCGCAGCCTCAACCCGCTGGGCTCCGGCGATCCTTCCACCTCAGCCTTCCGAGTAGCTGGAATTACAGCACTACCACGCCCGGCTGATTTTTTGATTTATTGTAGAGATGAGGTCTCGCTGCCCAGGCGGGTCTCTAACCCGCGGGCTCAGGCAATCCACTCACCTCAGCCTCCCAAAGGCGCGGGATTACAGCCTGAGCCACCAAGCCCGGCTTATACCACATTTTTTTAATCCAGTCCTCTTTTGATGGACAGCATGCTTGGTTCCAGGTTCTTGCTATTGTGAACAATGCTGCGATAAACATACATGTGCAGGTATCTTTTTGATAGAGTGATTTGAGTTCTTCAGGGTATATTCCCAGTAGGGGGATTGCAGGGTCATATGGGAGATCAATATTTAGAGCTTTTAGGAATCTCCACACTGCTTTCCACAGAGGTTGCACTAGTTTGCACTCCCATCAACAGTGTAGAAGTATTTCCTTTTCACCACACCCTCTCCAGCAACTGTTATTTTTTGTTATTGATAATTGCCATTCTGACTAGAGCTAGGTGGTATCTCAGTGTGGTTTTGATTTGCATCTCCTTGATGATTAGTGAGGTTGAACATTTCTTCATGTGTCTGTTGGCTGCTCAGATGTCTTCCTTTGAGAAGTGTCTGTTCATATCTTTTGCCCACTTTATAATGGGGTTGCTTGTTTTTTACTTTTCAGCACGTTTGAGTTCCTTGTAGATCCAAGATGTTAAGCCTTTGTCAGACCTGGAGTTGGTAAATACTTTTTCCCAGTCTGTGGATTGTCTCCCTGCTGTCTTGATGGTGTCTTTGGCTTTGCAGAAGCTTGTCAGTTTAATGAGGTCCCACTTATCTATCTTATCTCTTACGGCCTGTGCATTCCGTGTATTGCTCAGGAATTGGATGCCAGTTCCAATTTCCATAAGGGTGTGTCCTGCATTTTCTAAGGTTCTTATGGTTTGAGGTTTTACATTTAGGTCTCTGATCCATTTAGAGTTAATTTTGGTATATGGGGATGGATAGGGGTCTTGTTTGAGTCTTCTGCATGTGGTCAGCCAGTTTTCCCAGCACCATTTACTGAATAGGTTCTGCTCTCTCCAGTGGTAGGTGGTAGAGGTTTTGTCAAAGATGAGTTGGTTGAGAAATTGTAGTTTTGCTTCTGGAATCTCAATTCTATTCCATTGGTCTATATGCCTGTTCCTGTACCAATACCAAGCTGTTTTGATTATTGTAGCTTTATAGTAAAGTTTGAAGTCTGGTAATGTGATATCACCTGCTTTGTTTTTTTTTTGCTGAGGATTGTCCTGGCTATTCTTGGTCTTTTGTGTTTCCATATGAATTCCTGTATTGTTTTTTCTAGGTCTGAGAAGAATGTTGCTGGCAATTTGATGGGTATTGCATTAAATCTGTAGATTGCCTTAGGTAGGATGGACATCTTCACAATGCTGTTTCTTCTGATCTATGAGCATGGGATATTTTTCCACTTGTTGTGTCATCTTTGATTTCTTTGAGCAGTGCTTTGTGGTTGTCATTGTAAAGGTCTTTCACATTTCTGGTTAGGAATATGCCGAGGTATTTCATCTTCATTTTTTTTTTTTTTTGCTATTGTGAATGGAATTGTGCTTTTCATTTGGGTTTCTGTTTGTTTATTATTGGTGTAAAGAAATGCGATTGTCTTTTGCACATTTATTTTATATCCTGAGACTTTGCCAAAGTCCTTTACCAGTGTTAGGAGGTTTTTGACGGATTCTCTAGGGTTTTCAAGGTATACAATCATGTCATCTGCAAAGAGTGATAACTTGACCTCCTCTTTTCCTATTTGGATACCCCTGATTGCCTTCCGTTCTCTGATTGCTCTAGCCAGGACTTCCAATACTATATTGATCAGGAGGGGTGAGAGTGGGCTTCCTTGTCTTGTTCCAGTTTTCAGGGGAATGGTTCCAATTTTTGTCCATTTAGGAGTATGCTGGCTGTGGGTTTCTCATAGATGACTTTTACTATTTTGAGATATGTTTCCCGTATGCCTAGATGTCCGAGGGTTTTTATCAAGAAAGGGTGCTGGATCAAAACGATGTTTCAATGGCAAAATCAGAAGAAAATCGGCACTTCTGTTTCTCTCTCTAGAAAAAAAAAAACCCACTATTTTGCTTTAAAATTTTTATTTTCAAAACAAAGCAAACTAACTAAAAATAATAAAAACTCACATCTTATGGATGCCTTAAAGAATTATATGCTTGAACATAGGAAGATAATTAGACTGATTCTGTTTGGCTTCAGTTGTCAGAATAGGACCAATGATTTGTTGTTTGGGTTTTACCTTGACAAAGGAAAATTTCTAATAATAAGAGTGACTCAAAATTCAAATCAAGTGACTTGGGAAGTAAGTTATTGGTTTTCATAAGAGAGAAGGTTTCTACCCTTCCAAAATAAAGTTAGGCTTCGTAGTTTGTGCTTATGGACAAACACAAACATTTCCTCAAGAAGTATTTTGAATTGACTTCAATAGTCAAGGCAAGAGGCAAGACCGTTCTGCTCTGTTGAGTAGGAGTGAGATGATTTGACTCAAGCATTAAAAATAAAATGAGCAACTAAAAGAGAAAAAGAGCAAAGAATACTAATTCTTCCTCTCTGAACCATTTGGGAATGTTATGTATCTTCAAGATATATAAAAAGACAGGTTGAAAAGAAAACTGACAAATCTTTTTTTGCCTTTCCATTATGAATTAAGAACCATCTGTACAGCTAAAATACTTGAACAAATATGAAGTGTTCTATCATGCAGTAGATGAAATGAGATATATAAGAAGTTAGGTCTGTGTGTGTATTTCTTTGTCAAATAACTATGAAAGTACATTTGAATGTGCACATTAAGAATAGATGTGGATTAATCTCTTCAGTGCTTCCATTATAATTTTGCTTGACATTACGGGACTAACAGTTGTTCAACATAGAGACTAGCAGAGAGGGTGAAATTTTATTCCAGCCAGATGATTCTGGGCATCATTTTTCAAGCCAATGAAAATGCACTGCTGAGTTGGATTTTTCTACTAATAGGAATTGATTTGAAATTAACTGAAATTGGATGACTTCTAAGTTTCTTCCTACAATCAAAGGGAAAAGATGACTATAATGCTATCCTGTCGAGGGGCAAAGAGCACTTGTAATATTTAGAGTGTTATTTCCTGGTATGTCTGGTGAACCCAGAGATCAGATGTTTTTATTTCAACACAGGGCTTTAACAGCATCTGTTTGACTATGGCTTTTCCCCCCTCCCCCAGTAACCAGAGAGATGGTGGCAGAAGTAGAAGGGTTTTTGTTTTGTTCTGTTTTGGTTTGTTTTTTTTGAGTTGGAGTCTCACTGTCACTCACACTGGAGTGCAGTGACTCACTCACAGCCACCCCAGCGTGGACCTGCTGGGCTCCCCATGCTTCTGCCTCGGCCTTCCAAGCAGCCAGAACTACAGGTGTGTGCTACCATGCCCAACTAATTTTTGATTTATTGTAGAGAGGAGGTCTTGCCAAGTTGCCCAGGCTGGTCTCAAACCCGCGGACTCAGGCAATCCACTCTTCTTGGCCTCCAAAAGTGCTGGGATTACAGGCTGAGCCACCAAGCCTGGCCTAGAAGGGGTTTTATGAATTTGGACACATTTCAGCTCTAAATATTTGGTTGTAAGAGATAACTGAAGATCTTGATACCTTTGCCAAAATGATCTCTTCTGCCTCTCACACTCCCAACTTATGACCTTCCATCTTATTTACTTGGTGAAGGCCAACAATACAATTGCCCTAAGATTCCACTCTCTCTACTTACAGTCTTTTTTGATAGAGAAATAAGTCTTCATCTTGACATTGCCCGGCCATGCAGCTGCCTTAGGGGGTCCCGAGAGAGAGCCGTGAGAGATTAACAAAGACACAGACACAAAGACATAAAGAAAAATTGGGGTCAGGTGGGACACTTTCCTCTGATGGAGAATTGGCCCTGAACTAGCTCAGCATGTTTATTTTATAATCAAACACAAAAGAAGTTAGGAGGGATTCAAGGTCTATGAGGGAGCTATAACGGAATTTTATTGCTACCTAAATGGCAAGCTGTTCCGCGGGTATCTTGTTGTTACCAAGGCTTTCTATGTGGTATTTGCACTCAGATGTGTGGATCCTGAGATGCCGTTCTGTGCAGTAGGCTGCATCCCTTGCTCTTTGGTTAGGGTGTGGAGCAACCAAGCGGGACCTTGCCTTTGCGTGGGACTTTGCCTTTGCTCAAGGTCTGCTGTCCGGACAGTGCTTTACCTGCTCCCCACATGACATGACTCTAGGTGGTTATAGCTTTCAAATTTTTATCTTCTTTACTAAGGACTATAATTGGTTTTAGAGTGGAGTTGTTTTCTATTTCTTGGCTAGTATATGAAAGGACAGACTGAGAGCCGAAAGCCATTTTTCATCTCATTCCTAAACCTTAATACAATGATGAGAAAGTAGAAGCTACGGTTTTGGAGAGATACATATTTTAGGTAAAATTAACTTTGCCAACTTTGTCTTTTGAGAAACAGACTTCCTGATACTCATAGTGGCAATAAATCTTGCCTAGAGTAAAGGGAATTTACAAGGCCTAAGACATCATGCATTGGGCAAGGATTGGGCAAGAAGTCACAAAACTTGTAATTACAAAAGTTATGACCTTTCAGAGGAAGAGTAGGTGGGGATTTGATCTTCCAGTAAATTGGGCACTATCTACAGCGAAGTCAAGGATTCCCTGAAGCTACCCACTGGGAATGCATAGGAGATAAGGGGAAGTGTACCCTCCATTAGCTCTAAGGAATGTCATTCAGGAAGGTGCAGGAGCATTAGAATCCTTGTTACCCCCTTCTCTAGGGGCTATGATAATGTGGGCAGACATTAGTGGGTCTCTGTGTCACAGGATCTCCAAGACATTCACAGGTAGTCAATAAGGAAGTCACGGCAGTCACATCTGCCTGATTGCAGCATCTCCAGGGGAAAGGATTTAAGCCAGGACTCAGGAGACTACGGTACCACACTCACCTAGAATGTAAGCCTGCTCCCTGTCTGTGGGGAGTGAACTTTTCTTAAATAAATCTTATCTTTTTTCACCTCTTTGTGTGTTGCAATTCTTTGCATTACTCGGATCTCTAGGTTGCCAGCATGCATCTCCGGCTTGCCAACTCTGGCAGTACTGTGCCCCTGCACCTCCCTTGCCTCCCTCTCCATCCATTCATCCACCCTTACACTCTCCATGTCCTAACATTTTGGTACCCTAAACTTAGCTGCCCTTCAAGGAATATGTTGTTGACTGTCAGGAGACATGAGGTAAGTTGGGTAGAATTTGGTAAGAGCATTGTTTTTTCAAACTGATCTTATTTCTTTTTCTTTCTTTTCTGTGAATTACTACACAGGCCAATGAGAGGATGCCATAGATATATAGTACATTTGATTTTAATAAACTGTCATGTAGCCGGGCTCGGTGGCTCAGCCTGTAACCTTTGGGAGGCTGAAGTGAGAGGATTGCCTGAGCTCGCGGGTTTGAGACCCGCCTGGGCAGCGAGACCTCATCTCTACAATAAATCAAAAAATTAGCCGGGCGTGGTAGCGCATGCCTGTAACTCCGGCTACTTGGAAGGCTGAGGCGGAAGGATCGCCAGAGCCCAGCAGGTCGAGGCTGTGGTGGCCGGGAGCGGCCATTGCACTCCAGTCTGGGCGACAGAGTGAGACTCCAACTCAAAAAACCAAAAAACAAAAACCCAACCCCCCCCAAAAAAACCTGTCATGTGACACCCTTAAATAAAAATGAGAGAAATGTGAGCTCAGTTATAGTATGGTTTGGTTGATTGATAGCTGGTTGAACAATTAGACTCTCAGTCACTTGATGGTTGGCTGGAACAAAAAGGCTATTTTATTGGGGACAATGCTGAAATGCCATTCTGGTACTTCTCTATTGAAATTATACAAGTCTGGACAGTAGTCAAGATGTTTATTTGCATCATCATTTAAAAGCACACAGTAGGGCTGAGTGCTCATGCCAGGAATTCATGCACTTTGGGAGGCTAAAACAAGAGGATTGCTTGAGGCCAGGAGTTCGAGACCAGCCTCCTGGCCTCAAGCACAGTGAGACCTCATCTCTACAAAAAAAAAATTAAAAATAGTTGGGTGTGGTGGTGTGCACCTATAGTCCCAGATATTCAGTAGGCTGAGGCAGGATTGCCTGAGCCCAGGAAGTCAAGGTTGTTGTGAATTATGATCATGCCACTGTACTATACTCTGTGTGACAGAGTGAGACTCTGACTCAAAAAAAAAGAAAGAAAAAAGAAAAAAAAAAACTGCACAGTAATATATTACTAAAATATAAAATTTAAATAATCTCTGCAAATAGACTTTTGTATCTTCATTTCTTCATGTGAAATAAAAGTAATCATTTCATAAGTTTTTTTTTTTAAAGTCAGTGTATCACTTCTTATTTCTGGTTCACATGTTGACCAGTCTATTTTACAGACAATACTGGGAAAATAACTGAAGAGAAGAAGACATCAGGGAAACTTTGAATTCTATATTTATTAATTTGGGAAATTGCAATAGCTAAGTAGCAGCCCAGGCTCAACTCATGGTCTTGGCATGTATTGGAGAGGTTAATGAGAAATTCGGCTAGTCAGAAAGAACTAATATGTGCCTATGTGCCTTTTTTTGTCTTCCTCTTGTGGCCTTTTCCTTTCATTGTCTCATTCTTGTTAGACAGTTAAGTCAAACTGTACTATTGAGAAACTACTGTGATAATACCCATCAGAGAAGTAATTATCTCTGAAGAAAGGGTAACAGGAAAGGCTGGTAAGATAGTCTTATACAGTGTTGAAAATAGCCTGTACCTTGGTTTGGGTGATAGGTACATGGGTTTACATTTATTAGGCAAAAATTGAGTAGTTTATTTGTGCAACTATATATATATTCCTCATACTTAAAATGAAAGAACAGTATGATTAAAGGCATTAGGCAGGAATAAGCAAATAAGCAGACATTAATCCAGTTTGACTGTAATATATAGAAAGTACAAGAAAGGAAGAGTTGAGAGTGTTTCATGTTAAGTTCTTAGGGTATAAATGTCATGATGAAGAAATCAAACTTTGTTCCTTAGGCATTAGGTAACTGTCGGGGAGTTTATTCTTGAACATTTGAACTTTATTAGAGTGAATTGACCACTACAGGAGTTGGTTGTGGATCCTCTGGAAAGCATACTGTGTGTGATTCTTATGGAAGAACGCTTTCTAATAGACCATGATTCCAGGGTGGTGGGTCAGAATCACTGACATCCATCTCATCCTAGGCAAGAAGTGGTCAATGAATATCCTCTAAGAAGTTCCATGCTCTTGAGTTTGAAATGAACCATATTTGAAAAATCAGAGATCTGGAAGAGAAAAGGAAAGGGAATGTGAAGAGGTGATTTCTAGGCATGTTCCTTGAGATATGGCAGAGGTAATTCAAGGTATATGGTATCTGGGAGCAATGGCCTTTCTTCATAGGATGCCTTTCTCATAACCTCCTTTAAGAGTTTAAGGACTTGTTTCTGCAGAACAGGACTAGCACATAGTAGGTTTTTAATAAAAATTTTCTGAATGAATTCAGAATGAATAATCCCCTTCAAAATAAAAAAATGGCATAATAATTATTTGTTATTCTGTTTTTGTTTTTTACTGGTAAGGTTGTTAAAAAGTTGTGATCACTCTAAGTTAAAACATTGTATTTCCTTCCTCACTTAAATATGCCTTCTATAGCCGGGCTTGGTGGCTCAGCCTGTAATCCCGCGCCTTTGGGAGGCTGAGGTGAGTGGATTGCCTGGGCCCGCGGGTTCGAGACCCGCCTGGGCAGCGAGACCTCATCTCTACAATAAATCAAAAAATCAGCCGGGCGTGGTAGTGCATGCCTGTAATTCCAGCTACTTGGAAGGCTGAGGTGGAAGGATCGCCGGAGCCCAGCAGGTCGAGGTTGCGGTGGCCGGAAGCGGCCACTGCACTCCAGTCTGGGCGACAGAGTGAAACTCCAACTCAAAAAAAAAATATATGCCTTCTATGACAGATGTACCAATTTACCAACAGATTTTATTGGTGTGTGTGGGGGAGGGTTTGTGTGTGGGGGAAAAACAGCAGTAAATGTACACATGGTCATAAACTGCATTCTAATTTCAGAAATACTAAAAATTTTTTTAAAAATAATGCCTCCTGGAGACGAAGAAGTGAACATACATAGGTCCCCATCTCCCATCTTTTATTGAAGACTTACATCATATGTTCATAACACACTCACCTTTCTTTCTCTTACATCCGCAGCAGCTCCCAGGACTGGCTGTTATTCTTGCAAACTCCATGAGAATATCCAGTAGACTAACATCTAAGGGGAAAAAAAACAGTCACTACACACTTGATCTGTGCAATTTACAGAAAATAGACTGCAGTCCCAGATCTTACACCTTTAAAGAAAACAACTAAAATCAGGAAAGAATAAAAGCTTGGAAGTCCCCTCCTCTAAGATTTCATTTCTGGCAAGATAATTTCATGATTATTTTCATTTAGTTGAATGTTGTATTTTCCTGCACATATGCTTCCAGTAAAATCTCTCAAAATATAAACAGTGTTGACTTCACCTTACTTGTCCTTAGAGTTCCCACTGTGAGTTTACCCTCCTCTGTTTATGCTAGAGGCCTGTCTACTGTTTATTCCTTCAGTTTCTTCAGGTCTTGATGCTTATTCTGAGAAATAATAATTGTATTGACTAACAATAATATAATATAATCATCTAATTGTCTTAGTCTGTTTTGTGCTATTTTAACAAAAGACCTGAGACTGAGTAATTTATAAAAAACAGAAATTTATTTCTCACAGTTCTGTAGGCTGGAAAATCCAAGAGCAAGATCCTGGTATCTGGTGAGAGTGTCTTGCTGTGCCCTTACATAGCAGAAGGTGGAATGCCAAAAGGTGAAGAAAACTCTGTGTCCTCACATTGCAGAAGAGCTAAAGAGAGTAAACCCACTTCCAGTAGCACTTTAAAAACAAAGTAGTCGCATTCATCCATTCATGAGGACTCCCATTAGGCCTCCCATCAGGCCACACTACCCAATGAAGTTGCATTAGGAATTACATTTTTAACACATAAATTTTGGAGAATGTGGTCAAACCTTGGCACTAATTATGTCATATATAAAGTTGCAATGTATAAATAGGAACTGCTTTGCACTTTTTAAAGTGTCTTCATACATTAATTTTTTAATGTGGGAAGAGTAGCTGTTATTAATTTTATTTTAAAGTTGTATAAATGGAGGCACACATTAATAAACACTTGCCCAAGGTCACACAGCTATTAAATGCCAGCTGAAGAATGAGACTTGAAGCATGGCAACATTTTGACAAGCACTCAGATAAGTTCTTCTACTCTTTCGTACGCTCTTAGTGATTCCTTTCTTTGCACTTGATTTTTAAAAGAACCGTCTAATTATATAAGATAAATGTATCTGGTTGTCCTCTTTAACATTGCATATCTCATAATATGACATGAATTTTAGCAAACAATTCTGTCCTCTTTCTCCCTTTCCCTGTCTCTGCTTTTTCCTCCCCTTCTGGTATCCCATTCCCACTTTCTTCTAGCAGCTCCCAACTGCTTCAAAAAATATTATATGGAAAAATGCCACAATGATCAGTTGGCTACCCTTTTGCTATTTAATTTCTTTGACTCATGTGTGAATTGGAGGCTATTCTCAAAATTGTCCTTCGTTTTTTTTTCACATGCTCTTTGTTTACAATGCAGTTCATAATCTGTTTGTCATAGGGATTACTGAACAATGCCAGCCAACAACTAGGCCACGCATGCTTGAGCGTGGAAGTCACATGTCTTTCCTTGGGTTCTTAGTGTTACCCTACAGTGACCTGAACTTGTTCTGCTTCTGTTCTTTCCTGTGATGGGGAATGGTATCTTCCAGTTATACAGGTCATGGGGACATTATTAATAACTCTGCACTCACTCCTCATATCCAATTCATTACCAATTCCAGTCACATTTTCCTCCCAATTCTCTCTTGAATCAGACCACCTTTCTTTATCTACTTGACATCACCCTTATTCATACCACATCATCTTCTCTCTGCTAAGAGTCTACAGTAGTTATAGAGCCCATTTCTTTATTTCTGGTCTCTCACTGCCTCCAATGATCATGCTGTTCTCTGTGCACCTCCATTAAAACTGCTAAATATTTCTTTTTGCTTCTGAAACAAAGATTCCTAGTCTATTGTGCCCCACCCATAATTTGGCTCCTTCAGACCTCTCTGAAGTAATTTCCCCTCTCTCATCTTCTGTCTTGCTCTTCATAGTCCAGTATCACTGTTTTCTTCCAGTTACTCAAACAGGCCTGCTCCTTTCCAATTTACATGCTACTTCCTCTGCCTGTAGAGTTTCCTCTCTCACCTAGCTTAACCCTTATTCTTCCTTTACTCTCAGTTCAGACACCACCTTCTCATACGAGTCTTCTCTGACTTCTCCTCAATTTTCTTCCTTTCATGGCAGCGTACACTTTTGTTTTGGGGGCACTCACTGCTCTGGTAGGTTTACTTTTATTTGGCTAATTGTTGGATCAGATGCCGAAAGGAAAAGGCCCACAGTGAGACCATTTCTCATTCTTTACTTTTTGGGAGCACCTAAGGCAATTTTTCTTTTAACCTCAACCATACCTCCTTGCAAATATTGACTGCTGACATATACTAGCTTCCAATGACCGATCTAGGAATGCTTTCAGAAAAATGCACCTGATCTGTGTGGCCTGATTGTTGCAAGAATATCTCTAACTTATAGATTTATGAACTGCAGCTGTGCTGATGAATGAAAATTAATCACATGGCTAGAACTGAACTGTGAAATGGTGATATATAAACTGAGAAATTACAGCATTCAGACACTTCCCTATGCTATGCTAATTCAAACCATGCAGAGTGAGTACCATTCACTCCAAAAACAAAACACATCATAGTGCCCCAAACAGGAGGCTGCATCAGGTCTTCTAGATAGTGATGTGGAATATGCCTTTGATGTTTCTATCTTATAACCTTTACAAATCACTGTGAAACTTGATGTTGGATAACATTTGTATTTCATGTGAGTCTTACTGACAGCTTAGGTTTTTGTTATGTAGGTGAATTATCTCTATTTTCTTCTCCTTGTCATGTGAACTTCAGGAAAGCTCTGTTTTATCTGTTATTTTCCTGTTTTCTGGTCAAGTATTTAGCACACAGTAAGTGAATAAAAAATATTTGTGCGATAGAGATCACCACAACTTATGATATCCAGTTCTTTCCTCCATACACACATGGGAAGACGATCCAGTATCCTGCACAATTAGATCAGGCCCCTGTGGCTAATTTTGGTTAAGAAATTTTGAGAGGAAGTATCAGCCACAATATCAGAATAGAGGCATTAAGATTAGATGTAAACTGCCCACGTATTTTTACATTTTCCAGAAAATGTTGAAACTTTATGTTGAGATGGTTGTATGGAAAGATGGTAGAGCTTCTGTCATTACTGGCTTCCTGACTAATATGTAAAGCACAGTGCTCCTCCTATACATGTTGGCTATATAACATGAACCAGAAATACCAATTTGTTGTGTGACGGTAACATAGCCTATGTTGCCTAATACACAAATGAGAAGTAGACAGGCAAGGCTGTACAAAAATCTCCTGGAGCACATCTGCCATTTTCTCTGTCTTCTCTTGATCCTTCCATCCTCTCTCTTCCTTCTCAAAATATAAATTAGTAAATGAAATATGTGAGAGAGTGGCTAATGTCACTGATGTCAACTGATGCCTTGAACTGTATTGACAAAATGAATTAAACTGATGCCATAATTTAGAGCAGAGCATCTTTTATGCTATGTACACCCTTTGATAAGTATTTGAGATTCAGTTATGAAGAATGCCTGTTTCCTGTCTGCAAATGGCTCATACATCCAACTAACAGTAGTAGAAAAATGAGTAGACAATGACAAGAAGATAAAGCAGAAAGATAACATCAATTCTGATTTATGGAAAAGGATTGTAGAATGACTTTATAGATGGAAAGACATTCAAATGAGATCTTTGAAAGGATGAAAGATTCCACCAAATGCAGAAGAGAAAGGGCCTATCATTGACATTTTTACATGGCATAAATATTTATAGTGTGCTAGGAAAAAGAATTTAGTATTTGAGATTGGTGACTACGGTGAGAATTGGGGAGAAAGTATAGGAGGCCGATTTCTCATTTCCAATTTGCCACCCCCAAATCTTGCAATCATCATTTTCCCTTTCTTTTTAGCTTGACGCAAAACTATAGTGCTTTCTAATGGTTTCTGATAATATATCTCAATAGGTTTTTGCATAAGAATTATAGATGGTTCCTCCAGGTATATTCCCAATAGGGGAATTGCTGGGTCATATGGAAGGTCAATTTCTAGTTCTTTCAGTAATTGCCACGCTGTCTCCCAAAGAGGTTATACTAGTCTGCATTCCCACCACCAGTGCAGAAGCATTCCTTTTCCTCCACATCCTCACGAGCATCTGTTGTTGTTTGTTTTAAATGAACTCAAATTATTTTACGAAAAAGATACCTGCACACAAATGTTTGTTGCAGGTCTATTCACAATAGCAAAAACATGGAACCAATTGAAGCTGGACTGGATAAAAAAATATGGTACTTATACAAAATGGAATATCGTGCAGCCATAACGAAGAACAAATATATGGACTTTGCAGCAACTTGGATGGATTTGGAGTTGATCATACTCAGTGATTTATCACAGAAACAAAGAACTGAGTTCCATATGTTCTCACTCATAAGGTGAGCTTGAACAATTATAATGCTGTAAGAAAGCTATTAGCAGTAGTGGAAAACTGCCAGGGGAGGGGGAATGGGACTGGCAGTTGAGAGAAACTGCTGGGGAGGGAGTGACATACCTCATCAACAAGGGTACCTGTGTGATCGGTGTTTATATACCTAACCCTTAATTGTACCCCACATCTTTTTTTTAATATATCAATATTTTTTATTATGATGTTGTGGGGTACAGTTAAGGGTTAGGTATACCATTACGTTTCATTCAGGCACCCTGTTGATAAGAGGTGTTTCCCTGTCCCCAGACAGATATTTGCTACTGTTAATCCCATTTCCATCCCCCCCGCATAGTTTCCCAGTACCGTCAGTCATTTTCTTATAGTATTACATTGGATTTTCAAGGTCCATTATATGAGTGAGAACATGTGATACTTGGATCTTTGTTTCTGTGAGAGGTCACTCAGTATTATAGACTCTAGTTCCATCCAGGTTGCTGCGAAATTCATGGTTTTGTTCTTTTTTATGACTGCATAGTATTCCATTATGTATATGTACCACATTTTTTTAATCCAGTCCTCTTTTGATGGGCAGTATGGTTGTTTCCAGGTTCTTGCTATTGTGAACAACGCTGCGATAAACATACGTGTGCAGGTATCTTTTTATAGAGTGATTTGAGTTCTTCAGGATATATTCCCAGTAGGGGGATGCAGGGTCATATGGGAGGTTGATATTTAGAGCTTTTAGGAATGGCCACACTGCTTTCCACAGAGGTTGCACTAGTTTACACTCCCACCAACAGTGTAGAAGTGTTCCCTTTTCGCCACACCCTCTCCAGCAGCTGTTATTTTTTGTTGTTGAATTGCCATTCTGACTGGAGTTAGGTGGTATCTCATACCCCACATCTTTATAATAAAAAAAGGAAAAAAAAAGAATTATAGATGAAATAACAGCATTTATAAAATAATAAAAGGAAAGAGAAAATAGAGATCACCAACTATATCACCTGCTTTATACTCAGAGTATTCTCTTTATTTCTAACTTTTTAGTTCAATGATCCACATATGGACTACACCTCTCCTTTCTCAACTGTGCTTACTGTACATGCAGATCTAGCTGGTTTCTCTCGTCTCTGCATTTTAAGTTCCTTCCTCTATTCACATTTTAGACCTTTTGGTGCTGATGTTCTCCTTTCCTTGTAGTTCTTTATAATAAAGATACAAACTTCCAGATTAACTATGTATTGGCAGTTCCTCGTCCCTCCATTCAATTTCAGCAAATATTAGAGGAAATTCTGGGTCATCTGGCCTTGAGGAGCAGTTAAACCAGAGTAGGAGGTGTTCACTTGTAACTAAAAAACACATTCAGTGTTCCCAGTTTGTCTCCTCACAGGATATTTAAGCCTGTCCTCTTTTATGGTTCTCAAAAATTTTGAGAATAAGAATTATTTCAACAAATAGGTAACTATGACCGCTTAAAAGTATCTACCCAAGAATTGTGATTGTTTAGGTTTGTGTAATGCCTAGGGATTCCCACTTAATTTATTTATTTTTAGTTGGAGCAGATGAATTTTTTTTTTTTTTTTGAGTTGGAGTCCCACTCTGTCGCCCAGACTGGAGTGCAGTGGCCTCTGCCGGCCACCGCAGCCTCGATCTGCTGGACTCCGGTGATCCTTCCGTCTCAGCCTTCCAAGTAGACGGAATACAGGTATGATTTATTGTAGAGATGAGGTCTCGCTGTCCAGGCGGGTCTCGAACCGCGGGCTCAGGCAATCCTCTCACCTCAGCCTCCCAAAGGCGCGGGATTACAGGCTGAGCCACCGAGCCTGGCTTGAATTTTTATTTTCAATGTTTCATACAATCTTCAATAATGATACTATACCATGCCATTTTAAAGTCATCTTTCTTATCAGGCAAAATATTTCTTTTTAAAATTATTTTATTTTTATTTATTTATTTATTTCTCTTTTAACTTTTATTTTGAAATTGTGGGGTACAATTCAGGGTTAGGTATACAAATGTTCATTGTGCAGGCACCCTTATTGATGAGGTGTGTCCTCACTTCCCCAGGTGGATATTGACTACTGTCAATCCCAGCTATCCACCCCCCACCCTCTTTCCCAGAGTTTCCCACTACTTTCAATCCCTTTCCTACAATGGTAGTTGTTCAAGGTCCACTTATGAGTGAGAACATGTGATACCCAGCTCATTGTTTCTGTGAGAGATCACTCAGTATTATAAGCTCTAGTTCCATCCATGTTGCTGCAAAGTTCATGATTTTGTTCTTCTTTATGGCTGCGTAATATTCCATTGTATATATGTACCGCATTTTTTTAATCAGGTAAAATATTTCTATCAGATTTTTTTATTCTTTCTAAATCTTGTTCAATTATTTAACTATATTTTAAAATGACAAATAATTATATAAATTTATGGGGTACAATGTAATATTTTGATATATATTTACATTATAGAATTATTAAACCAGGTTAATAAGACCATCACCTCTCATATGTGCCATTTTTGGGAGATGAAATTTAAATACATTCTTTTAGTAGTTTTGAAATATGCAGCACATTATTATTTATTATAGTCACCATTCTGTGTGATATGTTACTAAAAAGTATTCCTCCTGTCTAAAGGAAACTTTGTATTCTCTGTTCAACATCTTCTCTTCTCTTTCTCCATCCACCCTTATTCTTGAGCTGTTGGGAACCATCCTTCTTCACTATACTTCTACAAATTCAATTTTTTAGATTCCACATATTAGGTGAGATCATGTGGTAATTGTCTTTGTATGCCTGCCTTATTTTGCTTAGTATAATATCCTCGATATTCATCCATGTTGTTGCATATAATAGGATTCTTTCTTCCTCATTTAAAATAGACTGAATTGTATTTTGTTGTGTATATATATATTACATTTTTTTAATCCATTATGCTAATGTTGGGCACCTAGGTTGCTTCTCTATCTTAACGATTGTGAATAATGCTGCAATGAACTTGGGAGTATAGATATCTCTTCACTATACTGATTTCAATTCCTTTGGCTATATATTCAGAAATGGAATTACCAGATCATGTGTTAATTCTATTTTTAATTTTCTGAAGAACTTCTATACTGTTTTCCAAATAACTGTATTCATTTACATTCCAACCAACAGTGCACATTTTTTTGTTTGCTCTATACCCTTGTCAACACTTATCTTTCATTTTTTGATAATAGTCATTCTAAGAGGTGTGAGCTGAGATCTCATTGTGGTTTTAATTTGCATTTTGATAATGATGATGAACATTTTCCATATATTTATTGGCCATTTGTATGTCTTATTTTGAGAAGTGTCTATTCAGTTTGTTTGCCCATTTTTGTACTGGGTTATTTGTTTTCTTGCTATTGAGTTGCTTTAATTTCTTATATATTTTGCATGTTAGTCTTATAATAGATGTATGGTTTGCAAATATTTTCTCTCAATCCATGGATTGCCTTTTTACTCTTTTAATTGGTTTCCCTGTGCAAAAACTTTTTTGTTCAATGCATTGCCATTTATTTATTTTTAATTTATTGCCTGTGTTTTGGGGGCAATATCTAAGAAATACTTGCCTAGATCAAAGTTGTGGGGAATGTCCCCTGTGTTTTTGTTTAGTAAATTAACAGTTTCAGGTCCCATTTGATCATGGTGAATGATCCTCTTAATGTGCTGTTGAACTCAGTTTGCTAGTAGTTTACTGATAATTTTTGCATATATGTTCATTGATGATATTGGTCTTTAATTTTCTTTTTTTGTAGAGCCCTCATTTGGCTTTGATAGGTAATATTTAGCTTATAAAATGAATTTTCCTCTACTTCAGTATTGGGAGCTGGCCACGGAGGCCCACTGAGCATTAGGGATCAGGAAAGGCCGTTGACCCCGAGACCACTAGGATGCATTCGGGAGATATTGACCCCATTTCCTCCCCCTTTCTACTCAGCACTGACCAGATTAAGCTCCTGTGAGCTCAAAACATAAAAACTCTGAGCCCGGGCCGAACACAAGCTAACTTTAGAAGCTCATTGCTCCCATTCTTCCACAAACTGCAGTTTTGGCTTTCACACAACTTACAATTCAAACTCAGGTCACATCTAAGAGCCTTACTATTGGTCACAGGCTTCTGGGTCATGATCTTAGGATTTATTGAAGTTGAATAAGGTGTAAATTATAGAATATAGTTTTAGAAGACAGCCGTTTTGTTGAAAGAATGTGGCTGGGTTACTTGCAGGTAGCCCACTGTGAACTTTGGACTGGGCCACATTCCAAACATTCTGGGATGGGCCACTTTAGTTTGTAAAGTAGGTACTTAAGTCTCTATAGAATTGTTTAACTTGGTATTAGTACAAAAAGGGTTTATAGGCAATATGAAAAGGGTTTATAGGCAGTATGAAAAGGATTTAAAGGCAGTCATGGATTAGGGTTTCATGGATTAGGTTTAACATCTGTTATGGGATCATAACTGAAAGAACATCTGGCAGGTGGGGAACACCCCTCACACACCTGTGTATAAAAGACCCGTTGTAATTCCCAATAAACAGCTTCTGCACTAGACAAGGGTCCAGTCTCTTTCTCTCTCTCTCTCTCTCTCTCTCTCTCTCTCTCTCTCTCTCTCTCTCTTTCTCTCTTTCTTCTTCCCCCCAATTGCCGATGCTGTCTCCACCTTTGGGGTACCCTGAACCTGGCTGGAGCTGGACTCCGGCACTTCAGTATTTTTTTTTGGTAGAATCTTGCTGTGAAGCCATTAAGTCCTTGGTTTTTCTTTGGTGAGATATTTTATTATTCATTAAATCTTCTTACTTGTTATTGGTCTGTTCAAGTTTTCTATTTCTTCATGGTTTAGCCTTTGCAGTTTGTAAGTTTCTACCAATATACCATTTCTCTTTAGGTTATTCAATTTGCTGATGCATTATTGTTTATAGTAGTCTCTTATGATTCTTTGTATTTCTGTGGTATTAGTTGTAAATCTTTTCTTTTGTTTCTAATTTTATTTACCGGTGGTTCTCAACCAATAATAGGGTTACATCTTGATAAACCTGTCATATGTTAAAAATATCATAAGTTAAAATGACTGTATACATCTAACCTACCAAACATCGTAGCTAAGCTTAACTTACTTTGAATATGCTCAGAACACTCGTGTTAGCTTAGAGTTGGACAATCTAACAAAAAGCCTATTTGATAATAAAGTGTTGACTATATCATGTAATTTATTGAATACTATACTGAAAATGCTTGTATGAGTACTCAAAGTATGGTTTCTATTGAATGTGTACAACTTGCATACTATTGTAAAGTCAAAAATTGTGAATTGAACTAGCATGAGTTGGGCACCATCTGTATATGACTCTTCTTTCTTTTTTTCTTAGTTTGGCTAACAGTTTGTAGATTTTATTTATCTTTTCAAAGAACTAACTCTCAGTTTAATTGATTTTTTAAAATTGTCTTTCTGTTCTCTATTTTGTTTATTGATATTCTAATCTTCATTATTTTCTTTCTTCTATTGATTTTAGACTTAGTTTGTTCTTCTTTTTCTAGTACCTTGAAGTGTAACATTAAGTTGTTTACTTGAGCTTTTAAAAATTTTTTTGATGTAGGCATTTATTGCGCTAAATTTTCCTTTTAGAATGACTTTTCCCGCATTCCATACGTTTTCATTCATTTCAGGATATTTTAAAATTTCCCTTCTAGTTTCTTTCTGCCACAGAGGAGGGCAACTTGGGGGCTGCAACACTGTCAGCCTGCACGTATAGAAGTCACCAGGGACTGCTGCCATTTAGTGTCCCCCAGCAGCTGGACTTTAGCTGCAATTAGAAGAACCCATAAAATTACAGTTAATCTAATGGGGACCATCAAAAAGAGAGAGAAAGAGAAAGAACTCATGGGACCTTCATACCAGGATCCTGATATGTCACACCTGCTGGATATTTGAATACATAAATGATAAAAAGCATTTAATAATATTCAAACACAGTCCAAAATGACTTTATGAAACTTAAACCATACCATCATCAAGTTTAAAAATGTATTACATCAATAGAAGGAGATAATGTTCATTCATTTTTGTTCAATGAACTAGTAGCATAGACGAAAAAAGTCTAGGAACTATCACAGAACAAATTGCATAAGGGTGGAAAACATGAGGCAATAGTTGATGGCATTAAGGATAGAGTTGGAAAATAGAATTTCCAGAAGAAGAGAAAAAGAGATGGATGAAGACATTAATTAAATAAATAATAGAGACTTGGTGCCATGGCTCATGCCTATAATCCCAGCACTTTGAGAAGCTAAGGTGAGAGGATTGTCTGAGCCCACGGGTTCTAGACCAGCCTGGGTAACTTGGCAAGACCTCATCTCTACAATACATCAAAAAATTAGCTGAGCATAGTGGCACATGCCTGTAGTTCCAGCTACTTGGAAGGCTGAGGTGGAAGGATCATGGCAGGTAAAGGCTGAGGTGGACGTGAGTGTGCTCTTGCACTCCAGCCTGGGTGACAGAGTGAGACCTCAACTCAAAACAAACAAACAAACAAAAAAAACAAAGAAAGAAAGAAAGAAAGAAAAATAAATAAATAATAGAGAAAAACTTTCCTGAGCTAAAGAAAGCTTAATTAAAAGGATTTTCCAAATTCTATTCAGGATTTATAAAGAAAAAAACCCTCACACTTAAGCAAGGTAAATATTTCAGATTTCAGGTGTGACAATAAAATATTGGAGGCTTTCATATAAAAAGAAAATTAATGAAATCATGCATATCAGAGTTAAATCGGGCTTCTCATCTTCTACTATGGGCCACATTAGAATAGCAGCAGAGCCGGGCTCGGTGACTCAGCCTGTAATCCCGCGCCTTTGGGAGGCTGAGGTGAGTGGATTGCCTGAGCCCGCGGGTTCGAGACCCTCCTGGGCAGCGAGACTTCATCTCTACAATAAATCAAAAAATCAGCCGGGCGTGGTAGCGCATGTCTGTAATTCCAGCTTCTTGGAAGGCTGAGGTGGAAGGATCGCCGGAGCCCAGTAGGTCGAGGCTGCGGTGGCCGGGAGCGGCCACTGCACCCCAGTCTGGGTGACAGAGTGAGACTCCAACTCAAAAAAAAAAAAAAAAGAATAACAGCAGAAGAACATATTAGTAGAATAACAACTACAAAATATTTATCCTCACTGCACATTCGAATTAGCCAAGGAGCTTTAGAAATCCTGATGCTAGGGTCTACACTAGATGAATTAAATCAGAATTTCTGAAAATGAGGCTTAGAATTGGTATTTGTAAGCTTTCTAGGTGTTTCTAATGAACAGCTAACATTGAGATCTTATCTATAGACTACTGAGAGGAGAGGAAGGCAATCTAAAAATCCTATGCCCAACCAAGCTGCCAACCATGTGCCAAGGTGAAGGAAAGATTGCTTACAGATAAACACATTTTTAGAACATATATCACTATTTACCTAATCTGAGAAAAATGAAAATCATATTGACCCAAGGAGCAGATACATTAGAATAGTCAAAATGGAGAAAGACAAAGAGCAGGTAGAGGAAATAGTGGAAAGTAAGGAGTCACGCAATGTCTTATTGCATTGGAATGGATGATGGTAAAGACAGTGATTGACACTTGGGAGTTTACATTAAGAGACCTAAATAAAGATTCTTGAAGTAGAGGGACAATTTGCGTGGGGAGATTCATTGAAGGGTCGAGTTACTTTGGTAAAATTTAAAAGTTGGGTTAGACTCATGTTGAGAAAAAAGAAGTAAAAGTGTTCCAAAGATTTTCCCTGAGATATAGAAGAAAAAAGTGGGATAGGGCGAATGACTGAAAAAATGTGGACCATTACAATATTCTATGGGTCTTATTTCACCAGTGGGACATCACTGAGAAATAGCACATTTTGGCAGAGGAAATACTTAGTATCTTCTTTTCATATACATATATTGTTAGAGTATTTAATAAGTATCAGCATAAAAAATGAATAGGCAACCATGAATTGCATGGAAAATATATGTGACTCCTAATATAGAAAATAAAAAGCAATTTGGACAAAATAAATAAAAGAGCATCTTCAATCCTTTAATTTTCCTTTCTGATCCTTACTACAGATAATACATCTAAAGTTGTCTTTATACTTGTGCACCAGGACACCCGTCCTCTAGTCTATTCAATGATTCATCTCCAGAAAATGTTCTCTTTTTCCTATACAATTATTATTTCACAGTCTGCTGGATCATTCACATCCATGTCAAGATCTACTACTGTTTCTTCCATCTTTAAATTAAATCTGCATACCACTTCCTCTGTGAACTACAGCATGTTTATATCCACTCTGTTTCAAAGTCCTTTCTTCTAAACTCTCTAATTTAATCAGTCTCCTTGTACCTCATTGCTGTACCAGAATCTTTGGCCAAATATCTGTGTTGCTAGATTCAGCATTGAATTCTCAGTCTACATCTTAATCTTTCAGCAACACTTAACACAATCAATCCCTTCAGTTGATATCTTTTCATCCAGTATACCACAAGATCTTGGTTTTCCTCCACTCTCTATGGCTATTCCTTAAATTTTTTTTGCTGGTTCCTTATATTTCCCCATCCACTTTATTCCGAAGTGATTTTAAGTTCAGTTCTTCTATCTCTTCTCCACCTAAATCCACCCTCTTGTTGACCTCATTTCATCTAATCATCACTGATTCTCAAATTTATATCTCCAGCTAAATTCATAATATGTATTTGGAAGCCCACTTAACATCTCCATTTAGATGTGTAATAGACATCACAGATCAACATGTGCAAAGCTAAATTAATGATATTTGCCTCTTTTGTGCAGCCTTTTCCATCTGATTTAATGCCAACTCCTTTCAGATGCTGATCTTATCTCTTTTTAGTCAACCCCTTGGTCAGTTTTCTCAATGATACAGAGTCTTTGCAATTACTCAAGTTGGATATTTATGTTATCTTGGGGTCTTATTCCAGGCTATTTCCTGTTCCAGGAACACTCTTTCCCAGATACCATTCTCCATCACCAGTTTTGAGATTTTGTTCAAATACCTCCTTTCTAATGAGCCCTACCTTGAATGCCCTATTTAAAAATACTTTCTGTCCTTTTAGTCATAGAATTTAAAATCGTCCTTACCCTGCACTATATTTTCATGACACTGATCACCACAGAACATATCAGTGTATAACATATTAATATAATTTATAATTTTATTGTGTTTATTAAGTGTCTCTTCTTGTTAGAATTTGCATTCCTCAAAGTCAAGGAATTAACTAATGTATTTGTGCCAGTGGCTGAGATCAGTGGCTGATACAAAATAATGCTTAATAAATATTCATTAAACAAATAAATTTGATATAGTTGTATTAAAGTACCATGCATAAGAATGATTCATGGGATATATCAGAGGCCAATTTTATTTTAATTTCTTAATATCTCTTTAAAATTACTTAATTCTGAGAAGTCCTTCCCATGTCCCTGAACAAAAACTCATACATTCCCATAAGGTCACTTTAGGGAAAACATAGACTCAAATTTATAATAAATACTTCTCTTAGCAGGAATGAAATGTAGGGCAGAGCTTTCTCTTGTGACTGGCTGCCTCTTGCTTGTCTCATTTCACTTCTCACTAGCTAGCTGCTTTTACTGGCTTCTTCAGGGTTGCAGCTCCATGCAGATGTCAGAAGGCAGCTTTGTGCTCTCTGGGCTGGGCAGAAGTGTAAATCTGGCTTTTTCTTTCTAGGGCACTTTCATGGGCTTTCCATACCTCTCTGGGTTCTTCAGACAACTCTTATATTCTCTTCCTCCATCTGGTTGTCACTCCTATCCACAGTTTTACATTGGTCCACTCCACATCATTGGGGAACCACTGCCTTTTCAAGAGGTATTCATTGACAGAAACCAAAACAGTTCCTCCTATGCATCCGGTGCTATCCACCATTGGAGGATAACCAGTGTCTTTCCAGAAGCAGCATTCTTTCTGACCCAGGCTACTTTTAGTTTTCTTTGGCATGAGTCATACACCAGTTCCCTTCATGATCCAAGTTCAGAGAACACATGCCATGCTTCTCACATGGCACTGTTTAACTCTCTCTGGATAGTCTTGCAGGTAGAAGATGGTCTTCTGCTACCACATGCCATTCTTTCACAGAAGAAATCTCTATAAATCATCTCCCAGATTCTACACACTTCACTTTTTACAGTTTCTTTGTGGACTTTTAGGGCTATCTTTCTAGTTCTCATGACTTTGAAATTTCCTCAGGAGGTCTATCCTTCATATTGAAGTTTTATATTTATTGTATTCTGGTACGTCAGAGGAAACTTTCTGTTTACTATCTTAGTATATACACCTGTATATATCTTACATTTTGATGTACATATATTTATACACAGTTGGTGAAAATTGCATATATACTTGCTAGGTTGCTTACATAAGTTCTGAGTAGGTTAAGTGGTAGGAGTGATGTAGGGAGAACGATGAAGAAAAAATAAATGATGGAGGGGTATTCAAACAAAAATTTCAAAAAACAAAATATTGTCCTAAAATCCCCATCACCTTATATGATTGTCTTTATAAACTACTTATGTGTGTGTATTATTCTTTATGTACTTGTAGAATATTTTTATATATTTAGAGAAATATGTCTTAAGTCAAAAATAGGCTCAGAGTACTGTTTGTAATGTGATTCTATTTAGTCAAAATAAAAATAAATCTCTAAATGTATACAATAACGTGCATGTCTGTGGTAATAAGCAACATGTGGAAAATGTCATACAAGTATTGATGACCTCAGGAAAGTAGAATGGGAGATATGGAATCAGAGGAAGAATTTATCTTTTCTTTGTGACATCTTTATAATTTTTCTTTCGCTGTAAGTAGCATGTCTTGTAACTATAGACATAATTTTTTTGCTATATTTTTATTATAAAGATGCGGGGTATAATTCAGGGTTGGGTATACAAATGTTGATTATGCAGGTACCCTTGTTGATGAGGTATGCCCCTCCCTCCCCTAGCAGTTTCCCTCAAAAATCAGTGATTATTACACTTCTAAAGGTCCTGGGATAAAGGATGAGGTAATTAACACCTTTCCATCCAAGTAGGTAGAAAGAAAGCCTGCTGAATACAAAGGTGAAATGGGTAAATTTGGAGATGTGAGTAGAATAAAAAAAGCCAGAAATAACAGCAGTGGATCTTCAGTGTAAAGTACACTAGAATTACTAAATGGATTTCAAAAGTGAAAGAACTAAGGTGAAAATAAGTAGGATGAATCTTGAGAAAGTTCACAATGTACACTCATGTCTTTTGTTCATTAGTGACCAATAGCTTTGGACTGAGGATTTTTGAACATACACACACACAAAACAAATTGTAGACTACTTCAACGTCAGACCTTGGCAGGTTAGATAGATAAGGAAGTTAAGAGATATAGGTTGTTGATGAAAGTATAGTTGACTTAGTTGATCACGGAGGCACAGGCTGACTAGAAAGACCAAAAAAGCATAAAAGAAAATGATAAGCTAGGAAAATAGGAAAAAAAATCAGGGAGGTGGAATACTCAGTGGTGATGAGTAACATGTTCAATGAGTGTGATAGAATAAAATGGGTAGAAATAAGGGCTACTATTGTCCCAATTTGCCTGAGATAATTCTAGTAAAACTAGTAATGGAGTCCTATTTCACTCTCAGAAGTGTTCTTTCTTTGAGGAAAAGAAAATCATTGTGTAGTCAAAAAACAGAGCTAGGAGAGAGGTCACCTGCTGAGGAAGAAGTTAGGGGACTTCAACTCACAGTGTTCACATTGGAACAAAGCAATCAACCACATACAAAATGATTTACACTAACTTGTGTGTAATGACAATTCACAGATGAGGTGTGTATCTGGTTATTTTAGGCCACATTTCTAAACTCTGAAACTATCTTCCAAGTTAAACAAATTTTGGGAATTTCCTCAGGCACTTATTAATCAATCAGAGCAATGAGTCAGTTCCTTCATAGATTTCTGAACTACCTGGCAAGGGAATTTGTGCTCTAAAAGAACTCCTGAGTTAAAAAACATCTTCTTACCTTGTTGTCCTTTGCTTATTCTTTCAAAATATTGTCTCTGCCATTGCCCTCCAATTGTCCCTTAATACACTCTATGTCTGAATGTCTTAGTCCATAGAATGTAATGACTTCAACCTTGTAGATAGGCAAAGATCCAAGTACCTCACTGTAAACCAATTAAGTGTGATAGTAAACTTTTGAGTCAGATTAACCAGGTTTAGTTTTTTAGCTCTGCCTTTTGCTAACTGTATGGCATTATACAATGCACTTGAATCTTTGGGTTTCAAAGTCTTGAAACTCTAAAATATTTACTTTTCAGAATTATTATAACATATGTAAAACAGCACAGTGACAAGCATAGGATAAATGCTCAAAAATGTTAGTTTTTTAGTTCTCCTTGGATGTATTTAGAATTATCCTTGAGCCTTGCATTCATTTACTTAGCATTCTTATGTTTTCATAAGTAATAACAGGTAATGAATGCCTAACACCGGAGTTTGTCACCACTGTAACATTTTTGAAGTCCAAATCATGAACAAGAAGAGTTATCACTGAAATAGGAAAAATAAGCTCATCATTCCATATCATTTCATGTATTTGATTTCAGACTTAATTTTCAAACTGACATTGCAATATTTTTTATGTCCTCCAAATTTCAACAAATAATTCACTTACATTTTGTTGCTAGTTTTAAGAAAATACAAAAATAAAACTTTATTTTTTTCAGATTCTTAAGACAGCCAAATTTTATTTGTTTATTGTCATTAAAGCCTACATTGCTAAAATTTAGGCAGAAATAAAAAGGCATATTTTATCCTAGTTTACCAGTGTATTCGTTTTCTATTGTGTAATGAATTGCCAGAGACTTAGTAACTTAGAACGACATATATTTATTATCTCGTTGTTTCTGTACATCAGAAGTCTGGGCACAGAGTAGCTGGATTTGCTGTTTGAGTGTCATGAAACAATGAAGGTGCTAGCTAGACTGTTTTGTCCTCTGAAGCTCAGAATCCTATTCCAGATTCATTCAGGTTATTGGCAGAATTCATGTCCTTGCAGAAGTATACCGAGGTCCTCACTTTTTTGCTAGCTATTGCCTAGTGACTGCCGTCAGCAGCTAGACCCACATCACGTCCTATCCATCCGGTCACACCCTCTGACAATATGGATGTTAGCTTCTTCAGAGTCAGCATGAAAATTGTTCTCACTCTTCATATTCCTTTCTTCAAAAGAACACACTCTCTTTTAAAGGCTCACCTGATTAGGTCAACCCTACACAAGGTAGTATTCCTTTTGATTACATCAAAGTACCTGGACACTTGACTTTATCTGAAAATCTCTTCACTTTTTCCACATAGCATGATCCATTAGCCATATAACTTGACAATCACAGGAGTCAATTCCATCCTTCATATTCACTGTGTCTTCCACAGTCAAGGGACTGGGTGTGGAGTGTTATACAGGGATTATGTGCTAGGGGATGGGAATCTTGGGTGCCATCTTGGAACCCTGGTTACTATAATCAGATTCAGGAGAGCATCATATTCATATTCATATATATTGTTTTTATAGCAAGTTGAAATTATATCACATAGAAAAAGCAAATATATGATGTGATATGATTGATTATAAAGGTACTTCTTTTACCTTTTATCATTTTAATCATTCACATTTGAAAATATATTTTTTCTTTTTCTTATAGCATTTAGATGGAAACAACATTTCAAAATGCATAGTCCATATAAAATTTGGAAGAAGAAGAACTGTCTTATGAGTGCTTATTACTTTTGGTCATGGTTCTCTTGTTTTATTGTAGAATAATTAAAAACAGCAAAATCATTGCCATTTATTTTTCAGTCATAAAATAGAACTTGCATATATTACATAAAGATCTAAATTTCATATTTAGACAACTAGAAAAACACAGACAGTATTCCATTAGATGAATAGTACAGTATGTGAAATAACTTTTTAATTTTTATCATTCTTAATTATTAAAACACTCTCTTTTCTCTTTTATTATTTATGTATAGGTTAAGTTGGTTTATCTATCAAATTTTAGGTAATTCTTTCAACCATATTATTACTCTGAAATTTAACATTTAGAGCTCAACGAGAAAATAGTTATAAATATTAAAAATGTTTATAAAAATAGGTTAGAAATATGTATTACTAAACAGTGATATCATTCCAAACAATATTCTGACCCCACTATCTGTTAATAATTTACCTACAAAATATAACAATTTATTCTTATTCTAAAATCATCAGTAATATATTATTAATAGAGAACATCATAGGTAATAGATTCTCCTTTTATTTTGAATTTATTTGCAAAAGGATTACTTTTCCATTTGTAAAAACTAAAATTATCTAGAAAGATTTAGGAATATGCTAGGTTGTTTTAGATGTCAGAGGGTCCTAATAACTTATGCTCCCCCTGCCCCCAAAAGCGTAGCTGGAGATAAGAACTTGTATGTAGTTTGTTTTGCTAAGAGATTCCAAGGAACTGAAGGGGATAGTGGAAAGAGTGACATGGGGAAGGAGGGAAAGCTAACCAAGGGCATGATATTGAGCTGATCACAGTTGTGGACAACTGAGAACAGATCACATGACACACATTTTGAGGACCTGTAGTCGAGACACCTCAAAATTGTCTGCATAAGAGATAAAGGGCTACTTATCCCCTAGTTCTCATCCACTATTAGTCAAGTTGCTTCACAGATGATACATTTCCTTGCCTCTTCTGACTTGTGCCTCTGTCGAATTGCTGAGCAAGTTCTTGCACACATCCCACATGGTGGTGGCAGAGAAGGCCCAGAGTAGAAAGTGAGTAACTTGAAGTGCAGCCAAGGAACGATGGCATGAAGTTGCATTTGCTTGCATTTGATTATGTAGAAATTGCTGGAATAAAATCCTGGGCTGAGAGATTTTGATGTGAGGGACAAGAGATGTCTGAGGACAGCATGTGCCTCTAAGAGCAGGTCCTTGAATAATGTCATTTTCCCTCAACATTAGTGAGGAAAAGATGGTTTCATCATCTCTTGTTTTGCAGCCTCGACCTGCTGGATTCCGGCGATCCTTCCGCCTCAGCTTTCCAAGTAGCCGGAATTACAGGCATGCGCTATCATGCCCGGCTGATTTTTTGATTTATTGTAGAGATGAGGTCTCGCTGCCCAGGCAGGTCTCGAACCCGTGGGCTCAGGCAATCCACTCACCTCAGCCTCCCAAAGGCGCGGGGTTACAGGCTGAGCCACCGAGCCCGGCTCTTGTTAACAATATTAAGTGAGGACTTCATGTAATCAGTGGCGCTTCTTGGTTTTATCAATGACATGACCACTTACATCAGAGACTGGTCAGTGTGGCCTTTCCATTTATTTCAGTGCTGAATGCATTAATCTTAGAGTGATTTGAAGCTGTAAACTAGTAGAATATAATTCTGCAAATCTGGTTGATATTTATTTATATTTGCTACTACATTGCCGTGATCTCCTCAGAGAAATTGCATAAGGGAAGCAATAATTATTTAATTAACTGCAGCTGCTGTTGTTGAGTAACCAAAAATTTCTTTATATGTCAAAGGAAAACATACCCTTTTACTAGATGTTTATGTAATTCACTCAATATTTATTCAGCAAAATTATAGTACGTGTTCACTGTGTACCCAGAGTTGTAGGCTTATTACTAGGGGGGATCCCAAAAACCCAAGAATTTATTTGTTAAAAATTGTGTATTTGTTGTTACATTTTTAAACTTCAGTCACCTTTAAAGTACTCTGTTTGATGCAATACACCATTGAGATGCCTTTTCCACTGCTCAAAACAGTTTTTGAACTTGTTAATTTTGATGTCTTTTAGAGCTTCTGCCATTTTGTTTGTTGTTTGTTTTTTCACCTCCTTCACATTGGCAAAAATTTTCCCTTTGAGGACGTTTTTTCATTCGGGAAAACAAAACAAAAAAAGGCACTTGGAATGAGATCCAGTGAATAGTGAAGGGGCATGAGGGTCATGATGTTTTTCGTCAAAAACTGCTGAACACTCTGTGCAGTTTGAGCAGGTATACTCGTAAATTTCCCATCATGAAATGGGAAAACGTGTTGAAAGAATATTTAACAAAAAAGAAAAAAATCATTGAACCCAGATGCAGCTTCTCATAACAAGCTAGCTGGTACACTGATGTCAATGGGTTCCTAGAACACTTGCCTAGCAGGGTAGCCTATATTTATACAAGGGGCTTGCCCTCCAAAAAATAATTGCAGGTTTTGTTGGGTTCCCCCTCATATGTGGGGACAGAGCAGTAAATCAGAGAGATCTACAAGGTGATAATCTTATTGTAAAAGAAAGAGCCTCATGTATGTGATTTTGTGATGGCTTGCAGTGTAGATAATTTTGTTCCTGTTAAGTAGATATGGTGCTTGTAGAATTCTTCAGTTTGTATACAGAAGAATAGTCTTGGACCTAATGAGAGACTCACTGGACTAATGGTTGTCAAACTTTGGGTTTTGCCATTCAAAACAACATATGTTTCATGGATGTTTCAAAGAGATTATATTTCCTTCATGTTATCAGTAAAAGAGATACCTATATAGGGAAAGTGGCTATGAGAAGGCTGATGGATGCTGAATCACCTGGACTAGTCTTCTAATTTTCTTATTTTTTCTTCTTATTATTTGTCTTTTCTCTATACTTTCCAGGAAGATTTCTCTAATTTTACTTTCCAGCCATTCACTTTCTACTGACTTTTCATTTCTACTGACTTTTTTTATTCTTAAGAATTCTAATTTGTCCATTTTGTTTAAGCAACCTGAAGCAATTTAAGCAATATCTACATATATTACTGATATCAATGTTTTTTGACTTATATAGTCTCTGCTTTTTCCAGTTGTTTTTGCCCTTTTTCAAATTGCTTATATTATTATTCCACATTAAAGTCATCTCCCTCTCTCTCCAAAAGGGAGAATAAGTTCAAGAGATCTATTGCATAACATGGTGAATATACTTAATATTTTCTTGAAAAATGCTAAGAGAGTGATTGTTGAGTTCTCACCAACAAAATGATAAATATATGAGGTAATACATTTATTAATTAGCTAGATTTAACCATTCCATAACGTATGCATGCTAATAAACCCACATACCACATAACAACATTTTGGTCAACAATGAACTTCATATATGATGGTGATCCCATAAGATTACAATGTTGAATATTTACTGTATAATTTCTATGTTTAAATATGTTGAGATTAACAAATGCTATTGTGTTAGAATTGCCTACAGTACATATTCAGTATAGAAATATGTTGTACAAGTTTGTAGACTGGGAAAAACAGGCTATACCATATAGCCTAAGTGTGTAGTAGGCTATACCATTAAGATTTGTGTAAGTACACTCTGTGATGTTCACACAATGAAAAAAACACCTAACAATGCTTTCTTGGAATGTAACCCTGTCCTTAAACAGTGCATGACTCTACTTTAAAATGTTATATTGTATATAAAAATGCATATAATTTTGCTTGTCAATTTAAAAAATAAATTTGAAAAAAATTGGCATTCTGTTCATGGACAAAATGTTGACTGCTGTCTCTGTATATCTTAAGTTTCTTACTAGGTATGTCTGAGTGAGCTTTTTTTTTTTTTTTTTTTTTTTTTGAGTTGGAGTCTTACTCTGTCACCCAGACTGGAGTGCAGTGACTGCTCCCGGCCACTGCAGCCTCGACCTGCTGGGCTCTGGTGATCATTCAGCCTCAGCCTTCCAAGTAGCTGGAACTACAGGTGCATGCTTCCATGCCCGGCTAATTTTTGATTTTATTGTAAAGATGAGGTTCACCAAGTTGCCCAGGCGGTTCTCGAACCCGTGGGCCCAGGCCATCCACTCACCTCAGCCTCCCAAAGCTCTGGGATTACAGGCTGAGCCACCAAGCCCGGTTTGAGTGAGCCGTTTTTGAGGAACCCCTAAGGCCAACATCTTGAGGTAGTGGAGTTTTTCATTTTTGTGGCTTCCAGAATTCTGGCAGCCAACTGAAGGAGAAGGGTTGGGGCAATTTTACATTCAGTTTTTGGAATGTCAGTGGTGACTTACTCTCCCAGTTTCGGTAATTTATCCTTCAAAGTCTTGCTGGGGCTTCCAATAGAGCACATTTTTCACCTGGACCAGAAACTAAACCTGCAGAATTCTGCTGGGGATGGAGGGACAATTCCCTGGATGTGTGGTGTATGAGAAGGATCCAACTTCCTATCTTTCATCCCTACTGCTGCTGACTCGGTGCTTCTTGAAATATAAATTGTGTTAGTTCCTTGTTTTACCTACTGCCAACTTTAATTTTGGACTTCTTGAGTATGCTAAGCCTGTGATCCTTGAGTGAATGAGGAAAATGTGTTTCTTCCAGGAGGACACAAGTCTCACTCAATGAAGGCAAAGTGAAGAGCTAGATTTTATCTTTCACTTGTCATCATCCCAGCTTCTATTATGCGCTGGGAGCCAGCCTTAGAGGCCTTCACATTGACAGGGTCCGGAAGGCCGAAGACCCCAGGTTGCAGGGCAACTCCAGGCAGCTGTTGCTCCTGCTTCTTCTACTTCCACTCTCGATCTCGCCACTGGAAACCTGGAAGTTGGAAGATGTAAAGAGTTCTATATGGGAGAAATAATTCTTACCAAATAGTAATACTTAGTAAAGGAAGGATTTGTTTTGTTAGAAGTATACTCGTCCATTAAGAGCACCCTTGGCCTTATTTTCCCTTTGTTAAGAAGACCTGTAATTTTGGTTAGGGATTGTGACAAAGATAAAATGAACCGAGAGCCTTTTGTTTTACAAATGTTGAAGCCCATTCTCCCTGACAAGGGATAATTGACACAGATTGTAAATACTAGGTGTGATATTATGGAAAACAAGTCAGGCCAACTTGGATTAAGAGACCTTGAGAATGTTGCTTTACCCCAGTTAACTGCAAATTGCTGCATCACAGGTGTAACTTATAAAACAAGATAAAGCTACATTGCCTGTCCGGTTCATTTAATTGAAACTGATTGCCTTGAAAACGAAAAACATGTTTTCACCTCAAGTCAAAATCTAGGGTATAAAAGGAGTTGAAAAAGACAATAAATTGGAATTTGTCCTGCTTGCCGCAGAGTCAGGTGTCATTTTCTCTCCTGCTCCGACGCCGTCTCTCTTTCAGCAAACCTGGACCTGCTGGAGCTGGTCTCCAGCAATTATACACAGTGACCATGGTCACCACAAGCCCATTTGCTATTTATCTCATTCTTGTGAGTTTGGGTTGCTCTTTCTTTCCCTTCCTACCTTCCTTCCTTCCTTCCTTCCCTCCCACCTCCTTCATTCCTTCCTTCCTCTCTTCTTTTTTTATTTACAAAATCTCTTTTAGCTTACATTTCTGGAGAATGTTCAATTACATCATAATCCAGAAAAGATATTTTAAAAAGTCAGATAAATACAATGTTCTGAAATCACTTTGTTGACCAATTTGTTTAGAAATTTGTATTTTATTCTTGTGACTAAATAGAATTATCTGGTCAGAACTCCTATAACAGATCATGTAGCAACTGAGATCAGAATATTGCTGCATAAGCAACCCATTTGCAAAGCAAATTCAAAACCACATACTTGGTCTGACTCAGATAATATTAAAGCTCAAATGTCAGCTAGGATAAGTTTGGTATTTAAAACTAATTAAGGAGTTGTGCAAATTGCATACAAGTATATTACTCACCATATCTTGCATAGTTTACTAATTGTAGACCATTATTTATCTTACTTAGTGACCTCCCATTCATGGGTGAAAACAGAGATTTCTTTATTCTCAATGATACAGGCCAGGAGCTATTTACTCTTAAGCTAAATGTTCCTACACTCTAGCTTTTTTAATGGGTTGGAAATTAGCAAACTCACAAGGGACTCTGTGCTTTTTTTTCTTTGCTACAGAGGTGTGGGTAAACTGCATAACACGAATCTATATCAGAATGCAGGAATGTGCTATAGGCAAAAGAGCTTTAAAAGATACATTTCTCTTCCCTCTTTCCATCTGGGAGTCAGAGAATGTAGGCCATGCCTCTGCCTACAACCTATACATGACATTACCTTTGCCCACCTCTGCAGTGGACAGATCCCTCACACAAATATAAATAAAGCTGATTTTCTGTCAAAATAGCCTATCCAAGCACCACATGGTTTGGAGAGTGAGTCTCCCTGAAAACTTGCCCATCTGTGTTTCATAAACTCTATAGGCCCTGTTCTGAGTGCAATCATATCTTCAGCCAAATAAAATTTCCTAAGTATGATTTAGATTTGCAACACTTTCTCCTTAAAGCCCTCTGTAGGTCTTCATCACCTGTCCATTAAGGTCTATAATGAATTAGCCTGGCTTCTAAAGTTCTCAGAATTTACTTTCAGTACACATTTCCTCCTACAGTTTATATTTCCATCAAGTCAGTTGGCTTGCTGTTTCTCTAAAAACATTGTAAAATCTTCTGACTTCTTAGATTTTTCACTGACCAATCTCTCCCTTTGGAAGTTCTTTCTTCCCCCTTTCCACCTATATATGTTAAACATTATCCATCAATTGAATCCCAAGAAATTAAGCTCAAGGGTCACTAACTTTTTCATTTAATCTGACTTTACAAACTTTTCAATATTAACTTTGGCCTTATGTGATATATATTTATTTTATTTTCCTTCCTTACTTTCAGTCACTTTAGATAAATTTCCTCCCTCCCACCTTTTAAAAGATTATCTTCACTTCTGGGACTGGAGCCTGGCAAATAGTAGATATTGCATAATTCTTTCCTGAAAAAGTGACATTCTGAGGCTTTCAGAAATATATTTTTGAAGTAAAATTTATAATAGATTCTGTTTGGACAGAGGGAAGACATTTATTATATGAGGGAAATTTTGTCACTTTTGCAATTTAAACATATAGGCGAGAATCTACATTTTATCTTCATGATGAGTATGAGATCTATCATTGTAATTGAACTTTCTGTGTGCCCCAGTACCAGGCCAATTTTTAATAAATGTCTCATGTATTTGTGAGTACAATGTGTAGTCTTTCTCTTTGTTGGGTACAATGGGTTTTTCTGACACATATTTTATTAGAAAGCTACTATTTAGCAGGCACTGTTCTGGACAGAAAAAAGGGTAGTGTCATACAAATCATGGAATCTATGTTCTAGTTGATGGGTAGGCAACAAATAAGCAAATAAATATATAATGGTATGCTACTTCATGTTAAATGCTGAAATAAATCATGAAGAAGATGTGTGGGAGTTGTTTAGTGATACTTAATCTAAACACAGTGAGACAGCATGCTGTGTGATGATGTGGTGAATATCATTTTAGACAGAAGGTACAACCAGAACTGCAGAAGACCCTGGGGTAAGAATAAGCTTGGAATATATGGCTGGAGGTGATTAATCAAGAGGAAGATCAGGAGGGCTCAGAAATAGAAGTGTGAGATTATGTAAGCCATTGTTGACTGTGGAAAAGAATTTAGTTTTATTCTGAATGATATGGAAGCTGTTAGGGAATTTAAGCAGGGATGTGGTGTGACTTAATTGTAGGGGCCAGGGCAGTGGGATATCATTGATATGTTATTTCAGTCTCTTAGAGGAAATATGTAGTGATCTTGAGTTAAGGAGAAGGCAATGAAAGTGGTCAGAAGTTTTCAAATTCAGGAGACATTTAGAAGGGAGATAAACAAACTTTTTCTGATGATAGGATATAGATATAAGGGATCTAGAGGAGAAAAGTATGACTCAGAGGTTTGGGGCCTGAACAACTTGAGAAATGGTGTTGCCATTTAATGAGCTAGAGAAAACTGGGGAAAGAGCCAGTTGCTGATGAAAAATCTGCTGTCGAGTCCTTCTTTTTTTTTAATGGCTGCTTTAAAAAGTTTATCTTTGATATACAAAGTTTAATCATAGGTGGAGGTATAGATCTGGTTTTACTTATCCTATTCAGATTGTCCTGTCTATAGTATTCTGTATTTCTTTAATTCTGGAAAGTTCTTTGTCATTATATCTTTAAATATTACTTTTGAGGACAACCATTCTATTTTTTCCTTTCTAATATTCCAGCTGGATATTTTAGACCTTTTCAATTAATTCTTCATGACTCTTAAACATTTTACATCCTTGACCTGCTTTCTGTCAGTTCGACCACTTTATCCTTCAGTGTACAATTTTTTTTTAGAAAGCAGGATTTATTAAGAGGACAGAAAGGCTCCTACAGTGGGAAGGGACCTGGGGGAGTTGCCTAGTTTACAAATTTCCTCAGCTGGATGTAATCAGCTGCCTAAGTTCAGTTTGGTTTTTACAGATCTACTTTATTTTTTCCTCTTTGTATTTTTTATTATGGTTTACATTTTAAATTTACTCTTCAATTTATTTGAAATACTAATCTTATAATTTTATTTCAGATTCTCCTGTGATCTCCAGTTCGTCCAGTGCAAATTCTCCTACATTTCCATCTCACTCTGATTATAACAATCTCTCCTCTTTTTCCTCCTCCTCTTCCTCCTTTTTCTCCTCCTTCTCCTTTGCTTCTTTTTCTTTGTGATTGTGAACTCCTCTTTGATAGAAAATTCCCTGCTACTTGTGTCCTATGTGCCTTGTGCCTTGGGCATAGAATTGTGTCCATATAGCATCCCCCCCCAGGATTTTATATATCCTTCAATAAGCAATTCTACGCATATATATGGTATAGAATTGGGGTCTTGATCTATTACAGGGGATTTAATCCCTTCAACTATAGCCTTGAGTAAAAGGAAAGCTTCCTTTTTGAGTCAATGGTTAAAGTTGGCCTAAACCTTAATGGTTTCTGGCACCCAGTCTCATGCAGGGTTCATCTCACCTTGAATTCATTACAATCCTAGCTCCAGCCTCTATAACCTGTGCTCTCTCTATTTAATACACTGAAGGGCTATTGGAATACCAAATTCTAACTATCTCTTTCACTGGAGTTTCCAAAATATTCCTGTCTCACAGATGTATCTGTTTCTCTTTTATTTTCCATTTCAGATATTAATTTAATTATATATTTTTCAAGATTTCTAGTTGGCATATGTTGTCTAACATTTATAGTACATTTTTAAATATAGTAGCAAAAAGGTAGTCATTCACTGCCAGCTTAGACTACTATGCTACCAAAAGTCAGAAACATCTTTGTCATGCCCATATATCAGGCAGAGTATTCAGAAGAGCTCCTCTTTTCCACACCTTGAAACACTCTAAAGTATATGTTACTCCTAAGGCCCTTAGACCAATGTCAGATTTCCACTGGAGAATAGTTCATAGTAATGCTCCCTTGAGGAAGGAGGGAAAAACCAAAAGTAACTCAACACCAAAAGTCTGTAGTAGAAATGAAAGGAGTGGACAGGATGTGCCCTATCTTGCTGTTAACAGCTTCATCCAGCACAGAATCAGGAAAAAAGCTTTTCTCTAAATACAAGGGGGATTCTTAAAAAAAAATGTTTATAATTCAAGAAAGAGTAAGTTGTCTTTTAATAGCTTTTGTCCTCTTGTCTGTCATAGAATTGTTGGAATTTTTAGAAGAAAAAAAGCCTTTCTTTTTTTCATTTTATGGGAATATCAGATAGAAAGGATCAGATCCAACAACACATCTCAAAAATCATCCACCATGACTAAGTAAGCTTCATCCCCAAGATGCAGGGCAGGTTCAACATCCACAAGACCAAAAGTGTAATTAAATACATCAAAAACACTACAAGCAAGAAGGAACTGGAGCCCTATACTCAAAGATAAACAATTTCAACCAAGAATTTCCTATCTAGCGAAGCTAAGCTTCATCATTGATGGAGAATTAAAATCCTTCCCAGTCATCCAATCCCTAAGAGATTATGCAACTTCCAGACCAGCTCTACAGAAGACACTTAAAAAGATATTAAGCACAGAAAAAAAAAGAATGACCACACACTTCCCAAGAGAACAGCAGAGCACAGAATCAACAGAGAATGCAGTGCAACAAGAAAGTTGAAAACACACACATACAACAACCCCAAAGCCAAAAGAAAATAAGCAAACAAAGAAAAAACTTTATAAGAACCTCATGACAGGGATAAACAATCACATTTCAATAATCAGCCTGAATGTGAATGGAATAAATGCACCACTGATAAGATGCGGAATGGCAAACTGGATAAGAAACCATTACCCAATTATTTGCTACAACCAAGAGACTGCTCTCACTATAAGGGATGCACATAGACTCAAAGTTAAAGAATGGGAAATGAGTTTCCAGGCAAATGGATCACAAAAGAAGGCAGGAGTTGCAATCTTAATATCAGACAAAACAACCCTTATGCTACCAAAATTTAAAAAGATGCAAAAGGACACTACATAATGATAAAAGGTTCAGTACATCAAAGGAATATCCATCCTAAACATATATGCACCCAACACAGGAGCATCAGCATAAAGCAACTACTAAGTAAACTAAGAAAATATATGGACTCTAACACTATTTCAGCAGGGGACTTGAATACCCCGCTAACAGCCCTATATAGATCAATGAGGCAAAAATTAACAAGGAGATCCAGAACCTAAACTTGACACCCCACTAAATGGACTTAATAGATAACTACAGATTATTCCACCCAAAAACCACAGAATATACATTCTACTCATTACCACATGGAAATACTCCAAGATCGATCACATTCTTGGCCATAAATCAAGCATAAACAAATTTCATAAGGTTGAAATCTTGTCGTGCACATACTCAGACCACAGTGGAATAAAAATAAATATCAACACCAACAACATTTCCCCAAAACCCACAAAGACATGGACACAAAACAGCATGATGCTGAACAACTACAGGCTCAACACTAAAATCAAAAAAGAAATTAAAAGATTCCTGAAATGAAAATGAAGAAACAACTTATCAAAACCTCTGTGATGCCTTGAAATCAGTTTTAAGAGGGGAATTTATAGCTCTACAAGCATACATCAAGAAAACGGAAAGAACAGAAGTTGAGATCCTAACAAATCACCTAAGGGAGCTGGAAAGAGAAGACCAAAACCCCAACTTTAGCAGAAGAATCCAAATCACCAAAATATGAGCCAAAATATGGAACACAGAAGACAAAAATATCATAGAAAATATCAACAAAACAAAAAGCTGGTTCCTTGAAATAATAAACAAGATTGATGGACCCATAGCCAGAATGACCAAGAAAAAGAGAGAAAAAGCCCAAATAAACACAAACAGAAATTCAAAAGATCAAATCATAACTAAACCTGAAGAAATACAAAAGATTATCAGAGATTACTATGTATGCCTATATGGAAACAAACTTGATAACCGAAATGAAATGGAGGACTTTCTGATATCACACAACTCCCCCAGAATGAAACAGGAAGACATTGGGGCACTAAATAGACCAATAACAATCCAGGAAATTGAATCTGTCATATAAAAACTACCTACAAAAAAAAAAGCTCTGGACCAGATGGATGGTTTTTGAGGAGAATTCTACAAAACGTACAAGGAGGGGCTGATACCAATACTACTGAAAGTATTCCAGGAAATTGGGAAAGATGGAATTCTCCCCAAATTATTTTACAAAGCTAACATCACACAGATACCCAAACTGGGTAAAGATACAACAAAAAAGAGAACTGCAGGCCAATATCCCTTATGAACATAGATGCAAAAATCCTCAACAAGATTCTAGCAAATCAGATCCAAAAATGAATCTCAAAATACATCCACCATGACCAAGGAGGCTTCATACCCAGGATGCAGGGCTGGTTCAACATTTGCAAGACTATAAGTGTAATTAAAAACATCAACAGATGAAAAAACAAGAACCACATAATTATCTCATTAGATGCAGAAAGCGCTTTTGATAAAATCTAGGATCCTTCTTTTTTTTTTTGGAGTTGGAGTCTCACTCTGTCACCAAGACTGGAATGCAGTGACCACTCCCGGCCACTGCAGCCTCGACCTGCTGGGCTCCAGTGATCCTTCCGCCTCAGCCTTCCAAGTAGCTGGAACCACAGGTGTGTGCTAAAATTTTTGTTTTATTTTAGAGATGAGGTCTCACCAAGTTGCCCAGGCAGGACTCGAAAACATGGGCTCAGGTAATTCACTCACCTCAGCCTCCCAAAGCGTGGGATGACTGGCTGAGCCACCGAGCCCGGATGAAATGCAGCATCCTTCTTGATAAAAACCCTTAAACACCTAGGCATAGAAGGAACATACATTGAAATAGTAAGTGCCATCTATGATAAACCCACAGCTAACATATTGCTAAGTGGACAGAAACTGGAAACATTTCCCCTAAAAACTTGAACAAGACAAGGCTGCCTACTCTCACCCCTCTTGTTCAACATTGTGTTGGAAGTCCTAGCTCAGGCAATTAGACAAGAGAGGGAAATCAGGGATATCCAAATAGGAAAAGAAGAAGTCAAGCTATCCCTCTTTGCTGATGATATGATCCTATACCTTCAAAATCCAACAGAATCTGTCAAAAAACTGCTTGCACTGATAAAGGACTTTGGGAAAGTCTCAGGGTATAAAATAAATGTGCAAAAGACAGTCGCATTCCTATACACCAACAACAAGCAGGCAGAGACCCAAATTAAAGGCACAATCCCATTCACAATAGCCACCAAAAAAATGAAATATCACATCATCTTCCTAACCAGAGAAGTGAAAAACCTTTACAATGGGAAGTACAAAACACTGCTCAAAGAAGTCCAAGAAGACACAAACAAATGAAAAATATTGCATGCTCATGAATAGGATTAATCAACATTGTTAAGATGTCCATTCTATCAAAAGCAATCTACAGATTCAATGCAATACCCATTAAGTTACCAACATCATTCTTCTCAGGCCTGGAAATGACAATGCAGAAATTCATACGGAAATATGAATGACCATGAGTAGCCAAAACAATCCCTAGCAAAAGAAACAAGGCAGGAGGTATCACACTCCAGACCTCAAACGTTACTATAAGGCTACAGTAATCAAAACAGTCTGGTATTAGTACAAGAACAGGCACACAGACCAATAGAACAGGTTAGAGATTCCAGAAGCAAAACCTCCATTTCTCTACCCACTTATCTTTGACAAAGCCTCCAACAACAACCATCGGGGAGAGGAGAACCTATTCAGTAAATGGTGCTGGAAAAATTGGCTGATCACATGCAGAAGATTGAAACAGGACCCCTACCTATCACCATACACAAAAATTAACTCTAAACTGATCAAAGACCTAAACGTAAACCTCATACTTTAAGAATCTTAGAAAATGCAGGAGACACCCTTTTGGAATTTGGAACTGGCAACCAATTCCTATTTGGAACCCTAAATGCCCAGATCTTAAGAAATACGATAGACAAGTGTGACCTCATCAAACTAATGAGCTTCTGCACAGCAAAAGAAATCATCAAAAGAGCAGGGGGACAGTCCTCAGAATGGGAAAAATACATTTTCCAACTATATATCTGACAAAAGCCTAACATCTAGGATCTACAAGGAACTCAAATGTGCCAAAAAGAAAAAAAATAAACAGCCCCATTAAAAAACGGGCAAAAGACACAAATAGACACTTCTCAAAAGAAGATATGGGAGCAGTCAACAAACACATGAAAAAGTGCTCAGTCTCACTCATCATCAGAAAAATGCAAATCAAAACCACATTGAGATACCACCTAACTCCAGTAAGAATGGCCATCATTAATAAAACAAATAACAACAGATGCTGGCGAGTATGCAGAGAGAAAGGAACGCTTATACAAACTAGTGCAAGCTAGTTTGCAAACTAGTGCAAGCTCTTTGGAAGACAGTGTGGCGATTTCTGAAGGAACTAGAAACTGATCTTCCATACAACCCAGCAATTCCTTTATTGGGAATATAGCTTGAGGAACTCAAATCATTCTCCAAAAAAGATACCTGCACAAGTATGTTTGTTGCAGCTCTGTTCACAATAGCAAAAACATGGAACCAACCATGATGCCCATCGAAACTGGACTGAATAAAAACATCTGGTACATATATACACTGGAATATTATGCAGCCATAAAGAAGGACAAACAAATGAACTTTGCAGCAACTTGGATGGATTTAGAGTCTATCATACTTAGTGATCTATCACAGAAACAAAGAACTGAATACCATATGTTTTCACTCCTAAATGGACCTTGAACAAGTATTGTAATACTATAAGAAAGGGATTGGCAAACTGAGAATCCCTAGTAGGAAACTGGGGGAGTGGGTGGGTGGTATTGGCTGTTGAGGGAAAATGTAAGCGGAAGGAGGGGCATCCCTCAACAAGGGTACTTTCAGAATTAACGTCTGCATACCTAACCCTGAATTATACCCCACATCTTTATGATAAATTTTGAAAAAACATATAAATACATCCACAGATATAAAAACAAGAACCATGGGATTATATCATTAGAGGCAGAAAAAGTTTTTGATAAAATCCAGCATCCATTCTTGTTAAAAATGCTGAAACACCTAGGCACAGAAGGAACATATCTCAAAATAGTAAGAGCCATCTATGATAAACCCACATTCAATATATTGCTAAAAAGACAAAAACTGGAAGCATTTCCTCTGAAAACCAGAACAAGACAAGGCTGCCCACTCTCACCACTCCTGTTCAACATAATGTTGGAAGTCCCAGCTAGAGCAATGAGACAGGAGAAGGAAATCAGGGGTATCCAAATACGAAAAGGGGAAGTTCAGTTATCTCTCTTTGCTGATGATATGATCCTGTACCTTGAAAATTTAAGAGAATATGTCAAAAGCCTGCTTGCACTGATAAAGGACTTTGGCAAAGTCTCAAGGTACAAAATAAATGTACAAAAGACAGTCACATTCTTGTACACCAATAACAAGCAGGCAGAGAATAAAATAAAAAGCACAATCCCATTCACAATAGCTACAGATAAAAAAAGAAAGAAAATAAATATCACAGCATTTTCCTATCCAGAGAAGTGAAAGACCTTTACAACCAAAACTACAAAACAATGTTCAAAGAATTCTAAGAAGACATAAACAAATGGAAAAAATAGTCTATATTCATGAGTAGGAAGAATCAACATTGTTAAGATGTCCATCCTACCAAAGGCAATCTACAGATTCAACACGATACCCATTAAATTACCAACATCATTCTTCTCATACCTGGAAACGACAATACAGAAATTCATATGGAGACACAAATGACCATGAATAGTGAAAAGAATCCTTAGCAAAACAACAACAACAACAAAAACCCAAAAAACCCCCCAAAAAAACAAAGCAGGAGGTATCACACTTCCAGACTTTAAACTTGACTATAAGACTACAATAAACTTTTTACTCCTAATGAATTGCATCATATTTTTAAAATATTTTTTGTCCAAGAAGATCAAATCCATAAAATCTTTTTATTTTAGGTATCCTAATTCTAAAATTCAAATAGAGAAATGAAGTATTATTTCCCTTATACATATTCCTTCTTTTGTTCATATCTTGAACATTTTGTAGGGTAAAGAGAAGTGACTATTTTAGCTACATAAATACTTTATGTTGTTTAATGTTTGCCTCAATATCTTGAGATACAATAATAATAGCAATGATAATAATAACAATAACAACTTTACAATAACAATAACTATTGTTTATTTTGCAATACACAGATTGTCTCAACAGATTAGTGATACATTTCATGACCTTCACTTTTCATCCAAAATTCTAAAGTTAGGACATTTCCAAAATCACCCAGCTGGTCAGTGGAGATTGCAAGAACCAAATCTATCTGACTCCAAAGCTCAAGGTAATACTATTATATTATATGGTTTAAAAGATCCTTGGTGAGAATACTTTTATTTTAATATGGTTCAATCTCTGAACTCACAGTGGTTGTTCTGCTTCTATAGGTTTTTGTGAACCTGAATAAAATATAGATGTAATTCCAATAAATATTTAATACAAATGCACAAGGAAGAGTAGGTGGTTACTGCCTTGTACCTGTGTGTTGCCAATGTAATTTAATTCTACTTGGCTCTTTGTGTTGTGCTGCATTTGTGGAGGAGAAAATGTACCTCTGTTATTGGAACTCATTACTGGAAAGCATGTGATGTAATGTATAAGATAATAGCAAACCTATTTCTTAAAGGGGCAACTCTTGACTGTTTATTTAATGCTATTCACTTTGCCTAATACCTTTATTTCACTGATTGAATGATTGCCACCCAAATTCTCATGGCTACAGACAATGACACTTTGAAAGTTGTACATCTAAGCAATGTTGGTAAAACAATGTGTTTTTTCAGCTGTTTCAGCTTATCTTGCTCTTAATTTTTATTTTGTACCTTTTTCTTTACCATTGCAAATATATTAGATTAAATAATTGGATCAGAAGTTATTATCCATGTCTTCTCTATATTTATATACTTATTTTGCAATAGTCAGAGACATCATATTCCTTACAGTTTTGTTTCTTTAAGACACTTAAACTATCATAGTTCATTTTTCCTAGCTGCAACTAGAACTTTTATTCAGCGATATAATCTAGATGAAGCTTAACTTCAATTTATAAAATTAGTGGAAGTCACATACTTGAATGTCTAACTAAAAATATTATTTTATTTAAAGGAAGATAGAGATGCTGATTTTCCTGTAGTTAGAGGCAGTATAGCTTGAATAATTAAGCTAATACAAACACAAATGAGACTAATTCTCTTGTTCTTTATGTGGCATTATCATCATAAAGCGTTAAAGCATCACATATCTCTTTTCTCCAGGATTATTAATATTTTCTTTCCCAGTGAAATGTTATTTTCTTTCCCCCTTTTAATACCTTGAATCTTCTATGCACTCTAAAACTTATTTGACACTTTCTTATTTTTTACTCTTGCTCTGCACATAATTGTTTGGACTTTGTTGGCATTCTAAGCATACAGTTATATTGCAAGAAATTCTAGGTCAGGTACCTAAAAGAGCACACATACTTCAGATATTCAGATTCTATTCATCTGTTTCTACAAAGCAGATGAAATATAGTAAGATGTCTAAGGACCTCCTATACGTTTATTATCTCTTTGGTGACAGAGATGTTGTCTTTGTGTCTCTGAATAACTTTTATTCAAAGCTATTTTATTGAAAAAAAATATTTTGCTTTATTCTTTAGAAAGTAGGTACTCAATAAAAAACTCAACTTGGTAACTAAAAAGATATAGAAATTCTCCCCTTATTTTTGAGAAAAGTTAAACCTCATGGCTTGATTTAAATTGCCATATGAATATATTAATAGAATCTCGCTCCCCAGCAGGAAAGTAGACATGTTAAAATTCAAACACTTTTAAAGCTGACTCAAGTGTCCATTGCAGAGAAAGCATTCCAGGATACAACTATCCTAATACCAGTAAATTCAGCTACTTTTATGCTACTTTCAAAACATTAGGATGATTTTCTACCTTATACTACATATTGTATAATTTGTGCAAACTAATATGTAATAATCTGTATTCATTATTCTCTGCTATAATATTTCATAGTTAAGTTCCTAGATTTATTTATATAAAAAACAAGGTTCATTTGATAAGTAATTTTATTTAAAAAAATTATTGTATTCAGAACTATTCCTGACCCAGGCTTACTTTGTAAAGTAAAAAAATTAACTGCTCTAAAACTAAGGATGTTCAAAACCAGATTTTGATATTATACAGTATACAGGAAAAGACAGAGTTATTTCCTAAATCCCAGTTTCTTCTCCCACGTTTCTCTCTTTGGGGTACCTAAAACTAAACTCTCTGTGATTATTTCTACCCCAGATCTCCTTATATAAAGTTGAACTCATATTTTTACAAATTAATGTACATATACCTCACTAGACAGTAAACACTTCAGAGTCAGGAACTGTATTGTATTCTGTTTTGAATCCTCAGTGTTTAACATTGTAAGAATAAATAAATATTAATTGATTAAAAAAGAAATGAAGTATTTTGATTGTACGCTGTCCTTGCCAATGTTTTGTAAGATAGTGTGCATGCTTTAATTGTTAATATTTTAAAGTAAGATATTCTAAGGATTTTAGATTTCTCTGAGAGCTAAATTAGTAAAATCAACACATGTCAGGGAGGCTAGGGAGCAGTGAATGGCAAACATTTAAGAATTAGCCCATCAAAGCAGAAAGACAAAGAGCCTTTTGATCACTATTTTACTTGCCCAAGAGATCTCCCACCAGAGAGAGTATGCTTAGAAGGGCAGACTTGAATATTGTAGTAATTGAAATTAGAAATCTATCCTATCATCATTTAATAATTTGTAATTTTATTTAGTGGAAGAGTTTTCTTGTGAATTTAGTTAGGGTGAGGTGATTCCCAAAAGACTGATACCATCAAGGTATATAGATAAATTCTTACCTCTTATACTGTAGAGCTAGAAATTTGCATTTGGTTGTTCCACTAAGGTAACACAGCCTGTAAGAAAGGTGTGCATAGGTGGCAGGTCTGTTTCTGCAGACAATGTATCTTCTTCATCTCTTTAACTATGCAAGCATTGGATCCCAAAACTCCTTAAGTGTACCATACCAAATGACTTGTCCAAATCCCATGTGAAGAAAAGTAATTGAAAATAGAAGAATAACCAATACATTACCCAGAATTCTATTTGTATTCCTTTCAATAGTAGTTCCCATCTGTTTGCTCTGGTTTTATTATGAAATAGAGCATTCATTAGTATGAGGCCCTGTTTTGATTACATCAGCTACCAAGAGACACTATCTAGAGGATCTGGAACATTTAGAAGAGATTAAAGCTGCAAAAAACTGCCCAAAGAACTTACATTTTTAGAGATTGTTATAACCTGCCATAAAACTTAGTTCATACAAGAAAATAATTAAACTTGATAGCTATATGTAAGACCCTAATTAATAGATTTGCTTACAAATTAAAACAATAGCTCAGGCTTAAGTGTGCATCATTGTCAATATAGATATTGCTAGGCTTCACCCCAGAACTTTGGAAGGTTGAAGTAGGGCCTGAGAATTTATATTTCTAACAAAATCCTGGAACCATACTTTGAGAACCACTGTACACAAACAGTATGATATTAATGTATTCTTCTAAAATTACTTATTAATGACACTGAAAGAGTCTTTGACATCTCTATAATTAAATACTTTTGAATAGAATCTGAAATAGAAATTCCTTGAATGAGTTTGTGTAGTGGATAGCATTGCATTAAAAGTCTTGGGCAACCCTCTTTCAAGTCCCCTCCCACTTGGGAGCTTTTTTGTCATCTTAATAAATTCCTGCTTTCTCACCTCTGGAAAAAAAAGATAAAAAAATTTAGCCTAAGTTTATTCTTTATTCATGACATGTGTTACATGTAATAAATGACATGACTAACTTGCAGGGAGATACAACTTTTGGCAAAATCAACATTTTGAAATAAATTAAGAGGTGCACAACAAATACAGATTCATCTCTCTGTGGAGAATGTGAAAAATGTATAAACTACAATAATTCCTATTGTCTGGTTACAGTTCTAAACTAATGCAAAGGAGCAGTGTTGATCTCCATTCTAGTAAGGGCAAGAAATGTATGAGAGTGAAGTCAGAGATCGGGGAGTTAAGAAGAGAAAAAAACAGGTCATGCCTAGTGGCTCACATCAGTAATCCCAGCATTTTGGGAAGCCAAAGCAAGAGGATTGCTTGAGCCCAGGAGTTTGAGATCAGCCTAGAAAACACAGCAAGACCCTCTACAAAAAAAATAAAATAAAATTATCCAGGTGTGATGGTGTGCATTTGAAATCCCAGCTACTCAGGAGGCTGAGCCCAGGATGTCAAGGCTGTGGTTATCCGTGATCGTGTCACTGCACTCCAGCCTGGGCCAAAGTGAGACTCCAACTAAACAAATAGGAATTGGGGGAGATTAAAACAGCCAGAGAACCAGTGATGGCAAGAAGAAAACTGGTTGGAAAAAGGAAATAAAAAACCACAGCACTGGGCTGCAGAAATAGAAAAAAATAGTTCATTGCGTCTTGCCAGCCCTTGAGAGAAGCACTGAGTCAATACCAAACACACAGAAAATAAAATGTGGCCGCGTTCTTTAGGTCATTTAATAAAACTGCCAAGCTGATATTCTCTAAAATATGTTACTATTATGACACACAAATTAGTTGTTGAGCTTGAATTATAAAGAAGAGTTGGCATACGGTGTTCACAAGATAGTAAAGTATGTAACATACTTGATATTTTAATAAAATCCTATTTCCACAAAAGTAGTGGCAAAACTTTAGCATGCCACGTTTTAATTACTTGTGTATCATTAGTGAAATATTCACATATATGCTAGGCAAATATCTTCTAGCTCACAAAGGATAAAGTGATATAATTTACTAAATATGTGGGACTAGAAGCAAAATGATGATGATGAAAATAATGATAAAATCATAACTAACATATTTGGGAATGACTTGGTACCAATCATCTTAAGTACCTTTGATATATTATATTTATTCTTCATCATACTTTTTCTTAATCATAATAACTAACTTATGAGGTAAATATGTATTATCATCTCCATTTTATGGATGAGAACTCTGAGGTTCAAAAGGGTTAAGTAAATGCCTAAGATCACACAGTTACTAACTGGCAGAATTAGTATAAAAACTCAGCTGTCTGCTCCAGGAACAATGCTCTCAACAACGAGGTTTTACTGTCTCTTACAATGGTGGAGCTGAGATTTCAGATTGTATCCCTGGCTCATATCCCTTGCAATATTAATTTATGTAGATGACATAAATCGGAGAATACAAACACCACAGAAAAATTATGATAAATAATGTTAACCTGTGTGCAACACAGATTGGCAGGCAAAAGCTGCCTGGAATGCTGATGAAAAAGATCATGAGGTCATATTGGAACCAATATAAAACAACATCACGGTCAGCTAGTGACATCTGTCAGGGATATGGGGGACAAAAGGGTAGCAAGAGTGTCATAAATTACTATTCCTATAACAGAATAGAAGGAGCTTTGGAAACTGTCTAGACCATGGTGAGGGAATAGCTTTTTGGTTGTGGTTGTTGTTTTTGATGATTTTCTATCCTTGAGTAGAGGAACTTTTCTAGAAGGAAACTGATTTATTGAGGTCCACAGGGGTGGGGAATGGTGAGACTGTGGAGGATGTCTTTTTTTTTTTAATACCATACATAATCTTTATTGAATGGAAGAGTACCCTGTGCAAATCTGTTATACTATAGTCAGTAAATGTTGCTATCTAGGCACTTTTGAGAAGTAGTCACACGGAGATAGCTTTCTAATCTTCCATTCTGAAATGAGATTTCGGTCACATAGTTAAACTGGGCAGAGCACATGGACTGTGCATGATGAGCTAGCCCGTGCTTATCACTAATTCAAAAGAGCCTTCTTACTTTACAAATGGAGATAAGTAGAGTTAAGAGGGGTGATTCATTTGCCTATACTTATTTCTTGATTCCCTAATAATGTGGATAGTATTATGAATTATAGCTATCTATCTAGATATCTAGATGGATATCATTACAGAGAAACAGAGACAGAAATAGAAAAACAGTCACTATTCCATAGCAATTCTGAAATACAGCTGGGCACATGTTTGCTGCCAGAGCTTAATCCTCCTACTTTGTAATGATTCTCTGAAGCTTAGTCCTCCTACTTTGTAATGATTCTCTGAAGCTCTTAGCTATGTCCTCAAGGCTCCAAACTTTTAGTGAATCTTTCTCTTTCTATAAAAAATGGTCTCTGTTTGCATATGAGTATCTTTCCCAACATATGACTTGTCCCATTAGGCTGATTTTCCCCAGGACTTGTTTTAATTTTGAGCTCTTTCTATTCTTTCCAGTTCATGTGGACAGTGCTGATATTAATGCTGTTCTCTTAAAATGTATGGGTTTCTTATGGATCCCTTGAGATTAACTCCTTGAGAAAAAAGGCATACCCAGTTATTTGAGATAGACCTCTTTACTCTAGGCTGAGAGTCAGGGTATTGTGAGACAAGTACTCTTAAGTTCTTAGAAACACTATTAGATAGAGAGGGACTATGAAGCACTTTAAGTATTTCCGAGGTCTCAACAAAAATTCTTACATTCACATACTTGATATAACTTTTATCAGGGCAGGTTTTAATGGAAGTGCCTTTGTTTTGTATCTTTATCCCGAGGTCATTTCTTACTTTAACAGGCTTTTTTGCTTTCTGAAGAAAAACAGCTTTATTCATGAACCAAACTAATTCTGGCTCATTTATATTTTCTGTAAAACTTGCTGGAAAGTTGGACAGTGCCTTTCTTTTCTTTTCTTTCTTATTTTAAAGATGTGGGGTACAATTCAGGGTTAGGAATACAAATATTCATTATGCAGGTACCCTTGTTGATAAGGTGTGCCCCTCCCTTCCCTGGCAGTTTCCCTCAACTGCCAATCCCACCCCCCCCCATCCCCTGGCAATTTCCCACTACTGCCAATCTCTTTCTTATAGTATTATGATAATTTTTCAAGGTTTGCTTATGAGTGAGAATATATGGTACTCTGTTCTTTGTTTCTGTGATAGATCACTGAGTATGATAGACTCTAAATCCAACCAAGTTGTTTGTCCTTTATGGCTGCATAATATTCCATTGTGTATATGTACCACATTTTTAAAATCAAGGCCAGTTTCGATGGGCAGCATGGTTGATTCCATGTTTTTACTATTGTGAATACAGCTGCAGCAAACATGCGTGTGCAGGTATCTTTCTTGTAGAATGATTTGAGTTCCTCTGGGTATATTCCCAATGGGGGATTGAAAGGTCATATGGAAGATCAATTTCTTGTTCTTTCAGAAATCGTCATACTGTTTTCCAAAGAGGATGTACTAGTTTGCATTTCCACCAGCAGTGTAGAAGTGTTCCTTTTTCTTCGCATCCTCACCAGCATCTGTTGTTGTTTTATTAATGATGGTCATTCTTACTGGGGTTAGGTGGTATCTCATTGTGGTTTTGATTTGTATTTCTCTGATGATTAGTGAGACTGAACACTTTTTTATGTGTCTTTTGGCTGCCTACATATCTTTTTTTGAGAAGTTCTATTCATATCTTTTGCCTAGTTTTCTAATTTTTTTTTTCTTTTCGCGTGTTTGAGTTTCTTGTAGATCCTAGATGTTAGGCCTTTGTCAGATACACAGTGCCCATCTTTTTTTAACTTATCATGCTCCTCTCCTATTTTGCTAGAAGAAGCTTTTCCCAGAGTCTGCCTAGGAAACTTCTTAGCCCAGAGCATGAGTTCATTAGGTACACTTTCTGGGTCTCCTGTTTTTGTAGGCAACAGTTTTGCTAGTTGTCCTGTCAAAATAACTTGAGTCTCCTTTTTTTCTCAGCCTGTAATAATAATTTCTTCATTGTACTTCAAGTTTTCAGCAAGTCTGTAAATGTGTCTGACCCTTAAAATCAATGATACATATTTTAGGTTTGGGTTGTTCAGGAACCCCATTTCTAGTCCTAACTTAGAAAGTTAAAAAAGAGAGTAGAGGCATGAAAGCAAAAAAAGACAGTGCTATCAAAAGGATATACAAAATTCTCTATATAAAAAATTTAAAGTCTCATTATATCAACACCTGTCACCATAAGTAAAACTAAAGCCAAATAATAAACTAAAACTCCTTGAGCCATCTAAGATGGAAATAGAATTAAATTTATGTTAAAAATGAGAAGTGATCTTAGAAATTTGACAATATGTATCACAGATAGCAGTGCTCACATCTTTGAAACAATAACTTCACTCTTTGAAATGTATACCAAAGATTAGTCAGAGGTATACTTTAATATATTAGGGTGAGAATATGCATTACAGTGTTAGGCATACAAAAAGATTAAAAAGAAAAATATAAAATCTAGATAAATTAAGATATTAGTTAATTAAACCAAGATATAATCATGTTAAAAATAATTAAGAAGTATTAACATCATATTTTCTCATATACCTATAATAACTAGAGTATCCAAACGAAAGTCTGGATAAAATTTCCAGCAAATTTTAGGGCATCTATAAGGATGACATGAGTCAACTTTTTAAATGTGATTGATTCTGAGAAATCTGGAACTAAACAAACTACTTTGTGGAATCTCCAGCACCTAGTACAAGAAGCCCTGTTGGTGTTACTTTTTTTAAAAAATAATAAGCCAGGCTCAATGGCTCAGCCTGTAATCCCATGCCTTTGGGAGGCTGAGGTGAGTGGATTGCCTGAGCCCGCGGGTTCGAGACCCACCTGGGCAGTGGGACCTCATCTCTACAATAAAAATCAAAAAATCAGCCGGGCATGGTAGCTCATGCCTGTAGTTCCGGCTACTCGGAAGGCTGAGGTGGAAGGATTGCTGGAGCCCAGCAGGTCGAGGCTGCGGTGACCGGGAGCGGCCACTGCACTCCAGTCTGGATAACAGAGTGAGACTCCAACTCAAAAAATAAAATAAAATAAAATAAAAAAATAATGAATAAAGTCAAAAGAAATGTCATTTATCTTAAACCTGAGAATATCAAGTAAACAACAACAACAAAAAAAAAATCATGTTTTCTGAGAATGGGTATATAGAGAAAAGATCACAAAATATCAAATAAAAAATCAAATTTAAAAGATTGAACATAATATAAATAAATGTATTTTTTAAATGGAAGGACATATATTCAAAGGCTGAGTAGTGATTCTTTTCTGATATTTTTATAATAAATATATAACGGTTTAAAGTTCAACTATTTCAACCAAAAATTATCTACCCACCTAAGCTAAGTTTCATCAGTGATGGAGAATTGAAATCCTTCCCACTCAACCCCTAAGAGTTTATGCTGCCTCCAGACCAGCTCTGTAAGAAACACTTAAGAAAGAATTAAGTACAGAAGAAAGGAGAAAAAGAACAGCAACATGCTTCCCAAAAATGCAGGACAGGGGTTGAAAACGCACATGAATCAACCCAATAATCAAAAAAGAGATAACAAAGAGACAGCAGCAACAACAAACTCTATAAGAACCTCATGACAGGGATAGACTCTCACATCTCAATAATTAGCCTGAATATGAATGGACTAAATGCACCACTGAAAAGACATAGAATGGCAAAATGGATAAAATATCATGAGGCAACAGTATATTGTCTCCAAGAGACTCATCTCACCAGAAAGGACACTCATAGACTCAAGTCAGAGGATGAGAAACAAAATTTCAGGTGAACAAAACACAAAAGAAAGTAGGAGTTGTGATCTTAATATCAGACAAAATACCCTTTAAGCTATCAAAAATTTAAAAAGCTATAGAAGGTCACTATATAATGATAAAAGGTTCAACTCATCAACAAGAAATATCCATCCTAAACATATATGCACCCAACACAGGAGCACCAACTTTCATAAAGCATCTTCTAGGTAAACTTCAAAAAGATATTGACTCTAACACTATCATAGCTGGGGACTTAACCACCCCACTCACAACCCTAGACAGATCTTCAAGACAAAAAAATCAACAAGGAGATCTGGAACCTCACATAACCTTTGACCAAATGGATTTAATTGATACCTACAGAACGCACCAACGAACAACCACATTATACATTCTACTCATCACCACATGGAATGTACTCTAAGCTCAACCACATCCTCAGCCATAAATCAAGCATAAACAAATTATATAAGATTGAAATACTGCCATGCACCTTCTCAGACCACAGTGGAATAAAAATAAATATCAACAACAAAGATCACCCAGAACCCACAAAGACGTGGACACTAAACAACACGATGCTAAACAACTCCTGGCTTGACATGGAAATCAAAACAGAGATTAAAAGATTCCTGGAAACAAATGAAAATGTAGAAACATCTTACCAAAACCTCTGGGATGCCATGAAAACAGTACTAAGAGGGAAGTTCATCTCTATGAACACACATGAAGAAAACGGAAAGATCACAAGTTAACAGTCTAACAAGTCACCTGAGGGAGCTGGAAAAGCAAGACCATCAAAACCCTAACTTCAGCAGAGGAATCCAGATCACCAAAATAAAACCCCAAATTCAGGATGTACAAGAAAAAAGATAAAACAAAAACCTACAAAAAAAAAGCTGGTTCTTTGAAAGGATAGACAAGATTAATGGACCCCTATCTAGAATGACCAAGAAAAAACCCAAATAAACACAATCAGAAGTGCAAAAGATCAAGTCACAACTGACCCTGAAGAAATTAAAAAGATTATCAGAGACTATGTACACTTGTATGGAAACAAACTCAAAAATCTAAAGGAAATGGAGGACTTTCTGACATCACACATCATCCCCAGGTTGAAACAAGAAGACATCGAGACCCTAGGTAGACCAATTACAATCCAAGAAATTGTCATAAGAAAACTACTTACAAAAAAAAAAAATGAAGCTAATATCACATTGATACCCAAACCAGGTAAAGATCCAACAAAGAAAGAGTACTATAGGTCAATACCCTTAATGAAGACAGATGCTAAAATTCTCAAAAAGATCCTAGCAAACTGGATCCAACAACACATCTCAAAAATAATCCACCATGATCACGTAGGCTTCATCCCTGGGATGCAGGGCAGGTTCAATATTCACAAGATTATAAACATAATTAAATATCTCAACAGATGTAAAAACAAAAACCACGTGATTATATCATTAGATGCAGAAAAAGCTTTTGATAAAATCCAGCACCCCTTCTTGATAACATCCCTTGAACATCCAGGCATAGATGGAACATACCTCAAAATAGTAAGAGCTATCTACGAGAAACCCAGCATACTGATTAACAGACAGAAATTGGAACCATTTCCCCTGAAAAACAGAACAAGATAAAGATGCCCACTCTCACCACTCCTCTTCAACATAGTTTGGGAAGTCCTGGCTAGAGCAATCAGACAAGAGAAGGAGATCAGTGATAACCAAATAGGAAAAGAGGTAGTCAAGTTATCTCTCTTTGCAGACGATATGGTCCTATACCTTGAAAATCCAAAAGAATTTGTCAAAAACCGACTTGCACTGATAAAGGACTTTGGCAAAGTCTCAGGGTATAAAATAAATGTACTAAAGACAGTCACATTTCTATACACCAATGATAAACAAACAGGAACCCAAATAAAAAACATAATCCCATTCACAATAGTGACAAAAAAACAAAACAAAACAAATACCTTGACATTTTCCTAATCAGAGATATGAAAGATCTTTACAATGAAAACTACAAAACACTGCTCAAAGAAAGCAAAGATGACACAAACAAATGGAAAAATATTCCATGCTCATGAATTGGAAGAATCAACATTGTTAAGATGTCCATCCTACCCGAGGTAATCTACAGATTTAACACACTATCAAGTAAATTACCAGCAACATTCTTCTCAGACCTGGAAATGACATTACAGGAATTCACATGGAAGCATAAATGACCACAAATAGCCAAAACAATCCTCAGCAAAAAAACAAAAACAAACAAAAAACCAAAGTGGGAGACCTTAAACTTTATTATAAAGCTACGATAATCAAAACAGCTTGGTATTGGTACAAGAACAGGCATATAGACCAATGGAAAAGGATAGAGTTTCCAGAAGCAAAACCTCTTTCTCTACCAACTCATCTTCCACAAAGCCTTCACCACCAACCACTGAGGTGAGGAGAACCTATTCAGTAAATGGTGCTAGGAAAACTGACTGATCACATGCAGAAAATTAAAACAAGACCCCTACCTATCACCATACACAAAAATCAATTCTAAATGGATCAAAGACCTAAATGTCAAACCTCAAACTATAAGATTCTTAGAAAATACAGAAGACACCCTTATGGAAGTTGGAACCGGCAACCAATTCCTGATCAAAACCCCAAGTGTTCATACTATGAGACATAAGATAGACAAGTGGGACCTCATCAAACTGACAAGTTTCTGCAAAGCCAAAGAAACCATCAAGAGAGCAAGGAGACAGCCCACAGACTGGGAAAAAATATTTGACAACTATATGTCTGACAAATGCCTAACATCTAGGATCTACAAGAAACTCAAGTGTGCCAAAAAGAAAAAAACAAACACCCCTATTACAAAGTGAACAAAATATATGAATGGACAATTTTCAAAAGAAGACATATGAGCAGCCAACAGATACATGAAAAAATGTTCAGTCTCACTAGTGATCAAAGAAATGCAAATTAAAGCCACACTGAGATACCACCTAACTTCAGGCCATCATCAATAACAGCAGATGCTGGAGAGGATGTGGTGAAAAGGGAACACTTCTACACTGTTGGTGGGAATGTAAACTAATACAACCTCTGTGGAAAACACTTTGGTGATCCTAAAAGATCTAACCTTCCATTGACCCCGCAATCCCCCTACTGGTAATATACCCAGAGGAATGCAAATCACTATGAAAAAGATACCTGCACACATATGTTTATTTGCAGCACTGTTAACAGTAGTAAAAACATGGAACCAACCATGCTGCACATTGAAAGAGGACTGGATTTTTAAAAAGGTGGTACATATACACAATGGAATATTACACAGCCATCAAAAAGGACAAAATTATGAACTTCACAGCAACCAGGATGGACTTAGAACCTATAATACTGAGTGACCTATCACAGAAGTAATAACTGAGTACCACATGTTTTCACTTATAAGTGGACCTTGAACAATTACCCCAATACTATAAGTAAAGGATTGGCAGTAGTGGGAAACTGCCAGGGGAGGGTGCAGGTGGGATTGGTAGTAGTGGAAATCTGCCAGGGGAGTGGGGAGGCACATCTCATCAACAAGGGTACATGCATAATGAACATTTGCATACCTAACCCTGAATTGTACTCCACATCTTTAAAATAATAAATAAATAAATAAATAAATAAATGGAAGGACATATATTTAAATGTTGAGTAGTGATTTTTTTCTGATATTTTTATAATAAATATATAATGGCTTATAATGAAAAATTCTCAACAAATAATATATAATCATATAATCATTAATATGATTATATAATAATATATAATGTTCATTCAATGTGTTCAATTAAGGAATTATTATTATTTTAAAAAATAGAACTTTTGACTTTGACTTCCCTAAAACTGGATTCAGATTAGAGGTGAAGTATCTTCTGGCTTGCGAAGACTATCTGATAGGTATAGAAAATTAATTCTGGTCAGGTGCTGGCTCCATTGGGTTACAAGAAAGTAGAAAGAGAAAGAAACTTGCTTTAGAAAAATAGTTATAAGAAAATAAAAACAGGAGTGTTACTTGACCTCCTGAACATGAAATGCAAAAGAGACTCTACACTTAGTAGAAGTCTGAGGCTTGGAAGTATAAAGTTGAAAAGATAACTTTAAAATTATAAGGAAAATTAAGTTTTACTTACTGTCTTGGAACAGTGGAACCCCAAAATAATTAATGATTATAAAGTGCTCTGAAATGTAATTGCATTGTATAACATCAGCCTCAGTGGTGACCTATGGTTGAGTTCACAACAAATCAATTAATTCTGGAGCATCCTGGCAGCATGGCCAAGTGTCATTAATGCTGGAAGCCTCTGAGGACCTGTCGGTGTTTACTTCCTGGAAGATTCAATTCTCAGTGTGTAGAGTGGAGCTGGTCCTGACTGCACATTATAGCACAAATAATTATTCATCAAAACTTGTCTTGCTGCAAGCAATTCATTCCTCTCTCCACAGATGTGCCCTGCTCTGACCCAGAGCAGCATGAATGTGGACTAAAAATAGCAGCTGCACACTGCAGCAGGCAGCCATGGTGAGACTGCATTTAAGTGGTTTTCATACCCAGGGCTTCAGAGTGCTTTGCTCACACAAATTAACCCTTGACTGCTGTATTACCCTCTCTTGTGTCGCCATCCTTTGATATACATGCTTGTTTTTTGTTGAGAATAAAAGGTGCTTTATCTAATAGAAAATTCTTCCTTCCTCTCTGTTTCATACATTTACAATTTCTTGTTTCTTTCTTTCTTTCCTTCCACAGCTGGAGTGTGAAAGTAAGAGTGTCACTTCTACTGCCGTCACTGCACTTTCTGATAATGCCACATGCTCAAAAGAATGTATTTATGAACACTAGCTGCCTGCAATATGTGTTAGGCAGTGTGGAGAATAAACATATAACTCTTATGTCCTTATCACATTAACCTCAGGAAAATCAAGTACTTAAATAACAACTACAGAAGCATTTGATACCAGTCCTCAATTTCACCAAAATAATTCTAATATTCCTGGTCTCCTTACTCTATGCTTGTTTCAGCGATCCTACACCAAGGCCTACCAGGTGGAATATTGACTTAAGGACCCCCTCTACACCATCCAAAAAAACCCGCTTAAAAATAGTGTTCTGCCATCTTTTTCTGACACGTCTTAGTCTTGATATTGGCTCAAGGTCTACTCCATAGCTATTCTAAAGGGTCTGGATTCCCGAAGTTAATTGAATCATTCTGGACATGACAGAGTTCTGAAGAGGCTTAGGTGGATTAAGCTCAACTCTAACACTCCAAAAGGGGAATGGTGGACAGATGTGGTCTTTGCCCTTGATAAATTTATGAATTAACTATGCATACTAATGGCAGTGGTAATACGTGACATTTCACGTAATTCTGTTACCAGCTTTTGGCTGGATTTATAAGCAGGAAGATGGACTTTAAGTTCCAGTGTGTCTCAATGATATTCATTGTTAAGTCTTGGGCTTGGAGCAGTGGCTCATGCTTGTAATACCAGCACTTGTGAGGTCAAGGTGGGCAAATCACTTGAGGCCAGGAGTTTGAGATCAGTCTAGGCAACATAGTGAGCCTCCCATCTCTACACACACACATACACACAAACACACACACACGCATACATGCACACACACACACACACACACACACACACACACACACACACACACACACATTCTCTCTCTCTCTCACTCCTTAATGCTCACCATATAGCACTGTTCCAAATACATGCATGTAGTCATTTTGTCCCCTCAACAGCTATGCCTTTGTAATTTCCTCATGAAACATAAACTCAGCACTCAATGTTATAAGGAAAAAAGTGGCAGAGCCAGTATTCAAACCCAGATGTCTAATTTGAGGACACATATTTTAACCATAGTAGTAAATGGCACTTTTTGGTATTGAGTTCCTGGACTATAATGTGTATTCCTTGGAATATTAGTCCATTAAATGTTGCTCAAAAAAGGAGATTCTGCAAATATGTAAACTTGGGAACACTGCATGTCTCTTGTATGGGATTTATGTTACATTTTAACATATTAAAATTTCATATGCAAATCATACAAGGAGAAAAACAGTTTAGATTTGTTTAACACAAGCTTTCCAAACCTTTTTCCTGATGAAATGCTTTTATTTTATTTTTTTCATAATCAATATTTTTTATTATGGTTTTGTGGGGTACACTTAAGGGTTAGGTGTACAATTACGTTTCATTCAGGCACCCTGTTGGTAAGAGGTGTTTCCTCATCCCCAGACAGATATTTGCTACTGTTAATCCCATCTACCCCCCCCCATAGTTTCCCAGTACCATCAGTCATTTTCTTATAGTATTACATTGGATGTTCAAGGTCCATTATATGAGTGAGAACATGTGATACTTGGATCTTTGTTTCTGTGAGAGGTCACTCAGTATTATAGACTCTAGTTCCATCCAGGTTGCTGTGAAATTCATGATTTTGTTCTTTTTTATGGCTGCGTAGTATTCCATCATGTATATGTACCACATTTTTTTAATCCAGTCCTCTTTTGATGGACAGCATGGTTGTTTCCAGGTTCTTGCTATTGTGAACAATGCTGCGATAAACATACGTGTGCAAGTATCTTTTTTATAGAGTGATTTGAGTTCTTCAGGGTATATTCCCAGTAGGGGGATTGCAGGGTCATATGGGAGGTCAATATTTAGAGCTTTCAGGAATCTCCACACTGCTTTCCACAGAGGTTGCACTAGTTTACACTCCCACCAACAGTATAGAAGTGTTCCCTTTTCACCACACCCTACCCAGCAGCTGTTATTTTTTGAGTTGTTGATAATTGCCATTCTGACTGGAGTTAGGTGGTATCTCAGTGTGGTTTTGATTTGCATCTCCCTGATGATTAGTGAGGTTAAACATTTTTCATGTGTTTGTTGGCTGCTCGGATGTCCTCTTTTGTGAAGTGTCTGTTCATATCTTTTGCCCATTTTATGTTTTTTTGTTTTTTTTTTTTTTTTTAGTTGGAGTCTCACTCTGTCACCCAGACTGGAGTGCAGTGGCTGCTCCTGGCAGCCTCGACCTGCTGGGCTCCAGCAATCCTTCTGCCTCAGCCTTCCAAGTAGCCAGAATTATAGGCATGCGCTACCACGCCCGGCTGATTTTTTTATTTATTGTACAGATGAGGTCTCGCTGCCCAGGCGGGTCTCGAACCCGAGGGCTCAGGCAATCCACTCACCTCAGCCTCCCAAAGGTGCGGGATTACAGGCTGAGCCACCAAGCCTGGCTTTTTGCCCATTTTAAAATGGGGTTGTTTGTTTTTTTCTTTTCAGCATTTTTGAGTTCCTTGTAGATCCAGGATGTTAATCCTTTGTTAGACCTAGTGTTGGCAAATACTTTTTCCCAGTCTGTAGGCTGTCTCCCTGCTCTCTTGATGGTTTCTTTGGCCTTGCAGAAGCTTGTCAGTTTAATAAGGTCCCACTTGTCTATCTTTTCTCTTATGACGTGTGGGTTTCAGGTTTTGTTCAGGAATTGGATGCCAGTTCCGATTTCCATGAGAGTATTTCCTTCATTTTCTAAGGTTCTTATGGTTTGAGGTTTTACATTTAGGTCTCCGATCCATTTGGAGTTAACCTTTGTGCATGGGGATAGATAGCGGTCCTTTTTCAATCTTCTGCATGTGGTCAGCCAGTTTTCCCAGCACCATTTACTGAATAGGTTCTCCTCTCCCCAGTGGTAGGTGGTGGAGGCCTTGTCAAAGGTGAGTTGGTTGAGAAATTGAGGTTTTGCTTCTGGGATCTCAATTCTATTCCATTGATCTATATGCCTGTTCCTATACCAATACCAAGCTGTTTTGATGATTGTAGCTTTATAGTAAAGTTTGAAGTCTGGTAATGTGATACCACCTGCTTTGTTTTTTTTTTTGCTGAGGATTGTTCTGGCTATTCTTGGACGTTTGTGTTTCCATATGAATTCCTGTGTTGTCTTTTCTAGGTCTGAGAAGAATGTTGCTGGTAATTTGATGGGTATTGCATTGAATTGGTAGATTGTCTTAGGTAAGATGGACACCTTCATAATGTTGATTCTTCCAATCCATGAGCATGCAATATTTTTCCACTTGTTTGGGTCATCTTTGATTTCTTTGAGCAGTGTTTTGTAATTTTCATTGTAAAGGTCTTTCACATCTCTGGTTAGGAAGATGCCAAGGTATTTCATTTTTTTGTGGCTATTGTGAATGGAATTGTGTTTTTTATTTGGGTTTCTGCTTGTTTATTATTGGTGTAGAGAAATGCGATTGTCTTTTGTACATTTATTTTGTATCCTAAGACTTTGCCAAAGGCCTTTATCAGTGTAAGGAGATTTTTGACAGATTCTCTTGGGTTTTCAAGGTACACAATCATATCATCTGCAAAGAGAGATAACTTGACTTCCTCTTTTCCTATTTGGATACCCCTGATTGCCTTCTCTTCTCTGATTGCTTGAACCAGGACTTCCAATACTATGTTGAACAGGAGGGGTGAGAGTGGGCATCCTTGTCTTGTTCCAGTTTTCAGAGGAAATGGTTCCAATTTTTGTCCATTTAGGAGGATGCTGGCTGTGGGTTTCTCGTAGATGGCTTTTACTATTTTGAGGTATGTTCCCCGTATGCCTAGATATTCAAGGGTTTTTATCAAGAAGGGGTGTTGGATTTTATCAAAAGCTTTTTCTGCATCTAATGATATAATCATGTGGTTTTTGTTTTGATATCTGTTGATGTATTTAATTACATTTATGGTTTTACGAATGTTGAACCAGCCTTGCATCCCAGGAATGAAGCCTACTTGGTCATGATGGATGATTTTTGAGATGTATTGCTGAATTCGGTTTGCTAGGATCTTGTTGAGAATTTTAGCATCTATGTTCATCTAAGATATTGGCCTGTAGTTCTCTTTGTTTGTTGGATCTTTACCTGGCTTGGGTATCAATGTGATGTTGGCTTTGTAGAATAATTTGGGGAGAGTTCCATCTTTTTCAATAGCCTGAAATATCTTCAGTAGGATTGGTATCAGCTCCTCCTTAAATGTCTTGTAGAATTCAGCTGGAAAGCCATCTAGACCAGGGCTTTTTTTGGTAGGAGGTTTTCTTATTATGTAGTCAATTTCCTTGATTGTTATTGGTCTATTTAGGGTCTCAATTTCTTCTTGTTCCAATCTAGGTAGGTTGTGTGATGTCAGAAAGTCATCCATTTCCTTAAGGTTTTCAAGTTTGTTTCCATACAAGTGTACGTAGTAGTCTCTAATGATTTTTTGTATTTCTTCAGGGTCAGATGTGACTTCATTTTTTGTGCTTCTGATTGTGCTTATTTGGTTTTTTTCTCATTTTTTCTTGGTCAGTCTAGCTAGGGGACCATCGATCTTGTTTATCCTTTTGAGGAACCCGATTTTTGTTTCATTGATTTTTTTGTATTTTCTTTTTGTCTTCTATGTCCTGGATTTGGGCTTTTATTTTTGTGATCTGGATTCTTCTGCTGAAATTAGGGTTTTTGTGGTCTTGCTTTTCCAGCTTCTTTAGGTGGCTTGTTAGGTTGTTAGTTTGTTTTCCTTCCATTTTCTTCATGTTTGTTTGTAAGGATATAAATTCCCCTCTTATTATAGCTTTCAAGGCATCCCATATATTTTGGTAAGATGTTTCTTCATTTTCATTTGTTTCCAGGTATCTTTTGATCTCTGTTTTGATTTCATCATTGACCCAGGAGTTGTTCAGCATCATGCTGTTTAGTGTCCATATCTGTGTGGGTTTTGTGGGGGCTTTGTTGGTGTCAATGTTTATTTTTATTCCACTGTGGTCCGAGAAGGTGCATGGTAGAATTTCGGTCCTTTTAAATTTGCTTATGCTTGATTTACGGCAGATTATGGGTCAATCTTAGAATATGTTCCATGCAGTGATGAGTAGAATGTATATTCTGTGGTCTTTGAATGGAGTGTTCTGTAGGTATCAATTAAGTCCATTTGGTCCAAAGTCACATTGAGGTTCCTGATCTCCTTGCTGACTTTTTGTCCTGATAATCCCTCTAGGTTTACAAGTGGGGTATTAAAGTTCCCAGTTATGATGGTGTTAGAGTCAATATCTTTCTTTAGTTTTCCTAGAAGTTACTTTATGAAAGTTGGCGCACCTATGTTGGGTGCATATATGTTTAGGATAGATATTTCTTGTTGATGGATTGAGCCTTTTATCATTATGTAGTGGCCTTCTGTATCTTTTTTGACTTTTAATAGCCTGAAGGATATTTTGTCTGAAATTAAGATCGCTACTCCTCCTTTCTTTTGTATTCCATTCACCTGAAAGTTTGTTTCCCATCCTCTTACTTTGAGTCTGTGGGTGTCCTTTCTAGTGAGGTGAGTCTCTTGAAGGCAATAGATTGCTGTCTGATGATATTTTATCCATTTTGCCATACTATGTCTTTTCAGTGGTGCATTTAGTCCATTCACATTTAGGCTAATGATTGAAATGCAAGAGTTTATCCCTGTCATAAGGTTCTTACAGAGTTGTTCCTGTTTGTTTGTTGTCTTTCTTTGGGTTCTGGAGTTGGGTCATGTGTGCTTTTAATCTTTTGCCTGTACTCTTGTGAAGAATGTTGTTGTTCTTTTTTCTTTTTCTTCTGTGTTCAGTACTTTCTTAAGTGTTTCTTGTAGAGGTGGTCTGGTGGCAGCGTAGATTCTTAGGGATTGGAAATCTGGAAAAGATTTCAATTCTCCCTCACTAATGAAGCTTAGTTTGGCTGGGTAGGTTATTCTTGGTTGAAATTGTTTCTCTTTTAGAACTTTGAAGATAGGGCTCCAGGCTCTCCTAGGCTGAAGGGTTTCTGTGGATAAATCTGTTGCTATTCTAATTGGTCTTCCCTGGTAGGTAGTCTGGCCTTTTTCTCTTGCTGCCTTGAGGATTTTTTCTTTTATAGCCACTTTGTTTAGCCAAATTATTATGTGGTCTGGGAGTTGGTCTTCTCATTTGTTGTCTTGCAGGGGTTCTCTGAATCTCTTGTGTTTGAATTTTTTCATCCTGGATGAGATAAGGAAGTTTTCTTGAATGATTTCATGAAATGTTTGTTCCAGTGTGGCTTCTGTTTCTCTCTCTGCCTCAGGAAGCCCAATTACTCTTGGGTTTGGTCTCTTGAAGTGATCATTCATCTCTTGCAGGTTTTGTTCTGTCTTTTTGAGCTTCTTTTCTATGCTTTTGACGGTTTGGGTTAGTTCTGTGTTTTGGTCTTTGAGCTCTGAGATTCTTTCTTCTGCTTGACTAATTCTGCTTTCCATGCTAATTAATCTGCTATTCATTTCCATCACAGTATTCTTTACTGCTGTTATTTCTGACATCAGCTCCTTCCTATTTTCCTCTTGTCTCTCCTCAATTTTTTTAATTCTCTCCATTAATGTCTTGATGTCTAGGTTTGTTGCATGTGTCCAGTCATTCTGGGGGCTCTTCATTGTTTGTGTTCCAGAATCTGTTTTCTCAGTGTCTGATCTCCCAGGAGTCTGTGTGAGACCTATATTCTTCTTTTGGTTTTTCTTCATTTGTGCGGTTCCCCCCCCCCCACTTTTTCCTTCCCTCCACATCACAGTCTTTTTAAATTCTGTTATTCAGGGGTAAAGGGATTGGTTTTACTTCTGTTTGTTCAATCTCCTTTTCTTTATGTATGCCCTCTTACTTTGTTCAATTCTGGAGTTGCACTGTAAGTTGAGGGTGGTCCTTTTTGCAGTTTTGAGATTTATTTAAGGGGGAGTTGTGATTCAAAATCTATCTGCAGGTCCTGGTATTTGCTGACAGGCGTGTGGATAATCTGGAACCCACTTCCCACTGCCTTGGAATCTGTCCGTGCAGTGGGGCTATAGGTTTACTCCCTGAAATAAAATGTGGTTAGCAGAGGGAAGAGAATGGAGCAGACAGTGGGTTGAAGAGGGGGGTGGAGAGATAAAGGAGTAAGGGAGGAAACAAACATGTGCCAACAAATGGGGAGAGAGACCTACACTGAAACAGATAAAACAACAGACCACAGCTACAGATGAACCAACTCTGATACAAAAATAAAAAATAAAACATATAGTGATGCTAACATACAAGCTAACCAACCACCTTATTGGTGTGCTGTTCCTCTATACAAAGATATGGTTTACAGAGAGAAAAAAAGAGAAGAAAAGGAAGAGGAAAGAAAAAAAAAAGGAACAATATAGTAGGAATAGAATTAAGTCATTAAACTAACAGAATCAATGAAGCACACTCTGAGACTTTTCGTTTAAGTCCAATGTCCTTTGAGTTCTGATTTCTAGCTTTCTTTTCAAGCTGGTAAATTAGTTTGTAATTAGGATCAGTTGCTGCTGGTCTGCTGTGAAGGACAGTTCAGATCACCCTCCGTTCACCACTCTGGCCTATGTCCTTTTCAAGCTTGTTTCTCCCGTTTTGGTGTTGCTATCTTGAATCGCCAGCAGGTGGTGCTATCTCAGATGCTCACCCCAGAGGGGGTGGGGCCAGACAGGAACTGGCGGAGACTGGAGATGGATGCCTGCCTCAGGGCACAGGCAGGAGTCTCACAGCAGGCAGGACATCTTGGTCGCAGGAGAGGTGGCAGCGATCCCAGCAGATCTTCCCTGAAGGGGCTTCAAGGACTGAAGTCATGGATTGCCTCCAGCCCGGTGGTGCAATGTGCTACCAGCGGCAGCGGAGGCGGCAGCGGTGTCGGCAGCAGCGTCGGCAGCGGCATCTGCACTGCAGTGGCTGTCCAGTCTGCTGTGATACCCCAGTGGTGGCAACTGCCGAGCTCTGTATGAAGAGCAGGCTGTGATGTTGGGGTCCGCAGCCTCCGGGGTGAGAGCTAGAGACCCACTGCAGTTCTCCTTTGCAGAAGGTTTCACAGACCAGGTTGCCCCATCACCATCTTGCCGGAAGTTCCTGAAATGTTTTTTAAACACATAGTTCCTTATTGTGCTTCTGAAGAGGAATTCTGAAAAGCCCACTTTTAGAAGTAATTTCTTAGAGGAAAGGAATAAGTTTCTAAGAAAGACTAGTAGTGGTAAAATGAACTAAATGTCTTTATAAACTCATTAACTTTAACTTCTGGGAGAAGTTTCTGTGTTATGTTTCAGTAAAGCATGATTTAGATATTAGCTGATTGTGCTTGTTATTTCTCTCTAGCCCTGTTCCCATCTGCAATTCGTTTTTTTTTTTTTTTTAAATTAAAAAAGCTGCTTGGTATGTTTCATGTTGGACTTGAAACCTTTCTTTATATATTTATTTGAATGTAAAATGTTTAAAGAAGAACAACATACATTTTGAAAGGTGATACACATATATCATGTACTGCTAAATTAATTCAGAAAGTGAACACATATGTACAACCAGCATCCAAATCAAGAAACAGCATATGACTACAATGCATAAGCCTCTCCCTTTTTCAATGCCTACCTGTACTCACCAGTCAAAACCACCACCCTGACTTCTAGTTCCAAAGGTTGTTTTTAATTCAGTCTTATTAAAGAATAATTGACATCTATAAAACTCCACATAATTAATGTGTGCTTTATGATGATTTTTTTGACACATATATAACATACAATCAAGATAAAGAACTTATCCACCTTCCTCCATATCTTCTTTCTGACTTTTGTGATCCCCTGATCCCAAGCAAAAACTGCTTTGCTTTCTGTCTCTATAGATTAGTTTTCATTTCCTAGAATTTTATATAAATGGAATCATACATGTGTAGTCTCTTTTTTTGAATGAGGCCTGGCTTATTTCAAACAGCATAATTATTTTAACAGTCATGTTTTTTTGCATTAGTAGTTTGTTCCTTTTTATTGCTGAGTAATATTCCACTATATGTATATAGAACAATGTATTTACCTGTCCATCCACTGATGGACATTTGAGTTGTTTTCAGCTTTTGGTTATTACAGATTAACTTTCTGCAAACATTTGTGGAAAAGTTTTTGTGCAGATATGTGCTTTCGTTTCCTTCTAGCTAGCCATATAACCTAGTTGTTTTGACTATTTGAGATCCATTACATTTATATGTAAATTTTAGGATCAGCTTATGGATTTCTTCAAAAATACCTGCTAGAATTTTGGTTGTGGTTGCATTGAATATATAGACAGTTTGGGAGAATACATATATTTAAACTGTTGAGTCCTCTGATCTACATACTCAGTATATCATTTATTTAAATCTGCTTTAATATATTGCAGAAAGTATTTTTAGTTTTCAGTGTATAGGTTTTATATATCTTAAAAAATCAAATGTATCCCAAACTATTTGATGCTATTCTAATAGTATTTTGAAATTTCAAGTTTTTATTGGTCATTGCTAGTACAACATAAATAAGTTTTGCCTATTTGATAAAGCTTATTCTGAAAATGTTTTCTGAGACATTAAAAAACTTGTTACCAGTATCTGAAGATATTTGTAATATTATAGTATTTTTAAAAATGTGTTGGAAAGAAAAATATAAAAAAGCCCCACTATCTTTGAGACAATCTGAATTCCTTAGAGTTATTCATTTAAGTTTTTATCCATTTATTCTTCCCTATTGAAGCTTATGATGAAGGAAACTTTTAAATGTTCTTAAATGGCTTTCAGAAAACTTAAGCTCAGGGGTGCAGAGAATTTATAGGAAAAGAAAGAAAATTTCATGCCATAGACTCAAACCATACTATTAATACCATGTGTGACATGAGTTCACGAATGTAGAGCCTTATCAACTGGAATTGCAAAATCTTGACATTCTCATCTATTTAAAGAGTACCACTAAAAATATTTAGCAATATTGGGCTAGTTACACACACACCAGAAAAAGACCATATGAGCACACAATGAGAAAGTGATCACCTGCAAACTAGAAAAGGATCCATCACCAGACCTTGATTTTGCCAGCATCTTGCTCTTGGACTTCTAGCCTCCAGAACTTTGAGAAAATTAATTTATGCCATTTAACCTGCCAACTGGTCTACAGTATCTTGTTATGGCAGAACAAGCAAATCTAATCACCTTTTCTATAGCTTTCTTTGTTATATAGCTGCTTAATACAATGCATACAGCAAATCTGCAGATTAATGCAAAAGTTTTAGGAATTATTGACAGGGAGTTCATTCTGAGGATCCTGGTGCTTTCTCATTGACTTACTGCCAGATGTATCAGTATTACTACCACAGGACCATCAAGCTGCAACTCATTATGCAGTTTATTAAAAAACATATCTTCCCAGAGTGTGAAAATACATAACTCCTTTTAAGACGAGGCATTATTTTTGTAAAAAATTATTTGGGCCAGGCTCGGTGGCTCAACCTGTAATCTCAGCACTCTGGGAGGCCGAAGCGAGAGGATTGCCTGAGTCCATGGGTCCAAGACCCACCTGGGCAACTTGGGGAGACCTCATCTCTACAATAAATAAAAAATTAGCTGGGTGTGGTGGCACACACCTGTAGTTTTAGCATCTTGGAAGGCTAAGGTGGAAGGATTGCTGGAGCCCAGCAGGTTGAGGCTTCAGTGGCCGGGAGCATGCCACTGCACTACAGTCTGGGCAACAGAGTGAGACTCCAACTCAGAAAACAAAAACAGCAGCAACAACAAAAATAATAAATACACAGTTTCTCTGAAATGTACCCCACATCTGTATAATAAAATTTTTAAAAAATTATTTGGTATAGTGAATAGCTAATGGTTTTTAAAATTACATTTATTTTATATAAAATAATTAATATAAAATAATGCATTTTATTTTATGCAAAGTAAAAATATTTTAATAGGTGATTGTTAATTTATTTTGTTAAATATTCAGATATCTGAATTAATGATAGACCTTTTTCAGGTATTTATAATACTTTCCTTTGTTTATTTCCTAATGCATTTAGTACTACTGTTCATTTTCATGAGAGAAATAATCAAGACTAATCTCATGGAAATTTTTTAGTTTTCTTGAAATTTTAGTTTCTTAAGACTTCTAATATAAAATTCCTGAGTAATTTATTCATGTGATATCTTTATTGTTTAATGTTTCTGGGGATGTTTGCTTCCATTCATTCATGAGAAATAACCACATTATTCTGTTTACTTGGTATCAGATATCAATCAATGCACTCTAAATATTAGCAGATTTCTACTTCCTCAGATTCCAGGAAATTGGATACTCTTCACAGGAACCATGTTGATCAGTATTCCAAGATGAAATGAAATTTTGTAAACATGAGGTCTTTTTTGAAAAACAAATTAATAGATGCTTCTAGTCAGCAGAAAGACTGAATTAATTTTTCATTTTTAAATAGCATTATCCATTATAGAAAATTAAGAAAAATAGAAAACTTTCCAAATCCTAAAGATTCTCATAAAAACAGTTACATTTAGTTTTTTCATTCTCAGTATTGTTTATGTTGATGCAATCTTTTATTTTATTTTAACCTTTTTTATTTCAATTGCATTAGGAGTACAGGTGGTTTTGGTTACATGGATGAATTACATAGTGGTGAAGAAGTCTGAACTTTAAGGGTACCCATTTCCCATGTCCCCAGTGAGTGTTCATTGCAGCCAATAGGAAATTTGGAAATCTTTCTTGCTTTCTTGCCTTCTTTCTTTTCCAGAGACAAGGTATCACTATGTCGGCCAGGCTGTTCTCAAACTCCTGGCTTCCAGCAATCCACACACTTTGGCCTCCCAAAGTGCTGGGTTTACAGATGTGAGCCACAGTGCCAGGCACCCAACAGGAATTTTTCTCTCTCACTCTCCTCCTACTCTCTCCCTTCTGAGTCTCTCATGTCCATTATACCATTCTATATACCTCTGCGAACCCACAGCTTATCTCCCACTTACGAGTGAGAACATAGGTTTTTTATTCCTGAGTTACTTCCCTTAGGATAATGGCCTCCAATTACAATCAAGTTGCTGCAGAAGACATAATTTCATTCTTTTCAATGGAAGAATAAAAGTCTATGGTATGTGGAATACAATTGATTCAATTAAAGGGTACATAGTTTGATTCCACATCTCTTACAATTGTGAATTGTGTTGCAATAACCATACAAGAACAGGTGCCTTCTTTGTATAATGACTTATTTTCCTTTGGGTAGACACCCAGCAGTGGGATTGCTGGATCAAATCATAGATCTACTTTTAGTTCTTTGAGAAATCTCCATACTGTTTTCCATAGAGGTTGTACTAATTTATACGCCTACCAACAATGAATAAGTGTTCCTTTTTCATCTCATCTGCACCGACATCTATTGTTTCTTAACTTTTTAATAAAGTCCATTCTGACTGGTATAAGATGATATCTCATTGTGGTTTGGATTTGCATTTCTTTTAAAATTAATATGTTGAGAATTTTTTATATGTTTCTTGGCTATTTATATGTCTTCTTTTGAGAAATGTCTGTTCATATAACTTGTCCACTTTTTAATGGGATTTTTTTCTTTCTTTCTGATTTGTTTAAGATCCTCATAGATTCTGATTACGAGATATCTGTGATGTCTGTTAAAATTTTCTCCCATTCTGTCATTGGCATATTTACTCTGTCAATTATATTTTTGCTGTGCAGAAGCTTTTAAATTAAGGCCCACTTATTTTTTTGTTGCATTTGCTTTTGAGACATCAATTCTTTGCCTAGACCAACGTACATAACCTGTATTCATCATTGTAACTAAATTAATCATGAATTAATGCATGTTTAACATGAAGAAAAAAAATTATATAATGACAGCTATTTTGTTCTCAGTACAATGTTTTTTACTATATAAAAAAATCCAAACAAGAGAAACCAAAAACTTCATTGTTTAGGATTATACTATGTGAACTACAAACCTAAGAAATGCCTTTAATCAGACTAAATCTTTTCTTAAAATTAGAAAGTACATTTTATTTAGAACGTAAATTAGAGAGAAAGAGAGAGAGAGAGAGAGAGAGAGAGAGAGAGAGGATTCACCGCTCCAAGGTAGGGGAGAGGGCCAAAGCCAAGAATCGTGACTGCCATAACTCAAAGAGCCCTGTAGACACACCAGAGCTTAACAAAGCTATGGCAGCTGGCTGCTGGAAGTCAAGTCCTTTTTAAACCTTCCCTTTGATGTGGGAAAGTTGTTAAAGTGGTTAGGTGATGGTCTGCACCATGTCTTCACAGAGGGCAGGTATGCAGGTACAGATGTCAGGTGATGTACAGCAGGCAGACGGTGGGTTAGTCACATAACAGTTGCTAAACTTTTAAAAAACATTTTTAAGCAATAGCATTTTAAGTAGCTCTTTGGAAAAAAATATTTTTTCCTCTAGAATGCAACACTTCCCCCACTTTACTGACAAATTAGATTGCAGCCACAGGAAAATAATTGTCCAGAGAAGAAATGAAATATGTAGGTGATTGTGAAGTTCTCCTCGAACTTCCAGATGTTTCGCATCCTGTAAAGAAAATATCATATGACTAAATTTTCCATTTTACAATGGATATTTTGCCACTGCAGACATATTATCTTGGCTGTTTATATTAAACATTCATTTCTTGTCAAGATTCTCCAGAATGTAAAATATTTTAAAATGACAGCAATGAAACAAATTATATATCTTCCACATATCAGTTAAATCAAGGCTAAAGTGATATTTGAAAATAAATATTCAAAGAGATTTTTTGGTAATTGTATATTAGTACACTTTTGTTCCTTTACAGCTATGCAAGATATGAATAACATTAATTTATGCTTAGATTAATCTGACAATATGATGCAACTGTTAAAGTATTTTTTAATTTCTTAAAATTGGTAATTCCTTGTGGAATTGTTCATATCAGCATAATTGACTTGAAAAAGTTTGCAGCATGATGAAATCCAGCTCAGATGTCACAAAATCAAATACCCTGAGGACCAGAGTAGTAAATATTAATGAGTTAAATGAGGTAAATGGAAGACAATAAAGGAACTCCTTGGGACAGTCTAGTAGTGGACTAAATTCTCTACCAAAAGGGAATTCAACATTTTTTAGAAGAGAGATATTAGGGAAATATTGGTCAAAGATGCAAAATTTCAGTTAGATAGGAAGACTAAGAGCAGCCTACATAAAACTAGAACCCAGTTATTCTGATTCTAAATCTAGTACCCTGTGCACTCTCATTGCCTTTCTTCATGTTGTTTTTAGTGTGTACTTATGCATTCTCTAGCAGATCCGCTTACATAATTATTGGATTCTCAATATCTTTAAATAATAGAAATTAGCTTTAAAAAATAATTGCCATATTCCTTTTTTATAATACAGTAATTGCAAGCTTTGGAGTTTGAATTGAATCAAGTATCAACTCTATAGTTTAGAAATTGTGTGATAATGAGAAAATGTCTCACTTAACCTCTATGAACCTCAAGGCCCTCATCTGTAATATAGGAAAATATAAGAGTACTTCTTCAGAGGTTTGTTGAAAGAAATAAATGAAAGGAAGACCATGAGGTATTTAACTCAATGTGAGAGGAATGCAAAATGCTCAATAAAGCTTTCTTATTATGGTTATGTTATGGAAACGGTCAATACAGAATTATTGTTTTAGGAGTTATTTTATCTGTGCATTTATTGGTCAGCATGTTTTTTCTGCTTATTTTAGACTTGAGAAATTGATTCATTCATCCATGCAACCATTTGACAAATGATTATTCAGCATTAATATGTGCCAGACATTTTTCTAGGCACTGGACTTATAATGTAAGAAGATACAAAAGTCTATGCCATCATGAGGTTTGAAGTTTAGTGGAAGAAATAGAAATGATTTGGGAAGTTTATTCCAGGTCAAGAGTGAAAGAATCATATAGTGTCTTAGATAGGAACAGCTTGGAGTATTCAAGGATTTAAAAGAATCCCCATGATGCTGTAACTGAGGAAGAAAGGAGATGAACTATCAAAGATGTGGCTAAAGAGGGAATCAGGGGCTATATTACGTAGAATTCCAGGCCATGACAACACATTTTCATATTTTGCAAAATGTGAAAGGAAGGAATTAGAGGGTTTTGAATAGGAAAATGTTTTAATCTGATTTACATTTGGTCTGACAGCTGACTGGCTGATGGTAGTGGCACAGCGAAAAGGGCACATAAAACCATTAGGAACTTACTGCAGTAGTTGAGGCAAGAAGGATGACAACCTATACTAGTGGCAGAGATAGTGAGACTTGGTAAGATTCAGAGTGTGTCTTAAAGGCAGAGTCAATAGGATCTGCTGATGGCCTGGAAAAATGAAAGCAAAAGCAAGGAACCAAAGAGTTATCTGGTAAATGGTAGGACACTTGTTAATTTGAGGAAGACCGGGGAGCTAGAAGGGAATATCAAGAATTCTGCCTTGGTCATGTTAGCTTGAAGTGTTTATTTGGTACCCACGGGAAACGAGGGAGATGAAGCAAGCAGCTTTCACTGGAGGAATGAGGCTAGAGCTTTCTTTGGGAGACATCGGCATATAGGACTGAATGAAGACACCTAGGGAGTATGTAAAGAGAAAGTAGAAAAAGAATGACAAACAAACCCTGGGACATTCCAAATTTGTGAGATTTAGAAGGGGAGAAGTTTAAAGGGGACTCGATTTTTTCTTCTCAGCAAAATGAAACATTGTGTGCTATTTTGTTTTTTGCTGCTCCTTTACCAGTCGTGTCATACTAAGCAGAACTTCTAATTGTATAGTTTGATATTTGATCACTATTTACCTCTGACCCTGTAAATTGTAAAATAGGAATTCAGTGGAATCTTTCATAAGGCACAAGTTCTCCAGTGTATGTGGAATTTACTGGCAAAATACACAGAGCAATCATCATTCTCTGACAACGCTATTTTATTCCCAGAGGCTACTGAGTAGAAATCAAGATGATCACTTTACAATTGTTATGACAAACAATACAAAATGAAGTCAACTTGGGGAGATGATTTAGATCATAGATCTTGTATGACATCTTTCAGTGAAATAAAGATTTCCCAGGAGAAGACAACTGTATTTAGTAAGAGAGTGAAAATAAATATTAATATTAATAGCTGGCTCCAGTGGAAACATTCTCTCTTTAGAAAAATACCCAGATAGTTACATGGGATGGAATATGAGACCATGGGAAGAGGGTTAAAGGAAGTCTAGGAAACAGAAAAGATAGCAAAGCACTTTCACATTAGAAATACACAGACCCATTGGCTGGGAGCAGTGGCCCATGCCTGTAATCCCAGCACTTTGGGAGGCAGAGGATTACCTGAACCCAGGTGTTTGAGACCAATTTCAACAACTTGGCAAGACTTTTTCTCTAGTATAAATCAAAATTGGCTGGGTGTGGTGGCATGCACCTCTAATTCCAGCAACTTGGAAGGCTGAGGCAGAAGGATCATTTGAGGCCAACAGGTTGAAGCTGAGGTGACCATGATTGTGCCACTGCGCTCCAGTTGGACAACAGAGTGAGACTCTGACTCGACCACCAACAACAATAAAACAAAACAAAGCAAAGCAGAAAAACAAAACAAATAAACAAAAAACCACATAGACCCAGGAAACAAAAAGTTAAAAGAAGGGTGAATGACTGGGCAACATTGTGAAGCTGTTGCTCAAGAAATTTGGAAACAGAGATATCTAACAATTATTGTATTATAATAATTATTGTTATTGCTATAGTAGTTTAAACTCTACTTAATTTAAACTCCAACTCTTCATCAAAATATACTACGCACAAAATGCCTTCTGTAAGTGCTTTTGTATGTATGTGTCTGTATATATGAATGTGTTTAGAAATTTATTTTAATCCTTACTTTTTAAAAGAAAAGTGAAGTGCTGATGTTAACTGCTGAACAAACAATAATAAATTCAAAACTTGGCATGGAGAATAAGAACATCCTTTCATGATGAAAGCTCTCAACAAATTAGGTATAGAATGAACCTACTTTGACATAAAAAAGGCTAAATAAGAAAAGCCCACAGCAGATATCATGTTGAATGGGAAAAAGTTGAAAGCTTTTCCTCTGACATATAGAACATGACAAGGATGTTCACTTTCACCACTTTATTCACCATAGCAGTGGAAGTCCTAGCTAGAACAATTAGGCAAGAAAAAGAAAAGGGCACCAAAATTGGCAAGGAGGAAGGGCCACATTGTCCCTGTTTGCCAATGGCATGATCTTATATATTAAAAACCTTAAAAACTTCATGAAAAACCCTTAGAACTGATAAACACATTCAGGGAAGTTGCAGGATACAAAATCAGCACACAAAAATCAGTAGTGCTTTTATACATCAAAAACAAACCAGCTGTAAAAGAAATCAAGAAAATAGTCTAATTTACAATAGCTACAAAAAATAAAATACTTTTGAATAAATTTAATATGGAAGTTAAAGATAAAACTACAAACTATATAGAGAGAGAAAAACTATAAAACACTAGTGAAAGTAGTTGAAGGGGACACAGAAAATCAAAAGACATACCATGTTTATGCTTTGGACATAGTAATACTGTAAAAATGACCATATCACCAAAAGTGATCTATAGATTCTATGCAGTCCCTATAAAAATACTGATGGCATTCTTCACAAAAATAATCAAAGAAAAATCCTAAAATTCATATGGAACCACATGATTTCAACAAAGGCACCCAAGAATATTTTTGGAGAAAGGCTTGTCTCTTCAATAAACAGTGCTGGGAAAACTGGGGTATTCAGATGCAGAAAAAATAAAACTAGAACTTTCTCACAATGTACAGAAATCAACTCAAAATTGATTAATGATTCAAATGTAAGATTCAACTATGAAACTACCAGAAGAAAACACAGAGGAAATGCTTTAGGACATTGATCCGGACAAAGATTTTATGAAGACACCTCAAAAACACAGGCAACAAAAGCAAAAGTGGACAAATGAGAAAAAAGTCACACTGGTGAGGATTTATTTAACTACCTAGAAATTGTACATTGAAGTTTGAACCAATCTTGAGTAAGATCTTAAAGAACAAAGTGTGTGTGTGTGTGTGTGTGTGTGTGTGTGTGTGTGTGTGTGTGTGTGTGATCATGCTGTCTTAACCCAGTTTTAGGTCCTGGCTAGATGTTGGTCAGCTTCCTCTCTTGAACAGCTGATTAAGTTCATACTTCCAAGAATTCCTTAGTGATTTCAGACGCTCCAGGATAGTATATACCTGCCCTAATCACCCCAGGGCCAGGTACCAGCCTCTATGGACAACTTTTATGTCCTGGAACCCACAAAATTATTGAAACTAGCCTACCCATTGGGAGTCTTGGAAACCTAGCTTAACTCCATACTACTTGCCATATATTGTCTACTCCTTACAGCTCTAACTTGCTGTAATCCTGTCTTCCAGCGCAACTCTCTGCGTGGTCCTGTCTGCTAGTCACCCTCCTTTGGAGCTTTAAGTAACAGGGTTCTGCTTTTCATCTATTCGAGTGTCAGTGTGTTGTGTTTGAAAGAATCTTTAAATCTTATAAGATACAAAGAAACTCGAGCTTGATATCTGGAATTTTCTTTTAAAATACAAAATATGTGTGTATATAAATATTTTTATATTTCTTATTGTACTGAAGACATTGATATAGTGACTCTAAATAGCACATTTTTCATCTGGTTGCATAAGATTCATACCAAGGAAATTATTAGAAATGTAGATTCTGTTGTTCCAGTCGAGACCAACCAATTCAGAATTTCCAGAGGTTACAAAGTACAAGTGTTAAGTTTTTCAGGTGTTTCCAGTGCACATTATTGACATGCAAGATATATAAATTACTGATAGGGAAGATATACAAAAGATACTGTCTACCCTCAAAACTTTAATTCTAGGTTGAAATCCTAGGTCTACTGATTACCTCTACATTCCATGGAGCAAGTTACTTAATTTCTTTGAAATTCAATGTTTTTGCAAAATGATAAAATTAACTTGCTGGATTAATGTGATAATTAAATAAAAAATTGTTTTAAACTGCTCAGCATAATACCTAGTGCTTTGAAAATAGTTAATTATTATTATTTAGAGAAAATAGACTGTATACTAGAAAAATAAGTGTGTAACAGTGGCCAGAAGGAGCAGACATTTTCAAAGCTTGAAAATAGGAGATAGGAATGGTTAAATCCTTCAAATACTTAAAAGTCTGTAGGGCACAGATATATTCAACCAATTTTGCTCTAAAAAATAATATATATTATTACAGAATTAAATCCTAAAGTTTGGTTCATGAATAAGATGCCTCGGTGGTGTGTGCTTATTCACATAGTAAGTGTGCATCAAAGATCTACCTTTATGATTTACTTCAGTTGTTTTGCCAGAAGTTTGGTTTGTCTTTTGCTTGATGGCATAGTGTTCAGTGACTGTGTAGAAGTTGTTGGTGTTTACCTAGATGGTTTTGATGCATCCACAACAAATCTTTTCTCTCATATTCTTACACATTTTTTCTTCTTTAAAGTCTTTATATTTTCATCATAAAAAATAATACATCACACAATTAAGGAGGGCCGAGTTTCAAATATGAAGTAATTCCTAAGCAAGTTTTAGATAAAATTTCTTCACTTTGGAAGTCATTAGAGCAATTGGTAATGAAACTGTTTCCAAATATGTACATTAATAAATGATTTAGTGTCTGAGCTCATATGCATGGTTATAATTTCTCTATACTCTTTCATTTAACTCTAAATGACTCAGAGGTAGGATTATAACTTCCCTAGATTTCGTTTTTTTTTTTTTTTTGAGTTGGAGTCTCACTCTTTCGCCCAGACTGGAGTGCAGTGGCCGCTCCCGGCCACCGCAGCCTCGACCTGCTGGGCTCTGGCGATCCTTCCGCCTCAGCCTTCCAAGTAGCTGGAGCTACAGGCGCGCGCTACCATGCCCAGCTGATTTTTGATTTATTCTAGAGATGAGGTCTCACCAAGTTGCCCAGGAGGGTCTCGAACCCGCGGGCTCAGGCAATCCACTCACCTCAGCCTCACAAAGGCGCGGAATTACAGGCTGAGCCACCGAGCCCGGCTCCTAGACTTCTTTTTAATGATGACATTCATCTTGTCTCGATATCAAACACGATTTCTTCTTAATGTTAAACACATAAAGAGGTTATTATATTCTATTGGAAGTTACATACGTTGCTCTAAAAGCTTACTTACTGCCAGTACTCCCTATTTACTCTTCCCTATTGAGAGAGAGAGAGAGAGAGAGAGAGAGAGAGAGAGAGAGAGAGAGAGAGAGAAGGAAAAGAAGACATGAATTTAAGATGTCAACTAGGGCATTCTTACTTTCTTCACTACTCCATAGTTGATGATATTGAGCAAGCTTTTCAATGTGTTGAAAACTGCATCAAATAAGTTGATGTATATAAAAATTGACTTGTGAACTTTCCAACAATGCAAGTTTATTACTACATTATTTTCAATGAATGCTATTAGTACAAAACTCAGAGTGTTTGTTTTGGCTACCCTTTCTTATATTTTTCACCACTTCCCTTCAGACCCAAACTGACCCAGTGTTCTTTTTCTAACTGACTTTCTGGCTGTATCCTGACAACACTAGGGACTTTATAGGTCACTGTCATTCCTTCACTCTCTAGGGAGAGAAATTATCAAAGGGAAGGTGCAGATCATTTTCTCCAAGTCCAGCTTCCTAACTGGGCAGCATTATGAAGTGCTAGGTTGTTTGCACATGCAGCAATCATAGGTACTGGGAAGTTGGCAAGAGCTATTTTCTATTATTACACTTTGATTTCTCCCAAATCCAGTGGGGGTAGTCTAACCCTGAATGAGGAAATCTACATTCTAATTTCAATCCCACCCTGGACAAGGCAATTTTATTCATGTTATTTTAATTATCTCTGTTCTCAGTTTCAGCATAGTTCAAGCAAAGATGCTCATCCTACACTTGGCCTGCCCTCATAGAGATGTTATGAGAAAGTTTTCTCACAGATATAAACTGCTGAGAAATTATTAGAGACATTTATTTTCCTCTTGTGAGAGCAGGTACTGCAGTTTAAAGCTCAGGACTGTTTGAACCTCAGAACATAATATCAGTATATAGAAAGCAATTATCTGCTTCCCCTCATGATGACTCTTTCCCATGTTCCTTTTATTATACCAGTAAAAATAGAAATGAAGTATCCAGCAATAGTAAATGTTTCATTTTTCTATTTTTTTTGTAAGAAAAATATTCTATTTTGAAATTCTCTTCTTCTAAAGAGATGTATCAGCTCATAAAAACTCTTTCTTAGGACAGACATGCTCCCTCAAACCTTGGTGAAATGCAATTACAACTACCTTTCTTTTCAGACAAATCATCTCGTGTATTTACCTTTATTATCAAGATGTTAAAACTTGGAAGTAGGAAGGCGGCATTGCATTACTCTCAGTTATAATGGCATATACATTTCTATTTAATGGGGAAATAGTAAGTAGGCACTCTAAATATCTATTCAGATGCATAAGAAGCCCTTCTTTGGTGCTAGGGATCCAAAAATGATTAAAATGTCACTTTTCTCTAACAGATAAGAATTAAAATAATTTCAGTTCATTATTATTTTATGTTTCTAGAATCTGGACTGATGTACTTGAAGAGAAAGTAGTTCCTTAACAAATTAATTAGGCTTCTGTATTTAGTGCTATTGTGAATAAAAATCGAGGACACAATAAAGACTGAAAATTGCAAATTCTTATGAATCTAAAACATCATCTCTGAAAATGGAGACTATGACTAAACTAAGGAGACCTCCATTTATACAAGGAGGCCCATAAACAAAACTCCAACGAACAATTTTGTCAATGTGGTACAGGTTCTTGTCTTATAGGCATTAATTCCCATTCAGTGTATAAATGTAACACATAGAAACGTGAATCAACATAATTCTGCAGAAAATTTTTTTCAAAAGCAATAAAACAGAAGATCAACAAATATATAGCACCAAACATGAAAAAAGAAAGTATGTTTTATTAAGATGACAAACAAAGTCTTGTTTTTCAAGAAGGAAGCATCATCTCTTTTCTGCTGGTTGTGAAGTATTTCTAAAGTGGATATGATTTCAACAAGGCATTTGAATGATAAACAGAAGGAAATGAGTACATAGGGTAAAGTATGCACTTTGACTATAATCACTTATTTTGGACTCATCTCAATTTTCTTGAAATGATGGTGAAGAAACAAAGTATTAAACTCTCAAAGACAAAGAAACAAGGAGATGGAGAATAATATTTTGTCAAATAGAAAACTGAGGAATGGAAAGCTTAAACCTTAAACCTTCAGATGGAGAGGCCCAGTAGAATGATTCATTCTGTAACTACATAGAAGCTCTCAAATTAAAGCCTGTAGATATTTCAGAAGTTGGAGATAAAGGGTGGGTTTTAAAACGAAAAGGTTTGTCGAAAGAACATGTGTGACATGTTAGGATGTTTTCGAGAGTACAAGGATGCATTATCAACTATTGAACCAGGATAAGTGGCATACTTCAGGACTCGTCGCATCTATGTTGAAGTACCTTTTCAAATCTATTCCCATTTTTTAAATAAGGCTATGGATCTTTTCCAATTGATTTGTAGGTGATCTTCATATACAGTATTTTTGATACTAATAGTCATCTGATATGTGTTGTACATTTTCAATTTTATGAATTCTCTTTTAACTCTTACAGAGCTAATTTCTATGCTGTCACTCTTAGGGAGTTAATTTCTATAGTGCTAAATGTACTCATTTTCCCCTTTCATATTAACATTTCTTTGTACCCTCTTTAAGAAATGTTCTTTTCAATAAGATCTTGAAAATATCTTCCTATATTCTTTTCTAATGCTATAATATTTAGCTTTCATATTTAAGTCTTTAATCCATCTGAAATTAATTTTGAGCATGGTATGAGATAGGTGTCAATCTCTCTCTTTGTCTATGTATATAATATATATACATCACATATATATACACCTCAATATTACTTTTTGAAAAGCTTGTGTTTTGCATATTGCTCTTATAAATCAATTGTCCATATATATACATGCAGTAGCTTTGTTCCTGGACTTTTTAAAATTAAATTTTTTTTATTTTATCCTAGATCTTTTTATCTACATGTAACAATAACATGCTGAATTTATTTTAGGAGTTTTAAAGAAGTATCTACTAAAGCATGCATTCTCACCATTTCTTTGAAAGTCAGATATAGTTGGTCCTTTGCATTTAAATATTCTTTTTGTTACTAGTTTGTCAAGTTCCACAAATATTTCTGATGGGATTTTTTTGTTAGTTTTTGTTTTGTTTTCAGATGAGGTCTTACTGTTTCTCAGGCTGGTTTCTATCTCCTGGACTCAAATAATCCTCCAGACTTGACCTCCCAAAATAGTGATATTACAAGTGTAGCCCATCCTACGCCCAGCCCCTGTTGATTTTTTATAGGAACTGAGTCTATAAATCAACCTAAGAACTGCCATTTTACAATAAATTTCCCTTTCCATAAATTCATGGATCTTCCATTTATTTAGAGCTTCCTGAATTTATCTTTAAAAAATTTTATATTTTTCTCATAGAGAGCTCTCCCATTTATTTTAGGACATGATATTTTTATGCCATTGTAAATGTTACCTTTTCAAAATTTTGTTTTATAAGTGTTTATTATTGGTAAATGTCTATATATTAATTTTTTTAATGTTTGAGTTCAACAACCTAGATAATTTGCCTTCTAGTATATCTGTAGATTAATTTGGATTTTCTTTATACACAATCATGTAACTCACAAATAATGACAGCTTTGTTTCTTCATTTACAATTCTTATATTTTTCATTGCTGTTTTGATTTACTGCTTTCTCAGTCTACCCTCTCCAGCTCCATGTTGAACAGGAGGTAGTGGGCACTCTTGTCTCGATCCGAATCTTAATGGACAGGCCTTCAATGTTGCAACAAGTATGAGGTTTGTTCTAAATTATATTGTAACTGTCCTTTATTATATGATGGAAATTTCCTTTTATTTATCTAGTTGCCTAATAGTTGTTAAAATGAATAGTGGTAAATTTCATCAAAGGATTTTTTTCTGTACCTATTGAGACCATCTTATAACATTTTTCTCCTTCAACCTATTTTTGTGCACATTATATTCTAACACCAAACTAATGTCTATTTTTATGCTCTCTTGGGATAACACAAACTTTTTCATGACATATTAGTCTTTCTATTTATTACTGAATTATTGGTTTATGAGTTTTGCAACTGTGCTTAAAAGTGAAGTTGACCCCTCATTTTCCATTTTTTAAATATCAAAGTTGTGCTAGCCTCATAACATGAGTTGGAATGTGTTATTTATTTGTTTATTTATCTGGAATGGGTTGTGTGGAATTAGAATTATTTTGTTTATTAGAACTTGTCAGTGAAACCATATGGTTCTGGAGTTTTCTTTGTGGGAAGAAGTATAAGTGATTATTTTTCTTTAATGATAGAAAGAAAATTCAGATTGACTATTTTTCATTTTTTTCTAGGAATTTGAAAATTGTGATTTTTTTTTTTTTTTTTGAGTTGGAGTCTCACTCTGTCGCCCAGACTGGAGTGCAGTGGCTGCTCCCGGCCACCACAGCCTTGACCTGCTGGGCTCCGGCGATCCTTCCGCTTCAGCCTTCTGAGTAGCCGGAATTACAGGTGCGTGCTACCAAGCCCGGCTAATTTTTTGATTTTATTGTAGAGATAAGGTCTTGCCTGCCCAAGCGGGTCTCGAACCCGCGGGCTCGGGCAATCCACTCACTTCAGCCTCCCAAAGGTGTGGGATTACAGGCTGAGCCACCGAGTCTGGCAAAAATTATGATTTTTTAAAAATGAATAATCTCATCATCTACTTAGCATTCAACCCCCTATTATTGGTTATTTGTGATTTTCTTCTTTTTTTCCCCTTGATTTAGTCTCCCTACCAGTTTGTCAATTTTATTAGTCATTTAACAGGATGTTTTGCCTTTGTTATTCCTCTATATTCTTAATGTTATCTTTCTCTCAATTATTTTGTTAATTTCTGCTCTCAGGGTTTTTATTTCTTTCCTTGTAGTTAGTTTCCTTGAGCTTTTTCTATTGTAATTTTAGTAACATCTCACAATAAATTGAAGCTTAGTTCTTAAATTTCAGTCTTAAAAATATGCACTTAAAAGTATGATTTTTTCCCTATGTTTTGCTTTAATTGTTTTACTATTCTAAATATTGCATTTGTGATACTTTACCTTTCAATTTCCATTATGATTTCTTCTTTGCCCAATGGATTATTTAAGTGTATATTTCTTAATTGTCAATCCAATTTCAATGTCTTAAAATATATTTAGCTTAATTCAATTGTGAAAAGATAATGTGTTCTATATTATTTTAGTACTTATAAAAATTTGTATCTGTACATTATTTTTGTTTAATACAATTAATGCTTGTTTATTTTTGCTTACATGTTAAACCACATTTTTTTTCTGTTCTTAATTGCTTCTTGCAGTCAAAAAAAGTTCGTCTGTAGTCACTTTCTTTTTGTTGACAGCATATATAGAATTTTCATTAGTAAGGGCAACTGATGAGCTCTCCAATCACATCTGAAAATGTCATAGTTTTGTCATATTTTGAAAGATACTTTTGTTGACAATAAGATTCTAGATTGTTACATGTCTCTTCAACATATTTAATTGACTTTTGACTTTCATTATGTTTAACAGAGATCTGATACAAGGTTTTTGGTTTTTTTTTTTTAAAGATGTGGGGTACAATTTGGGATTACGTATGCAAGTGGTCATAGTACAGGTAAAGATTGAGCCTCCCTTTGGTTCTCACTTTGTCTGGATTAAGAACAGATACCCTTATTGATGTATGTCTCCTCCCGCCACATCCACCCCACTGGCAGTGTCCCACTACTGCCAATTACAAGGTTATTTTGAAGATGAATCTGTGTTTCTGCTTATTTTTAACAATTTCTCTGCCTTTTCATAATAATGTTTCTATTGTGCTTATCCTCTATGTCCTCTATCCACTCTTCCTCCCATCCTCTTATTCTTTTGATTCCTCATGTGTCATTCTTCTTTTATATCTGACAGTTCATAAATCTCTTTTCTTCTGTGTCCAGCTGCTGCTTAATATCTCCATTCCTGTCTTTATTTTGGTTACTGCAAATTTATTTCTAAAACACCTGCTGTGTAGCACTGCAAATCTGCAATGTCATGATTTATAATTATTTGTTAATATGTAGATTTTTCTAGTCAACTATGGTTGCCATATTTAATGATATAAATGCTGTCATATGACATATCACATATCATTACATGTGGTTAAGAAGTTTTACAATATGTGCTTATAATTCCAATCTTTGAAGTCATGGATCTGGATTTGTGTTATTTTTTGCAGGGGCACATGTGTACAGAGCCCAAAGTCTATTTTAATCAGTAATGGAATTCTTTAGGTTATGAACCTAAGTTCTTCCTAAAAGGTGAATTAGGAGAAGTTGAGATACACTCTGGTAAACATCATTGAAAAGTAAACTAAACTTAGTCAATTGTCACAACAAATTGTATTTCATATTCATGTAGCTTTGTTGATTTAACTGACTCTCTAAAGCAGCTACTCTTCCAGTCCATTGGGAACCTATGAATATGTTGCTTTGTATGGCAAAAGGGACTTTGTGGTTAGTTAAGAATCTTGAGATGGAGAAATTAACCTGCATTATTTATGGGGGTCCAATGTAATCATTCAGCTTCTTATCAGTGAAAGAGAGATGCTGGAGAGTCAGTCTGAAAGAGACTTGAGGGCGCTGTGCTGCATTATATGTGGTGAAATGTTACAGTAGCAATAAGAAACTAAATTGTATTTTAAGCTATCTACTTTCAATTATCCAGGAATTTGATCTTGTGACTCTATCTTGCCATAAAGGTTTCTCCACAATCAATGCAGCAAGTGGAAAAAGGGACTAAATGGGATTGGTCTTAATAAGTGCAAGTTCATGCTGGGTAAGACTTCTGTTGTTGCCCTGATGGTGACTTCGTTTATTTGCCCAGCATTCTAATTCTGGGATGGCCAGTGATACAAGCTGGCTAACACAAATTGCCCAAGTCATGTTACTCACTTGGTCCTGCAATGTAGTGCCCAAAGATAAAATTACAACAAATATAATTATAGATCTTATTGGCTTTAATATGTGATTCACGAGTCAGAGCAGCTTCATTCTACAAAATAGAATGAGAGCTCCCAGTGGGTTTTGTAAGGTGGGAACAAGGAAACAAAAAGAGAAAAAGGCTGGTTTATTAACATCTAGTTATTTTTTTAATGTTTTGCAACAGTTGAAGAAGAGGGGACTTCTTTATTATGCTGACTCAGGTAGACTGGAATCTACTGTTTATAGGAAGCACTAGTCTGTTTTGTGATCTATTTGCTTCCTTAAGTTTTGGTTTGAATATGTGGCATTTAGCATGAGTGACCCCATTTTGGTTTGGTCTGGTGTGTTGGGTCCTGGTGTAGGGACTCAATCTGAATCAATGGCCTCTCATAATTTTTATTTATAGTAGATACTTTTCAGTGGCTGTTAACATGTCATAATATATACTCACTCCATCTGTCCACCTCTATACCTCAACTTCAGAACTCCTGTCTCCAATCATTCCAGCTTTTTCATTGCAAGATGCTGATCAGCTAGCCATGCCATTCCCTTCTGCCCATGACTCTACAGAAATTCTCACCTCAGATCATTTTCCCTTCTATATGGTGTGTATTACCAGATGTACTATTTACCACTGTCTGGCAAGTTCACTGTTGAGTGTAGCTGCAATGCAGCTGTTGTCCATTTTTGGCTTGTACCCAAATACTGAGCAGATCCATTTATAAATCATGATTTTTTTTTCTTTTCCTTCAGTTGATCATTCAGGACTCCTCCATATGGCCACAGGTGTCACCTGAGAGAGGGGCACTGGTGAAACTGACGTAGGTAACATTGAGGTTTGGGCTACCTATTCATGCAGCTCAGTTTCCTGCTCAGACATGATCTTGCATTACTATTTGCATCTTGTATGGATTGCTTCTTGACCTGTCCAACTTTCTGACTTGGTGAGTTCAACAGATTCCAGTTCAACATAAGCAATTCAGGATGCGTAGTCACTTGGTGTCCTGTATATCGAGTGCTAACCATAAGAGAGAGTGGTAGGCCACTTCTGTATGGGGATCTGTTCAGAAGCATTAAGCACATATTTCAGAGTCTGGGTTTTTCCAGTCAGGGGCCTGACTGACCTTCTGAGAACTTGAAAATTCTAACTATTGAATACTTAGTCTGGTTTTCACCTTTTTATTTTTTCTGACTATAGGAGATAAAGCCTCTTTTTAAGCTACCAAAAAGGCCCTCTGCTTATTAAACTTTACTTTAAAAAAAATTAATTTCACTTTGCTTTTCATTAGTTCTAGGGAGGATATCAATGTGATTGAATAATAATCAGCCAATTCCATTCTCTTATATACATTGCCTCCTTGTCCCCTTACTTTTAAAATCCTGAATAATTTGAATCAATACGCAGTTCAGGGTAGTTCTCCCACCAGAATATTCTTTTAAATTACAACCAGCACAAACTTTGACATCATGCTATCACATTGTGCCAGAGACTGTCCATGTCCCACATATCACCAGGGATAGACTGCCTATTACCAGGTAAGCATCAAGTGATCCAATCCCAAAACACCGTCCTTTTGTCTGCTTTCTTGCATTGCTTCTGATACAAGGGCACATGACCTTTGCACCCACACATGATCTGGTGCTTAGAAGGGCCCTATGCTGGCCAGGCGTAGTGGCTCATACCTATAATTCCACCACTTTGGGAGGCCAAGGTGAGAGGATTGCCTAAGTCCATGGGTTTAAGACCAGCCTGGGCAACTTGATGAGACTTCATCTCTACAATAAATCAAAAAAATAAGCTAGGCATGGTAGCGCACTCCTGTAGTTCTAGCTACTTGAAAAGCTAAGGTAGAAGGATCTCACCTGAGCCTAGCAAGTCAAGGCTGCGGTGGCCATGAGTATGCCACTGCACTCCGGCCTGGGCGACAGAGTGAGACTCTGACTTAAAAGGCGGGGGGCTAAGCTTACTTTAATGCTCAGCTGCTCTTGCCACATTAAAATTCTTAGTACTTTTTAAACAGAGACTTGCATTTTTATTTTGCATTAGGCTTCACAAATTATGTAGCTTTTGTGACCAGTTTCAGATTCACCAATTTAATCCTTCATGGAGCAGATCTGAGAGAGTTTGAAGTATAGGAGATTTAGAAGCAATTGGTAATGCCCATGAATAATCAAAGGAAGAAGCAGAATTGGGCAGGAGGAGCCTTGAATTTAAGATGCAGATTTGATACTACCACTGTGATAGGAAAGGTGGAAGAAACCAAGATTGGGAAGAAAGAGCTTCATGTTACAGTGCAGATCTGAAAAAGTCTGCAACACTCCAAAGCAGAGTTTCTGGACAATATTGGCCATTGGAAGAGTTCCACAGGCTATGCTCAGTCATTGACTGTGAACTGTCTGGGAGTAGCCTGGCCTCAGTTAGAAAGTGGATGCTGAACCTGAAGGGCTGATAGCTACAAAATGGCAAATTCTTCCGTAAAAGGAAATCTGAGTAGTTCCCCTTCATGGCTACCACAATATATTCTGTAAATGTTCCATTTGTTCTGAGATGGAATATGCAATATATAGCTTTTATATAGTGTTGATATATGACAATTGGGTCGGATGATTTAGTTATATTGTTTAAATTATCTATAAACTTATTGATTTTTCTGGACTGCTTATTACATAAGTTACTGAGTAATATTCTTCAATTATACTTGTGGATTTGAGTCTTTCGCCACCAAATTTATTCAATTTTTGCTTTACATTGTTTAATGCAGCTTGTTGTATGCATACATTTAAAGATTTTTAAAGCTTCCTGTTTATCTTTTATAATAGCTTGACTTAAAATTATTCTAAAATTTGTAAATCTGCAATATTTTTAGTTAGTATTTAAATAATTCATTTTTTGCTGCTTAGTTTTACCTTTTTTATGTTCTTATGCTAATGTGTATACTATATTAAAATATAATATAATTGGTTTTTGTTCTGCTTTGTCTTTGATCCAGTCAAAAATTTTTGTAGTTAATTCAATTATCCAGTCAGTTTATATTTAATGTTAATTTACTGACAAAGTTGAGTTTAAGTAAAACACCATACTATTTTTTCCTAATAACCTCATTTATTTTTTAATTTATTATCTCTTGCTTGAATTCTTTTTATTAATCAGGAACAATCTATCATTTTATTTTATTGCCTCTATTCATATGTTATTCGTATATAGTATATTATTCTTTTAGTAGTCTCCCTCGATATTATAATATGCATTTATTGCTTGCTACAGTTAGCTTTAAATTAGTACTTTTGCCTTTTTGTGTGCATTTAAGGACCCCTAGAAATTCAACTCCATGTACTTATTGCCCACTTCACCCTTTGTGCAATTTTCACTTAAGTATTTTCTTTCTGCATATCTTATAAACTCCACTAGGTACTATCATTATGAATGTTTTAAACAGTCAATATTTATTTACATTTGCCTACATTTAACCCTTTTTGATACTCTTTATTTTTTCCTACAGTTCTCTCCTTCTACAGGGGATAATCTCCCTTCCATCTAAAGATCTCAGTGTCTCTCATAATGCATGTGTGCTGGCAAAGAATTCTGAAGCCAGTTTTATCTGAAAAAAAGTTTTTAAAATTTTCCTTTGAAAAGCAAAACAAGACCGGGCTCGGTGGCTCAGCCTGTAATCCCACACTTTGGGAGGCCAAGGTGAGTGGATTCCCTGAGCCCGCGCATTAGAGATCCTCCTGGGCAACTTTGGCGAGACTTCCTCTCTACAATAAATCAAAAAATTAGCCGGGCGTGGTAGTGCACGCCTGTAGTTCCAGCTACTTGGAAGGCCGAGGTGGAAGGATTTCCCGAGTCCAGTAGGCCGAGGCTGCGGTGGCCAAGAGCAGCCACTGCCCTCCAGTCTTGGAGACAGAGTGAGACTCCAACTCAAAAAAAAAAAAGGAAAAACAAAACAAAAGCAGTAAGTAACTTCTTAACTTCAAAAAAGTTTTTAAAGAATTAAATGGAATAATTGTCTAGAACCAATGGCTCACCTATGAATATCTATAAAGTTGCAATAATATTAAAACTGAATATTGGGTTTTTATAAATGTTTATATTGGTAAATGCTGCCAGGGAAAGTGTATCAGAGCTACATATTTATTTTCTGTAGGAAAGGGAAGGATAATATAACCCAATCTTTATATCCTGTTCTTTATAGTCAGTAAATAATGTTTAAAGTTGGAAAATGGAAGCAAAGTATGTAGGCATAAATTTGAAAGTCATAAGATGTGAAAAAAAAAACAGTTAAGATAGTTGAATGTTGCTGCCTCTGCAGAAAGAGATTTAGATAGAAATTGAGAGAAGAAAGTGCTGTTTTCAGTACAAACTCACTGCACTGGGTGCAGGGCAGATGGAAACTCTGTACTCTCTTCTCAAGTTGTCTTGAAGTCTGAAACAGTTCTAAAACATAAAGCTATTTAGAAAAACACATATATGTTATTCAAAAGAAAAATGTCAGAAGAATTATTATATTATAGCATTTTAAATACTTAATAGATTGCCTGGCACATAGTCCAACCTCAATAATTAGATTTCCTTTTTTTATGCTTAAGGTCTCAGGAAATTGATCTGCCATCTGGACATTAAATTCTTTGCTTGTTCAGCCTTTCTTCTTACTCGTCTTTTTTTTTTTTTTTCCACTTGATTCTCATTGGGGTTTCTGCATTTTGGACAACCTTCACACAATGATTTCTATTACAAAGCGGAATTTTCTATTTGTTAGAGTCTTTTAATAAAGCACTCTGAAAGAAAACCTCATCTTTCATCAAGGTCCTTGAACATTTGCCCTCATGTTTCAACAAAGTACTGAAAAACGGTAGCTTATTAAAAACCACTCTAAATAACTCACACAATCCAGACCAGTGCCCATTTACCAAATGCTTGCTATAAGGCTAAAATTTATCTAAACAAACAAAAACAGTATTTTCGAAATAGAAAAGCAGTATTTTCCAATGTCAAGAATGATGATAACAATTTAGGTATTTCCAAGATAATGTCCATGTCCTAAATAATTGCTTGATTATGGAGGAACAACTGTCAGTCCAGAATTTGACATAAGAGCCTGGTTCTTCGAGCAGGATTGCCTTCAATTTGGGGCTCACTGTCAGTCTTAGTATTCTCTGTGTATAAGACTGTAAGGCAACTATAAGGATAGTAAGTAACTTTTCTTGAGTGCTTAACATTCCTTTTCTCACACAGAGCAAGCAAACTGCTTCCTCTTGAGCAACTGCATTTAGCTTCCATACATGTAATTCTGTTTAAGTCTTAAGGATCCTCTCTGGAGTGAGCTACCATGAATGGTTGGGGTTTTCTTGTCAGAAACTCTGCTCTTGGGTGTGACTGGGACCTCTCACCAGCTCTGTCTCCTTCCAACTCTTAGGGAAATTTAAACTCTCTAGGATTTTTCTCTGTTGCCCAAAGGAGGATGTTGGTGATAATGCTCATCTCTTTTTCTTCTTCTTCTTCCTCCTCCCCCCTCCCCACTTCCTCTTCCTCCGCTTCTTCCTCCTCCTTTTCCTTCCTCTTCTCCCTCACTCTTATAAATAATGTAAGATGAGTTGAACAATGCAGAGTGATATTAGCTCCTTAACAATTTGAAGCTACAAAAAAGGAATGTGTTGAGAAAATACTCATTTTTATTTGTTGCCCAACTACAATCTTCTCCCTCTTGTGATTATTTTCTTTCCAAGATTCCTTTAGGATTCAAATTTAGTTTGAGGTAAAATGTTAATTTGAATCTTAGACAAGTGGATGTATATATTATTGAGTTATAAAGAGTAAAATAAATCACACTTCCCTGCATTCTCTTATTTTAGGACCTAAGGGAACAAATGATTTTAAAAATGTAAACTTGGAGGCACAGCGTGGTTAGGTAACTTGGCCAAGACACACAGTCAGGAAGTATAGGTTGGATTCAAACCCAGGCCTGCACCTTGGACCAGCCTGGGAGCTGGTGAAAGTTCAGGATTCATGTAGGGCAGGGAGTGAAGGGTGCTGGATAGGAAAAAAGAAAAAAGAAAAAAAAATTAAACTTAACATGCATTTATTAAAGAAGCAGAAATAATGCAATTCTAAATTAAAGCTGCTGATTACTTTTATTAAAATCACTAGTTATAGAACAGTATGGTTTGATCAGAAGTTCTTAGCTTGCCTCAGGTCAGGGGAAGGCTACGTGAGGAAGTTACATGATAGATGCCATATAATATCACCATTACTTCCCTTATTCACCAACAAACCAAAGTTAGCACCCAACACACTACCTGGAATGTCAAATATGCACAAAATTCTGCTCATGTGTTCAACTAAATTTTTACATGGCATTTATATTTGGAAAAAATATTAATCTTGCCTATATTAACTGAGCTATTATATTTTAAGGCATTTCAAAAATATCTGACGTATTATAATCTAAATACTATATGTGTTTAAATAATATGTGCAATATGTTTATATGTGTGGATTATAACATTTGAAAATAATGCATAAATTAATCTATAAAAACACATTTGCACATAAATTAATATTATTATAATTCTGCAAATGTTCAGTTTAGAAAAGATGTTTCAATTTAACCTAATTAACAATCTCAATATTGCACAGATAAGAAAAATCCAATTAAAAGATAATAAGTGACATTGCCTGGGTAGCCTTCCTAATACAAGATGGAGACTCAGATTGAACACAGATCTTTTTTTTTGAGTTGGAGTCTCACCCCGTCGCCCAGACTGGAGTGCAGTGGCCGCTCCCGGCCACCGCAGCCTCGACCTGCTGGGTTCCGGCGATCCTTCCGCCTCAGCCTTCCGAGTAGCCGGAATTACAGGCGCGCGCTACCACGCCCGGCTGATTTTTTGATTTATTGTTGAGATGAGGTCTCGCCTGCCCAGGCGGGTCTCGAACTCGTGGACTCAGGCAAGCCACTCACCTCAGCCTCCCAAGGCGCGGGATTACAGGCAGAGCCACGGAGCCGGGCTAAACACAGATCTTCTAAGGTGAGGGCTGCCTGAGAATATTTGTAGGTTCCCGTCCCACTGCTCACTTTCACTCCCTCTACTCCCAGTCTTACAAATTGAGGGGAAAAAATACCAGCATTTTAAATGCCTTTGAACACGTAAATATACATTTCTACTTTTTATGCTAGGTAATAAAAATGCTAAGAACATGTCTTGATTTATGTCACTTTGAACTAATTAGAAGCAAAATATAATAGTGGGAGAAATGCAGTAAATGCCCAGTTTATGGAAGTAGATAGACAAAAAGAGAAGAAATGAAAAATAGAGGTTTCACAAATTTGGAATGAATCATTGACCAATGGTGTTCTGCCATTTTGCTTCAGAATAAGAACTCATGGTTCAGTCATTCCCTAACATCCTTCTTCCCTCTGCTGTGAAGTGTAAATTACTTAATGTTTTGCTTAGATGTTTGTCTAGAGTAGTATAGCCATTTCCCCTCCCTCTATGGTTAGAAAACATATTTCTTTATTTCAGGTACTGAGAAAATAGCAGATACATTCAGAGATATCTGTGCATAGAAATATCTCATCTGGAGATCCCTCAACCTTATTCTTCCTTGTGTAATGCTTTTAATTTTAAAAATAAATTTTAGTTATTTGAATGCTATTTTATTTGACACATTTATTTGTTGGCATAACTCACCAATGTCCAAATTCTAGGTATCCAGAAAGGATTTAAACACTTAGATTAATGAATTTTCAAAGCACATCAATACATGTTATGGAGAGGTTTACTGATCACTCCTTATATAATCTCAATCTACTCATAACTTCCCGTTGTGTACACAGCACCTAACACTTCATGGCCTCTGCTTATTACATCTATTGCATGCATGAAAGAAAATTTTGAATTCAAACCCCTGAAGGGAGACAATTTGCCAGGTATTATTCAATATAGGCTATTCTTGTTAGGCAAGCATTTGCATCACATTGGAATTACTCAGCATCATAAGGGTGTCAGTAAATACATTTTGCTTCTGAGTTAGACACTTTGATTCTAACAACATAATATCCATAATAATAAATATTGATCATATAAACATTTTATATGTAAAATCTTACATAGCTTACTCACTTGGTGATACACAGAAAAGAGATAACTTCTAAATAGTTCAAAAACAAGGCAGGCTTCCCATTATCTTCATAACTATTTAACAACTTATTAGCAGTATTATCCAATGTGATTATACAGAAGAAAGAAGTTAGTTGCATAAGAATTCGAAGAGGAGAAGGGAAGTAGTTTCCTATTGTTGCTGTAACAAGTCACTACACATACAGTGGTTTAAAACAATACCAAGGCCAGGAGCAGTGGCTCATGCCTATAATCTCAGAACTTTGAAAGACTGAGGCAGGAGGATTGTTTGAGTCCAAGAGTTTGAGATCAGACTGAGCAACATAGTGAGAGTTTGTCTCACAAAAAAAAAAAAAAAAAAAAAAAGCCAGGTGTGGGGCACACACCTATAATCCCAACTACTTGAGAGGCCAAGGTGGAAGACTCACCTGAGCCCAGGAGATTGCTGCTTCAGTGAGCCATGATTGTGCCACTGTACTCCAACCTGGGCAAAAAGAGTAAGACTCTAACTAAAAAAAAAAATTGCACAAAAATGTATTACCTCAAATTTTCAAGGTCAGAAATCTGACACAGGTCACAGTAGGCTAAAATCAGTAGGTATTGGCAGGGTTGCGGTCCTTCTAGAGGCTTTAGAGAAGTATCCATTTCTGTGTATTTTTTATAGCTTCTAGAGGCTGCCTATATTCCTTGGTTCATGGTCCTTTCTTTAATCTTCAAAGTGTGTCACCTGAATCTCTGCTTCTGTAGTCATATTTCCTCTCTGCCTTTGACCTTTCTGTCTTCTCTTTTAAGAACCCTTGTGTTTACATTGGATCTACCAATATAATTCAGGATCATCTTCCCAATCCGTTAAGACCCGTAATATAATCACAACCACAAATTTCCTTTTGATATGTAAATTAATTTATTTACAGATTCTGGAAATTAGAATGTGTACATCTTGTGGATGGGGCAATATTCTCTCTACTACAGAAAATTATCTGTAGTAAGGAATATGATGAAGGAATATGATACCGCCGGGCTTGGTGGCTCAGTCTGTAATCCCAGCACTTTGGGAGGCCGAGGCGAGTGGATTGCCTGAGCCTGAGGGTTCGAGATCCACCCGGGGAACTTGGTGAGACCTCATCTCTGCAATAAATCAAAAATTAGCTGAGTGTGGTAATGTGCACCTATAGTTCTGGCTGTTTGGAAGACTGAGGTGGAAGGACCACTGGAGCCCAGCAGGTCGAGGCTGCGGTGGCCAGGAGTGTGCCACTGTAGAGTGAGACTCAAACTGAAAAAAAGAAAAGAAAAGAAAAAAGAATATGATGCTATACTTGAAAAAATCTAACATAATCTGCTTTAAACCTAACACACATAATAGAAAAGTCTATTAGAGATGAAATTAACAAGCAAAAATAGTAGACTTCATATATAAAAAACCATAGAAAACATAATGAATAAAAATACACCTATAATAACAATAAGAATGTAAATTACTTAGAGAAAAACAATAGATTTGCAAAATCTATATGAAGAAAACCTTAAGACAAAACTGAAAGACACAAGGGTAGATTTGAACTAATGGGTAGACAGCATTCCTTGTTCTTGAATAAGATGTGCCAATACCATGTCAAATATTAACACTTTTTTTCTGGAGCTAGATTTATTGATTCTTAAATATAAATGAAAAAATTAGCATGGAGGAATAGTTAGGAAACTCATGAGAACAAGATTACAGTGGGTAAAATCATATGAAAGAACGGAAATGAGGGCCTTTGATATCTAACCCTGAGATATAGTAAATATGAGACCACTATCATTAAAATATTGGCTCACTGGCTGGGCTCGGTGGCTCACCCTATAATCCCAGCGCTTTGGGAGGCCGAGGTGAGTGGATTGCCTGAGCCCGCGGGTTCGAGACCCTCCTGGGCAACTTGGCGAGACCTCATCTCTACAATAAATCAAAAATTAGCCGGGCATGGTAGCTTGCACCTGTGGTTTCAGCTACTTGGAATGCTGAGGCGGAAGGATCGCAGGAGCCCGGCAAGTAGAGGCTGCAGTGGCCGGAAGCAGCCACTGCACTCCAGTCTGGGTGACAAAGTGAGACTACAACTAAAAAAAAAAAAAAAAAAAATTGGATGCAGATCTCATAATATGTACCACAATAGACTTTAAATTATATAGAGATATGAGTGAAAGGAAGGAATGAAGAAAGAAAGGAAAAAAGGAAGTACGAAAGAAAAATAAGCTACACAAAATAATATAAATAAAAAGGATGAATTATTGTATAACATAGTTATGAGGAAAGATTTTCAAACTTTGCAGCCAAGCTCCATATGTAATAAAAAATATTGATAAATTATGCTGTATTAAAAATAACATTGTGCATGAAAAACATCATAAGGAAAGTCAAAAACCTTATGACAAATTGGGCATCTATATCCCTTAGGCAGTCTCCTCAATTACTTGGCTCTGGACTTGACCACGTGACAAACTGATCAATTAAATAAACTTACACTTAACATAATGCAAGCAGAAGCTTAGTAAATGCTCATACTTTGAGGTTGGAATTCTATCGCTTCAGGGAACGTTTGCTCCATCATATGAACAAAATTGTTGGTCTTCTGGATACAGACCATGTGGAAAGGAGCCCCAGTCATGTTAGCAGTCCTAGGGAAGTTCTTTGTCAAGGAATGAAGCCAACTTCAGTTGAGGCTTTCCTGACTAAAAGACATGACTAGCTGACCCATATAATTGTGTGGAGGAAAGTTTATTGTTTTAAACCATTAAGTTTTGACATAGGTTGTCAAGCAACCTAGAGTTCACAACCTAGAGATGAAATATGAGTGTCATTCTAGGATCTCTACTGTTTTCTTCATCATCATGAGAGACAATTCGCAGGATGGTAATAGTAGTTTTTCTCCCTTTCCCTCTCCCTCCCTTCCTTCCTTCTTTCTTTCCTCTGCCTTTTCCTTGAATATGGGTTCAAATGCTGATTAGAAACAGCAAAATATATAGCTATACACTTTCTACCATTTATAATTTTATTTCAGAAAACATTTGATATAGTCTTCTTTTTTAAATATATTGATATATCAAATATATGTCAAATATACATCACCTCCCCGAGTATTGGAAAGGAGTCATAGAAAGATATATTGTCAATCCATACTGAATAATAATAAAAATAATTGTTTTAAACTTTTCAATATATTTTATATATATTATCTTCATTTATTCTCCTAATACTTTGGTGACATATTTAGTCAGGAATAATTATCACCCTTGAGATACATTAAGATTATGTGACCTGCTCAAGGTAAATAGAAAGCTAGCTTGTCTGTTAAGAGAGAACATCAATTTTGCTTTCTTTTTTTTTCAATTGAGGAGATTTAAGTTACTAATCCTGTCTTTGTAACTTAGTGTTTGTTTCCACACATGTGAATGCATCACTGGAAGCCTCAGTTTACTTGCTTTGGGGATTGAAAAAATCTCTGCATAACCTCATAATGTTTTTTATGACAATCAGATGAGAGAACAACTTTTGTGAAACTGATTTGTAAAATCTAAAACACTGCACACAATAAACCACTGGCTTCTTAACCTTTAGTCTAGTTTCTTTTTTATAATGATTAAGAAAGAAACGAAAATTTCTTGAAATCAATAAAGCAGCACAGCACATTATTTTTGTGATTATTCCATTACCTCAAATATTTGGTCAGAACTGTATCAAAATGACAAAATAAGAATAATAGCTTAACAACATGCTATTTCAATCAACCAGAACCACACAATAGGGAAATCAAGAAGAAAACATTAGACACAAAGTGAACAACATAGTTTAAAATAATCAATAACTTCAATCATCTCATGTCCAATAAAGGAGTCTTTTAAATATGAACCATTTCTTGACAAAGGAAGAAGAGAGGAAATCCAGTGCTTTTGAGTGCTTTATATATGTTAGATATTGTGTAAATGCATGTGTACATTGCCTGTTTGCATCTTACAGTAACCCCTTGAATGATATATTATTCTCATTTCAACATGGAAATATTGAAACCTAAAGATGTTAAACAAAGAACTTCTGAGGTTACATTACTAAGTCAGGGAAGCAGAAGTTAAATTGTGGCTTGTATTCTAATCATGACTCAAACAAAACAACCAAAAACTACTAGAAAAAAAAAAACAACACTCGGTTCCCTGATATTCTCTAATATATTGTTTTGGTTACAAAATACTTTTATTGTTAATAATCATAGTTATGGTGCCTTTTGCCAAACAAGTATCCTTGCTACATTTTAAGGACACCAACCAGCTCATAAGTGATATAAGAAATGGAAATTTTAGTACAGTTGGAAAGACAACCTCATGATGGTTTGTAACATCAGCTCTATGATTCCAAAAATAGAACTCACTGAAGCAACACAGCCTTGGCTGACACAACAGCAAGCAAAGTCATTCCTGCCCAAGGCTCCCAGTTGGACCTTGCATTTGTTAGAACTGCTTATGAATTTTCACCTTCCCTTAACAAGAGAGTACCATCGTTGCCCCCTTCAGTACTGATAGTGCCTTTGATTTAAAATGCCTGTAGACTGTTTGGGCCAAAGAAGGTATTTGGGAAAACATTTTCCTCTCTGAAAAAGTAAAATCTCTCCTGGAGGGAAATATCCAGTAAAAGTGACATTTGCAGCATCTGTGACTCAGTAGGATGGTCTCTGTTGACTGCATTTACTCTCTGAAAGAGTTTGATATAATGAAGGCGATGAATTTGTTTAGTTGTAGCCTCTAAAAGTGCTTATCTTTGAGCTTGATTTCTAAGGAAATAATTGAAAAGGCAAGAGAATGCACCAGAATTCAGAGGTGTCATACTGATTTGTAGAGTAAATAAACTGAAGTCTTTAACTTTAGAGCTCAAAAGGGTGGTAATAGTAGTTTTTCTCCCTTTTCCACTTCCTCCCTCCTTTCCTTCTTTCTTCCTTCTGCCTTTTTCTTGAATGTGGGTTCGAATGCTGATTAGAAACAGCAAAATATATTAATATTTCATACCCAGTTACTTCACTGGTATTTTACTGCTGAAAATAACAATGAATCATGCTAAGTTTCAAGGAAGTAAATATCTGTACAGTGGGAAAAAGATTTGGTTTTTTTACCCATTGAGTGGGTAGTGTTTTCCCTGACATCTGCAAAGACACTTCCAGTCTCAGCATATCACACACAAATCAGAATAGAAGACCTAAAAAATGCCAACCCAAGCAACTCCCAGATTTTGGTAAAGACATGAGATGAGTATTGAGACTTCTATACAAGAATCTATTTTAAGTTTTCAAAAGCTTCAAAGAAGATCCATCTCTGGGGAGCAGGGATGTGATACAGACTATGCAACCCTTGGTGCCATTCTCAGTACATGTCTAGCCAAAGGGGAATTCAAAAGTAGCTTCCCAAAGTATCATTATCAGGACATTTATGTCTGACCAGATGAAGCAAGATGTCAGATTCTCATGGCCTTTGCATTGATTCAAAAAAGTATACCCTTCTCTGAGATTTTGAAACTTTCAGTTTAATTTCTACTTAAACATTGAGTTACAGATTTGAAAATGATTCAAAGAAAATGATGCTGTATTTACATTACCACGCAAAGTGAGTAAAGAAAATGGAAAGTCTCACTTTGAAGTATTTTGGATTTATTAAATAAAAGCAGTATATTACAATAAAAGCAAAGAACACTGTTCATACTGTTCTGTGTGCATTGAATGATTTATCTACCCACCTATTTATGCAACAGATATCTTCTGATTGCCTACTATTTGCCAGGCTCTGTGCTAGTTGTGGACATACATAACAAGTAAATGACCTTCTGTAAATTGAGATGACTTTTTGGTTATTTCATAAAATCATGACCTAATCAAGGCTGTGATTAAGCAAAAGCAGACAAATGTATAATCATAAAGTAGAATCTTAGTAGAATCTTACCATATCAAGAGATAGGACAAACTGAACTGGGAATTTCAACCAGTAGTTCAAAGGTCACTGTAAACATAGCTGGGCAGCCAGGCTAGACAGTGCTCACTTGTACTTATCTGGTTAAATTAGGATCATATACTGAATTCTTTGGCATTTGCAGTTTATTTTCAATTTCTGAGCAAATAATTTGGTGAATATGGAACAAGAAAGTGTGTGCATAAAGCCTGTATATTCGAACAAATTATAATCTGAGCAAAGACTGGTAAGTAAATCCTGGCATTGACTGAAAAATATTGTCAGAGGTATATTATAGGTGTACAGATGCCATTATAGGAGTATTTGCTTATTTCTCTCTAAAAGTGTATGTTAATTATGGCGCATAAAAGGTACTGGTACTCCCGGTACTTATAACTAAGTTCATGGAAAATGCTGATAATCAGTCATGGTCTTCTTTCCTTGGAATCTTTCTCAATGCTTTCCTTGGAATCTTGAGTCCTAAGCAGCTAATAGCTATCTACCAGAATAAGTAATTGATGTAAAAGATTTTTGTTGTCCCATCTCTGTATGTTTAATTAATATATGTTGTGAGACAATAATTATTTCTCAGGATAAAAAATGATAATCTCCTATATTTATTGAGCACCTACTATATGACAGGTAATTGCAATTATGTTACCTTTATTACCCAATTTAACTTTCAATTCTACCTAATGTAAAATATATTATTACTAGAGATTAAATAACTCGCTTAAGATCACAGAAAGTGGCAGGTTCAAATTCAGATCTATCCAATTTAAGAACTCAGGTTCTCACTCTCCCATCACCTAAAAATGCAACTTCCCTTCCCTGCTGTGAGAATGGAGTACAGTATTTCAGCTCTGTGGTGACTCCTCCTTTTATAGTGCTATGTCTAAATTAAGCTCCCAGAAATTTCCCCTTCTACCATTTCTATTTCAGGGAAAAGAGTATCTAATGTTAATCTCATATTACATAGTTGTAGATTTAAGAGAAAATACTTCCTGTATCTATCAAAATTCCTGTGGATAAATGTAGCCACATAAATTTGGTAAATTATATTTATTCATACAGTAAATATGAACACTTACTGTGTAAGATGCTTTATTGGGTTTTGTGAAAGATAAAAACATAAATAAGGCATGTGAAATTCAACCATGCAAGACACTCAGTAGATGTGTTTCCTTTCCCTTTGTACTGCTTTGAGGAAAAAATTACCTATTTCTAGCTGTGGGCTCAGGGTAGACTGTAGGGAGAGCAGCTGGAAGACAACTTTTTCTAGTAAAGGCAAGCTATGTTACTCACACCCACAATCTACTAAAGACAACTTAAACATGTTGGATAAAATTTTTCTCAAAAGCCTTGAATTACTGACAAAATAGAAAGAAATTATCAGGCCAAATAAAGGAAAAACAAGATCTCAGAGAGATAAGCAAAGTATAAATCTACTTTTGCATTGTAGATGACTGCCTGTCTTAGTAAATTTGAATTTTTATGTTGATGCCCTATGAGGCAAAGGGAATAAATCAAAGCCCAGGAGATGTACGAGTAAGAAAGCTTAGAGGAGAACTCCCCCTACTATCTATCATCCATGACAGCAAAAGTGGCACCTTCAGGGTAAGAATGAACCAAAAGCTTACTAGCCCTGGGGGGGTTTGCAGCATGGTTTTACATTGGCTGGACAGTAGAGAAATCTCAAAGCCCACATTTGCTCTAAGGAGAATCTAGACTAGAGGGGCACAAGGCACTTAGTAGCAATTGTAGGAACTCAAATCATTCTACAAAAAAGATACCTGCACATGCATGTTTATTACAGCACTATTCACAGTAGCAAAAACATGGAACCAACCATCCTGCCCATTAAAACTGGACTGGGTAAAAAAAATGTGGTACATATACAAGATGGAATATTATGCAGCCATAAAGAAGGACAAACGTGAACTTCAGAGCAACTTGGATGGATTTAGAGTCTATCATACTCAGTGATCTATCTCAGAAACAAAGAACAGACTACCATCTGTTATCACTCATAAGCAGACCTTGAACAATTATCATAGTACTATAAGAAAGGGATTGGCAGTAGTGGGAAACTGTCGGGGCGGGGGACACACTTCATCAACAAGGGTACCTGCATAATGACCATCTGTATAACTAACCCTGAATTGTACTCCACATCTTTAAAATGAAAAATTAAAAAAGAAACAACTGTAAATCCTTCTTAAAAGTAGGCACATGTACCCTAGCATCAACTTATTTATAAATTTTTATTTTATAAAGGATAAATAGCAAATAGTCAAAATTTAAAAAGCACATAAATATATACTGTGCCATCAATGAGAGGATAGCCCACAAAGTTCTAGTTAATTCCAATTTCATATTTAGATAATAGCTATTATATTAGAGGAAAAAACCAGATATGCTTACATCTTTAAGTAAAAGACAATGTTGAAAATATATGTAAGTAATGAAAACTTTACAAGATTAGCATAGCAGATTTGCAAATTTACAGATTTGTACCAGATAAAAATTTCAGAATGATAGATAAAATAAATAATTTAAAGAGTCATTTAAATAACAAATTAGGCACAGCTGAAGATAGGTCACAAAAAATATGCTAATGTGCAGTACTGAGAGAAAAAATGCTGGAGATTACAGAATAGAGGATAAGAGATAAAATATAAAGTGAGAAATTATAAGATATAATTTATTAATTAATCAAATATAAGTATAAAGATATAATTGATTAATTAATAAATTATGTCTTATACTTCAAGAAAAGAATCCCATTTCCAGTGGGGCTTTGAAAATTAATGGTTAGCCGGGCTCGGTGGCTCAGCCTGTAATCCCGCGCCTTTGGGAGGCTGAGGTGAGTGGATTACCTGAGCCCGCGGGCTCGAGACCCGCCTAGGCAGGCGAGACCTCATCTCTACACTAAAATCAAAAATTAGCCGGGCGTGGTAGTGCACGTCTGTAATTCCGGCGACTCGGAAGGCTGAGGCAGAAGGATCGCCAGAGCCCAGCAGGTCAAGGCTGCGGTGGCCAGGAGCGGCCACTGCACTCCAGTCTGGGGGACAGAGTGAAACTCCAACTCAAAAAAAAAGAAAAAGAAAAATTAATGGTTGACAATCTTCCAGAACTGATGACATCAATCCAGACTCAATAATTCCAACAAATAGAAAGCAAATAAATAAAATAAAATTTACACCTAGAGCTATTGTGAAATTTCACACACCAAAGAAAATAGACAAAAAATTTTAAAGCAGCAAGAGTAAAAAGGGAGTAGCTATAAAATCAACATTTGGTTTTTCAGCAGCAAAAGGGAAAGCCAAAATTCAACAGAATATCTGAAATGTTTTGGAAGATTATAATTCAGAATTACATACCAAGCCAAAATGGACTTCCAGGATGAGGACTAAAAAAGATTTTAAAAGAAAAATAGCAAACTTCTAAAAGTTAAAAATTGAAAGTGCATTACTAGCTGATCATCATTAAAGAAAATTTTAAAGAATGTACTTCAAGAAGTAAAATGATTTCCACTGGAAGATCTGATAGATGAAAAGAATAAATAAAGAGAAATAATGTGTTAATTATTGATGAGCTCTAAATAAATATTAATTTATAAAATAATAATCATATCAACATATTGCAGTCTTTAAAAACATAGTTAAATAAAAAATTAGTATAGAAGTTGTGTGGAAGTAGGTGGAAAGAAATAATCTAAGCTCTTCAAATTTGTTGGGAGAATAGAGGTATTGTTGAATTTAGACCTTGACAAGGTAAGAAATTAACTACGTTTAATTTCTATGATTGCTATTAGTAGAATAGAAATAGAGAAAATGTTTCCAAATAAGTAGGGTGAAAAAATACTGAAATATTTGGAAAATTGATCCGTTCAGTAGAAGACAGGAAAGGAGAGCAAAAGAAATAAGATGGAAAAATACACAAAGATCACAAATATATCTAATTATGTACACTATGAATAGATTCTTTGCTCCAGTTAAGAAATAAAAATAATTTAGAATAAGTTATAAGCATCTAAAGCCATACTGTTTATAAGAGAAACAAAACAGATAAAGTTGAAAGTGAAAGAGGAGAACGATTTATTGTGCAAAAGCTCAACAAAAGAAATCTTCTACTGGAAATGAAAACATCACTTCACCATGATAAACTTCAACAGGAATATGTAACCCTATTACATCTGTAGTTACCTAATAACATATTTTAACATTTATAAAGGCAACACACACACAAATTTATGTAGTCCTAAAATAAATAACAAGACATAGATAAAGCTACAATCATAGTGGCAGATTTAAAAGATTGCCCTAGGAATAATGAGACAAGGAAGCTAACAGAAAGGATAAAAAATGTTTGAATAAACAAATTTAGCCTAATGACATATGTGGAAACTATATTTATCGAATACAGAATAAGTATTCATTTCTAACAAGCAGAGAAAAACATTCTGGGCCATAATACAAATCTTGATGGACTTTGAATATTATACAAAATATAATTTCACAACTCAAGTAACCTGTAAAACAATAATATGTTTGCTTGGAGAGATACCATAGATAACTTTAAGATACTAGATGCAGTAGACAAGTTACTAAGAAAATGTATCTTATTAAATTAGGCTACCGAAGGAATTAAAAATCTGAACGGTTCTATAAATATTTTTTAAAATGAAGTTGGCAGGCAAAAATGCCTTTTAAAGAAAACTTCAGAGGTCGGGAAAATGGCATCCGAGTCAGTCGGACTATGTGAGTCCCCATGTGAGTGAGTGTATGGAAAATTTTGTGTACATGCTGGTGAGGGAGCAGGTGTGTGAGTGGCTGACTGAGTGAGGGCTAAGGTGTGAGGGTGGTCAGGGTTCTCCTGGTACAGCTGTTGGAGCCACAACTGCTAGGCTTGGACCCTAGTGACTCCTGGGACGCAGAAGCTGAACGCCATTATCTTTTTCTTTTCCTTTTTCTTTTTTTTTAAATCATCAAACCCTCCCTGGGAAGAAAATGCTGGGAGGGACTGTCTAAGTGGGGGCTTGTGAACAAGTGACCAGGTCCCTGGTGCAACAGCTGGTGCTGCAGCTTCTTTGCTTTGTCCCTGGCTCTTCCCAGATCGCAGAAGCCTAGTCCCATATTTTTTTTTAAAATGGACAAAAGTTTTTCTGTGAAAAAGTGGTGGGGAGAAACCATCGCCCCAGGCTCTCCCTCACCATTGCAGCGGAGAGAGACCTCCTGGCTTTGCCTCACCACTTCAGCACCTGGCAGAGCACTGGCAGCAGGGACTGCAGGGAGAGTGGAGAGGCAAAGTCCCACCGAAGAGGACAAGAGAGGCCCACCACCATCCTGAAGGCGGGGCAGGAAAGTGCTCTGACTGGCTCACCACAGAGCAACAGACACAATCTCTGTGACTGGTGGATTAACTACTCAGGGATTGATTGTGACCCAGAGGGAATATCCTGAAAGCAAAAACTTCTGAGGGACCTGATGAGTGCTGAGTTCCAGATGCTCCACCCTCTACCCTGATCCAGCCACTAGACAAAGGTTGGGGCCAGAAAAGGACAAGGAAGAACTCCAAAGAGATCAGTGGTGAGTCTGGGGCTGACCCCAACCCCCCCCCCCCAGCAATCCTTTGAACGTCAGACCCACACAGCTGGGTCACGACTGATACAAACCCAGGCAGAGCCTGGATGTGTCACAAAAGAACTCCATTCCAGGATAGACCTGGCTTGGACACCCCCCGCAAATACATACCTGGGGAAGAGACAATCCGGAACCTCCCCACAGGAAATCTCCCTGATCATAGGAGGGTGAGAGGGGAGGACTGCAGCCCCACCCACCTCCGATGCCCCGCCTCCTTCCCAGCTTCGGACACTTAGGAGAGAGTGAAAGAGGTGACTGCAGGAGAGACCTGATTAGAGGAACTATTAGAGAGCCTGCCACAAGAGGGCGGGTTTTTTTATTTTTTAATTTTCAATTAAAAAAATTTTTTTGACACTTTGTTAATCTACTTTTAAATTATTTTTCCTTTGTGCATGAATGTTTATGTGAGGGTTTGATCTACATTCTCCCAATTTTTTTTCTTTTCTTTTTCTGTTTCTTCTATTTGTCATTTTTTGTTTACGTGTGTATGTGAATGGTTGAGTGTTCATCTTTCAATTTTGTTATTGTTGTTGGTTTGTTTTTATTCTTTTGTTCTTCTGAGGTTTTTTATTTTCGTTTTTTGTAGTTTAATGTGTGTGTCAATATATGTGTGAGGGTTCAACCTGAATTACTTCCCCCCCCCCCCCCGGTCTTTCTGTTTTTCTTCTCTATTCACTTTGTGCTAGGCATGTGTGTGTGCGTGTTTACTTTTCTTGGTTTTTGTTGTTGTTTGTTTTGTTTCACTTTGTTGTTATTCCAGTTTGTTTTGAGGTGTGTGTATATGTCTGTGTGTGTGTGTGTTCAATTGTTTTTTGCATTGGTTTCTGCTTTGCATCATCATATAGAGTGGTGGTGGGGAGTGGGTCTCAGGAAACACATACCATAATAAGTGCACATTGTAATTTGCAAGTAGTTTCTGAATCCTAGTGCCCCATCCCCTACTTTATTTGTATTTCAAAAACTAAAAGAAACAGCAAAGTTTCCCATCCATCATCTTATTTCAAAATAGAACAAATCCAGAATCTGAATCAGGGAAGAATAGAGAACTGAGTAAACATCATAAGGGAAAACCTCTCCCACTGGCACAGAATAGCAGAACTAAAGAGAAAAACGAGAGATCTGTCACAAATGAGGAAAAACCAAAGGAAGACCTCAGACAATTTCAAGTGTAAAAAAGACAAAACTCCTGAAAAATCAGAACTTGGTGCCCAAACAATGGAAGTCAGCAATGACTGGACCCAGAATACAAAAGGGATTAGGGAGGGATGGAAAGAGTGAATAAGACTTAAGAAAGACAAGATGCAACACTGAACTTCTAACAGAGATTTTGGCAGTAAAAATTTCATTCAGGAAATAACAAGATGACAAGCATGGAAAGCAGAATGAACAGCTGAAGAAAGATTCTCAGAACTTGAAGACCAGAACATGGAATTGACCTGATCTGTAAAAAACACAGAAAGAAGACTCAGAAAGAAAGAACTTACTATAACTTAGTTTGTGACATTAAACAAACAAAAACAGACCAACAGATAAATAACAAAACTAATAGCAAGGAAGTTAAGAAAATATTTAAGGGACTCTGGAGGCAACCTGGCTGGCATTCTAATTCCAGCTCAACCTCTTATCTACCCATGTGACATGTGGCTACTGACTTCCTTCGCGGAAAACTTGAGACAGTAGCATCCACCTTAATGTGTTGTTGTAACGATTCGGCGGTTAGTAAAATGCCTAGCCCAAAGTAAGGTCACACTAAAAGTTTACATGATCAAACCACTAAAATAGATTCAAATTACCCTGACTTTCTTTTGTGTTATTGTCTTCAGCCCTATGAAGCAAAGGATCACCTTAGTAAGAGAGACACAGAATCTTCACCTACATGACCCTGCAGTGCTTTTTCATATAATTCAACCTACCTAACTCAATACTAACACATCCCTCATGTATTCAGAAAAATTCTCTTTCAGTGTTTCTGTTTCTTTCCAAGCCATCTTTGCATCTTTCTTGCTTCCTTGATAATACTGGCTTTCCAGTTTTTGGTGATTTTTGTAATAACCAACAGAGCTCTTTTTTCTAATGGTCCTGACTCGCAAGAGAAAGAGCAGTATCCTTATGTTATCCATAGAAGTATTTAACCTACTCTTCCCCACCACTTTTAACAACATTCCTTTGTGTGAAATGCTGTTACACTATTTGCTCATCTGACCCTCTTCCTTTATTTTATATCTTTCAACTCAGGGACCTTTCCTTAATGTTTCTACTTTAATGTTCTCACTTACTGTCATTTTGCCCTGCATTTCAATAGATATGTGATAATCAATTATTGTATATGAGGGGGACCAAAAAAATGGAATTTGTTTTTGGAGAGCAGGCCCCACGTACTAGAGATTTCCCCCACTAGGTAAGTGTTCTAGGTACTCATCATCATCAGTGTACCAGCTAGTCGTATTGTGAGAGGCTGCGTTCTGTTTCAATTATCATTTTTTTTTTTGGAGATTCTTTCAGCACTTTTGCCCATTTATGATGGGTGATTTATGAGCATGCCTGCCCACACTACACTCAGTGTTCAGCACTTTTTGACCAGAAACGGCATGACCCCCATTCCCTACCTCCCTTATTCAACAGATCTCATCCTAAGCAACATTTTTTTTGTTTCCCCAGATGAAAAAAAATCCTCAAAGGGAAATGTTTTGCCGATATGGAAGAGTTGAAGCAAAAAACAGTGGAAGCACTAAAAGGCATAAAGATTGACCAGCTCAAAAACTGTTTTGTGCAGTGTAAAAAGCATCTCAATAGGTATATTACATCAGAGAGTACTTTGAAAATGACTGAAGTTTAAGCATGGAAGAATGCACAATTTTTTATAAATAAATTCCATTTGGGGGGGTCCCCCTTGTATGTGTCTTACACGTAATCAAATCTCCTTGTACTTTTTTTTTTTGAAAATTACTAGTGAAGATTTTAGGACCACACAATGTCAGAGACTGGATAAATATTCACCATTCGTTTCCTCTTCTGCTTGGGCATGCAGGTGGACAATATTTTGCATTTTCTTACAGTGATGTGTGGCCATGGGGCTGATGCACAGTGAGTGAATGTGACATGCACTGTACAAGCATGGATCACAAAATTCTCTTGCATGTTATTCTGCTTGCTTTTACCCATCCACTTACTTAATGCTCATGAACAAATTAAAATTAGAAGCCAAGAGGGTGGAACTATAAAATAAAATAAAATAAAATTCAGTCTGAAATGCTGAATCACTACTGGCAGGAGAGGCACCAACTTATTAGTGATTTCAATTTTATGTGAGTGTGTAAGAAGGTTCTAGTATTCTTGAGCTACTGTGAATTTGTTTTTTTTTTTTTAATTTTAGTGACTGGCATTACCCTAATAATACATATATCAATTATTTTCATATTGAATATAGAGAATTCAAAATTACATAAGAATGTAAGAATGTTATTTAGGGATCACTTTATTAATTTTTAATTGATTCCTACTTTATTGATTTTTGGAGCTTAGTTTTAAAAATGACGATGAATTATTTGGGGGAAACAAGGTTGATAAAGTCATAAGAAAAGGAAAGTATGTGTAATGAACGGAGGATTAAATTAATGTGTGTTCAGAAATCCACAAATTGTTTACTGGAGGAAACTGACAAGAGATAAAATTGCAGTGCTAGTTTGTGGCAAGATCATGAATAGTCTTTTAGGTTAGGTAAAAAATTAGTAATGTGGCAATCAGAAGGAAAATGACCTAGCTGTGTCCTCAAGCACTTTCTGCCTGGTTCTTTGACCATATTACTAACATTTTATCATAATTTTATATCTGTTGAAAACCACTCTCTGAGGCTTAGCTCAAATAAGTCAGTGGTTCTAAATTGACCACAGAATGAATTCCAAATCTTCAAGTTGTCCTGGTTCCTGTTTCATCCTGTTGCATGGCTACTTGTCTAGGAATGAATTTCTCAACTTCCTTGGCACTATCAACATTTTGAGGTGGATAATTATTTATTGTAGGGAACTGTCTCATACATTGTAAGATGTTTAGCAGCATTCCTGACCTCTATCCATTTCAGTGGTCCCCAAACTTTTTCACCTCAGGGACTGGTTTCGTGGAAGACAATTTTTCCATGGATGGGGTGGAAAGTGGGGGAATCATCAGGCATCAGACTATCGCAAAGAACACACAACCTAGATCTCTCACATACACACTTTACAGTAGGGTCCATGCTCCTATGAGAATCTAATGTCGCCAGTGACCTGACAGCATAGGAAATCCTCCCTGCATCTCACCTCCTGCTGTACTTCCAGGTTCCTAACAGGTATCCACAGCCCAGGAGTTGGGGACCCCTACACTAGATGGCAATAGCACTCTCCTCCACTTCTCTGCTTGAGATAACAAGATGGTTTCCAGACACTGTCATATGTACCTTAGGAGATAAAACCACCCTCAGTTGAGAAAGATTGTTCTAGGCGTTCTTATCACCATATTTTTAGGAATTCTTATTATTTCTTTAATGTAAAAAAAGTATTTTTATGAATCCTTTATACTTGGGTCTCCTGTTTTCCTTTTACCTGGCTAGCCCTTTTATTTGAATCAATTGCATCCTTCTGCAGCTTCCTGAACTAATCTACCTGATTTAATAGTTTGACTGAGTATATAATTATTATTTGGAAATCAGTTTTCTTGGGAATTTTGAAGGTATTGCTTCACTCTTTCCGAGTTTCTAGCATTTCTATAGGGGCATCTGATGTCATTCTGATTCCTGAATGTAGGCTCTGTTTACTTCTCTTTGGAGGCTTCTAATATTTTCTTTGTGATGAGAGTTTTGAAATGTTACAGTGAAATTTTGTGTAACCATTGTGCTGAACACTTGGTGATCCCTCTCAGTGTGAGATTTCAAATCCTTCAGCTTGAAAATTTTTAAAAATATTTTCTCTGTAATTTTTTTTTCTGTATGCTTTCTGGAATTTCTCCTATCTTTCTGGAATTCTAAGTTTTCAGTATTGTAAGTCTTTGAACAACATTCTAATAGTTTCTATTCCTTTTTTTTCCTTCTGAGAGATTTCTTCAACTTTGTTTTCAATTTTCCTATTGGATTTTTTGTAGCGATCATAATTTTACTTTTTTTGGTTTTTTGGTTCTGTTCATGGCCTCATGCTTAAAAATTGTCTCATGCTTTCATTTTTTGAGCAAAATAACTCTCAGCTCTCTGAAGATCTAATTTTTCAAATAAAAGTTAAAAAAACAATTTCTCTGCCGAGATTCTTTTTTTTAACTTGCTTTTATTTACTGTAGCCTTTATCCTTTATATTAAAGGGGCCTTGCAAATGTGAGTCTATTAAGGATCTTCAGAGAGGGAGATTATCCTGGATTATCTAGGTATTTCCTAAATATAATTACAGGTATCATTACCAGAGGAAGACAGAAAGAGATTTGACTATAAAGAGGAAGAAGGTGACATGATGATGGAAGCAGAGAGAGAACTGAAGATACTTTGCTGCTAGCTTTAAAGATGGAAACTGGGGCCAGGAGCCAAGAAATGCAAGGAACAATACTCTAAAACCTAGAAAAGGCAAGGAAAGTGATTCCCCCATTGAGCCTCTTGAGGGAGTGTGGCCCTGGTAGTGTTTTGATTTAGTTTAGTGAAGCCATTTTGGCTTCTGACATCCAGAACTGTAAGAAAATTAATGTATGTTGTTTTAGGTCAAGTTTTAGGTCAATACTAGGTTCATAGTATTATTTAAAGGAGCCATAGGAGGCTGACACACTAGCCATTCACCTAGTTTCTAGTTTTCAAAATTGTGTTGAAGTTACCACCTTCTCACATTCTCTTTAGTCTTTTGCACATATGTTTTCTTTCAATCTTTCTTTTTGTGTGTGTGAGGCTTAGGGCAAGAGAAATACTTAATACTTTAAAAACTTCTCCGTGTATTTTTGTTTAATTTTTCTTTGTTTTTAAAAATGTCCAAATAATGCCTTGTACATATAATTCCTTGAAAATTGTTCGATACTACACATGCAGTTTTGCTTGCATTTTGTGGATTTTTAAATTTGTGACAAATTTTGGCTGTTTATGCACCAAGTGTTAGTATTCAGTATTTGCGATGGGTAGTAGTAGACATGATTAAATAGAAAAGCTACAAAAAATAAGACAGACATGCCATGATTTTTCAATAGCATTGAATTTTGTTTTGGAGTTTTTGTAAATGCAGTTAGACAGGAAACATAAATAACTTTTATAAATATAGGAAAGAATAAAAATTATGACTATTTGTTAGTGATATAATCATATACTTAAAATACTTAAGACTCTAATTTTGGAATAACATAAAAACGATTATAATTATGAGCAATAAAATTTCTACAAAATCAGATGCACACAGACTACAGATTTTAAATAAGACATACAGAATATAAGATAAAATAAATATGTCTATTGTGTTTAATGGAATAAAAGAGGATATGAAGAGTAATATGTAAAAACAAAAGACTGCCAAAGATATACTAACTTTTTTGAAAAAAAATAAGTAAGACTATTAGAAAGGTCTAGAAGACTGAAATTAAAGAGAGTGTATTTGCTTAGGTAGGAGAAACAATTTGTGAATTAAGATCTGAAGCGGTTACACAGAAATATCACAGACAAACAAATAAAATAGCAAATATGAAAGGCAGATTAAATAATAGAGGAAAGAATGAAAAGTGTTATATCTAATAACATTCTAGACAAAGAAAATAAGAGACGCAACATTAGAAGAGACAATTACTAAATTTTTTTAGGTTTTAAGAGAGACTGAAGTCTTTCTATTTAGAAAGTCCTTTGAATACCTCCAAACGAATAGGCAATACAAAGAAGATTAAATTAAGGAAATATAACTTAAAATACTATTACACTCAATAAATTGTTAAGAATAATTAAAATGACTGAACATACTAAGCATTAGTAAGACAGAGAGCAATGAGAACTTTTACAAACTGCTGGTAGAATGTAAGATGATATGAGTATCCTAGGGAGAAATTGGGCAATAGCAATAAAAATTAAAACCATAGACACAATTTTACTTAGAATCCTACTTTTGGAATCTAACTAATGGAAGTGAATGTGTCAATACATAATATGTTTGTTTCAATATTGTTTATAGAGGCAAAAATTGAAGGACAAGATAAAAAAGGAAGGAAGAAAGGAAAGCTATTCATAACTAAAACTTTTTATGTAATATGATCCCATTTATGTAAAATGATATGTACATGAATATATAAAAGATTCATGAAAAGACGATCACAGCATATCAATAGTTTATCTCAGGAGACTGTATTTCCATTGATGTTTATATTCTTTATTCTTCTGTGTATTACTGAAAGTTTATCAATAGCATGTATTAAAAATGTATAATAAAAATAATAAAGCTTTTTTTTCTTATGAAAAATAAAGCACTGCCAGAGAAAACTGAATAATTTATTAAGGATAGTATTTTACTTGCTATGCAGATATAAGGCATCACAAATGAAGTTTTATTATTAAAACTGAATCTTATCTTATAAAGTAATTAAACATCTTTTAACATGATTAATAAATATACAATTATGAGTCACCTTTTAAAGTTACAAAGGATAGAAACAGAATTTCCAAAATAGATGAACAGACCCAAAGGTAGCTTTGCTTATCTGGCAAAGAGAAAGCCACTTCAGAATAAATGTCGCAATCATATTCCTTGGCATTCACAAAGCCATTGATGCATTAATTCATCAATTCAAATTTAAGCTCCATTATAATGTAAATACTGTAAGGACAAGCCTTCATTTATCTTATTCTCGGTCCAATGCCCAGTATCTAGTACAGTGGCTGCCTCATCACAGAAACTTGATATTTACTAAAAAAAAGCAAACAAACTCATATTCATTCAAAACTTAATTTTCTTGTTTTTGCTTTTTAATATAATATTAATTTTCAATTTCTCCTACAGGTATTTATTTATAAATTACTATGTTTAAAACAATTAAATGTAAATATGAGTTAGTAATAAGAATAAATACTAGTTTAGTCTTCCTGTTGTTCTAAGGGCTTTATTTATATTAGCTCATTTAATCCTCATAACCAATATTACTCCCATTTTACAAATGGTAGGACTGAAGCACTTCATTTGTGTAAGGCTCCACAGCAACAAGTTGCAGTTCTAAAATTTGAGTATAGATAGTATAGTTTCAGTCCAGAGTCAAGCTCTTCCTCCAGTCATGTGCTACATCTCTGAGAATATAGACCTGTCAAAAATTCTAGACCAGACATTACAATGGACACTTCTTGTTTTATTTTCTCTGCTAAGATTGGCTTCATTGCTACATAGGCAGCACTGAGCAGAACAGTCCATGGAAAGAGTTGGTTTCAGTAGGGAATAGAACACCAGTAAACAATTTGTCATGTAAACCAGATGAGTGGGGATAACTAACAAGAGAAAAATCAAATGATGCCATAAACCCAGGGAGACAACGGCCAAAAACCAGAGGCAGGCATGATAGTTTTGAGAGATGAGATTTAACCAAGGTGGGGAGGAAAAGGCAGATGTCTAAGTCCCTGCACACACAAATACAAACCAAATGTTGATGTTCAGACGAGAGAGAGAGAGAACTTAGCCCAGGAAAATTGTTGAGACTTAATATTGGTTTTGGGTCATAGCAAGAGTTGGCACAGCAAGAGATAAGCAGCAGGAGTTAAGGCTGCAGCAGCAACAAAGAAATGTGCTGAACCAAAGATTTTCTAAGGTACAATCTACTGAATCTATTTAGTCCCAGGTAAGACCTGGCTTTGGAGAACAAACAGGTCTGAGAGAGGAGATGAATGGAACTTGGGGTTGGGGAAACAAATGAGCCAAGCATGCTTTTCTGCAGATCGAATTTTGTTCATTTTTACTAAAATAAAAAAAATTTACTAAGGAATATATGTTCACTGACAAGAGAAAATAAACATCTACAAGTTTACCACCCCAAAATATTGCTATTAAAAAAGGTGTGCAGTCCCATGTTAAAAAATCAGAGATCTTAGTACGATGTCCTGCCATGTACTCATCACTCAGCTTCCAACATTCTACCCTTCTGGCTTCTTCTAATCCTTTCCCACCTTTTACACATACACACACACACACACACACACACACACACACACACACACACACACACGCTCACACTTAGAAAACAGAAAAGACAGTCATACCTCTCAGAAATGTTGTTAATGCCCTTCTCTTAATACAATACTATAATCATCGATAAACTGACATGTTATCACAAATAAATGTAAACATTATTTTTCCTGGATTTATATTATTCCATTCTTTGAATATATTAGACATTATCATCTTTTATTTATACTTAGCTTGTATCTTTTTTTACATAAATAACATAATATATATGTCTGCGTATCTTTATACATATATCATAGAGCTTTCATCTTCTTGCTGACATATATAGATAGACATATATATAAATCTTTGTACACTATTCCAATCATGTCATTAGAATTAACTGCTAGATATGGAATTGCTGGGTCAAAGAGTAAGTATAAATGTATATTTTTATTACTTTTTATTTTATTAAAGAGATATGGGGTACAAGTGAGATAAACTACATAAGTAGGCTGCATGCAGGTGAAGTTTGGGCTTCTAACTGGCCGTCATTCCTCCTGGTTGTAGACACGGTACTCTTTGTGTTGTTGTCAGTCCCTTACTTTCTTCCCAACCTCCCTCCCCTAGCAGTGCCCAGCAATTGCCAAACCCTCCCTTCTGCTAATGTGACTATTGTTCATGAGTGAGAACATGCAGTATTCAATTCTTTGTTTCTGTGACAGATCACTTAGTTTGATGTCCTCCAACTCCATCCAATTTGCTGGGAAGTCCATGATTTTGTTCTTCTTTAAGGCCGAATAATACTCCATCATGTATATGGGCCACATTTTCTTTATCCAGTCCACTTTCTATGGGCAGTAGAGTTGGTTCCTTGTTTTTGACATTGTGAATTATGCAGCAATAAACATAAATTGTTCTATAAAAAAGACATCTGCGCATGCATGTTTAGAGTAAGTATATTTTAGTTTGTTTTTGTTCATTGTCAAATAGCACTTCTTCACAAATTTTTTATTTTACATTCTTACCAATTCTTTTAAACCTTTTTTCAAGTTGATTGTTACAAGTGATCTCATTGCTTAAATGTGCAATTCTTTGAATATCACTGATATTAGATGTTTTTATGTTTATGAGCCAAGAGACAGTTTCCTAGGCAAATGAGGAATGTAACCAAAATTTTAAAAAGCGGTTCCTTAAACCCCTAAAGTAGACATTTTATTTTGTTTCATTATAGTGTTTATTCTTGTGTGCATTCTAGACACATTTAACAAAGGAAAACTGCATTCAAAAAACATGTTTTTGATATTTATTTAATTTTCTGAGAAAAGATGGAGTACTTTAAATAAAAAAGATTGCCCAGTAAATAAGATGAATTATATTTAGCATTCAATTCCACAGACATTGAGGTTTATACTCATTAAACATGAATGTTACTTAAATCCATTTTCCTGCTCTGTGTTGTTGTCACTTTATGATGGTTGTTTTCCATTTTTAAAGATTTACTATTTGAGTAGATTACATAGTGCTTTTGATAGCTTATAAAACCTTAAAATCCAGTCACTGAAGCACTAAGTTCCATCTATATATAACCTCATTTCAAAAAATAGAACTATGTGATAGAAAAAGGAAGTATAAAAATATCATCTGGTCTAATGGCTGTGTGTCTCTTTCTCCCGCCCCAAAAGATAATATATCTATGGCTGTCAAAGCATTATGCCTTGAAAAACTTTGCTATCAACGTCTATTGAGAGAGGATGATTCAGAATATGCTCGACTATTTTTTTCTGATACAAGAATTCCAAAAATAGAATCTAGCAATGAAAGTCATCAGAGAGGGAATAATGGAAAGAAGGAAACCAGACAAATTGTTTTATATTTTGCATAGCTAAAAGGCCAGATGGTTTAACTTGATTTTTATTTTCAGAACCACCCACTGCAAGATTTTTAACTAAGTCCCAAGTCAAATACAGTACTGCCAAATTGAATTTAATGGTGTCTAGACCAAAGTCCCTTTGCCTTATCTGGGCACTCCCAGCTTCCTTATCTTGGTGGTGCTGTCAAGCTTGTCTGTCATCCACATTTCTGTAGGAATCTGCCCTTTTATACTGGTTTAGAGACAATTTTGTTTGTAATTCTCTATCTCTTCCAGGTGGAGATGAAGTAAAGGGTTAGACATGGAACATCCTTGGGAAATGTTCCAGATTCTATTCTTGACTTATCTTAGATTTAGGGCACTATTAGTTTGTCAGTAATATTTAATGTTTAACTCAATAACTTTTACCTCATTTTGAAATGTCCTAAAATAAGCATTTTGCTCATCTAAGAGAACCGAAAAACTTGATCCAACATATCAAACAGTGTTAATGACATAATTCACTGTTTATTGATCTATAAACCAGATGATTAAAAGCCATATTAGAACAAATATTCTCTAAAATTAATCTGAATTATGCCAGTTACTCATAAATTATGTAAAACACAGATTATTCATAAAACATTTACCTCTGTGCTGATTTCTTTTTAAAATTTTCACTCACTATTTCAATTGTCCCTTTGCTTGTTTTGAAAGATGGTGCAAGTTTTTTTTTTTTAAATGTTCTGTATCTCCCTCATCCTTATATGTAGTATGTTTAAATTCAGGCAAATAATTTGTAATTGACTAGTCAAATACCTCAAGAAAGGCTGTACTTTTGCTATTTCCTGACCAACAGGAAAAATGTTGGACAATGATTTTGGCTAGAAAAGACAGATGGCTGTTAAAAATGATTTAATCCATTTTTGTCAGTCCAAAGTCTAGAGAGAGATTCTGAGCTTCATTTTAACATTCAAACTTTAAAGTTTATGTCAGAATGAAAGGAAATCTGCTAGGACTTGATCATCATCAATTAAACCCAAAGAGGTGACTGATAAAATATAATTTAACGACTAAAAGTAGGACGTTTTTATGAAATTGAGTCACTTTTCTAAAGAATTTTGTAATAACCCAGTTTTATGCCAGAAAATCATGAAGGAATTTACTTTGGCTTCTGCACTCATTTATTCTCTCTCTTCTCATAACTCCTGTAAGGAATATGGCATGGAATTTCCCGTCTAACTTTCTCTCCTTCAGTCGACTTCTAAGAGTTCACTGGCTGCTTGAGACCCTGGCCCAGCTCTTATCCCAACCCCAATTAAGAGCATCAAACAGCGCTGCCCTACACTGACAGGCCTATTAGGGAACCTTACACTGTAGCCAAATTCCTAAAGGATCACAATAACTACAACAAAATTTAAAATGTCATACTTAGAAAAGTTTTGTTGACTTTCAGCTCAGAATTGGCTAGAAAGAAATAGGGTTTTAATTATCAAAGTATTTTATATCCTATCACACTGAAGAGTGAGAACAATTCCTAAGTGCAGGGGCTTAGACAAATCATATTGTATTATTTTACATAAAGGGTGTAGATACCCTTGAGCCTAAGACATTGCTATGCCCAAATAACATAAGAGTTAGCATTTTGCTTTTGAGTATAAACCTTAACAATGTGATTTATGGTTCTTTTTTCTTTAAAAAGTATGACATGTTCATTTCCAAATAATTCATACCTTGAGCACCTTTAAGTGTTCAAGCTCTATATATTCAGGAAATAATTATCTCAATTTTATGTTGAATTATACCTAACTTTTAAGAGAAGCAATAATGAAATATCAAGTGAGTGACCCTCAGTTAAGAACTTACTGCTTGCTGGGCATGGTGGCTCATGCCTGTAATCCCAGCACCTTGGGAGATAGAGGTGAGAGGATTGCCTGACTTCAGGGGTTCGACGAGCCTGGGCAACATAGTGAGATCTCACTTCTACAATAAATCAAAAAATTAGTTGGGCACTGTAGCTCATTCTTGTGGTTACAGCTACTTGGAAGGCTGAGGCGGAAAGATCACCTGAGCCCAGCAGGTTGAGGCTGCTGTGGCCATGAACATGCCACTGCACTCCAGCCTGGGCCACAGTGTGAGACACAACTCAAAAACCAGCAAACAAACAAAAAAGAACATACTGCTTAAGAAATTAGGCTATGTTAAAATGATATCTAAGTTAATACAATATTTTTACCAATTACTAATTTTATAAACTGTAGAAAATTGCTTAACCTTTCTTAATTTCAATTTAACTATCCACAAGATGAGTATAACAATAGCACTTGATTGTTGTACTCAATAAAGTAATTCATATAATGATTAAAGGGCATGGCCTTCTACTAAGTAAACATTATGTGGCTTACAGGAATCACTATTGGTTTTAGTAGAACTGGGGTGCGTAATTGAAGTGAATCACAATTACCTTACCTTTCTCTGCCATTTTGGTCTCCACATCTCTTTTCTGGTTTCATTACACATCCATGAATCATAAAGAGTGGATTGTGAGCTTTAGTTCTATAAATCTCTTAACTTGGATTTTTCTTTCATACTGATAGTGTTTGTCAAGAATACATTAAACTTCCTCTTTGTAACATAACAGAGTGCTGTCAAATGCCTCAGGTTCTCCCTTTATTTTGGATCTTGCTAATGCTTGGTGAGTAGGCTTTTTTTTTTTTAATATACAAAAGCTTTTATCTCTCTCTCTCCATTTTGCCATAATTCTCCATTCATCATCCTCTTGTTGGGAGTTTCGGTTTTCTTCCCCCTTCTCAGAATCATACATCTTCTGCTTTTATTTTCAATATAATTCTCTGTATCATATCTAAAAAATAAACATTTTCTCCAATACATATTATTAAATATTCTATAATTAAATTCATCTTTGCCTTGACTATGGCTATGAGGTGGCAAAAGCTGTTATTCTCAAAAGGAGAAAGATAGCATATTACACAAGTTATAGACCAAATGGTTTGGACTTTTTCTCAGCAAAATGCTAGGAAACATTATTAAAATGGTAGTTTTCGAGCACCTAAAAAGGAAGTGATCATGAGAAGTCAGGATATGTGCATTTTGAACAAGTCATGGTGGGTATAGTTCATTTCTTTCTTTGATAGGTTTGCTAAAATAGATAGAGAAATGTATTAAGCATGACATATCTGGGCCTCAGCAAGCAATTTAACAAGATCTCTCATGATTTTCTTAAGGTCAAGATAGAGAGAATGTTGCTAAATATCACAGCAGTTGGATTGAAAAGTAACTAGTTAGATAATCCTTCCCAAAGTGGTGCTAATTAGTGCCAGCCTCCCTAGTGGTTTCTAGTGGCATGCCACTGGGCCCCCCATCTTTTCTCCTGTGCCTCTGGCTGAACATTCTGTTAAGTGATTGGAATAAAGAAAAAGAAGCTATATTTACCCAATTTAAACACAACAGCAAACAAGATTTATTGGTATGTTAGGTGACAGAATTATGATTCAAAAGAATCTTGGCAGACTGTGTTGTTTAACTGAATTTAATTAGAGGAAATTTAATAGAAGTAAATTTTAAATTCTATGCTTGAGTGAAGAAAACCAGCTATGTAGCATCTATAAATTGGGGAAAATGTGACATACCTGCATTCTGACTATTTAACAAATCCAAAATACTGTTTTAATTGATAATGAGCTCATTAGTCTAAGTGTGAAGTGTGCACCACAAAAAAGTCCCGCCTAAATGTGAGTGCATGCATGAATAGATATAGAGTACCGGCAAAGAAAATATGATAGTCCCATTGGATTCTGTTAATTGGAAAGTCTAGTTTTTGGTGGTTGAGCTGTAGGTCAACAGACACATGCAAAGATGCTCAACATCAATAATTATTAGGGAAATGTAAATCTACACTATAATATGATACTATCTCATACACATTAGGATGGCTACTATAGCAAAAACAGAGAGTAACATATGTAGGAGAGGATTTGGAGAATTTGGCATCCTTGTGCAATATTGGTGGAAATCAAAATGGGTCAGCCTCTACTCAAAACAGTATAGCAGTTACTCAAAAAATTAAAAGTAAAATTACTATGATCCAGCAATTAAATATTTGAGTATACACCTCAAGTAATTGAAAGCAGAGTCTCTAAGAGATATTTGTATACCCAAGTTTATAGCAGCATTATTCACAATAGCCAAAAAGTAGAAGTAGCCCTAGTGTCCAATGCTAAATAATTGGATAAACAAAATATAGCTTATACATATAATGGACTATTATTTAGCCTTAAAAAGGAAGAAAATTCTGATACATGCTATGATGTGGATGAACCTTGGGGACATTTTACTAAGTGAAATGAACCAGTTACAAAAAGATAAATGCTGTAGAATTTCATTTATATGAAGTACCTAGAAAAATTAAATTTGTGCAGACAGAAAGTAGAAGGGTGATTTTTAGTGTCCGGGGAGGAGGAAATGGGAAGTTAATGTTTAATTAGCAAACGAGAGAAGGTCATGTGACGAGATAGTGGAAACTTCATAGAAGAGGATGCTGTGGAAAGCAAGAAGCAAACACAGATAGTAAGAGTGATGCTTTTGTACTATGAGTGAGGGGATATTGGAGGAGGGTACTCTTACGAGGATATGTTTCTACTAAGAAATAAACATAATCAGTTGGAGATTACATTAATTTTCATTAAGAATTACAAGAGTTATTAGTGGGTATGATTGTACTATTGTTAAGTGTGTGCTAGACACTGAGCTGAGAACTTTGCAGGCATTACTTCGTTCAATTCTTACAGTCTTCTATAGTGTGAACTTTTATTATACCTACTTTACAGAATAAGAAATGGAAGCTTAAAGAAGCTAAGAATCTCATCCAAAGTCACAGAACTCTTAAGTTGCAGAACCTAATACTTAAGAGAAAATAAAAACATAATAAAAATGCATTCACCCAGTAATATTGAGATATAATCGAAAGATACCTGAAGAGGAAGTAAAAATAACTGAAATGTCCACTCAGATCCAGGCCCTTTAGTTCATTACTTCTGGTTAGAAAAAGTTTTTTGTTTGCTTTCTGGGAATTTGGTATGAAAAAATAAATGTAAAAATAACTGAAATGTCCACTCAGATCCAAGCCCTTTAGGTCGTTACTTCTGGTTAGAAAAAGTTTTTTGTTTGCTTTCTGGGAATTTGGTATGAAAAAATAAATGTGAAAAACAAAACAGAACAACAACAACAAAAACCCAAAATAATATTTCCACAGTCTAGCTTGCTATTTTAGATTTTATGTCTTGGGTTGTTGGTTTTGTTTACCACATTGAGTTTGGTTTCAGACATACTTGGTGTCAGTCTCTTCATTATATATGAGCTTCAACTTTTCTTCATCCTTGTTGACCTTATGATGTTCTGCTTCTCTCCCTTTCTTCCCTTAATAAGGGAAGAAGATTCAAGGGCCAACAGAATGAGGCAATCATAAGGTTTTGTCTTATACTATTTTTCTTTTTACTTTATACATCCTCTTTGGATTATCTAACACACATGGAACTTCAATTATTATCCATGTACTGATGACTTCCATTTCTATATCTCCAGAATTTGAGTCCTTTAATCTAAGATGTTTATTGAACACCTCAACCTAAATGGTCTAGGAAAATCAGTGCCTGCCAAACTTTCTAGTGCATAAGAACTACACAGGGATCTTGTTGAAATACAGATTTTGATGAGGTAGGTCAACAGAGGAAGACTTGACAGTCTACTTTTCAAACACTCCTAGTTTAGGTCAATACTGCTGGCCCATGGGTAATCTTTTGAGTAACAAAGGTTCACAGGCACTTTAAACTCTTCATATTCCAAGCAAATTTTATTATCTTTCCTTAAGTCAATTTCTCTTCTTGTTTGTTTTTGTTAATGGTGCTACCACTCTCAAAAACATTTAAGAAAATAGCTGTGGTCTTCCTAGAATCTTTCTGTTTTCTCAACAAGTTCATACTCCCTAATATCTAAACAAAAATCTTGGCAAAAAGATGTATTTTTAAAATTTGATAAATGAATCGGTGAATAATTGAATGAGTACGAATGGATGGATAGATGAATGAAAGAATGTGTATTCTAGCTGTAGGTATTAATAAGCAAATCTATTTCAGTAGTCATAATATGATTTGAAAATTCTAGCAGTGGAACATTTGGAAGATGTACAAATTACACACAGTTTTGTGCAGGAAGGGGCACATGGTAGTGAGAATCCAGGAGAAAAAAGTCAGGTAGGTATGCAGTATCTCCAAGATCTACTGACAGATAGAGGGCTTTAGTCGTTAATCTGTGCCTAGGGGGAGAATCTCCTTTTCTAGGAAAGACATAACTGACTAAAAAAGAGGGTCAGTCAGGCTGCCAAGATATAAGGCCAAGAAATAAAAAATAAAGCTGACACTTAGTGGCAAGAATTGGGCTAAAACTGAAAGTTAGGAAGAAGGAAAAACTGGGGATAAATTCAAGATAAGACAGGCAGCAAAATTGGCTTGATACTTACCCTGTAATTATGGGCCTGGGTTCAAGTTCTTTTTACCTTGAGGCAAGATTAGCTTTAGACATCTAGCTATGGATAGGGCTGCAATGAGAGTGGTATGAACCTATCTATAGGGAGAGGCTAAAACCAGTGTCAAACACATGACTGAGGATTTTTTTTTTTTTAAATTTGAAGCAAGTAAAACTGTCTTCAGTTTATGTTTACAATCATTTTGCGGGAATTTTTCTAAGTAGGTCATGCCAATTATAGAAAATTGTGAAACAAGAAAAATCATCCTTAATAAGATAATATTACATCTATGCTCTGTCTCTACTCACATTCTGTGATTTTGCTTTATTTTTTTCCTTTGCAAGATAAACTGATACTTAAGGTGACCATTTAAATTTTGCTTGGATGCCAATTTGTCAGATTTGCAAAGGAGAGTGACCTAGTATAGAGAAATATCATAGTAGTTTTGAAGTTTGAATTGGTTTTCTCTTTAGTTTTAAAAGTTACTTATCTCTGAGACCACCCTAAAAAATGTAAATTTCGAATCTAATTTTTAGATGCTAAGGAAATAAGAAACTAGAACAGGTATAAAATATCAATGTTGATTCCTCAATCTAGGTAATACAAATCAATTGGGCTAGAACTTATTTTACTTTTTTTTAGGAAAAATGTTTATGCCTACTTCCTGAAATAATCATTTACCTCATCTAGAACTAAAACAATATAATGTCATCTGCTGGTGAGGAGAAAGTTCAATTTTTGTCCTGAAATCCACTGCTCCATGTGGACTTCAGCATCGCACAGCTATGGACTGGAGTCCCACCGGGCTTAGGGAAACCTCTAAGTCTTTGGCAGGAACACAAAACTCCTGAGTTCCCCTCACTCACCTCCCCTGCCATGTCCAGAAGTGGCTTATGGTTTGAGCTGGTGATGATTCAAGCGAGTCTATGTAGTTTCAACACTGGCTGATCAATTTCTCTCTTTGCACTGTGTGGATCCTGAGTTTTCTCTGGTGAGTGTGGGGTGTGCTGCTATTCATTTTGTTCTTCTCAATGTGCTGAGGAACTCTATTTTGCTTCATTTCCTGTGAGAGGGTCATGCTAACAGCTTCTTTTCAGCCATCTTGCTCCCTTCCCCAAAATAAACTTAAATTGTGGTGACGGCTGTACGTCTATGACGATAGTAAAATTGTTTATTGTACACTAAATGGGTGAGTTTTATATAATTTAAATTATATAGCAATAGAGATGCTAAAAATGTTGAAATATATGGGTCTGCTGTTTTCATGTAAACTTTGTATCTGCTTTTAGTGTTGAAATGATTCTGACTTCTTAAAATGAATCATAAAGTATTCTCTCTGCTTCTATTTTCTGCAGGATGTGTACAATTGGTTTTTTTTTCATTAGCTGTTTGGTAGAATTTACCTGCAAAACTATATTATTTAAGGTTAATAATTATTTACTCAACTTTTTAAATAGATGTAGTCCTATTAAGGTTGTTTACTTCTTATATGAGTTTTAGTAACTAGTGTCTTTCAATAAATTATTTCATCTAAGTTGCCACATTATTGGGCATAGATTTTTTGATAGTATTTTTGTATTATTGTTTTAATTTTTGTTGGATTAGTAGGAGTGACTATCTCTCTTATTTATAATGTTAAATTATGTGTTGTCTGTTTTTTTCTTGATCACCCAAGCTATAGAGCTTTAGTGTTTATGTTTTCAAAAAAACAGTTTTTTGTATCATTGATTCTCTTTATTTTTTTCCTGTGTTCAATTCCATTAATTTCTGATTTAATTTTTATTTTCTTCTGCTTACATTATGATAATTTGCTATTGTAGGAAAAGCCTACATTTTTGGAAATTTTATATCTCTACTCTTTTAAAATATATTTTCTTAATGTTATAAATTTAGTTCTAAGCACTACTTTTGCTGTATGCTACACATTTTGATAAGCTACATTTTCATTTAGTTCAAAATGTTTTAAACCTATGAGATTTCTTTTTTGGCTTATATATTATTTAGAAGTGTGTTGTTAAATTCCAGCGATTTGGGAGTAGGATCCAGCTATCTTTCTGTTCCATTATTGTCTGAGAGCATGCTTCATATTTCCATTATTTTAAATTTGTTAAGACGTGTTTTATGGACCATAATGTGATCTGTGTTAGTGAATACTCCCTGGTCATTTGAGATGAATGTACATTCTGCTGTTGTTTAATGGAGTATTCAATAAATGTCAATTGGTTCAAGTTGGTCGATAGTACTGTTTAGGTCACCTATATTCTTACTAATTTTCACCCTGCTTGACCTATTAATTTCTGACAGAAGAATTTTGAAGTCTAATTTTAGTTATGGATTTTTCTATTTCTACTATCAGTTCCATCAATTGTTGTTTCATATATTTTGACAATTATTTTGCTGAGTACATACACGTATGGTTATTATGTCTACTCAGAAAATTTACCTTTTTCTCATCATGTAATGTCCATCTTTATCCCTGATGATCTTCATTGTTCTGAATGTCTGTTTTGTCTGAAATTACTAAAAGCTACTTCAGCTTGATTTTGATTAGTGGTAGCGTGGTATTTCTTCCTTTAAACTTTTATTTTTAACCCAACTAAGTATTTACATTTAAAGTAGAATTCTTGTAGAAAATGTATGAAGTCCTATTTTTTCCCCACTCTGTCAATCTCTTAAGTCACTTGAAGTGATTATTGAAATAGTTGGATGTTTGTAACTGTTTTTTATTTGTTGCATTTATTATTTATTTCCCCCACCCATGATTTTATGAATTCTCTCATCTTAAGTCAGAATTTAATAATTCCATTTAGTCTCTTCTCCAAACTTATCGGTTACGCATTTTTAAAGATTTTTTGGTAGTTGTTCTGCAGTTTACAATATAAATTTCTAACTGATTTCAGTCCACTTTCAAAAAAATACCCTAACATTTCTAATTAGGGAATTACTTAATAATAGAGTATTTTCAATTCCCCCCATCTATTGTGGTATTCCTGTCATTTATTTAATTTATCCATGACCTATAATCACCCAATATTTACTATTATTATTTTTATACCAATAATTATCCTTTAGATCAATTATAAATAATAAAATACTTTTTATTTTACCCTTTTTCTCTAATTTTGTGCCTTTCTATATGTACATCAAATTTTCTAAACTATATCTTTTTCCTTTGCCTGAAGAATTCTTTCAGCATTTCTTGCAATAATGTTTTGCTTGTGATGAATTTCTTTATTTTTTGAAAGTATATTTCACTGTATATAGAATTATAGATTGAATTTTTTTCAATGCATTAAATGGTTCACTTCACTCTCTTCTTGTTTGCATAGTTTTTTATGATAAAGCTATTATTACTCCTATCTATGTTTCTCTATAGGTAAGGTAGTCTTTTGTTTGTTTTCTGTCTTCTCTCAAGATTTCTCTGTTTTTGTTGGTTTTTTTTTGAGTTGGAGTCTCACTCTGTCGCCCAGACTGGAGTGCAGTGGCAGCTCCCGGCCACCGCAGCCTCGACCTGCTGGGCTCCAGCAATCCTTCCGCCTCTGCCTTCCGAGTAGCTGGAACTACAGGCATGCGCTACCATGCCCAGCTGATTTTTTGATTTATTGTAGAGATGAGGTCTTGCTGCCCAGGAGGATCTCGAACCCGCGGGCTTAGGCAATCCACTCACTTCAGCCTCCCAAAGGCGCGGGATTACAGGTTGAGCCACCGAGCCCGGCTTGTGTTTTTCTTTTTTGTAGTATTAATCTGACATGTCTATGTATAATTATATGGTATTTGTCCAACTTGGTGTTTTTTCAGTTGTTGCATATGAGATTTGGTGGCACTCATTAATTTTGGAAAGTTATTATCCATTATTACTCAAATAATTCTTTTGGTTCATTCACAATTTAGTCTCTTCCAAATTTTGTGTATTTCAATTATATGTATGTTAAATTTTTTTGATTGTCCCATAGATCTTGAATACCCTGCTGTATTTATTTCATTATATTTTGTCTTTATATTTCAGTGTGGAAAGTTTCCATTGACTTATCTTCACTGTTACTGATTTTTTTCCTTAGCCATGCAGAATCTATGGAAGATCATGTTGAAGACATTATTCATTTGTGCTACAGTATTTTTTAAATTTCTAACATTTTGCTTTAATTCTTTCTTACTATTTTTAAATTTTATCCCCTCACATTACCCATCTCTGCAGGATATTTCTCTGAGTGACTTTTCAAGCCAACCTAGTTCTCTTCCTTTTCTCACTTGCAGTTCTGAAGAATTACTGTAGATTGTGCTAAGAAATGCAGCATTCTAAGATAAGGAGGAACTAGTCAGAATGTCCCAAGCTCTGTTCCAGTTGTTCCTCCTCACCCCCAAAACATGATTGACTTCCATGTGTTATCCTAGCGAGTACTGTTAGTATGAAGTATATAACCCAAGGTGGGCTGCTTTCTGGGGTCTGTTAGCTCTGGTGCAAGTAGGACATGCACAGTTGACAGTCTGTCTACTGTAGACAGGTTTCCTGAGTCTTGGGGACTGCTCATATGAATCTTAAGTATCTGTTGTCTCTCATTGCCTATCTGTAAGTAATTCATCTACTTAATGTAACTTGTTGCATTTGAATGTATTCTGTCTCATTGGACTCAGAGAAATTGGTACCAAAGCATAGTAAATCAGTTTCACAATCTTTTCTTGCTTGTTGTATACTTTTTTCATAAGAGCTTTTAATATATTAATCACAGTTATTTACATTTTTTGTCTAATTGTTTAATAATTCTACCATCTGTGTTACATATTAGTCTGATTCTGATGATTGTTTAATTTAAACAAATTGCCCTTGAATCTGTATAATTTTTAATTGACAGTCAGGCATGTTGTGAAGATTTATGTTATTCTGTCTAGTAGTTGATTATTTAATGTTTTCTGTAACTATAGGTTTCAGAGGCATCAAATTCCTGTATTATTCTTGTTTGTCCCCTCTTGATGTTGAATTTCCCTAAATACTCTTTCTCAGAAATTTTGTGACTTGCAGTTTTTTAATCTATAACCCACTAGAATTATTCTGGGCCCCATTATTTGGTGGTTATGTATGGAGAAAGGGCTGCATTCCATTATCTTCTGATAAAATCACAGCCTTTTAGTAATTTGTGTCTCAGGTATGTTAATCTTCACAAGTGCTTTTCCAGTGGTTTAACAGTTTTTCTCTTAAAGAGATCTTTTTTTGATCTTTACTATGATAGTCTGGCAGAGTCCAAGAGGTAAAGTTTATAAAATTTTAGAGCTCCTCTAAAACTGAACCCCAAGAAGTTTCTTACTGTTATACTAGTCTACATTCAGTCACCCACAATTTATCAAAATGACCATTTAAGAGTTCTTGCTAGTTTATTACTTTAGTCATTTCTGCCCCAGTCTGCATCTATCTAGATACACCTGTTTCTCCAGATTGAGGGTGGAAATTTTCACTGAAACTTCTGTTCTCTGTTAGATTTAAGAAAGTTTATTTATATTTTGTATGTCCAACTTTACTTCTTATAAGTATGGGAACAGGTTCCAAATTCTTTAGATGTCAGAGCTGAAACAAAAATACTTACAACATCAAAAAGTGTGACATTCCAATTATTTCAAAGAACTAAGTATTGAACCTCAGCCGAATGAGTAGATCAGTGTCTAGTTCATTTTCTATTGCTATAACAGAATACCACAGACAAGGATATTTGTTAAAGAAAATAATTTTTTATAGTTCTGGAGGCTGGAAAGTCCAAAGTGGAGGGACCACATCTGGTGAGGGCCTTCTTACTGTGTCATAGCATGGCAGAGAAGCAGGAGGGGAAACAGGCATACATGAAAGGGACAAAACATGAACGTGACCTCACTTTATAATCTGCTCTCACAGTAACTAATCTAGTCTTTCAAAAATGAGAACTCATCTACAGTCATGAGAATTAAGGCAGTCCCATGAAAGTAGCATTAATCCTTATCAGTGTTCTAATCACTTCTTCATAGGCTCCACTTCCCAACACTGTCACGTGAGTGACTAAATTTCCAACACATGAACTCTGGGGACACAATTAAACCATAATAATCATTTTTCCATCTTTACTCACATGAGTAACCAAACGTTGGTCCTTGGCTTTCAGAACTAATGAAATACAGTAACTTGATGTTTGGCAGGATCAGTCATAAGAAAGAGCATTTTCCAACCAGAGCATGACTTTTTGCTTTTTATTGTGTTGTTTATTGCAAATAGTAATAGTAAATACTTTATAGATGCAAAAGCTCAAATAAAATATAATTCAGCAATGAATTGTATCAACCACAATCCAGTTTGGAATTAGTGGGAACCTAATCATCTTTGAAATGTGATGAAATATACAGGACTTTTGAGAGTCTCTACAAAACAGTATAAGGTTATACATTCTCTCTTTTGTCTTTTCTATATTTATATAGATGTATTTTAGTAAACTTTTGTTAATGACTATGAAATGAGGACATTTTGTAAATAAAGAGGTCCTGCTCCATAGCCACAAGCAGGGCTCATAAGCTCATCATCAGTTTTGCCCCTTACTCTTGAGAATAGTACTAACTAATACAAAAAGACAAGTAGCTTGGACATCAGAAGAAATCTTTAACTGCAGTAGCAAAGTTGAAATCTCAGGGAAAATCCATGGTATTGAATGAAATTCAAGAGCTGAAATGACAGTTGAAAATTCTTGAAAATCTACTTTTTTAAAGGTTTGTTCAGTAGAAGATAAAATCATATTGAAAGCAGTCTAGAAATCAAGACACAGGAGTCACACTGGTTGAGAAACTGACACTTAAGTCTCAAAATCTTCCTCTTTTTTGTTCCACTTTTCATGTTGCATAGTTTGGTTTAGTGGATTAGGTAATTTGCCAATCTGAAAGACTTTGAAATACTACACAAAGCAGATACATTCAGTGGAAGCTTTGCCACTAAGTATGTGAGGTGTGTTTTGACCTTTATTTCCTTACAACTTTGACACTCTCTTCATTTTAAGAATTTTTCTTTTGTCATACCATCCTCTTCCAATTTTCTCTAATATCATCAGCTTTCTTCTTAGGGCCCCCCTGTTCTGTCCCTTTATCATTTTCTTTCTTGGATCCATACACTCTCCTTAGATAGTCTTATCATCTTCTATGGTTTTAAGCACTTTGTGCCATGATACCAAAACATGTATCTATAGCTCTGCCTTTTCTCAAACACATGACTTGTATCTTCTACATGTTTATAGAGTGACCTATAAAAATTACATGATTACCTGTACAATGTCCACTTATATACCTAATCCTGAATTGTACCTCACATTTTAAAAATAAAATATATTTTTAAAAATCATTATGAAACAAAAAAATACATGAAACACTTGAATTTTTAGTCCTAAATCAGATTTCCCTCAATATTCTCCATTTCAGTTATAATACCATTATACTAGAGAAGACTAAAATCTTAGAATCATTTTTAATTCCTCTCCTTCTTTGTTTTAATTACTCAGCATATTCTGTTTAGTTATCTTTGTTTGCGCTACACACTCCCAGTCTTATACAGATTATCATCTCTGCTATCTGGGTTATAGCACCAGTCTTATAACTCATCTATTTGCTTCTGTTCTATCTTTGCTATAATATATTGTTTATAGAGTAGCCAGAGTGGTGTTTTTAAAGCATACATTAGATTATGTCACTCTTTTGCTTAAAACTTCTCATTGTTTTACTATTATACATACTTATTATCATACTTCTTCCTCTAGTTTTTAAAGTCTTATGCAATCTGGTACCTACTCATCCCTTTAAATTTATTTCTCACCACTCTTCCATTGCCTCATAGTCCTTCTCTGCTACTCGAGCCCACGGATTTGTTTTTAAGAGTGGGTGAATTTTATATGAAATAGTCCTCTACCTGATGAACAAATGGTGGCTCCATTTTATTCTTAAAATCTCCACTTAAGTAGTGCCTCTTCAGAGAGGACTTCTTTGACCCAAACTAATGTAGTCATTCAGTCATATTTTATCACATCACCTTATTTTTCCTTCTTGGCCTAGTTTTTTTTTTTGCTATGTGGTATTTATCAAACCTTATGAGAGCAGAGAATATGTCTTTCTTGTTCACTGCTGTACACTTAGCATACAGAATAGTCCCTGGTCCATAGTAGCTTCTCCATACGTTTCTGCTCAATAAATAAATGAGCAGCTAGAAGAAATATTTTTTTTTTGGAAAAATATGTAAGTGCTATCAATATAAAGAGAAAACATGAGAAGAATGAAGAGATTGAGGTAGAAAGTCCAAAATTTTCATACATCACAGTTTTTTCTGAATCTAGCCCTATGTACTATTAACATTTCTTATTATGTTCAGTTTTCTGTTTTCTTTATATACTTGGCCCATCCACACCTTCCGTTTCAATTCCCACTTTTATCCAGATGACTCATAGTTTTATATTTCTAGCTCAGATCTCTCATCTAAGTTCCAAACTTTGATAAACAACTGCCTACATGGTATTTTCTCTTAGGTGTCTCCAACTCAATTCATATTCAACATGTCCCATACACAGTCTGTGTCTTGCCCTCTAAAATCTTGTTTTCTTCAAGTTTTTGTCTGCATCAGTGACAGACATCAATTGTCAACCAATTATTCAAGGCATGACCCAGAAGAAATCTTTCATGAAACTTGCTTATGCCTAAAATCACACCTATCAAGTAGCCCTGGCTACTTCTTTTAAATATAATCCTGATTTTCCATTTTATCCCCAACTCTACCTCCTTAAAAGTAATAGCTGAAATTAATAGAGCACCTTACTATTTACAAGTGCTATTCCTTTTTTTTTTTTTTTTTTTGGCATCAGAATGTCACTGTATCACGCTGGCTGTAGTGCATGCTCACAGCCACTGCAGCCTCCACCTGCTGGACTCAAGTGATCCTTCTGCCTCAGCCTTCCAAATAGTTGGAACCAAAGGTGTATGCCTTCATACCTGGCTAATTTTTTGATGTATTGTAGAGATGAGGTCTTGCTATGTTGCCCAGGTTGGTCTCAAACTCCTGAGCTCAGGTAATCATTTCTCCTCTGCCTCCCAAAGTGTTGGGATTACAGGCATGAACCACTGTGCCCAGCTGTACAAGTGCTGTTCTAAAAGTGATTTATATTTATGAACCCATTAACTTTTCTCAACTACCCTACATGGTAGATTTCATTTTCACTGTCATTTTACAGATAAAGAATCTTTCTTGACACAGAAGGTTATGGAGATTACTAGAAAGGAGAGCATAGCAAGGTACAAATTTGAGCAGGCTGGAGTGAGTTTGTGTGTTTAAACACTGTATTAACCTAAAAACCTAGTCACCTCCAGCCTAGGCAACTGCAGTCATCTTCTAAGGGGCATGTTCTCATTGGCTGTGGCTCCTATACCATTGAATCTTAAATCTGAAGCCAGATGAATGTTTTCATGACACCTATCTCTTCATTGTAACCGACTGATTAAAAATTTTTAATGACTTTCATTGCTTTTAATGTAAAAAGGAATGTCTTTATTGTTTTCAATGTTTCTTTTTGGGGGGAATCTTTTCCTGACCTTCCTGACTAAGTCAAATTCCTGGTAGCACATACTGGTAAATTGGAATCACATCCTCCTGAGTTTATCTGCAGCTGAATGGACAGTTTTTGTGCACACTGATCTTTTTCTATCTTAAGTGCCTGCAATATTCGACTTTTTTGCCTTATGACTTGCTTAGGAACCACTGGGGCTTTTTAGCCCACGAGTTATCTAATCTGAAGTTGCCTAGAATTTGATGACCCAGAGAAAAATCTCAAATAATAAAGAAGAAGAATCAGTGACTAGTGATCCAAGTTTCCCCATATATTGGTAGGATAATTATAACATGATCTACAGAATTATTTAAACCATTGAAGGTATCTGGCAGGAATGAATTCCAGTTGTTCACAGAGACAACTCACTCATTAAGGACTCTTTACTAAGTTTTTTCTTCCCTGGATGACTTTCTCATCTATGTTACTGATTCTCCTAAGATAAATTCCCAAACTATCTTATCTCAGAGTTAGGTTTTGGAGGTGCCCAGAGTATGGTATCTCCTTAGTTTACTCACTTACACTACCATGTGGATTCTGTTTCATGATATATTTAGAGTTTGCATTTTTGTGAATGCACAAAGGACTGAAATAGTGTTCAGTACATGGTTACTTTTTTGGAAGGGTAATAGTTTCAAGGTTTTTTAAAAGGAATTATTTTTTAAAATGTTTTTCCAGAGCCATAAAATTAATAAAATGATTTATTTTGTTTTTAATTTTAGAAATTCTATAGCAAACAGATTTATAATTTAAATAATTGTATTTTAATAACTTAGTTTGTCATGGTATTATTAAATTTACTGACTAAAGGAAGTGGCTTATTTTACTTACTAGTGAGGATATGTAATTACCGCAAACCTAAACATGGTCCACTTATTATCTTTTGCATAAAGTTATTCTAAAATATAAATTTTAAAAATTAGGTGACTATGAAGTTAGTATTTTGCCATATTAAATTTTTCTTTAAACGAATTTCATTTGTATGTCATTTGGTCTTCATTATAAAGTTTAAGTTAGAAAGGAACTAATCATCTTGGTGTCCATATTTTATAGTACAACCATTAGCATTTTATAGCCACTTTTTAAACTGCTATAAACAAACATTTTAACGAGGAAGGAATGCAGCTAAATTTAGATAAAGTGGTATTAAAGTGTGCCCTACAGCTAATATGAGATTAATGGTTTTTTCTCCCTCTCCTTTTTTTTTTTTCTGACTAAAGATAGGGCAAAAATAGTAATGGAAAGACTTTAATCCTGTGCGTATGACCCAAACAGGACTCAGAGTATCGTTATGACTAAACTGTCTCTGTGGGACTATATTCTCTCCACCACTGGTAAGGCTGTCACACAGCAATCCCTGCTTTTTAAAATAAAATATTTCAAGAGAATAGAGCCTGTGTGAGCTTCAGAGAACAGGTATTTAAGGATTACAAATTCTAAAATGGCTTTTTAATCAGTAGAAAATACAAGCTCTCTTTGGTTAAAAAAGTGTTTCACTGAAGTCATGAAACATTTTCTTATATGTTTTGATCCTAAAATATGAAATAATAAATCATTGAATATTATATTATAAAAATACAAGACACTGTAAGAATCTCTGGCAACAGAAGATACAAGTTTAGTAATAAATCAACTTTTCCTCTATTTTTTCATGATTAGAAATATTAATATTTCATGCTGGGAAAGGGTGGGACAATGCAAATATTTATGCACTGTTTAGGGCCTTATACAGTGAGAAAACAGTAATGTGCATTCCCTTCCAATTAGAAGTATTTATCCTGTGGAGGAGAAATGGACAAATGTCCAAAGACTTAGACATAAGAATATTCCCATAGCATGACTTATTACAACAAATATCTTTTTTTTTTTTTCTGAAGTCTCACTCTGTCGCCCAGACTGGATTGCAGTGGCCACTCCCGGCCACCACAGCCGCGACCTGCTGCATTCCGGTGATTCTTCCACCTCAGCTTTCCAAGTAGCCAGAATTACAGGCATGCGCTACCATGCCTGGCTGATTTTTTGATTTATTGTAGAGATGAGGTCTCATTGCCCAGGCCGGTCTTGAACCCGCGGGCTCAGGCAATCCACTCACCTCAGCCTCCCAAAGCCGCAGGATTACAGGCTGAGTCACCGAGCCTGGCTTATCACCAATATCTTTTTAAAAGAATAAAATAGCCTAAATGTTTAACCATAGGAGAAAAGTTGAGTAAATAATGATGAAAGACTTTGTAGCTTTTAGAAATTATACTAATAGTCATTGACAGAAACATGTTTGTGATCTATTATTTTTCAGAAGTAATAATAAACAAATAGTCATTGATGGAAACTTGTTCGTGGTCTATTGTTCAGTGCAAAAAATATATTTTGAACTCCTGGTTTCTGGTTTGGCTTGTAAGGAGACTGAAAGTCATCAGTTCATCATAACAAGTCAAAAAGCTGAAAAATGAACAACTCTTCTTCGATCATCGAAGTGAGGCCATAGGGTAAACTACTGCCCCCCAAATTGGAGAGCAAGGCAGACACAGAGCATCACAAGCTACTAAATTAGAAACTAATGGGCAGCACTCTCTAAGAGAACTAGTACTTATATATAAAAATCTGAACTCTAATTGATGACTTGCTAGAGGGTCACTACAGACAAATCTTAGAGTTAAAAATTTTAGAGGTTCTCAGTCACAGGGAACCTCCCCCCACACTTTTGTGAGTTTTACCTCCAGGAGTCTTACCAGAATCTCAAAAAATATCTGAGAAAAATCCCTTAGGAATTTTTCTAAGGGCCGGGGAAAAGTAAACATTTTGAAATATACCAGAACATTTTGTTATTTAAAAAAACTTGTACTCAAGATACACTCTTTTACCAGAGCCTAACCTGCCCTTTTTCCCCCCAGAACCTGCCTTATCTAGGAAAAGGGAAATATCCAACTCCAGCACGCTGTAGCCATTCTATCTCGTTTAAGGAGAAAAATTATTGAGAAACACTCAATATTCACGGTCCAGGAGCACAGGCTTACCAAAAGACTGGAACTTAATTATAAGAGCATAGAATGCCTTCCCTTCCCCTGTAAAAACTAAAACACAAAATACCAAAAATTATGGAATGAAGCAAAAACAATATTAAAAGAGCAATTTGTAGCAATAAACAATTATATTAAAAAAGAGGAAATATCTTAACATACATCTTAAGGGACACTATCAAATACCTTTTATGAGGCCAGCATCACCCTGATACTAAAGTCGGATAATGGCACCACACAAAAAAAAAAGAAAGAAAGAAAAGAAAACTAAAGCCAAGATATTTGGTAAATATAGATGTAAAATTTTCAACAAAATATGAACTGGCAAACTGAGTCCAATTGAACATTAAGAGAATTTTACACCATGGCTAAGTGGGATTTATGCTTGATATTCAGGGATGGTTCAATATTTAAAAATCAATTTACAGGATGAACCATGTTAACAGAGTAAAAAATGTGCCAATGAAAAGTTAGAGATTTCCAGAGTCAAATATCAAGACCCAACTACATGTTGTCTGCAAGAAATTTACTTTAAATAGAAAGGCACACATAAAGCAAAATAAATGAATTGAGGTAGATATATTATACTAGCACTAATACAAAGAAAACAAAAGTAGCTATATTAATTTAGATAGAAAAGGCTTCCAAATAAGAAAAATTATCGGGAATAAAAAGGTACATTATATAATTATAAACGAACCAATTCTCTAAGAAAAATGGTAACATTCTATTTTGAATATGTATAAATAATAATATATAACAAGTCTTAATGTGTATGTGTCTTACAGCAAAACATAAATATGTGAGGCAAAGCGATAGAATTTCAGGAAGAAATAGATAAATCCACTATTATAGTTGGACAATTTGACACCCCTCTATCAGAAATGGACAGATTCAGCAGAGAGAAATTTAGTAAGGATAGTTAAACTCAATAATACAATCAATCAACTGGATATAATTGGTATCTGTTTACAGTTTTACTCAATAACAAGAGAATACAAATTCTGCTCACACTCACATGGAAAATTCACCAAATAGAACACATTTTTTTACTACTAAACACATTTTTTAAAAATTTATCATAAAGATGTGGGGTACAATTCGGGGCTAGGTATACAAACATTGATCAACCCTTGTTGATGAGGTATGGTCCTCCCTCCCCAACAGTTTCCCTCAATTACCAATCCCACCCCATCCATCCTTTGACAGTTTCCCACAACTGGCAAGTGCTTTCTTATAGTATTATAATTGTTCAAGGTCCTCTTATGCGTGAGAACATATGGAACTCTGTTCTTTGTTTCTGTGATAAATCACTGAGTATGATCGACTCCAAATCCATTCAGGTTGCTGCAAAGTTCATATATTTGTCCTTCAATATGGCTGCATAAAATTCCATTGTGTATATGTACCACATTTTTTTTATCTAGTCCATCTTCGATGGGCAACATGGTTGGTTCCATGTTTTTGCTATTGTGAATAGAGCTGCAATAAACATACATGTGCAGGTATCTTTTTTGTAGAATAATTTGAGTTCCTTTTGGTATATTCCCAATATGGGAATTGCTGGGTCATATAGAAGGTCCATTTCTAGTTCTTTCAGAAATTGCCACACTGTTTCCAAAGAGGTTCTACAAGTTTGCATTCCTACCAGCTGCGTAGAAGCGTTCTTTTTTCCCTACGTCCTTGCCGGAACCTGTAGTTGCTTATTTTATTAATGATGGCATTCTTACAGGGATTAGGTATTATCTCAATGTGGAGTCCAGCTCCAGGAGAGAGTCAGGGCCTGAATGGGGAGAATCAGGAATGGCGAATAAGAACGACAGGAGTCAACTTCTTGGGTAGAGTTCAGGACTCTGCCAATTTTTATTCAATTCTTGCATGCTTATATAGTTTTTTTACTGACCCCTGTACCCACAAAATTGCAACACACATTACACATTAAATGTTTACATCATGTATTTTCCTTTTGTTTATGGGGAAGTTGACCTTTACAAGTTTCTTTTTGTTCCTTCCTGTTACCGGTGGCATTATTTATGTAACAAAACACCAGCTGCCAAGAATTTATCAGCCACAACCTGTGACCTCTAGGCCAACTGAATCTCTTCCCTTCGCTATTCTATTTCTTTTCCTTTACTAATCTATTTTCTTAAAACACCTTTAGCAGCTATATATTGACTTGTTTTCTCTTTTATATAACCACCCTTATCTTACCCACTACGAATTCTTAATACTCTATATTAATTAATTTTACTATTAATTTAAAAATTTAACTTTCTTAATTCTAATTGCCTTATCTATATCACTTGCTATTTTCTTGTCACCTATTTTACATTTTATATTTCTAAACAAAACTTATATCTAAATCTACACATATATGAAATTAATCTTACTTCTAATCCTAAATGTATTTAATTTTAAACCTACATTAAGTGTGCATAATTTTAAGTTTACCTTAAAACTTAATTATTTCCTATTCCTTCTATTACTTATATTTAACTAATACCTACATCTATAATAAACATTTATCTTTTAATTATAACTGTTATTTATTTAATTCTAATACTTACTTTAATTTTAACCCTCTTTCTAATTAAACTATAATATTTCTTAAATCAAAAGGCATGTCTATGACTTGTTTTTCCCCAAAACACCTGTTTTTGGAGATACTCTGTCTCAGTTTCTCACTTCCTCATCAATCACAACTGTCAATGTTGTTACTTATAAAGGGTTTGAGGAAGTACTTGTTTTTCCTTTTAAGCTAAAGGTTGCAAAATTTCATGGGAAAGGGGGAAATTTTTGCTGGTGAGCCCTTTTTACGTTTCTATACATAGGTTTACTACTAATTCCACATCCTTGCACATTCTAGCTAATTGTTTTATTTATCAAGGGAAGTGTTTTTCAAGCCTAAGCACGCATTCCTTTAAGACCAAAAGGAGTCCTTCAATAGGATCCATGGGGCTCTGCCTCCATCATGGCCGCTTTCTACTGGGGCTCTGCTCCCAGCCAGCGTTTTTCCCATTTTCAGGTAACCTCCATTTTGCCTCTTTAGGGGTTGCGGCTTCCGGCATCTCAATGTGATTTTGATTTGCATTTCTCTGATGATGAGTGAGGTTGAGCACTTTTTCATGTGTCTGTTGGCTGTCCGTATATCTTCTTTTGAGAAATATCTATTCATGTCTTTTGCCCACTTTTTAAAGGAGCTGTTTGTTTTTTTCCCTTTGGTATGTTTGAGTTCCTTGTAGATCCTAGATGTTAAGCCTTTGTAAGATATACATTTGGCAAATATTTTTTTCCATTCTGTGGGCTGTCTCCCTGCTCTCTTGATGGTTTTTTGTTTTGTTTTGTTTTTGCTTTGCAGAAGCTCATTAATTTGACGAGGTTCCACTTGTCTATCTTATTTCTTAAGGTATTGGCCTTTAGGGTTCTGAATAGGAATTGTTTCATAGTTCCAATTTCCATATGGGTGTCTCCTGCATTTTCTAAGATTCTTATAGTTGGAGGTTTTGCGTTTAGGTCTTTGATTCATTTAGAGTTAGTTTTTGTGTATGGTGATAGGTAGGGGTCCTATTTCAATCTTCTGCATGTGGTCAGTCAGTTTTTCCAGCACCATTTACTGAATAGGTTCTCCTCTCCCCAGTGGTAGGTGGTGAAGGCTTTGTCAAAAGTGAGTTGGTTGAGGAATTGAGGCTTTGCTTCTGGAATCTCTATCCTGTTCCATTGGTCTATGTGCCTGTTTTTGTATCAGTATCATGCTGTTTTGATTACTGAAGGCTTATAGTAAAGTTTGAAGTCTGGAAGTGTGATACCTCTTGCTTTGTTTCTCTTGCTAAGGATTGTTTTAACTATCCGTGGTCATTTATGTTTCTATATGAATTTCTGTATTGTCATCTCCAGGTCTGACAAGAATGATCTTGGTAACTTAATGGGTATTGCCTTGAATCTGTAGATTGCCTTTGGTAGGATGGACATCTTAACAATGTTGATTCTTCCCATCCATGAGCATGGAACATTTTTCCATTTGTTTGTGTCTTCTTGGATTTCTTTGAGCAGTGTTTTGCAATTCTCATTGTAAAGGTCTTTCACTTCTCTGGTTAGGAAGATGCCAAGGTATTTCATTTTTTTTGGTGGCTATTGTGAATGGGATTGGCTTTTAATTTGAGTCCCTGCCTGCTTGTTGTTGGTGAATAGGAATGCAACTGTCTTTTGCACATTTATTTTGTACCCTGAGATTTTGCAAAAGTCCTTTATGAGTGCAAGCAGGTTTTTGACAGATTCTCTTGGATCTTCAAGGTATAGGATCATGTCATCAGCAAAGAGGGATAACTTGACTTCCTCTTTCCCTGTTTAGATACACCTGCTTTCCTTCTCTTGTCTAATTGCCTGGGCTAGGACTTCCAGCACAATATTGAACAAGACGGGTGAGAGTGGGCAGCCTTGTCTTGTTCTAACTTTCAGGGGAAATGTTTCTAGTTTCTGTCCATTTAGCAATATGTTAGCTGTGAGTTTGCTGTGATGGTACTTACTATTTTGTGGTATGATCCTTCTGTACCTAGGTGTTTGAGGATTTTTATCAAGAAGGGATACTGGATTTTATCAAAAGCTTTTTCTGCATCTAATGAGATCATCATGTGTTCTTGTTTGTACATATGTTGATGAATTTAATTACATTTATGGTCTTATGAATGTTGAACCAGCCCTGCATCCTGGTGGATCATGGCTACTTGGTCATGGTGGATAATTTTTGAGATGTGTTTTTGGATCTCATTTGCTAGATAGAATCCTGATGAGGATTTTTGCATCTATGTTCGTAAGGGATATTGGTCTGCAGTTCTCTTTCTTTGTTGCATCTTTGCCTGTTTGGGTATCAGTGTAATGTTGGCTTCGTGCAATGATTTGGGTAGAATTCCATCTTTCTCAATTGCCTGGAATACTTTCAATAGGAGTGTATCAGCTCCTTCTTGTACGTTTTGTAGAATTCTGCTGAAAAGCCATCCATTCCAGGGCTTTTTTTGTAGGTAGTTTTCATATGACAGAGTCAATTTCCTGGGTTGTTATTGATCTATTTAGTGTCTCAGTGTCTTCTTGTTTCAACTTGGATAGGTTGTGTGATGTCAGAAAGTCCTCCATTTCATTTAGGTTTTCAAGTTTGTTTCCATATAGGTATACATAGTAATCTCTGATAATCTTTTGTATTTCTTCAAGGTCAGTTGTGATTTGATCTTTTGTATTTCTGATTGTGTTTATTTGCGCTTTTTCTCTCTTTTTCTTGGTCATTCTGGCTAGGGGCCCATCAATCTTGTTAATTCTTTCAAAGAAGCAGACTTTTGTTTTGTTGATGTTTTCCATGATATTTTTGTCTTCTATGTCCTCTATTTGGGCTCTTATTTTTGTGACTTGGATTCTTCTGATAAAGTTGGGGCTTTGGTGGTATTCTCTTTCCAGCTTCCTTAGGTGATTTGTTACAGAGATAAGTTCCCCTCTTAGAACTGATTTCATAGCATCCCAGAGGTTTGGTAGAATGTTTCTTCATTTTCATTTGTTTCCAGGAATCTTTCAATTTCTTCTTTGATTTCAGTGTTGACCCCGTCATTGTTCAGCATCATGCTGTTTAGTGCCCATTTCTTTGGGGGCTTTGGGAAAATTTTGTTGGTGTTGATATTTATTTTCATTCCACTGTGATCTGAGAAGGTGCATGGCAAGATTTCAGTCTATGAAATTTGCTTATGTTTGATTTATGGCCAATGATGTAGTCAATCTTGGAGTATGTTCCATGTGGTGGTGAGTAGAATGCATATTCTGTTGCCATTGGGTGGAATGTTCTGTAGGTATCAATTAAGCCCATTTGTTTAAGAGTCTCATTGAGGTTCTGAGTCTCCTTGCTGATTTTTTGTCTTGATGATCTGTCTAGGGTTGTGAATGGAATGTTAAAGGACCTAGCTATGATAGTGTTAGGGTCAATCACTTTTTTCAGTTTGCCTAGGAGCTGCTTTATGAACATTGGTGCTCCCATGTTAGGTGCATATATGTTTAGAATGGATATTTCTTGTTTATTAATCAAAACTTTTATCATTATATAATGACCGTCTTCATTTATTTATTTTTTATTTTGAGTTGGAGTCTTGCTCTGTTGCCCAGACTGGAGTGCAATGGCTGCTCCTGGCCACCGCAGCCTCAACCTGCTGGGCTCTGGTGATCCTTCCGCCTCAGCCTTCTGAGTAGCTGGAATTACAGGCATGTGTTACCACGTCTGGCTGATTTTTTTACTTATTGTAGAGATGAGGTCTTGCTGCCCAGGCGGTCTTGAACCTACGGGCTCAAGCAATCCACTCACCTCAGCCTCCCAAAGGTGCGGGATTACAGGCTGAGTCACCGAGACCAGCTATTTTTTTTTTTTTTTGATTTTTGATAGCTTAAAAGGTACTTTGTTTGAGATTAAGATTGCAACTCCAGCCTTCTTTTGATTCCATTCACGTGATATTTTGTTTCCCATTATCCTACTTTGAGTCTGTGAGTGTCCTTTCTGGTGAGATGAGTCTCTTGGAAACAATATATTGTTGCCTCATGATATTTTTTCCATTTTTCCATTCTATGTCTTTTCAGTGATGCATTTAGTCCATGTGCATTCAGACTAATTATTATAATGTGAGGTTTATCTATGTAATTATGTTCTTATAGAGTTGTTGCACTTGTTTGTTTGTTGTCTTTCTTTTGGTTTTCTGGGTTAGTTCATGTGTGTTTTCATTCTTTTTCCTGTACTATTGTGTAGAACATTGTTGTTCTTTTTCCCTTTTCTTCTGAGTTTAATACTTGCTTAAGAATTTCTTGTAGGGGTGGTCTGGCCGCAACATAAGTTCTTAGGGATAGGATGTCTGGGAAAGATTCTAATTCTCCCTCACTGATGAAGCTTAGTTTGGCTAGGTAGGTTATTCTTGGTTGAAATTGTTTATCTTTGAGAACTTTGAATATTGGACTCCAAGCTCTTATAGCCTGAAGTGTTTCTGTAATAAATCTGCTACTTATCTGATTGATCTTCCCTGGTAGGTAGTCTGACCTTTTTCTCTTGATGCTTTTAGGATTTGTTCTTTTATACCTACTTTGTTCAGGTGGATTATCTATGTGCCTAGGAGTTGGTCTTCTCATTTGTTGTCTTGCTGGTGTTCTCTGAATCTCTTGTGTTTGAATTTTCACATAATTGATGAAGTGAGGGAAGTTTTCTTGAATAATTTCATGGAATGTTTGTTCCAGGGTGGTCTCTGTCTCTCTTTCTGCCTCAGGAAATCCAATTATTCTTAGGTTCATTCTCTTGAAGTAATCACTCATCACTTGAAGGTTTTGTCCTGTCTTTTTAAGCTTCTTTTCTATGTTTTTGACAGTTTGGTTTAGTTCTATATTTTGGTCTTCACATTCTGAGATTCTGTCTTCTGCTTGGCTAATTCTGCTTTCCATGCTTATTAGTTTGTTATTTATTTCCATCACAGTATTCTTTACTGCTGTTATCTCAGTCACCAACTTCTTCCTATTTTCCTCTTGTCTCTCCTCAATTATTTTTATTCTCTCTATTAATGTCTTGACGTCTGGGTTTGTAGTATGTGACCAGTCATTCTGAGGGCTCTTCATTGTTTGCATTCTGAACTCTGTTTTCTCATTATCTGTTCTCCCAGGGGTCTGTGTGAGACCTATATTCTTCTTTTGGTTTTTCTTCATTTGTGTAGATTTTCCTCCCCACTTTTCCTTTTTTTCCTCTGTCTTCTTTAAATCTGTTGTTCAAGGGTGGCAGGGTTGTTTTTACTTCTGTTTGCTCAATCTCTTATTCTTCCTTCTGTGAATCCTCTCTTTTGTTTGATTCTGAAGCTGGACTGTAGGTTCGGGGTTATGCTTTTTGCAGTTTTGAGATTTATTTGATGGGGGAGCTGTGATTCAAAATTTATCTCCAGATCCCAGTATCCACTGACAGGTATATGGATACACTGAAACCCACTTCCCACTGCCTTGTAATCTGTTCATTAGGTGGGAGTATTGGTTTGCTCCCTGAAAGTAAAATGATGCAAGAAAAGGGAAAGAAGTGGAACAGGGAGGTGGGAAGTGGAAGTTGGAGACAGAGAAGAGTAAGAGGGAAAACAGACAAAGGTACCAGCTTACAAATGAAAATAGACCTGAAGACAGATAAGAGTAAGAGAAAACAAAACAAACAAACAAATAATCAAACAAAACAACAACAACAAACTAGGACCATGCAATCATACAGACACACAAGATGACCAACCTCCTTATGATGTACTATTCCTTTACACAAACATGGGGTCTTAGATCCCAAGTTGGAGGCTGTGCAGAGCTTGGCGGGGGAGGCACTGCAGATCTCTGCGTGGTCACAGGGCTCCAGATGATCTCTCATTCTACTACAGCCAGATCCAGCTGGGGGAGGTAGAGTGCAAGACAGCCAGGTGCTGTAGGTCAGTGTGTCACATGAGGATTGGACTTCTTTTTCTTTCTTTGTTCTTAGGTCCCAAGCTGGAGGTTGCACAGAGCCTGGTGGATCTCATGGGGCAATGGAGGTCTCTGCCTGGCCTGGGAGCTCCAGCTGTTCTCTCCTCCTGCTGTGGCCAGGGGTAAGTCAGGGGAGATGGAGTGCAAGACTGCTGGGCATTGCTGGTCAGTGTAGCACACAGGGTGGCTCGGGGTGGGGTGGTAGCACCAACAAGGGAGCCTGGAGCTCTACAGGGAGGGAGCAGTGGGCCTCCCTGGGTGGTGCAGGCTTGGGGTGGGGCTGGGCACTGCAGTCAGGGAGGGAGGCCGGATCTCCATGGGTGGTTCCAGCTTTGGGCTGGGCAATGTGCTTCAGCCAAGGAGGGGGCCCGGAGCTCCAAGGGGTGGGAGCCGAGGGCTTCCATGGATGGCAGCAGCTTTGGGCTGGGTGCGGTCCTTTAGTCAGGGATGAAGCCCTTCAGTCAGCGATGGAGGCCAGAGCTGTAAGGGGTGGACACTGAGGGCCTCCAGGGATAGCGGCGGTTTGAGGCGGGGCTGGGCTTTTCAGCCAGGGAGGGGTCCTGGAGCTCTGAGGGGCGGGCTCCAAGGGCTTCCGTGGGCAGTGGCTTTGGGCTGGGCAGAGTGCTCCACCCAGGTAGGGGGCCCAGAGCTCCGAGGGGTGGGCGTCAAGGGCCTCCACAGGTGACAGTGGCTTTGGGCCAGGTGGGGCGCTTCAGTCAGAGATAGAGCCCTTCAGTCAGGGATGGAGGCCAGAGCTCCAAGGGGCAGGCACCAAGGGCCTCTGTGGGCAGCGGCGGCATGAGCTTAAAAGAATAAAAATTATACAACCTCCTCTCTCAGACACAATAAAATGAAGTCGAAACTGACAACAGAAAGATAATTGTTTTTTTTATCCAGTTTCGATGGGCAACATGATTGGTTCCGTTTTTGCTATTGTGAATAGAGCTGCAACAAACATAGTGTGCAGGTATCTTTTTTGTAGAATGATTTGAGTTCCTCTGGTATATTCCCAATAGGGGAATTGCTGGGTCATATGGAAAGTCAATTTCTAGTTCTTTCAGAAATCGCCACACTGTCTTCCAAAAAGGTTACACTAGTTTACATTCCCACCAGCAGTGTAGAAGCGACCCCTTTTCTCTGCATCCTCACCAGCATCTGTTGTTGTTTGTTTTATTAATGATGGCTATTCTTACTGGGGTTAGGTGGTATATCAATGTGGTTTTGATTTGCATGGACTTTGCAGCAACTTGGATGAATTTAGAGTCAATCATACTCGGTGATCAATCACAGAGGCAAAGAACAGAGTACTATATGTTCTCACTCATAAGTGAAACTTGAACAACTATAATACTATAAGAAAGGCATTGGCAGTAGTGGGAAACTCAGGGGAGGGAGGGGCATCCCTCATTAACAAGGGTACCTGCATAATCAATGTTTGTATACTTAACCCTGAATTGTACCCCATATCTTTATAATAATAAAAAAGAAAGATAATTGTAAAGTCCCCAAATAAATGGATTTTAAATAGCACACTTTTGAGTAACACATGGATTAAAGAAAAAAAGTCTTAAAATTAAAAAAAATACATTTTTAAATAAATGAAAATGAAAACACAATTTTTTCAAAATTTGTGGGATCTGTGAATTCATTGCTTAGCAGGATATTTATAGCACTGAATATATTAGAAAGAAGAATGATCTAAAATAAATAATCTAAATTTTCACATTAGGAAACTAGACAAAGGCAAAATGGGGACCAAAGGGAGGCCCAAACTTTACCTGTATGATGACCATTTATAAGCCTAATCCTGAATTGTACCCCACATTTTTAAAATAAAAAAAGGAAACCATAAAAAAGGAGAATATATTAAATTAAAAGTTAATGGAAGAAAATAACTAATAAAAATTAAAGCAGAAATGAATGAAATTAGAAACAAAATCAATAGAGAAGACTAATGAAATCAAAAGTTGTTTTTTTTAAAGACCAAAAGTTTGATAAGCTACTATCCAGATTAACTAAGAAAAATAGAGATGATAGCAATTACTAATAGCAAAAAATATAGAGATAATCACTATAGATTCCTTAATATTAAAATTATAATAGAATAGCATAAACAATGCCATATTCACAAATTTGGTAACTTAGATGAAACAGATCAATTATTTGACAGACACAATCTGTCAAATAATGAATTGTTTCTTTTAACAAAAAGTAATAGGCTTACAAGAAAAGGAAAATAGACTTACATCTATTAAAGATATTGAATCAGTAATAACCTTGCAAAACAGAAAGCACCAGCTCAGAATGGTTCACCAGAGAATTTTACCAAACATACAAGGAGAAATTGTACCAATTATCTACAATCTCTTTCAGAAGACAGACTGGAAAGAGATACTTCTTAACTCATTTTATAAGGCTAACGGTACCCTAATACCAAAACCAGACAAAGACCTTATAAAGAAAGAAAAATTATAGACCAATGTCTCTTATAAATATAGATGCAAAATTCTCAACAAAATATTAGCAAATTGAATCCAATAGTTCATACAAATAATTATTCAGCATGACCAGATAAATTTATCTCAAATATTCAAGGCTCATGCAACATTAACAAATGAATGCTATTTATTATATTAATGGGTCAAAGAAGAAAAATCACACGATTATATTAATAGATGCAGGAAAAAATTGACAAAATGTAACATCCATTCATGATAGAAATGCTTAAACTATCAAACTATGAATAGAGAGAAATTCTTTTTCCACTGGAAAAAGAACTTAGATGACCTTGAATATGACCATGACTTTTTAGATACAATACCAATGGTAAAAATCTGGAACACTGTCAATACCTTTGTTGGTGAGGATGTGGTACATTGGGAATTCTCATTCATTTCCAGTGTGAACACAAAATGGTACAGCCACTTTGAGGAAATTGGGTGGTTTCTTATAAAACTAAGCATACAGTCAAACAATCATGTTCCTTGGTATTCATTCATGGAATGTGGAAATGAATATCAACACAAAAACCTGCACATGGATGTTTATGGCAACTTTCTTTATAGTTGCCAAAATTTGGAAACAACAGAAATGCTCTTAAGTAAGTAAGAGGATGTATCCAGGCAATGGAATAGAAATGTATTACCAAGCCATGAAAATACATGGAGGAGACTTAAATGCATATTTCTTAGTAAAATAAGCCAATCTGAAAATGATACATAGTATATGATTTCAAAAATATGACATTCTGGAAAAGGCAAAATAATGGAGACAACAAAAACTATGAGTGGTTGCTAAGAGTTATGGGGTGAGAGGTATGCATAGGAAAAGATTTTTGGAGAAGCAAACTATTTTGTATGATACTGTAGTAGTGGTTATATGCCATTATTCATTTGCCAAACTTTACAGAATGAATAACATCCATAATGAACCTTCAAATAAACTATGGATGTTAGGTGATAATGATGTGTCAATGTATTAATAGGTCCATCAATTGTAACAAATGTCCCATCATTCTAGTATTAAAAGAGATATTCAACATAAGTTCATTTAAGTGGAACTAGAAAGTAGGTGAAGGAGAATATCTGCAATAAGAACAATTAAAAATTTTTTTTTTAATTTCATGGAGTCCTAGTGGCAGAATAAAAAATTAAAGAGAGCTCTTCAAAGTCCATTATACTTCTCTTTCCACCTAAACACCACTTATTTCTGACAAAAGCTGTGGGTATAGGCTTTTTGTTGTTTGTTTGTATAAATTTAATTTCCTAACATAAGAACCAGCAATACCACATGTCCTCACTCGTAAGTGGACCTTGAACATTTATCATAACACTACAAGAAAGGGATTGGCAGTAGTAGGCCATTGCTGGGGTGGGGAGCATATAACATCACCAAGGGTACCTGATCCTAAATCAAGCAAAATGAGGACCAATGGGAGGCTCAAACTTCCCCTGTATGTTGATCACCTATGTACCTAATCCTGATTTGTAACCCTTATCTTTAAAATAAAATATACATATATACGTACATTTAATTTACTCCATTAATTTATCAAAGTGCAGTTTGCATAGAAAGTTGTAGAGATAGCTCATCAAAATTCCAAGCAAAAAAATTTGAAAAAGATTTTACAAATAAAAATAATAAAATATTTTTGCCATCTTTGCCACAAGATCTGAAACTCAAGAGAGTAGAAAAATTAGAAAGGGATCATAATATTTTGACAACAGAGAGCCTTCTAACAGCTGCCAGAATGAAATACACTAGAATGAACCATAAAATTTAGGCTTTTGTTTAAATTTCTAAAAAGGTAGCTCCAGAAGTTCAATAAAAACATTATATTTTCTTAACACAATATATTTAGAGACTTCTTTGCTTTCATGGTGACTAAGAAAGCATAATAAATGGAAAATTTTGTTGCATAGTGCAATTTCAAGATAAATCTCTCTCTAAGGTTAAATGGAAGAATCTAGAACTCCCAAAAGTGATTTCCTGAGACTTTTCCAGACAACATGCCTGATAGATGAGTTTGGATTCAATGGAGATTCAGAAGAGCATTCAAATGCAAGCAGTGAATAAGGATTTCATTAATAATTCAACTAAATTCTGAACCCAGGCCAAAGGAAAACTCAGTAGAGTTTGAACTGCTTTCAGGAGATTGGCATGTAATATGAAATATTTTAACTAAATAGCACTCCCTTACCACTACCACCACCACCACCATCAATGTGACAAATTGAGAATAATGAGCTATTATTTTATGGCAATTCTGGGGTGAATAGAGAAGGGCATCTAACATTTTATGTAGTATTTTATTTCCCCCCAGGCTCTTTTCAAAGCCTTAATAACATTCACTCATTCAATATTTATAGAATGACAGTATTATAATGTAGAAAATGCATTATAATAGTAGGGATAGTTAGACTTTATCTTTTTCCTTAGAAATTTCGAACAAATCAAGGTAAACAGATAACAAAGATGACTACCATAAAACAATGAAGCTCATGAACAGGATCATGAACAGTCATGAACAGAGAGAAAGGATTAAAAAATAACATATGTATATGGAAGAATATCCCAAATAAGTTGGGATAGGATAAAAACAAGTGCAAAGTTTGGAGATTTAAGACAGCAAGGGGATAATATGTTTCTTCATTGAATGCTAAGGTTAAGGAACAGATCAATCTTATAAAAAGAGTGTAGCTGAAGGCTAAGGAGCAATTTTGAGACTCTCATATCAAATGACCATAAAATAACACAAAATATAAAGCTACTTACTGAAAGTAATAGAATAGGAAATTAGATGTTTAGAGGAACATAGGAATGATTTTAAACTGTACACAATGAAATCTACAGACAATGGAAACGTGGACCAAAAAAAAAAAAAAGAATCTATGACATGTGAACAAAATAATTACTAAGTAGAATGAAAGACACAACTTGAGAATTTTGACTACGTAATGGAAAACAATCAAATTAGTATGCAACTAGTCAAGGAGTTAAAATAGATGCCATAAATTTTAGATTTTTACTAGTACTAAGGACTGGAAACGTCAGAAACTTAAAATTTGCCAAAGAATAAAAGAATTAGGAGCAGTAATGAGGGTATTATCAAAATGACCGACTGTAGAATTCATCCTGGGAGAGAAAAGGTTTAATGGGAGAGAAGAGTTAAATACTTATAATATATATATATATATATATATACATATATATATATATACACACACACTATATATAGAAAATATATATATTATATTATATAAATATATACTTATATAAATATATACTTATATAATTTATACATATTTTACATATTATATATAAATATAAAATAGCCTAAGAAACCAGGGTGAGGTTAAATGACCAGAGATCATAATCAAGACAGAAACAGGTGTAGTTGTAAAAAGTCTGGAAAGAAATAAGAATAAAGGCATTTATACTGCAAAGAAGAGAATTGCAGATCAATGGTAATTGATCTGTTTCAAATGTAGAGTTTTTATTAAGTAGTTTCCTAAAATGAGGATAATGAAGCTTGCATGGCAAAGATAATCAAATGTGTTTATGTTTAAATCATTGCGGGTAACAGAGGCCAGGACTGAAAGTATCATGAAGAACAGAACACTGGATTCACTGAAGATTGTGAAGAGCTTTCACAGAGGTCAACAGCCATTTGTAAACTTCTTACCTTTATGAGACAAGGAATTCATTCATATATTTTACAAATATATATTGTCTGTTCTTTTCCTGGCACTTTCAGTAGTAAACAAACATATATGAAGTCCCCTCTCTTAAAAAACATACATTCTAATTGGAGAGACAGAAAATAAACAAATAATCAGATAAAATAATATATCAGATCATGGTAAGTGATATAAAGAAAAATAAAGCAGGGTTGTTATATTGTGATATTAGATAAGCTTAGGGAAAGACTCAAGTAGAGGATAATATTTGACACTGGAGCTGAGACATGATGGAAGAAAGGTTAACGTCTGTAAGCAGGGCCTTTCCAACAATGAGGAAAGCAAGTCATAACTCCTGGGGCAGAAATATGATTGGGAAATATGAAGGACAAAAAGAGGAAAATGAGGCACATACACAGAGAACCCAGGGCATGGGGGGCCAAACTAGAGACTGAAGTAAGAAAAAAAGCAGGAGGAAAAATATATTGAGCTTTTTAGGCCAACATAATGAGTGAAATGGAAATCTGGCAACCTAAATAGTAGACTGTGGGAAGGGAAAGAATGAAACTAGTAGGAACAATTGGGAAAGTAATTTAGTAATTTGCTGAGCAATTTTAGTAGCTTAGGCATGATGAAGATGATGAAAAGTGGTTGCAAACTTTTCAAATAAACAGGGGGAATTAGATGTGGGTGTTTCAGGGGAGAGAGAGAGAGATCGAGAGAGAGAGAGAGAGAGAGAGAGTTAATGTTGACTTGAAGGTTTTTGGCTCAAACAACTGGAACAATGTAATTGCTACTGAGTTAGAAAATACGGAGCAAATTCCGAGAGACCAGAGGTGCAAACAATTTTTTTTTTAATTAAAAAAAGAAAGAAAATACTGGGAGATGGGTATGTTTGAGGGTGAAAAAAAATCGGTAATTCATTTTTAGTCATGTTAAGTTTGAGATGTGACCAAAATGACCTTAAAATTCCCCTCAGCTTGACTTAATTTTAGACAGCTTTCTTCCTGACTATAGGTTTATTACATTATTTTAAAAGGAGGGTTAACTTTAAATTGCAAGAGGAAACTTTCTGTCTTTTTGAGATGCAAATCTTTTACAACCCAGAAATATCTTTCTCAAGGTATTGCAAGCAGTTCCTTTAAAATATAATCATTAAGAAAGATAGTGCTTCTAGGTTCATTGTGTTATTTCAAATGACAGGATTTTGTTCATTTGTGTGACTGTGTATATATACCAATTTGTTTTTATTGCTTTCATCCCTTTATGGATACTTATGTTGATTCCATATCTTGGCTATTTTATTTTATTTTATCTTTTATTTTTTGTTTTTTGAGTTGGAGTCTCACTCTGTCGTCCAGGCTGGAATGCAGTGGGATGCTCTCAGCCACCCTAGTGTCAACTGGCTGGGATCCAGCAATCCTTCCATGTCAGTTTTCCAAGCAGCCGGAACTACAGGTGTGCTCTGCCATTCTGGCTTATTTTTTTATTTTATTGTAGAGATGAGGTCTCACCAAGTTGCCCAGGCTGATCTCGAACCTCTGAGCTCAGGTAATCCTCTCGCTTCAGCCTCCTGAAGTACTGGGATTACAGGCTTGGCTATTTAAAATAGTGCTGTGATAAACATGGGAGTGCAAATACCTCTTTGATATATTGGTTTCCTTTCCTTTGTATATACACCTAGCAGTAGGATTGTTGGATCATATAGCAGTTCTATTTTTAATTTTTTGAAGAACTTATATACTACTCTTTATAATGGTTGTACTAACTTACATTTCTACCAATAGTGTATGAGCTCTCTATCTCCACAACCTTGACAGCATTTGTTATTTTTTTGTCTTTTAATATTAAGTGAACTAAACCAAGCATACAATAACAAATATCACATAATCTCACTTACATGTAGAATCTAAAATAGTTGATCTCATCTAAGTAGAGAATAAAATTGTGGTTACCAGAGGTTGGTAAGAATAACAGGCAATAGGAAGATGTACACTATACATCATACAATGGGTTGTTCAATGGGTGCAAAGTTATAGTCAGATGTTCTGATGTTCTATTGCACAGTAAGGTGACTATGGTCAAAAAGAAGGCATTGTATACTTCAACATAGCTAGAAGAGAGGATTTTGAATGTTCTTACCAGAATAAAGTGACAAGTATTGGAGGTGATGTATATGCTAATTATCCTGATTTGCTTATTACACAGTAAATCTGTATGCCTTGAAACCTCACATTGCACCCCATACATTTACTCCACAAAAGTGTACAATTGCTATACATCAAATCAAAACAAAATAAAGCTTTAATAGAACAAAGATAAAGAAAAAAGAAAGAACCTCAAGTAGGAGTCTAATCTTAACAAACACTATTAGCCAAAACTGATAGCTGAATCACTTTTCCCTTCATCTCAATCTTCTAGTGCTTTTCCACTAACTCACCTCATGCTTAAAATTCTCCCACCTTTTGTTTCAACTGAGTTAAATTCAATCTCTCTCCCCTATTGCAGTAGTTTTGATAAAGTCTTCCTTTAATTGATCTGGTGCTATTTTTTAGATGCATAATATATATCTAAATAGAGATATCAAGAAATGATGAGATGAGTCTATAGTTCCAGGGAGATGTTCAGGCTAGAAATATAAATTTATGAATTTTCAGGGTAGTGGTAGTATTTAAAGCTACAGAACACAAAGAGACAATCTGGGTTAGAAGACTGAGTCCTACAATATTTCAATGTTTATAGATTTAGGAGATATAGAGGAATTGTCAAAAGACAATGAAAAGGAGCAGCTAGTAATACATGTAGAAAACCAGGGTACTATAAAAGTTAAGCAAATAAATTGTTTAGAGTAATAATAATCAAGTGTGTGGAATGAAACTATTTGGTCAAGTTGGATGCCTGATAAATGACCATTAGATTATCTAATACAGAGGTCTTTCATGCCCTTGTCAAGAGCAGCTCCTGGAATGGCAGGTGAAGCTTGAACAGAATGGGTTCATGAGAGCATGGGAGAAGGAGACACTGTGACTACAAAACCTCTTTTTCTACAGAGAAGAGAAACAAGGCAGGAAATACATGAAGGGACATAGATAGGGGAAGATTTCCTTAAGATAGTATATATTTATATATTAATAGAAATAAACCATTAGTGAAAAAAATGATGATGCAAGAGACAAAGTACACTATAGCAAGAGCAATGGCCTTGTATAGACTGAAGTGGATGGGTTCAGCACTTAAATCGATGAGTTGAACCTGACATCCAGGCAAGGCATATAGTTATTGATGTTAGTAGATATGGTGGTGGGAACATATCCTCCTTTAGTTATTTCTACTTTCTCCATGAAATAAGAAGCAAGCTCATTACCTGAAAGGGCGATAACAGGGAGGGGAAAGTGGTGAAAATTTGAAAGGAGAAAATAATATTTTCTTAAGAGACTGTGTAAGTGAAAATGAAAAGGAATGACAGGACAAAACTAAGGTCCGCTTAATGAGAGTGGTTATGATACTTAATGTAGCACAGGCAACTTGTTATGTGTTTTGCTACATATAAGATCAGCTGATAGATTTCAGGAACAAGATAGGAAAAAAGTTGGATCTTACCAGGATTAAGGTTGGTCATGTGGCAATGATAGAATAAATATTTTACTATTAGACCATGGAAGCTAAAGCTAAGAAAGGTAAAAAGAAAAGTGAGGATTTGAGTGAGATCCAGGGTCATAAATTGCTAGCAGAGACAACGGATTAGAAGTGGTGTTTGTTGTTATTTTGTTTTGTTCTCTGTATTTTTATAGAGAGGCAAAGACTTTTGGAAATCAGAGTACTCAGAAGTGGGTGGAAGAATAGGAGGTCATGGTCAAAGAAGAGATACTTTGATGGGGAAATTAAAATTGGGATTTTTAGGGTGAATAACTTTTTTTGACAGAGAAGTTTATCATGAGAAAGGTAAAATTGTCAATGATGAAGTTTGGCCTGACCATGGATGAGGTGGGTCAGAGGGAAGATCACTGGTGATGTGGTCTAGGAAGAGAGAGGCCATGTATTGGGAGAAACTTATATGTGGATATTGGAGTCACTGAGAAATATGAGAGGAATAGTTAGGCAAAAGGGGCAGCTGGGAACTGAAATCTTCAGGGAATTACCAGGAGCAATCAGAGGACTGTAAATGACTGAATCAAAGAGTGTTACTAGGCAGAAAACGTATTGGATAGCATGACCTTTAAAACAATGGAGGGTTTTAGAAAAAGGAGAGAGATTGTCCCATGTGAAAAGCAATGAGTAGGAAGAAACTCATCCTGTTTCCAGACACACAAGTACGAGACGTATGAAAGATACATCGGCAGACATTTCTTCTGATGAGTAACATATGACTTGGAACAGGGAGTGGTGTTACAGCTCAGTATATGGACTTACTTAATGTCTGTGAAATGTTAAAATTTAACAAGGCACTTTTAAAATTAGTAAAGATATGAAACATGTAAGGAACTTGTCTTAAGATGCAGATGTTCCTTAGTAAGGTGATCAAGGTGAACACCCTAAGGGACAAGTCTTAAAGATCATGTCCCATTGCTAGGACATGGTGATTATCATATCTGACCTCAGTAGTCTTTCTTCCAAAACCCCAAACCTCACTCCAATCATAAGAAAAACATTAAACAAATCCCAGTTGAGAGACACTTTACAAAATATCTGACCAGGGCTTCTCAAAACTGTTAAGGTCATGAAAAACAAAAAACATCTCAGAAACTGTCATAGCCATGATGCTAAAGGAGACATAATGACTAAATGCAATGTGGTATTGTGGATGGGATTCTGAAACAGAAAAAGGATGTAAGGAAGTGAGGGAAAAAAATAATGAAGGAATTTAGAATAAAATATTAGGTTTAATTAATGTATCAATACTGGCTCATTAGTTGTGACAAATGTACCCTGGCAATGTAAGGCGTTCACAGGGGAGAAGGCAGTATCCAGGGTATACAGAGATTCTGAGTATCATCTTTAGAACTTCTCTGTAAATCTAAAAATATTCTTTAAAAAGTTTATTATTTTAAAACAAGGATTAATTTAAGTTAAAAAACAAATACAAGTTATTGATTCACTCTTTTCAACTTGACAGTCTACCTGTGGTATAATGATCAGGTAAAAACAGACATCTTTACAACTTGCTGGTACCAAGTTAACAACAACAACCATTTCACAGAAAGGAAAGAAACAATATGAAAATAGCTCAAGAAATATACTGATAAGCAAAAATGCATGGGGAAAGAGGAATGTGCAACTTGGATTTAACTTAAGAAACCAAGAAGAAATTGGTCTATATATTAAAATGTGCATCTTGAACAGTCAAGTGTGAAGATTTTAGATTAGGAATCTATGCAATCCGAATCTCCCCTACTTCCTGAATAAAAATTACATCTTGCAGTATTTGTGTATACTACATGGCTCAGAGACCTACCTAATTTGGCTCCATTCCTTACTTACTCTAGCCTTTACATAAATGAGTCTGAAAAATATGGGGATACAGCATAAGAAGAAAAATAATCCACATAATATTCCCCTTTCTGTGGCTACTTTGGACCTGGGTTTGTTACTACAAAATTCCTGAAGAAAATTTAAATGTAAGTCTATGGTTTTGCTGAATCAAGTCCCTCACTTAATACTTACAAAATACCCACTGTTTGAGTTAACAGCATTGTTGGTGGTACCTACATGGAGGGGTAGCCAAACAAAGTCTGTGTGTCTCAAAAATCAGTGTTAAATCAATCTTAGAGTTGACAGGGAAAAAAGGGGAGTCTAAAATCATAAGAATTACAGACATGTTTAGGACCCTTGTCTTTCTGGATCCATGCTGCCTTCAGGGTCTTCTTCATTATAAATGTTCTCTGCCACCTGCCATGATATTGTCTTCTGATACAGAACAAATCACTCAAGGTTTGTTGGGATTCCAGGAGAAATCAGTTATCTTGGCAGTGTGACCACCATGAATAAACAACAACTCTGGTGGCCCATCTTCTGCATCTTCTACTTAAGTCCCAGACATTCAGTCTGTGATCAGTACCACTGGAAGCCAAAATAGTCTCACTGTGAGGCGACCACTGAACCGGAAATATTTCACCCTAATGTAATTCAAAGGAATGCAACTTAAGTTTCAGATTTCTCAGATCCCACAAGACCACGGTCTTATCAGCTGATCTTGTGACAAGAATCAACTCACTAGAAGGACTGAAAGAGAGGCAACTTCACTTCAGCAGTGTGAGCATCAACTGAGTGACTTGGTTTGGAAGTATTGTTTGAACAAGTATCCCAAATCATAAGCTTCTGATCATTAGCAACTGACCCAAACAGAAATTCATGGAGCAGATGCCAGGAAATATCTTCTACAACTGCTGTGGCCCTGTTAAGCTTTGGTCTTCGCATTCACCACTTTTCCTTCCTTTGAAACGGCACTGATGTCCCATAGACAGATGGTATGGTCATCTGAATCACTAAGTAAGTAAGTGCCCACTGAGATTTGGGTTCCAAGAAAGTCCAAGGTCTTCCTTCTGATGTCCACAAATATGTAAGTTTGGGTTGCACTCTCCAGAAGGGTCTGGTTTGGAAGGATGTTTTGTATAGTCCAAAACAAGAACATAGCTGGATGGAGTGTTTGTTGCAATGATACAAAGACTCTGGGACATAAACGGACTCTGCTTACTTTTCCTTCATGGTTGATCTTGATTTCTATTTCAGTTTTTCCACTAACAGAACCCAAACATTCCAAATTCTCCTTTTTCACTGTCATAGTGTGATGCATCAAACTGAGCATCATCATTAGGAAGCTGCACACTGGCTATCACAAGACGGTTTTTTTCATCTGACATGTGTGTTCCCAGTGTAAGTCGTTAAATGCTAAAATCTTCCCCTTCTGGTCTAGTTATGTCTGGAAGCCACTGTGTGGTTTGCTGGGCCACTCTAGGGCATGGGTCATCAGCAAATCATAAAGAAATGGGGCTTTCTTTTTCCATATTTTGTACTCCTCGTTGATGGCATATTCTTCCACTGCATCATCAAAGGCTGCTTTCTTGTCAGCCATGGCTGGCAGGCGAGCAGGGGGAATCTCAGGGTAGAGCTTGCGGGAAAGGAGAGGAGGGGAGGCCGTGGACTCCCCCTCCTTAAAAAGTCTATTTTTATAAATGCAGATGTTTTGATGGTTGGGTGCATAAACCAGATTTTTTTTAAATGGAGGCATAATTTTCCTAGAAATGTTACTGTATATTTTATTCATTCAGTTTTTGTGAATGTCTATCAATATATAGAGCATCATCACCCAAGAAAGCTTCCTCATGCTCCTTGCCCCATCCAAGAAGCAACCACTGATCTTATTTTTACAACCATAAGTTCATTTTGTGCATTCTAGAAATTAATGTAAATAGATCACATGGCATGCACTTCTTTTATATCCATCTTCTTTCACTCAACACAGTTTGTAAAAATCATCCATTTTATTGTAGGTATCAGTTGCTTGTATATTTTTATTGCTGAATAGATTTTCATTGCATAGATGTACAATGATTTATTTATATATTTCTTTTTTGATAAGAAATAATCACTCTTAAAAGTTTAAGGAGCTGTGGGGTACAGGTGAAGATTAACTACATAAGCAGACTGCATGCAGGTGAATTTTGGACTTCTAATTGGTCCTCATTCCCCCTGGTAGTGGACCAGGTACCCTTTATGTTGTCATGTGTCTCCCACCCTGTACTCTCCCTCCCTCCTATAGCAGTGCTGATCCCTACCTTGTGCTAATGTGACTATTGCTCAGGTCCCACTTATGAGTGAGAACGTGCAGTATTCAATTCTTTGATTCTTTGACTTATCACTTAGTATGATGGTCTCCAACTCCATTCAATTTGCTGCAAAGTCATGCTTTTGCTCTTTATGGCTGCATCATACTCTATCACATATGTAAGTGCCACATTTCATCATCCAATCTACTTTCAATGGACTGTAGGGTTAGTTCCATGTTTTTGCTATTGTGAGTAGAGTGGCAATAAACATGTGTGTGTAGGCGTCTTTTTGTAGAATGATTTATGTTCCTCTGGGTATATTACCAGAAGAGGGATTGCTGGATCTTATGAAATGTCAGCTTTTAGTTCTCCACACTGCTTTCCACAGAGGTTAAACTAGCTTGCATTCCCACCAGTAGTGTAGAAGTGTTCTCTTTTCTCTGTACCCACACCAGCGTCTGTTGTGTTTTTTTTACTTATTAATGATAACCATCCTTACCGGAGTTAGGTGGCATCTCATTGCACTTTTCATTTGCATTTCTCTGATGATTAGTGAGAGTGAGCATTTTTTTATGTCTGTTGGCTGCTTGTATGTCATCTTTTGAGAAATGTCTGTTCATGTCCTTTGCTTACTTTTTAATGAGGTTTTTTTTCCCTTTCACTTTGTTTGAGTTCCTTGTAGATCCTGGATGTTAGACCTCTGTCAGACACATACTTTGCAGGTATTTTTTTCATTATATGGATTGTCTTTCCACTCTCTTGGTGGTTTCTTTTGCTGTGCAAAATCTTTTCAGTACGATGGCATTTTGCTTGTCTATCTTAGCTTTTATGGCATTCACTTTTGAGGACTTGGTCAAGAATTTATTGCCTACTCCAATGTACATAAAAGTTTTTTCCACATTTTCTTCTAGGGTTCTTACAGTTTGACATTTTATGTTTAGGTCTGATGCATTTTGAGTTGATTTTTGTATATGGTGATAGGTAGGTGTCCAGTTTCATTCTTTTGTACAAGGTCAGTTAGTTTTCCCAGCACCAGTTGCTAAATATGGCATCCTTTCCCCAGTGGTTGGTGGCTTTGTTGAAGATGAGTTGATTGACAGTGTTTTTGCTTCTGGAATCTGTCCTGTTCTATTGGTCTGTGTGTCTATTCTTGTACCAATACAAGGTTTGGTTATTGTAGCCTTGTAATAAAATATAAAGTCTGCAAGTGTGATACCTCCTGCTTTATTCCTATTGCTAAGGATTTTTTCCCCCACTATTTGTGCTCCTTTTTGTTTCCGTATGAATTTCTGTATTGTTGTTTTCAGGTCTGAGAAAAATGATGTTGGTAATTTGATGGGTATTGCATTGAATCTGTAGATTGCCTTGGGTGCAATGGACATTGTGACAATATTGATTCTTCCAATCCGTGAGCATGGAATGTTTTTCCATTTGTTTGTGTCATCCTTGATTTCTTTAAGCTGTTTTGTAGTTCTTGTTGTTAACGTCTTTCACTTCTCTGGTTAGGTGGATGCTAGGGTATTTCATTTTGTGTGTGTGTGTGGCTATTGTGAATGGGATTAGACTTTTTATTTGATTCTCTGCCTGCTTGTTGATGGTATGTAAAAATGCAATTTTCTTTTGCATGTAGTGATCATGATTTTTAATAACCAGAAGTGGTTATTTTTCAGATAGTCCATAGATTTTATTTTGAGAAACATTGTTTTAAAAAGTGGATTCTCACTCGGTTATTTATAAACACTTCCAAACCTGAAAAAAGGAACTGAGTATCTAAGAGCCTTACTACATCTGCAAAATAATATGTCAAGACTATTACTAGTCAGGTAAAGATTTAAAAAATTAACAAGCCGGGCTCAGTGGCTCAGCCTATAATCCCACGCCTTTGGGAGGCTGAGGTGAGTGGATTGCCTGAGCCCGTGGGTTCGAGACCCACCTGGGCAGCGAGACCTCATCTCTACAATAAATTAAAAAATCAACCGGGCGTTGTAGCGCATGCTTGTAATTCTGGCTACTTGGAAGGCTGAGGCGGAAGGATCGCCGGAGCCCAGCAGGTCGAGGCTGCGGTGGCCGGGAGCAGCCACTGCACTCCAGTCTGGGCGACAGAGTGAGACTCCAACTCAGAACAAACAAACAAACAAACAAAAAAATTAACAATAGCCTAATAATGAAAAAGCACAATATATTAGTATGTCTATATATACAACAGAAAGAATTTGAAGTCTAAGAGATCTCATTTGTTTTTAGTTAGTGAATGGTGCTGATTTGTTTATCAGTCTTTAGGGACCAATGAGAATGAAGGGTGATTATAGGCAGTGTGTTTCTGATGAGACAGTAAATATAACTGGTGTTAGTTGGGCACTTGGACTAATAGAAGGTGGCCTTTTGAGTTTCTACAGCATTATGTACTAGACATAATATGTACGCTGCACTGGGTGTTTACAGGAATGTTGTGGGAAAGGAAACAGTCTGATAAACTGCTGGAAAGAAAAAAAGACAAAGTTGGAAAGAATAAACATCGGGATTCAGAAGACAGGAAGAAACATAGAGCTAAGGATGCAGGCTTGCCGTTCACAGCTCTCTGGAGTGTAATTATTGAGATTGAGAGCACAAATAATACTACAAATAGGAAAAAAAAGGTTGTTGCTGCAACTCATGCTTGGAATGTAGACTACCATGGCTGGACGCTGCATGTGTTCCCATGGGAATCCGTATCCTCCAATCCCAACTCATCTAAGCATTTGGGATGTATCTTCCACAGCTTCATGGGAAATACATGAAGGAATTAAAGGCTGATCCCATTCTTTCTACATCCAGTGGCTGCAATTGCTCCTTTATGTGTATTTTCTCTCTTGCTCGTTCTCATTATCTTTCTTCTTTCCTCCTCTTTTGTTTGGGTGTTTAATTTTGTATATGCACTTTTAATTTTATATTTTCATTTTCTTGGTAATGTTTCTAAATCCTATGATAGTATTTAAATGAAAATTACATATGAAATTTTAGTGTGCATTTGAAAAAAACAGAAAGGGCAAAGACCCTAAGCCATCAGAGACAGTATCTGAACACCTTTTAGAGAACTTCAGCCTCACCCTGCAGTATAAAGAGATGGGTTTGAAATTGGAGTGACTGGAGATTGAACCCAATCCCTAGGGAAGAATCTAAGTGGCGTCCTCCAAATTTCACATGGAAATTTGTTGATCAGCATCAGGCAGGAATGGCCAGCTTTGCTTTCCAGAGAAACTATGATCTCATTTTATTAGCTGTTTGGATTGGCTGCAAAATGCCCCAAAGATTTTTGATGGCTTGGTGGTTGACCTTGTTGTACCATAATAATTTGGTCGCCTGATGATTTGTGGCTATTTGATTTACAGCCTGATTTTTATCTGGCACATGAGATTCAAGTGTAGTTCTTACACAGCTGGAAATAAAAAATATTTAAACACTGACATTTGCATAGCCAACTGATGTGATTTTAATTGTTGGAGGAAATGCTAATATAATGTGCTGAAGGAATGTGAACCAAATCCTGAATCAACAACTTAATATTCGGCTTAATAAATTCTCACTTCTCAAATATGATTCTGTTTGTAACATACACTGTTACTGTGACAGTGAGTATGTGAGGCTCAAGATTTGGGGGTATCTCTGACATGCAATGACTGGAAGATAGACTAGAAGAGTATGCCTTGGCTTGGGAGTTGCTTTTTTTCTTGAGCCTTTATGCTACATTGTAGGCCATTTTTCCTTCTTTGTTGTAGTTGATAGGGTTGTTGAGAGGTTGTATCTTGTGCTTGAAAATGAAGAGTTAAGAGCCAGACTTGAGTTGAATTCAAATCTCTCTTTTTTATTACCTCTCCAAGTTCCCAAGGGAAGTTATTTAATCTCTCTGCATCTCACTTTCGTCACCTTTAATGCAAGGGCTTAAGATAATATATGCAAAGAGCATACAACATTCACAGAGTTGTGTGGAGGATTGAATGAGTTGTTACTTGCCAATGACTTGGACAGTCACAGAACCTAGCAACGGCCTATTACCTGTTATCCTTTAGTATTTTTATTGTTTTTTCTCCCTTTACGTTACTTGCATCTTGATGGGCAAGATGTCTTTGATAATTTTTGTTGTACTCAGAATACAACACATTCAAATGAAGTAAACTCTTGCATATAAGGTACTCTTTTTTAAATGTTAAAGATATGGGGTACAATTCAGGATTAGGTACATAAGTGATCATTGTACAGGTAAAGTTTGGGCCTCCCTTTGGTCCCCACTCGGCCTGGTTTGAGATCAGGTACCCTTGCTGATGTTATGTGCCCTCCCACTCCCACCCGGCAGTTTCCCACTACTGCCAATCCCTTTCTTATAGTATTCTGGGCCATCATCAATAATACAAAAAAACAACAGACTATGGAGAAGATGCAAGGTGCTCTTCTCAAGAGTTACACAGAGCTTACTGCAGCAGTCTGGAGTTGCTCACGGCCAATGTGGTATTTACCAACTTTCTCACTACAACTTTTTGTGGAATGTCAATGTTATAGTCACTATTCCACAGAGATATGAGCTATAGCTAGAGAAGTAACATACATGATCTAATCTCTTTTTATAGCTAACGTTTTCTGTCCTCCTGGTAAAATATTTTAGACTGCTATCTTAAGAACCTAGCTTTTTTAAAAAATACTCTATAAAATATAAAATTCTTTTGTTTGGGTAATGTACTTATGATGAATATTTGTATTTTATTTCTGAAAGAAGGTCAGTTCATTTTTTTCTTTTTCTGTTTGTGTGTGTATTTGTGAGCTTGGGCTGTCATAACAAAATACTATAGACTGAAAATGACATAAACAACAGGAATTTTTCACAGTTCTGGAGGGTTAAAAGTACAAAATCTAGGTGCCGGTTGATTTGGTTTTTCAGTGAAAGCTCTCTTCCTGACTTACAGATGGCTACTTTCTCACTCTCACTGTGTTCTCACAAGTTGGAGAGTGTGTGTGTGGGGGAGAGAGAGAGAGAGAGAGAGAGAGAGAGAACACACTTCTTGGTGTGTTTTCTTAGAAGGGCACTAATCTCATCATGAGAGCCCACATTCATGACTTCATCCAAACCTAATTAATTTACAAAGGCATCATCTCAAATACTTCACATTGAGAGTTAGGACCTCAGCAAGTGAATCTGAGGTTAAGGCACAATTCAGTCCATAACAGTTTGTTCATTTATTGGCAAGAAACAGTAATAGTTTATTATAATTCTGCATGAAGCAAAAATATTGAGGAACTTGGTATTTAACAGGATCCTATGGTTTTGTAAGACTGAAAATATAGTATAAAATATGAGCATCAATGTTACTGAGAGAGGTTTAGCAAAACTAAGTATGATTTTAATGTGAGAGCTTCCAAAATGTTCTCAGTAGAAAGCAGACTCATAAGGTAGATACATTCTCTGTCAAACACACATTGTCACAAAATATTAAGACACACGTGTGTAAAAGTTGGCAGATGCCTACAAAATATTATAAATCATAATTTTTAAAAACTCCCTCTGTCTTCTTCAAAACGAATCAAGCATCAAGTCTGAAATTGCCAGTGTAGACATCACATACCATTAATGTGCCTCCTTAATGGTTCTTCTAAAGTGTGAATATAGTCCCTGGAGGGTAAGACATTGTAATGCTTATGTATAGTAAATTTCTCCTGGACAAGAGAGAATTAGAAAAAAAGGGGCATGCGAATAAGATGCATTATCTTTAAGTTTAGAGTCAGAAAATAAAAAAGTCGGGCACCACCCTGAAGTGTCCCATTACAATCTCGCAAAAGACATAGAATAGAATGGACTGGATGAGATCACCTAGAGGCAGAGAGGTGCCTGAAAGATGATAAGGGTCCCTTACGGGTATATTTGGTTTATTAATGGTTCATATACAAAAATAACCTAATGACCATCAATTTTTCAATTTCAGTGCATCCTCATAATATATAAGCATAAATATCACTGTTTCAGATAAAAATAAAAAATCAATGATGTGAAACTGAACTTACCTTTAGTAGGAAATTTTAAAAGTGCTTATTCGATAAGAAGAGATCTTAAAACAAAAACCAAAAAATACACTTTGGACATATTTTTAAAATAACACTATTGTGATTATAATGTATGAAAGAATAATGGATATAGACTAATATGGGTAGTAGTAATATTAAAATGTTGTCATAAAATGTTTTGTCAGCTTATTGTCCCACTAAGACTCAAAGCAAAGGATCTGAAATGTAAATTTCTATCTTTTCCCCCTCATTTGCCTTAAGACAACTATGAATCACTCTTCAGCATATGAAAAATATTTATAAGGCTGCTACCTTGAAAACATCACATTAAACAATAAACATGTTTACATAGCTAGTAAGTATGATTTGTTGAAAGCCTTGAGTGAAAGAAAATGATCAATTACCCTGGTGAATGAATCTGTACATCAACATAGGAGTTATTGAATAAAGGAGGCATTTGGGTAATGATATTTTATTTACATTTACCAAACAGATCCATGATTTTTAGATAGGCATGAAGAAAGATATGACATTTTATGATCCCAAAGGAGAATATATATATTCTTTTTTTTTTTTTTTTTGAGTTGGAGTCTCACTCTGTCGCCCAGACTGGAGTGCAGTGGCCGCTCCCGGCCACCGCAGCCTCGACCTGCTGAGCTCCAGCGATCCTTCCACCTCAGCCTTCCAAGTAGCTGGAACTACAGGCATGCGCTACCACACCAGACTAATTTTTTGATTTATTGTAGAGATGAAGTCTCACCAAGTTCCCCAGGTGGGTCTCGAACCCATGGGCTCAGGCAATTGACTCACCTCAGCCTCCCAAGGCGTGGGATTACAGGCAGAGCCACCGAGCCCGGCTGATATATATGTTTAAAAGTCAATTATTCACAGCAGTAAGGGTCAAATATCTTTCAAATTTGTATGATTTTGAGTACAAAACCACATATGAGTTATATAACACCCAGTTTCTATACCTACTTCCTGAAAAGATAGATTTTTTAAAATGTATTTTTCATTCACAATACTTGTCAGAGCTACAATGTATTTAAACTGGACACTGTGTCTTTTGTCAAAACGTGAAACATATTAAGATTCACCTTTTGTATGCATCAAACATTATTGCTGTCATGTTTATAATTTACTATGTATTTTCTAGTACTTAACGATGGCATTTCGTTCACTATATTTAAAGTTATAGTTGTAAGAGCAAGTTAAAATGTATTTAAATGTTTTTAAAGCTGCTTTTTATTAAGCAGAGAATACTGAGGTAAATGCATTCAAAGAACTGAAAATGTATTAAGAAGACTAGAAATGTTACATTATGTTTTCTTTTTGCTACTTTCAAAGACTAAGAACTTTTTTTTTTTTTACAAAGGAATTCCTTGATGTATTCACTTTAAATTCTGAGCAGCACAAATAATATTTTAAAATAATGATTACAGAAAGTCACCCAGTAAATCTTAAATTGTTTCCAGTAAAAGAGAGAGCCTAAAGAATCTCAACTCTGTTAATTAGTTTACAATTAATATTTTGCTAGAAGAAAATGGGCTTAGTGTGGGAAAAGTAATAAAACCAAACTGCTTATATCCAATTTTATTGTAGAGTTGCCCCATAATTAGAGTTTTACCAGAATTTATGTTGTAGTGTTAGCAAAGTGGAACATGGAACAGTAAATACCAGCTGTAACTGTTTTGGTAACTTCCTAAACTCTTAGTAATTAATTACTCTTTAAAATTATTTATAGTGTTGTTTTTATTATGTCACCAAGTAGTTAATAGTTCAACATGGTTATACTCCAACTAGAAATGTAATTTTTCCAGTTAAAAATCAAAGTAATAAAATACCTTTCAATTAGTAACAATATTGCTTAATATCACAAATTATAGTCGAGAATTCCAGTAAAGCAGAATTTCTCAGCCATGACACTACTGACATTTTGGGATGGAGAATTCTTTGTTGTGGGAGCTGTTAGGTTGATTGTAAAATTTTTAGTAGCATCTCTGGCCGCTACCCACTAGATGCCAATAGCACCTTGTTTCAATAGTGACAACCAGAAATGTCTGCAGACACTGCCAGTGTACCCTGACTTGATCCAGGGGTGGGGAATTGCCCTAATTTAAAATCACTGCTATAAGAACACAAATGTACCCAATTCTTAGGTGGTAAATGGGTTAGCCTTTGGTGATTGGATTGGCCTAAGAATCGACTTAGGTTTTATGGTTCTGAATCACACATCTTTTTACATAATGTCATCTCGAATATGACTCATTCTGAATCTAGCCTGGTAGAGAGCAATGTGCCCCATGTTTTTTGCATTACTTATTCTGATGATTTAGTGCTTTAATGGTTCTGTAATTCAGACTGCTTCTGTTGCTTGATATATGCATACTTGATAAAAATTATATAAAAACGAAAAGTCTTTATTTTCTAAGCATTGCAACGTATAACAGAAGCTACATGTTTACCACATCCATGCACATAAAAATATTTTTAAATGGTGCTTCTGTTCACGTCTCCAAAAGCTGCATTAAAAAATAGGTCTATTATCTGAAATCAAAAGGAAAATTAAGAAACATCAGAGAATGAATTGGCAGAGTCATGTTTATATATTCTTGGCATGTTGGGCTAGTATCTTTCTGAACCTCCTTCACTGGCCCACTTTTTATTTAATCTGAATCATTTTCTCAGGAATGCATTTATCAAAAAAAAAATACACAAGGCTTAAGACAGAGGATAGAGGATCTGGTGACAGATTCTCTCTCACACATACATGAAATCATGGAAAGCAATGGTGTATACAATTAGAAATAAAAATAAGTTGAAAAAACTACTTAGGGTTTTTAATATCATTTAAAAATTCCTTTTAACAATTTTATTTTAGAATCGGGGAGTACATGTGAAGGTGTATTACATAGGTATATTGTGTGACAGTGAGGTTTGGGTTTCTCATGAGTCTTCCACTTCCCCTGTGGAGAGCATGGCATTGGATGGGTAGGTTTGCAGCCCTTGTACTCCCCCCCCCACTTTAGTAGTACACTGTGTCTGTTGTTGTTGCCATCCTTATGCCCATGTATGCTTAGTGATTAATTCTCACCTATGAGTGAGCACATGAAGTATTCAGTTTTCTGCTGTGATAATTTGCTTAGAATAATGGCCTCCAGCAGCAGCCATGTTGCTGCAAATGACATGAATCCTTTCTTTTTTATGGCTGCATTGTATTCCATAGTGTATATGTGCACATTTTCTTTATCCAGTCCACCATCAATGGGCATCTGGGTTAGTTCCATTACTTTACTATTGTGAATAGTGTTGCAGCACAATATAGGGGTTTTTTGTAAAGATAAAGGGAAAACAAAGATAACATTATTTCTCCATTAGCACCAATCAGATGTGAGTATACACAAAATAGCCAAATTGAAGAAGAAAGTGTACTAAAGGGTAAACTGTATTGGAACACATAACACTCTGCATTCTCATTTGTTAAAAAGTTTACCCTATGAGACTAAAATTTTCAAGTGTGTGGTTTCAACATACTGGATTCTAAAGTAAGTATTAAATGGGAGGTGGGTGTAGATTTTCTTGAAGACAATATTTTTTTTGTAGGAGTCTGCCTCAGTCATTCAGGATGGAATGCAGTGGCACGCTCATGGCCACCACAGCCTTGACCTGCTAGGCTCAGGTGATCCTTCTGCCTCAGTCTTCCAAGTAGCTGAAACCACAGGTGCACATCACCATGCCTGGAAAATTTTTTATTTATTGTAGAGATGAGATCTTGCCAAGTTTCCCAGTCTGGTCTTGAGCCCCTGGACTCAGGCAATCCTCTTGCCTCTGCCTTCCAAAGTGCTGGGGTTACAGGAAACCCTGTATCGGTATCTTTCGAATTCTTCATGGTCATCGCCCCCAAAACTGACTAACGTGTGCAGTGATTTACAAGTTAAAACTATCTACACATACTTCCTACAATTTAATTCTCTAAACAACCATATTTTGTGAAAGAGTAGAGTCCTTTAGAGAGGCTAAGTTACTTAGTTTGCTAGTAACTTGTAATGGCAAGGTTTTAGCACAAATCCTTCAGACTCCAAATCCCTACTGCATTTGTGTTTTCCTCTAGTCATTTATCTTGTAAGACTTGTCAGACCTTTGGAGTCTGGAAAAGAAAATAGCTCACTGTTTGAGGGAGTTTTCATCATAGGTATGTTATAACTAAACTTTTAGTCCTTGGTCAGGACTTAAATGGAATTTATTACTATTGTGAGGCTGAAATTCTAAATTTCATATGTTAAAAAATAGTAACAAGAGAGGACTAAATACATAAAGTTAGATTAATTAGTATACACTAATTAGTTAAAACAAAACCAGGTATTGCTGGTGAATGAACAGATCAATAGAACCAAATCAAAACTGCGGAGAGCCTTCAAAAATAACAAGACTTAGTATATGATAAAGTTAATACTTCAAATAAGTAGGAAAACATTGAATTTAGTGAGTATTAGCATAATGAGTATTAGGAAAATTTGACATTTATCTGGAAAAGAAAGAAAAAATTGGTGAATTAGATTGGCTTTCCACCCTTAAGATTCTAACAAATTATAAATAAATCAAAGATTATACAGTGCAATAAATAAATAAAAGTATTTGAAAACAGTGAAATAATTATTTTATAATTTTGAATAAGAAAAGTCTTTTGAAATATGATACATAAGACAGGCTGTGGTGATGCACACTTTTAGTCCCAACTAGTCAGGAGACTGAGGCAGAAGGATCACTTGAGCCCAGGAGTGTAAGGCTATAGAGCCACTGCACTTCAACTTGGACAACAAAAAATAAGTAAATATGACACATAACTTAGAAGCCATAAAAATAAATATTGTAACAAAGTCAACTACTAGGCACACATACACACACATGAAATTTTTATTTATAAAACATGTGTCATGGAAGGAATAAAAACACAGAGAAAATCAGTAAAAAGTATTTATACCTAATACAAGTGAATTTATTATAGAAAGAAGCAATTATACAGAAGAAGTAATTTATTATGAAAAGAGCTCCTATATTTGCTAAGAAAAAGACCAATGACCTAATGAAAAAATGAGTAAAGATTTTATGGAAAAGAAAATAGAAGTGATTCTTAAGTAAATGCAGTGATGCTTAGCATCACTCATAATAAGAATATTGTGATTTGAAACTATATTTAAGTACACTTTACTCTCCTATTGGCAAATATTTAAAAATGTAATGTTTGATCACCAGCTGTGTTTTCTAGGATGTGGGGAATCAAACTATTATAGAAACGTAACTTGTTACAACCTCTGTGAAAAGCCATTTGTCAATATCCGTCAGAATTATAAACACATGCCATTTTACCCTGGAATCTCACTTCTAAAATATATTATGCAGATAAATTGCGCATGCAAAATGACTTGGATGCCAGGTTCCCTCACTGCAGTTTTATGTGTAAAAGCCAAAGATCCATCGGATGGGATAGGTTAAATATACACAGCTGAATCCAGTGTCATAAAAAAGAACGAGGAAGTACGTTATGTCCTAACATAAATTTCTCCATGATGTATGGATAAATTGTGTATGTATGAATACATACATGCACAGTCGCACACACAGATATACACATATTGGCTTATAGATGCACAAAATTAGAAGTATATGCAGACAACTGATAGCAGTTGTTGCCTCAGTAAAACATCAGGTATTTAGGGGTGAGAGCCATAAGAAATTTTTTTTGTAATTACAAATCTTTTTGTGGCTTTGGAATTTTGTTCCATGTGAATGCATTGCCTTTAAAAAACCATATCCAGACAAAAAAATGTATGGAATTTGAAGTGGAGCCTCACAAAATATAAGCAGTTCTTTAGAATCTGAATTTGCTAAGCTGACTAAGGCAGTCTAGAATCTACTTGGCATGGCAGAGTTTTGTTGATTCTTTTAGTCACTGTGAACTGCTATTACAAACACTAAGTTACTGTATCTGTTTCTGTTTGACTTGGTATGTTCTTGAGCTTTTTCTGCTCCTACCAGCATCTCAACCATTTCTGATCAATGTTTCTGATCCACATTCTTCTAGAAAGACTATAATTGGTTCGATTATTTGCCATCATCTCTGCAGGTCAAGTCATTCATGTCAAATTATTATTTTCCTTTGTCAGTCTATACCTATACATTGACTAATTTTGGGTTGGGGACTAATTCTTGAGCTACCATCTGTGGCCAGGTGGATAGTACAATTTCAGTCCTACACAGCAGGAATCCCTTGGAGAGTTGTTATTATTGGTCCCACTTCTCTTGCCAGTCACCACTCCATTTGTTTGCTCCCCCCACAACAGACCTCAACAAAAGCACCAAATCTCTATCTCAATTTCTCTTCTCTCAATTGCTAATAAATCCATTCCAATCAAGCTTTGCCCCCATACTACTCTACTAATACTCCTTATCTCAAGGTCACCACTGAACTTTGCTAAATGTATAAATTATAAGAAAATAATGTGTCATCTTACTTGACCTCTCAGCTGTTTCATTAGTCTTTTGGAAGTCAACAGTCTGGAGGAGTAAATAGGTGGGAATGTCTCTGGGGACTCGACTTCTGTATATACACACACATATATACACAAATGCATATATAGTGATAAATATTTTAAAAAATAAACTTTAAAAATAAAATACCTTTAAAAATCTTAGAATATTAAAACATGGCTGCATTCAGGGATTCAGTAAAATTTCTTGTCTTTTATTCTCACCTCTATTCTCCTCTGTTTTAATCCACTTTCATATTGTCCCTACTTTACTGCAATATAGCTGTCGTTACTCTAAGATTGTTATTTGCTCTCGGTAAGTTGACTCTACTCTGCTAAAAGGTGAAAAAAGCACTGGAACTGAATCTCACTGAGCTATTCAGTCATAACCAAGCTTAAACTTATTGCTCTAGTTAGAGGGGTATATTACTCTGGTCGGGGCAGGTCTTATACTCACTTGTAGAGTTGTAGATGAAACCAGGTCCCCTAACACCACAATGATTAGGAGAGATGGAAGAAAAATGCTTAACAGAATGTCACACCCTGGGTAATTTATAAAGAAAAGAAATGTATTTTTCACAGTTCTGGAGGCTGACAAGTCCAATTTGAAGCTGCTAGCATCTGATAAGGGCATTCTTGACATGCCGTTTATGGCCAAGGGTGGAAGGGCAAGAACTCACAAGAGGAAGCAAGAGAGGAGAACCAAGTTCATCCTTTTAATTAAGATGATCAGATGTAATCAGTAATCACTTACTAAAGGTCTCACTTCTCAACACTGCTGCTTTAGGAATTAACTTTCCAACACATGAACTTTGGGGAACACATCCAAACCATAGCGATGGTTTCAGATGGTTTTCAGAGGAGAATCAGGGTGCTGACACCACAAGAGTAGAATATTCTAATTGCTGATAAACATATCTATTTTCTTTAGACTTGTGCAAAAACGTACTAAAGCTAATGTTAATGAACTTCTAAGTTCATTAACATTACCATTCACTATTTGTAAATAGATGTCCACCTTTAAGATTGTATTCTCCCAGCCTTTAAGAAAAAAATATGTATGTATATACATAACTGTACATATTAGTTATGTATATGCATAACTGTAGATAACTCTGCATACTCTGTTCATAGAGTTATCTATAGTTACATGATTTTTCAGGTTTCTTCTGCTAGTCTGAAAATGGAATGTCTGAATCCTGAGGAACCCCCTTAGTCAATGGAAAGAAGTAGAACAACTTGTTTGCCCGCATTCTTTTCTGAATAAAAATGCAAGATATTAACTTGACTGATCTTTAAAGATATACATAGTTGTGTTTTTGTTTTATAAAAATTTTTACTTTTAGGATAAACAGGTGTGGATTTCAATCAACTTAGGGAGTTGTTTGGGTAATTCCTCTTAATTGCCAGGAGGCACATTGACTATAAATCTCCAGCCTGTCTCATCAGAATAAGCTCTACATCTGTGTGTCTTGATTGAAATTGGAATGAGAGCAAAGGGATGACCGTGATGGGAAAGATAAACTGCTAGAAGCTATTAACATTTATTATGACTATCTTTACACATTAACCAACAGACATTTTTAGAAAAGCATAAATTGACAAATACAAGAGCAGGCTGCCATAACTTAATGAAACGTATCATTTTTTCTTTCCCCACTGGTTTTATGCTAATGTGGAGTGAATTGTCTGGCAGGAACATCTGTTTATCTCATGGAACCAGCAAAAGTAATCACATGTGCAGCTTTCATGCAATTCCTGTAATAGATCAGGTAGATAAGAAGGTTACTGTAAATGACAACGAAAACATCAATAGCATCACCACAACTCTTATGTTCAAGCCCCTCTTATGTTTCAAGTCTTGGAGGCACAGTAGTGGGACAAGAAAACATTGTCATGACCACAAGAAGCTGACAGTCTAGGTCCACGAAAGAAATAAAATTAAGACAGATTGAGGTCAACTCAAGGGGATCTTGAGTCTTACTTCAGGAAATCACGGGATGAATTATTGGACCATCTGTGAATTTATTTTCTACTCCTCCTTGTCATTCTTTTTAAGCACTGAGATAATTTTATGTGAATCAAATTTCTGTGATTCTGCACATCCAGTAAAAGTAAGTAAATCTCATGTGCCGCAGCAGGTGGAGATGGAGAGATGATCGTGTGGCAGACTCGTTATCCTTAGAGTCAGAAAAGATCCTTCTTCACCTGTGCACACACACATACACTTGCATGCACCTGTGCATGCACAACTATGCAACTCTTCATAATCTCAACCTGAAAAAAACTACAGAATACCCTGCTAAAAATAAAATTTTAAAATGCCTGATTTCTGTAGATACAGAACCTATGGGAAAATAAAATCCTATATGCGACATTGGACTACAAACCTCTTGTTATATTATCTACATCCCTTACAAATAGTCCCCAGTTTCCATCCCTCAGTTTAGAAGTGGAAACATTAGAAATTATCCAAACTTCACCTGAATGCTACTTACCTATTTAGTAAATCCTCATTTGTACCCCACAACTCTAAAATTTAAAAAAAAATTAAAAACCCAAATTATATAAGAAGAACAGTATGCATTGTTTTAAAATGTTATGATTAACTAAATTAAAAATGGGAAAATGTAAAAAAAGCAACAACCAAACTTCCTAAAGAGAAACACTACGTGGAGGGAAGCAGTCAGCCATGCATTGGCAAAGAACAATCCTTTTTTATTATCTTTCTTAAAACCTCTTAGCATGGAAATATAGTGACTGCATAGAGTATCCACAAAATAAAATAAAATATAAAATTTTGCATAAAACATTGGGTGGTACATGGGCTCCCTGAGATTTCTCCAAGCAATCTATTCTGAGAAACCCTACTCTAGACCTAGGGTGCTCCTTCTTCCTAAAAACACAAAAGTAAGGAGTGGCAAAATGGGCAGGTGAGAAAAATACATGGTATCAATGGTTAAACACATATTTATTTTAAAGATAGCAAAAGAATTGCCAAGAGGTTTTAGAATATTAACATTTTAAAAAGCAGTATTCTAAGAGTTCTGTTAGATGGAAAATTTTACAATGAAGTCAGTTTGACCCAGGTTTACCTATAAGTTTATACTCTCAAATCTGTGTACCCTTCTCTGCATAGGGGTCTCTCTATTTTTGTCTCTTCCTCTGTCACACACACACACACACACACACACACACACACACACACACACACACACTGGGGTGCTAAAAAAAGTATACACATTTTATGAGATATTAACAGGTGTTCACTGTAATCAGAAGTGTCTGGACACTGATGGTGACCACTTTGAGCACCTCTTGTAATTGCAGAAGTCAAATGTGACTTGTATTCACCTTTTGTTATCGGTATATATTGAGTATTACAAGTTAAATATGTTTTCCTTTCTTAAACTGTGTATATATTTTTGGCATCCTCTGTATGTACGTATACATATATACATATATATATAATACATACACACATAAATATATAATCTTCTCTATTGGACAAGAGCAATTGAGTACCTTAATTTCAAACATTTATAGTATTGAAATTGGCTCACTTAACATGATAATCACTAACTCCAAAATGGTTTTTGCATGGTGATTTTTTTTCAGTAGATCTATACTTAGTTTCCTTCCTTGGATTGTCTATGGCCAAAGTTTCTAAAGGCTCATCAAATCATTGCAGAGCAAACTTACTTTTGAAACTACTTTCCTCTAATGTATTCAAATGCTCTTGTTCATCTTTTATCAGTATTTTTTTTAAGTCAGTTCTTTCTCAGCAATGTCCCACAGTCTCAGTGCTTCCAGAGTTTTAGTATTGAAAATAATCCTAGCAGTAAGGGTGTTCTACTCATTTAAAGGGTTGACATAGCCTTAGGATAGACCAAAAATAGGTTGATATCTCTGCTTAGAAGATGTGTTTATCTGAAAGAGGTAATGAAGTGTCTATTGCCAAAGGGACAACGCTGGTTTTGGTGTGACACAAATATCAATGATTCTCCTTCTGCTGATTATGCCACTCACTGATGATATTGGAACCTATGTGTGAACAGAATGCCATTTGCTCTAACTCCATGGCACCTGAGCAATTATTTATGAATATGCATCATTGTGGCAATACTGAAATAGACATTGAACTCTGATATGAGCAATGTTTATTGCATCTGCCCAAGGGCAAAAAAAAAAAAAAAAAAAAAAAAAAAAAGAAATTCAGTTATTAGCATATATTGATACTTTTAGTAATATGTTGCTAAAAACCTCCTTTGAACGACTGCTTAATTCCTATAAGGACTGACAAGATGTCAAAGGATACAATCATTGGTTTCTCTTTATTTGACTTCATGTCTCCCTATTTATTTCATCAATTAAAGCTAACAGAGGAGAGAGTTTGCATAGACAAAACAATGTTGTAGTGAATGTAGATAATAAAATAAATCTTAACCTTCATCTCAGCAGAGTATCCCAGGCATCAGCTGGTTGATTTTGTTTTTGCTGATTTTTGCAGACAAATGAAAAGTGAACTGCAAGTCATACAGGAAAGTCTGACCTGCACACATAGCAAGACACCCCACTTAAGGTGTGCCATCAATACAGTATCCTGTGGGGAAAGTGCAGGGAAATTGGCTGAACAAACACACAGGCTGAGTGTTCACTGCAAGGTAGTACAAACTTGCTTTTGTCTCCACACTCCTCTCTGGTTAGTCCATATATCCAAAAAAGCTACCTCAAGTTCTTTTTTCTTCTCCTCTAAACACACAGTATTTGTTCTCATTCCTATTGTTTCCTATCCAGTTTTTCCCTGTCCACATGAACCACATTAATTCTCAGACTTCTCTTTGCTATTTTTACCCAAGGGAAAGGGTCTACACACAAACAACACTAGTCAGATTATTTGTGCCTCCACTCCTTCCTTGGTAACATAACAATTTAATATATTAAATATTTTTCTAAAATATTTCTAGTGCCATTTAAACACTGAGAAATGTAAAAAAGAAAAAAATGATAAAGACCAAATCTCTGTTTTTAAGAATTATGGTAAAGTGGGTGCCTAGAAGTTAAGAAATTGCTTGTATGAGTGTATGGAAAAAAGATAGGCTTTTGGGAAGCTTTACAAGACAAAGAAGGGAAAAAAGATATGAATAGACACTTCCCAAAAGAAGACACACAAGCAGCCAACAGATACATGAAAAATACTCAGTCTCACTAGTCATCAAAGAAATGCAAATTAAAACCACCCTGAGATACCTCCTAACTCCAGTCAGGATGGCCATCATCAATAACTCAAAAAACAACAGATGCATTGAAAAGGGAATACTTCTACACCATTGGTGGGAGTGCAAACTAGTACAGCCTCTGTGGAAAACAGTGTGGCGATGCCTAAAAGATCTAAAAATCGACCTTACATATGACACCACAATCCCCCTATGGGAATATACCTGGAAGAACTCAAATCACTTCATAAAAGAGATACCTGTACTCGTATGTTTATTATAGCATTGTTCACAGTAGCAAGGACATGGAACCAACTGTGCTGCCTATCAAAAGAGGATTGAATTTTTCAAAATGTGGTACATATACAAGATGGAATATTATGCAGTCATAAAGAGAGACAAAATCATGAACTTCACAGAAACCTGGATAGACTTAAAGTCTATAATAGACTTATAGAATTAGAGTCTATAATACTGAGTAATGTATCACAGAAACAAAGAACTGAGAATTACGTGTCCTCACCCTTAAATGTACCTTGAACAATTATCATAACACTATAAGAAAAGGATTGGTCAGTAGCAGGAAACTGCTGGGGCAGGGGGAGAGGTAGGGGAAGTAGGAGGGATTGGCATTCGTGGGAATCTGTGGGGGAGAGGGTGGGCAAACCTCATCAACAAGGGTAACTACATAATAAACATTTGTATACCTAACCCTGAATTGCACCCCACATTTTTAAAATAAAAAATTAAAAGAGGAAAAGATAAAATAAATACAAGTGTGAAATATTTTAAGAATTACCAAAATGCAACACAGAGACATGAAGTGAGCACATACTGCCGGGAAAATGACACCAATAGACTTACTCAAAGCATGATTTTCCACCAGCCTTCAATTTGTCAAAATACAATATCTGCAAAGCACAATAAAGCACAGTGAAATTAAATGAAAGAAATTACCAGTCCATAGTAATATTTATAAGGAAGATTTTATTTAAAAATAAACTATTGAGGTTCGGTAAGATGGCAATGGCATAGGTGGATTTGTGAGATTCTCCAAATGTGAGTTCCCAAAAAGACTCTTACTTTTCTTCCCTCACTTCTCTGCCCACCACCAGCCACACTGGTCCGAGGCCCAGGGACCTTTGGTCCCACGCAGGGCTGGATATTGCGGCTCCCGGCTGCTGCTGCTCCACTATATGTGACTCCTCCCCACATGGGAGTCCTGGGTCTCGGCTCCCTTTCTGGCTATATCGACTCACCCAGCACCCAGCACCAAGCTGCCAGACACCCAGGGAGGCTCTGGGCGCCCACCCCTCAGAGATACCAGTTCCATTTCTGGCTGATGTACCCTGTGAGGGACCCAGGGCCACTTTCACTGCCCACCATCTGCCCTTGGGAGGTCTGGAGCTCTGGGCCCACCCTGGCTGAGGCACTCAGCATGCAATCTCATGCTTGTGTAAGGGAACAGCATATCTTAAGGAGGTGCTGATAGGAGGCTCTCAGCTCCAGAGGAGGGAACTCCCAACCTCCTCTTCCACCCCAGCCTGCTGGTGGCTCCCCGAACCCAGTGCCCAGCTGTGCAGCTGATCCCCGGTGCCTCCCACTCCAGCACAGTCCATCACGGTGGATAAAACAGGGACCCAGATGAGTGGAGAGAAAAGATTTGTGAAAGTGAAACTACCATCTTGGCCATTCTCCAGGCAGAGATTTGCTCTGTCCCACCCACCTATCAGGAGCTTCCACCTAGGTTCCTAAGGTAACATCGCTAAACAGGAGAAAAAGCCTCTCCCCTACTGAATCAAACAAAGGCAACATCACAGACCTCCCAGGCAGCAGGCTAAAAAAAAACCAAACCCAAGCTGCCAGTAAATTTAGCTGCCTGAAGGGAAAACAAAGAGGAGAGGCTGGAGATCAGAGCGGAAGAGACTTCAGACACTCAGGAAAGATTCCAGAGCTAGTCTGATCTCTTATTTTGACTTTTGATTTTATCATTTTGTCTGTTTGTTTTGCTCACTTTTGTTTGCTTTCTGACTTACACTATCTGTTTCATGATTTTATTGGTCTGTCTCTGTGTAGCTACCAGTATCCTTTAGGGAATTTTTCTCACATGTTTTTTCCACTTCTCTCCGGCCTTGTGTCTCTTTTTCACCTGTCAGTTGGTATGTATGTCTATTTTCACTCACACTCTCCTCTCTTTCTAAATTCCTATTGAACCCCCCTTCCTCCATTATTTACCTCTTTTGCACCTCCTTTCGATCCAGGGATCAAACCTACATACCACTGCACAGACAGATTGTAAGGCAGTGGGAAATAGGTTCCAGTGTGCCCATACAACTGTTGGTGGATTCTGGAATCAGCATATAGATTCTGTTTCACAGCTTCCCCCACAATTAAACCTCAAAACTGCAAAAAGTACACCTGCAGCCCACACTCCAACCTCAAAAGTGAACAAAGCCAGAGGACCCTCATAAGGAAGAACAGGAGATGGCACAAGTGAAACTAAAGCAACACCACCTTCACTGAAAAACAGAATTAAAGAAGGGGAGAGAAAGGGGGAGAGAGAAAAAAATCTACACAAATGAAGAAAAACCAAAAGAAGAATATGGGTCTCTCCCAGACCCCTGGGAGGGCGGACATTGAGAACACTGACTTCAGAATGCAAACAATGAAGAGCCCCCAGAATGACTGGTCCCAAACTACAAACCTAGATATCAAGACATTAATGGAGACATTAAAAAGAATTGAGGAGAGACAGGAAGAAACTAGGAAGGAGCTGATATCTGAGATAACAGTAATAAAGAATACTGTGAATGAAATAAATAACAAACTTAAGCATAATACGCATGGAAAGCAGAATCACCCAACCAGAAGAAAGAATCTCAAGCTAGAGGACCAAAATATAGAACTAACCCAAACTCTTAAAAACACAGAAAACAAGCTCAAAAAGACAGAACAAAACATTCAAGATATGAGTGATTATTTCAAGAGGTCAAACCTAGAGAAATTGGCCTTCCTGAGGCAGAAAGAGAGACAGAGACCACACTGGAGCAAACTTTCCATGAGGTCATTCAAGAAAACTTCCCTTATCTAATCAGTGATGCAAAAAATCACACACAAGAGATTCAGAGAACCCCTGCAACACAACAAATGGGAAGACCAACTCCTAGATACATAATAATTTGCCTAAAAAAAAGGCATAAAAGAAAAAATCCTAAAGGGAGCAAGAGAAAAAGGCCAGGTCACCTATCATGGAAGATCAATTAGAATAGCAGCAGATTTATCTACAGAAACCCTGCAGGCTAGGAGAGCTTGGGGCCCTATCATCAAAGTCCTGAAAGATAAACAATTTCAACTAAGAATAATATACCCAGCCAAATTAAGCTTCATCAGTGAGGGAGAATTCAAATCTTTCCCAGATATCCAATTCCTAAGAACTTACGCTGCCACCAAAGCACCTCTACACGAAACACTTAAGAAAGTACTAAACTCAGAAGAAAAGTAAAAAAGAACAATGTTCTTCACAAAAGTGCAGGAAAAAGAATAAAATACACATGAACCAACCCCCAAACCAAAAGAAAGACAAAAAACCAAGCGGAAGAACAACAACTCTATAAGAACTCTATGATAGGGATGAACTCTCACATTTCAATAATTAGCCTGATTGTGAATGGACCAAACACACCACTGAAAAGGCATAGAATGACAAAATGGATAAAATATCACCAGGCAACAATATACTGCCTTCAAGAGACCCATATACTAGAAAGGACATGAACAACTCAAAGTAAGAGGTTGGGAAAAATTTTTCAGGCAAATGGAACACAAAAGAAAGGAGGAGTCACGATCCTAATTTCAGACAAAATACCATTTAAGCTATCAAAATTTTAAAAGATACAGAGGGCCACCACATAATGATAAAAGGTTCACTCCATCAACAAGAAATATCTATCCTAAACATATATGCACCCAACATAGGTGCGCCAACTTTCATAAAGCAACTTCTAGGAAAACTAAAGAAAGATATTGACTCTAACACCATCATAACTGGGGACTTTAATACCCCACTCACAACCCTAGACATATCATCAGGACAAAAAATCAACAATGAGATCTGGAACCTCAATGTGACTCTTGACCAAATGGACTTAATTGATACCTACAGAACACTCCATCCAAAGACCACAGAATACACATTCTACTCATCACCGCATGGAACGTATTCTAAGATCAACCACATAATTGGCCATAAATCAAGCATAAGCAAATTTAAAAGGACCGAAATTCTACCATGCACGTTCTTGGATCACATTGGAATAAAAATAAACAATAACACCAACAAGGTCTCCCCAAAACCCACAAAGACATGGACACTAAACAGCATGATGCTAAACAACTCCTGGGTCAATGATGAAATCAAACAGAGATCAAAAGATACCTGGAAACAAATGAAAATGAAGAAACATCTTACCAAAATTTCTGGGACACCATGAAAGCTGTAGTAAGAGGGGAATTTATATCCCTACAAACGCGCATGAAGAAAATGGAAGGATCACAAATTAACAACCTAACAAGCCACCTAAGGAAGCTGGAAAAGCAAGACCACAAAAACCCTAATTGCAACAGAAGAATCCAGATCACCAAAATGAAAGCCCAAATCCAGGACATAGAAGACAAAAACAAAATACAAAAAATCAATGAAACAAAAAGCTGGTTGTTCAAAAGGATAAACAAGATCGATGGCCCCCTAGCTAGACTGACCAAGAAAAAGAGAGAAAAAAACCAAATAAGCACAATCAGAAACACAAAAGATGAAGTCCCATCTGACCCTGAAGAAATACAAAAGATCATTAGAGACTACTATGTACACTTATATGGAAACAAACTTGAAAACCTCAAGGAAATGGAGGATTTTTTGTCATCACAAAACCTGCCTAGATTGAAACAAGAAGAAATTGAGACCCTAAATAGACCAATAGCAATCAAGGAAATTGACTACATAATAAGAAATCTATCTACAAAAAAAAAAAAAAAAAAAGCCTGAACCAGATGGCTTTACAGCAGAATTCGACAAGACATTTAAGGAGGAGATGATTCCAATCCTACTGAAGGTATTTCAGGTGATTGAAAAAGATGGAACTTTCCCCAAATCATTTTACAAAGCTAACATCACATTGATAACCAAGCCAGGTAAAGACCCAACAAAGAAAGAGAACTACAGGCCAATATCTTTGATGAACATAGATGCTAAAATTCTCAACAAGATCCTAGCAAACCGGATTCAACAACACATCTCAAAATTCATCCATCATGACCAAGTAGGCTTCATCCCTGGGATGCAAGGCTGATTCAACATTCGTAAAAGCATAAATGTAATTAAATACATCAACAGATGTCAAAACAAAAACCACATGATTATATCATTAGATGCAGAAAAAGCTTTTGATAAAATCCAGCACCCCTTCTTGATAAAAATCCTCAAACATCTAGGCATACAGGAAACATAACTCAAAATAGTAAAAGCCATCTACGTAAAACCCACAGCCAGCATACTCTTAAGCAGACAAAAATTGGAACCATTTCCTCTGAAAACTGGAACAAGACAAGGATGCCCACTCTCACCCCTCCTGTTCAATATAGTATTGGAAGTCCTAGCTCGAGCAATCAGAGAAGAGAAGGCAATCAGGGGTATCCAAATAAGAAAAGAGGTTGTCACGTTATCTCTCTTTGTAGAAAACATGATTGTGTACCTTGAAAACCCAAGAGAATGTGTCAAAAAACACTTTACACTGATAACTGCCTTTGACAAAATCTCAGGATATAAAATAAATGTGCAAAAGACAATCGCATTTCTTAACACCAATAATAAACAAACAGAAACCCAAATAAAAACCACAATTCCATTCACAATAGCCACAAAAAAATGAAATACCTTGGGATCTTCCTAACCAGAGACGTGAAAGACCTTTACAACGAAAACTACAAAACTCTGCTCAAAGAAATCAAAGATGACACAAACAAGTGGAAAAATATCCCATGCTCATGGGTTGGAAGAATCAATATTGTGAAGATGTCCATCTTACTAAGGCAATCTACAGATTCAATGCAATACCCATCAAATTACCAGCAACATTCTTCTCAGACCTAGAAAAAACAACACAGGAATTCATATGGAAACACAAACGACCAAGAATAGCCAGAACAATCCTCAGCAAAAAAGAACAAAGCAGTCAGTATCACATTACCAGACTTCAAACTTTACTATAAATCAACTTTACTATAATCATCAAAACAGCTTGGTACTGGTATAGGAACAGGCATATAGATCAATGGAATAGAATTGAGATTCCAGAAGTGAAATCTCGATTTCTCAACCAACTCATCTTCGACAGAGCCTCCACCACCTACCACTGGGGAGAGGAGAACCTATTCAGTAAATGGTGCTGGGAAAACTGGCTGACCACATGCAGAAGATTGAAACAGGACCCCTATCTATCCCCATACATAAAAATTAACTCCAAATGGATCAGAGACTTAAATATAAAACCTCAAACCATAAGATCCTTAGAAAATGAAGGACATGCCCTCATGGAAATTGGAACTGGCATCCAATTCCTGAACAAAACCTGAAACCCACAGGCCATAAGAGATAAGATAGACAAATGGGACCTCATTAAACTGACAAACTTCTGCAAAGACAAAGAAACCATCAAGAGAACAGGGAGACAGCCTACAGACTGGGAAAAAGTATTTGCCAACTCCAGGTCTGACAAAGGCTTTACATCTTGGATCTACAAGGAACTTAAATGTACTGAAAAGAAAAAAAACCAAACAACTCCATTATAAAATGGGCAAAAGATATGAACAGACACTTCACAAAGGAAGATATCTGAGCAGTCAACAGACACATGAGGAAATGTTCAACCTCACTAATCATCAAGGAGATGCAAATCAAAACCACACTGAGATACCACCTAAACCCAGTCAGAATGGCAATTATCAACAACTCAAAAACTAACAGCTGCTGGAGAGGGTGTGTCAAAAAGGGAACACTTCTACACTGTTGGTGGGAGTGTAAACTAGTGCTACCTCTGTGGAAAGCAGTGGCGATTCCTAAAAGCTCTAAATATCAACCTCCCATATGACCCTGCAAGCCCCCTACTGGAAATTTACCCTGAAGAACTCAAATCACTCTATCAAAAAGATACCTGCACACAAATGTTTATTACAGCATTGTTCACAATAGTAAGAACCTGGAACCAACCATGCTGTTCATTAGAAGAGGACTGGAGTAAAAAAAATGTGGTACATATACACTATGTAATACTATGCAGCCATAAAAAAGAACAAAATCATGAATTTTGCAGCAACCTGGATGGAACTAGAATCTATAATACTGAGTGACCTCTCACAGAAACAAAGATCTGAGTATCACATGTTCTCACTCATGTAGTGAACCGTGATCATCCAACGTATTACCATAGGAAAATGACTGACAGTTGTGGGAAACTATGGGCTATGCTGGGTGGAGGGAGATGGGATTAATGGTAGTAAACATCTGTCTGGGAACAGGGTGACACCTCTTATCAACAAGGGTGCCTGAATGAAGTATATTTGTATACCTAACCTTTAACTGTACCCCACAATATCATAATAAAAAATATTGATTATAAAAATAAAAATAAAGTATCAATACTTATAATGAATTGGTAAATTTCCTCAATTTGTACTAGAAATCAGAATTCACTGCTTTTAAAAAATAATTGCATTGCTGCTATATGGAGGGAAAAATAATTATTAACTACAAATTCCATTATTTATTTAGTGCTTAGTAAAGTGTATGATAAATAGGAGATGCTCAATAGATATTTGTTAACTCTATGAACAAGCTAAAAATATACGTGCTACAATAAACATCAATAATCAATTAGCAATGAAAGGGCAATTTAAAACATAGGCAGATCAGTCTACTGAATAACTTGATTTTGAACACGATCAAGAATCGTCAAAAGAAGCTGTAAAAATACAAAGCATTTGACATCTTGTCTTGTGATTTGATTTATTTGAATAGTTGTGGACAGTAATGGCAGTGGTCATTTGATACTTTTTAGTCATTCCATTTTCTGTGTGCAAAAATTTAAGTGGCAGTTCACATTATCAGTCTATTGCCATTGTCCTTTGTACTTTGTAGGTATAAGCAAAGCTAATTTAGGAAGGAAATCATTATTCTCCTGAGGGTTTTATTTTAGCAAATGATAGATACAAATACAAATCATTATCTCCTGCCCAGCTTCTTGGCTTCCGACCTGTGCAGTCATTCACCTTCAAACCTCTATTACAGCACTGCTGATTCTGCATTGAACTATGCTGAGAAATAAGCATCTTTGACATTTAGCGGCCCAAGGCTTCTTTTCTCCTTGAAGAAATTATAGATGTCAGCTGCATGTGGTTTTGTCTGCTCATATGGTTTCAAAGCAGATGGTGAATTCTCACCTCAGCTGGATAGAAAGGCCTTCACAACATTTAGCTGTATTTACCAGTTGATTTGTAATTGCCTGTGCTCCAGACTTTCAGGACCATATGTAGTAGGAGATATTAAATTCAAAACTAAAGCAAAGTAAGAACTCATGATTCTGCTCCTTATGTAAATCAAAATTAGCCTGTCTATCATAACTTGATATAAGAAAAAAATCATCTAATTAAAATTTTAGCAACCCGGAGATCCCTCAGGACTCCCTTTCCCTGCAATTGCTTTACTTCTGACATTTTGCAAGTGGTTGACAGATGAAATGAGATATAAAAATGAAATATGATTTCAAAATGAAATATGATTTAATTTTGGTTGTAGTCACTAAGATTATTTAACCTTTGGCTTTTTCATTGCGTGTATTCTATTGGAAACTAGCTTAATGTAGGAGTAATAGCTGCTGTGGATTTTGGTTGTTTTCACTCACAAGATTTTATTTTTCCTTATGTCCTAACAATGCCACTTTACAGCCCCTAGGAGGCAGTGACAGTTCTTATGTGCCACAATGCAATCAAGCGGGTGTGAATATTTATGTAATATATAAACACCTGAAAACCATAAGTGTTTGCACTGTCTCTGTTCTTAGTGTGCAAAGAAAATACACATGAATTCCTTTTATCTCTTTCTCCATTTTCAATTATAACAGGCACTAGTAGGGTTTATTGTCAATCAAATCAGTCTCCAGTAAAGTAATTTATTATATATCTATTTATGATTTTTATTTTGGTATCTTGGTAGTTAACCTGAAGTGAATCAGGACTTTGTGGTGCTCACATTAATCCTTAGTTACATTTGTGATGTTTCCTTTAACGAAGACATCAATTATTCTTAAATGAAAATATGTTCATGTTTGAAATTAATCAAGTCCATATTTTGTGGGTATAGGGTGTTTCAAACAAATTTATGCTCATAAAGGTTGTTTTTAAAAGGCAATGGCAGAGAGGATATAGAAGAAATATGCTATGAAGTTCAGAAATTACTAATATAAAAATCCCTCAACTCTCAAAAAGATGTATTTTAGCATACCTTAGGTTTCCCATTCAAAGTTTTGTACATATAGTCTCTTGGAAGATTACTTTTAAAAGTAAGTTCTAATATTTAAAAACCTTCATCTTAATAAAATATAAAAGTTAATGAGAAAAATAGGATTCATTTTACAGAAAAGTTGTTTATAAGTTATTTTGCTTGGCCACATGTAGCCTGCACAAACTCAAAAGACCAGTATAAATCTCAATATTTTCACTTGCAGTATCACAAATTTTGGTGACTCAATCACTTTACCTGTATGTTGGTCAACAATTTCTCAGAAGTCATGCTTTTCTCAGATTCCTTAACGTTGATTAGTCATGATCATTTGACTTGAGAAATCTTCAAAGATTTTACTGGAAAGATTTCACGGTTCAAATTACATCCATCACCACAAAAAATCAGTTAATATATTGTATCTCAAAAAATGGTATAATACCGTCTTTGTTTTTCTCAATGGTCTCCTTCAAATTTCATATTTTCTCATTACTATAAAAATCTACATAATGAAAAAGAGCACAAGGAGAATCCTTTTGAAACAAATAATGAAGAAATAAAAGTAATCTAAATGTCCCCAAACAGATTATCCCATGATTTATGATATATCACTTTTTAGAATACTATACAATTTAGAAAAATAATAATATACCTATATATTTATTTACATGAAAAGACGTTAGTGATATATATATGTGAGTATTCCACAGGTTAGTCACTAGGCTAAGTCCTAGATATGATGTAAATAAAAGAGACAAGTGAACAACTACAACCACAAAGGTTGTCATAAAAGAAAAAAATTAAAGCATGCATGAGTTCATGCAAATAAAGTGAAAAATAAAGGTATATGCAAAACTGTCCAAAAATGTACAAACAAAACATGAGCAGCAGTTTCCAGTGGCTGCTGGCAGAACAGGTGTCAGCAGACATGTGTGAATGTAGTCATGCTGCAGGTATCAAAACCCCAGTGCCTGTGCCACACTGGCTATTACCTGCTTGGGAAATCACCACTGGGTGTTTGTATTTTGGACAATTTTTATTTCCATTATTATGTGTTCTATGCTATTTAATTTTAGACTCAATGCTTTGTTATTTTATAATTAATTGCAATTATAAATTATAAACATATGCAAACATTACAAACATATACAAAGCAGAGAGAAATGTTACTTCTTTACTCAACATACATATTTAACAAAAATTCAGAAATTGTCATTTTGATTTTAGAGATTTTTAAAAAATAAAATAAACACAGACACAGCTAAATCCTTAAAACTTAATCCCACTTTCCTTTCCTCTCCTCTCAGGTGTAATCACTTTTTAAAAGATGTGCTTATTTTATGTTCTAATAAAAAAGATTTTAAAAATTAATATACAGTACAGATGCAAAAGTCTGAATCGCCAAAAGAAAGTAAAGAAAAAAATTTTTTAATGAGAATAAAACATGGAGAAAAGAGAAATTGTTAGAAGAGAATGAAAGAAAGATTAAGTCTACAAAAGTTCCTGCTGAATGAAATAGTCAAAGTAATTGCAAAAACTTATGAAATGCATTTTGAAAACTTCAGAATACCATATTTAAACTGTAAAATTTCCTGCAGCTTGAAAGAAACTTATTGAATCACTAAGTTTAGAATATAGAAATAAACTACAACTAAAGTATCCCAATGTTACAAGAGAGTTCTAGGCTCAAAGTAAACAAAAGGAAAAGCATCATTTAAGAAAATACTCTGAAGAAATTCCACACTCATGATTTAGAATGTTCAAACAAATTATTTTTCTTACCTTTTTTTGTGTGTGCCTACTATGAATCAGTTACTATGCTAGTGCCTGGATTTAGAAGATGAGTAAAAAATAATCTTTTATTTGAGGAGTTCACAATTTAGTTAATAAAACCTGTTAGATGACATAGTTTATTTCTAGTCACATGATTCCTACTACCCAGAAAAGAGTGTGTCATATAGTAGGCACCAGGGGTATTAGAAAATTGGTAACCAGTTCTCTGAGAGAAAAAAGAGAGTCCCCAATTTGCAGCACTTTCCAACTCCCATGATAAAAATACTCTCACCATAGCTGATTTCAAACTAATTACATTACATCATAGAATATAGTGTTGAAAAGAAATACACATAAGAGCAATAGAGTCACCAGAGGTAGCTAGTTCCAGCATTAAACACATATTTGTTCAACAAAGTCAAGGAGTATAATAATTACTATAAAAGAGGTTGGTTTAACATATGGCAGAAGTACAAAGGAATGATCAGATCTGTTGGAAGGAAGACTTGGGTGTTTCAGAAGTCTTTTCTGAGAAGGTGAATGCTGACTTGTTTTTTGAAGGGCTTATGAGTTTTCACTAGAGAAATAGTTCTCAGTAGGGACACAACATGACTGAGTAATGGTAGTGGGGGGCTGGTTGTACTTCTAGTTTCTAGTATTTTCTAGAATACTACAAAGTGTTAATAGGGCTTCCTGGGAGTGTGTGTGGGGAGAAGGGGGCAAGGAAAGGAGACAAATTTTATTTTATGTTATTTCTGATGGTAGTGGGGGGTTGATTGTACTTCTAGTTTCTAGTATTTTGAAAACAGATGCTACTAAACAATCTATAATGCACAAGGCATCTACCCCATCCTCACCCCCACCATACACACACAAAATTATACAACTTGTGAGATCAAGAACCTCTATACTAGAGTAATTGAGAAGAACATTCTAGATGAAGGAAGCAGCAGGTGTAAAGTCAATGAAGTATGAAGAAAAATAATTTTAGGAAACTGCTAAGAGCTTAATATGGCCTATGCTTGGTGTGTAATGGGAAAACAAGAGGGAAAGGGAAGTAAAAGGGGGGGTCTGAGCCAGGTAAAGGAATGTGGGCATTTTACTGGAGCCTATGGGGATGACTAGTAAGGTTTAGAAATGTTTTCTAGGAGATTTGACACTCTGGCAATCTATTTTAGTTAGTATTATAAAGGATATATTTGATCAAAGTGATATCAGAGGCAAGATGTCCATTTGGAGGCTGTTGCCAGAGACTGGTTCAGCATTTTACAGGCTGTGACTTAGAAAACCCTAGAATACTACAAAGTGTTAATAGGGCTTCCTGGGAGTGTGTGTGGGGAGAAGGGGGCAAGGAAAGGAGACAAATTTTATTTTATGTTATTTCTGAGTTGTGCGGTACACATGAGGATTTACTACATAAGTTAAGTTGTGTGCAGGTGAGGTTTGGACTTGTGTTTGGGAGAAATTCTCACGAAAGTTTAAACTGAACAATAGAATAATTATGATTATACAAATGAGTCAATAAAAAATAGAAGTTATAAGTAGGTATGCTAAGGTATGCTAATATTTTATTGGGATTTATTTATTTCAAAAAAATGCTGATTTCTATATTTACCTATGTGAACTGTAGGTCACTAAGGGAGACATTCAGTGCAGCAGCTCTGAACTCAGCAGATGTGATATTATTGTCAAGTTGAAGTATCCTGAATAACAGTTGCTGAGCATCTTTTAAGCATTTTTTAAAATCATATAATCGATTATTAGTTTCTGATCTTTGGTCACCTGCTGCCCCAATAATAATGTAAATATTTTTTAACACAAGTGCCATGATATAAAAGTTCAGGGTGTCACAGTTCCTGAAATGTCTGTCAGTTGTTCTCATTCTGGCAGTCGTTTGCAATATAAGGCAGCCAGGGTGTCTCACAGAGTCTTAGTTATGAAGTGGAACATCAGCAGTGGCAAGGCAGTTATCTCAATTGGCATCGTCTCAAGCCAAGCTCAAAAGGTCAAGCCCCCACCATCAAGCACTGTCTTCATCATTCTCCTTCTAACTCTAAGCCTACTTCAACCCATTTTCTTTCTTTCTTTCTTTCTTTCTTTCTTTCTTTCTTTCTTTCTTTCTTTCTTTCTTTCTTTCTTTCTTTCTTTCTTTCTTTCTTTCTTTCTCTTTCTTTCTTTCTTTCTTTCTTTCTTTCTTTTCTTCCTCCCTCCCTCCCTCCCTCCCTCCCTCCCTCCCCCCCTCCTTTCTTTCTTTCTTTCTTTCTTTCTTTCTTTCTTTCTTTCTTTCTTTCTTTCTTTCTTTCTTTCTTTCTTTCTTTCTTTCATTGGAGTCTCACTCTGTCACCTAGTCTAGAGTGCAGTGACACACTCATGGCCATCCCAGTATTGACCTGCTGCGACCCACTTCCTTAGTGAGATAGCTTCCACTTAGGAATTGGTAGAAAGACAGGTAGAGGAAAAAAACATGCAAACATACCATTAACTTGCAATTTAGAGACAATTGTCTTCGAGGGGTGAGAAGGTTGACTATGTGTTCCTCATATGATCCCTTAGTATGTTTTGCAATATAGTTTATTTTAACATTTTAATCATTTAAATATTTTAAACAGCTCTTGAGTCAAGGCCTTCTGGCTTTTGGCAGCCTTGAAGCCTTTAGTGTTCGCTCCCTTTTTTTTTTTCATTGAAAATACTCTCTATTTCTCCCATGCCATTCACTTTCCCACTCTTCTGCATTATCCAATAGCATACATTAGTTCCTCCGTTCTTAAAGCAAACAAATCCAGATAATACGTGTAACCTCTCAGATACTCTCCCAATTCTGTCTTGTCTTTATACTAAAGCTCCTCAAAAGAGGTGTCAATGCTTACTACCACCGTTTTCTGTCCTCCTACGACTTCTCTTTTACTTTTGAAATCTCCCCAACAGGCTTTAGTTCTCAGTGCTCTACTGAAATTTCTCATTAAGAACCTACATACTGCCAACTTCAGTAAAAATTTTTTTTCTCATCTTGCTCAGCTTATTATAAGCATTTGACATAAATGACTATTCTCTCTCTTTCTGTCTCTCAATCTCTTTCTTTTTTTTGAGTTGGAATCTCACTCTGTTACCCAGGGTGAAGTACTGGTACACTCACAGTCACTGCAGCCTCAACCTGCTGGACTCAGGTGATCCATCTGCCTCAGCCTTCCAAGAAGCTGGAAACGCAGGCACTTGCCACCATGCCCCACTAATTTTTTGCTTTATTGCAGAATCAAGGCCTCACCCAGTTACCCAAGCTGATCTTAAATCCCCAGACTCAGGCAATCTCACCGCTGCCTCCCAAAGTGCTGGGATTACAGGCACAAGCCGCCGCTCCATACTTTCTCCTTTTTAATATACATTTTTTACTTGCTCTCTGGGATACTGCACACTCCCAATCTTTCCTACATTGTTAATTCTTAGTCTTCTCTAATTCCTATCCGTTCCCTTCCCACGTCTATAAGTTGGACTGCCCCAGGATTCAGTGCTTGAGTATCGGTGTCCTGTCTACACTTTACCCCTTTGTGATCTCCATTCACTTCACAACTTTGACCACCATATGCGTGTTGTTAACATTCAGACTTACATCACAGCTCCAACTCTTCTTCTGACCTCCAGGCTTATATATCCAATTAACTATTGGAAATTTCTTCTTCAGTGTTTAATAAGTATCTCATTAAATATACTCTTCGGAGAACTCTTGATTATCACACTCACCCCACACTTGTTTTCTCTCTGACTCCCTAATCTCAATAAATGTCACTCTGCCATCTACCCATGTATGCAAAACCTGGGAGTCATTCTTGAACCCTTCCCATTACCTATAACCAACCTCACTGACCACTGCTCTTCTTGCTCATTCTGCTCCAGAACTTTTGGCCTCCTTTGTCTTCCTTGTACTCAACCAGAATGTTCCCACCTCAGAGGCTTTGCTTTTTTATACATCCTATGTCTGAAATGCCCTTGTCCCAGATATTAGCATGAGTCACTCTCCATTGCCTTTAGGACTCTACTTAAGTAAGGGTCTTCCTTGATGACTGTATTTGAAATAGCAACTACCACCTCATAATTTTATACTCTCACAGTCTCTTATATTTCTTCCTAAGAGCAGTCATTTCCTGGCTGTGTACTTTATGTATGTATGCATACATGTATGTGTAAAGTTATGACTTTTATGTATAGTTGGTCTACTTTCAAATTTAACCCCCTTAGAGGCAAAGGCATTATTGGTTTTATTTATTTTTGCCTTCAATACCTTGAATGGTGTCTGTCACACAGTAGATATTGAATATGTGTTGGATGAATTAAATAAAAATTGGGTGAAGACTCCACAGTTACCGTCTCCTGGGTAGAGCCTTAAGGTGGCCAGACTGGGGCATTTTGCTTGCTCAGGAAAGAGCTTGCTAGCCTTCAGCAGTGTCCTCATACCGTTATCAACTGTTGAATCCACCTAACTGAAAGAAGTCTTGTCCAATAGAACTTTCTGTGATAATGGATTGTTCTATATCTGCACTGCCCATTATGATAGTCACTACCCACTATTTTATCATTTGAATGCAACTAAAGAGTTGAATTTCTGAGTAATTTTAATTTTTTTAAACTTGAATTTAAGCAACCACATTTGACTACCAAAATGAGCAGCACAAGTCTAAATTATAAGGGGCAAGTAATTGCCTGCCTTCAACAACATCAAACTGGGTCTTTTTAAGTAAATACCAAGTTTCCTAATTCCATTGTTCTTTTTTTTTTTTTGCAGCTTATGTGTGCATAGCTCATCTAAGCAACACAACAAGAGAAAATACAAAATATCTCTTAAAAAATATACTCAAAGCAGAAAGCCAATTTTTCAGCACAGGAAAGATGCTACTGGCAGAAAGCTACCTTGCAAATGGGTATTAAGGGAAAAAAAATGCAGGACAGAATTGCTTTCAGTAGATCCAGTCTGCAATCCCATGGATATTTGTAGATTCTCGCTTAATTATACAGTGCTTTCTTTCTCTACAACTAGTGCTGATTGAATCTCTGAAACAGCATGCTTTTACTGAGCAAACAAAAAGGGAAATGCAAAAATGAATATTTATTTAACATCCCCCCCACGAAAGTAAATAGCTTCTGCAATTTGACACAATATAATTTAAAAGATGTAACATGTCCATATAAAGGAGCGAACAAGTATATCTCAAATCGTTTCACTCTATTTTTTCGTAAGAAATACATAAATTTAAAAAGCATTCTGCTGCATTTACAATAGGAAAGGAGCAACCCATATCTATATAGCTTATTTTTATAGAGAGTCAATACAGCAGAGAAAAGAAATGATGCATAGTTCTCTTTAAGCTCTCCACTCCATCCAACCTGCTATAGCCTGATCCACCTAATGAGGAAATAAATCAGAGCGTATCCCAGAGTGGTAGAATTACTGTCATACATACTAATCTTTTTCTTTTATATCAAGCTGACTTCTCATTTACCAGATTTCTACTCTAAGTAGACCAGGGTTTCTCAACCAAACTACTACTGACAATTTGGGCTAGAGATTCTTTCTTGTGGGAGTGCTGTTCTGAACACTGAAGAATGTTTAGCATCCCTGGCTTTTAACTAGCAGATGCCAATAGCAGCCTCTGCACCAAGTTGCAATGACCACAAATGTCTCCAGAGAGATCGTCAGAGGACTACTGGGAGTCAAAATAACCTCAGATAAATGGGCAAAAGATATGAACAGACACTTCACAAAGGAAGACATCCGAGCAGCCAACAGACATATGAAGAAATGTTCAACCTCACTAATCATCAGGGAGATGCAAATTAAAACCACACTGAGATACCACCTAACTCCAGTCAGAATGGCAATTATCAATAACTCAAAAAATAACAGCTGCTGGAGAGGGTGTGGAGAAAAGGGAACACTTCTACACTGTTGGTGGGAGTGTAAACTAGTGCAACCTCTGTGGAAAGCAGTGTGGCAATTCCTAAAAGCTTTAAATATCAACCTCCCATACGACCCCGCAATCCCCCTACTGGGAATATATCCGGAAGAACTCAAATCACTCTATAAAAAAGATACCTGCACACGTATGTTTATCGCAGCATTGTTCACAATAGCAAGAACCTGGAAGCAACCATGCTGCCCGTCAAAAGAGGACTGGATTTAAAAAATGTGGTACATATACACAATGGAATACTACGCAGCCATAAAAAAGAACAAAATCATGAATTTCACAGCAACCTGGATGGAACTAGAGTCTATAATACTGAGTGACCTCTCACAAAAACAAAGGTCCGAGTATCACATGTTCTCACTCATATAATGGATCTTGAACATCCAACCTAATACAATAAGAAAATGACTGAGAGTAGTGGGAAACTATGGGAAACTATGGGGGGGAGGGAGATGGGATTAACGGTAGCAAACATCTGTCTGGGGATGGGGAAGCACCTCTTATCAATAGGGTGCCTGAATGAAACGTATTTGTATACCTAACCCTTAACTGTACCCCACAACATCATAATAAAAAATATTGATTATAAAAAAATACAAAACTAGCATTGTATTCAAACACTAAAATGATTAATAAGTTTAGATACATGCATGCAGAAACTATATTTTGATTAGTAAATAAAATGTGTTTTATTTACATTTGTATTGTTTATAGTGTAAATATAATGAATATTATGCATATATAACTATTTTCGATAAACAATGTATAATAATCTAAAGGTGTCTCTCTTTAAAAGGAGACTTTTTAAGGAAAGCCTTTGGAAATTATCACTATAGAAAATTCAGATAATGTTCACTCTGAGTTATAAATGGAAGAGTTGAAGTGTATATCTCTAACAATGTCCTTTAATTAATCATACACACTAACTAAGCATATAATGCATGAGAAATTGAAATGAATAAACATATGGATATTTTGTATAAGTCTCCAGGGACAATAGCACTTTTGGTAGATTTTAGTGCACATGATTGAAAAAATTAATATTAATTGTTAATAAAAATAAACATTCTGTTTTACAAAAAATAGAATCAAGAAAGCAGAAGACAGACTAGCTTATCATATCCTACTGTCTTTCTATATTTACCTGGATCTTGACCTATTAAGCTTCTATTCCTCTTCTTAACATCACACACTTCTCTTGGATCTAAAAACAGTTTTAATTGGCTAACCTTGGCATTCTCTTATACTCAATTATAGACTTGCCTACTGGTGTCTCTACCACAGAATGAACATTTAGCCAATCCTTAGATTGTGGGCATTGTCTGCAGGGTTGACTTTCCTGATTTGTGCCTCTACCAAATCCTCTTGAAATATCAAAGGCAAACTATACAGCCATCTGGGAAGAGAATGATCTAAGTTTTGGTGACCTCAGATGTAGTTTCAGCTTGACTATCACCTTAACATTTCTGAGTTACCTTATGCCAATTAGATCAATTATTGGGCCTCAATTTACTTATCTTCAAAATAGAAGTACTGAATTCTACTATTCTTTATTTATTTATTTTATTTTATTTACTTATTTATTGTTTTGAGTTGGAGTCTCATTCTGTCACCCAGACTGGAGTGCAGTGGCCGCTCCTGGCCACCGCAACCTCGACCTGGTAGGCTCCGGCAATCCTTCTGCCTCAGCCTTCCAAGTAGCTGGAACTACAGGCGCGCACTACCACACCCGGCTAATTTTTTGATTTATTGTAGAGATGAGATCTCGCCAAGTTGCCCAGATGGGTCTCGAACCCACGGGCTCAGGCAATCCACTCACCTCAGTCCCCCAAGGCGTGGGATTACAGGCTGAGCCACCGAGCCCAGCTTACTCTGCTTTAAATAAGATTACAGATATTAAAGTGTTTTTGAAAGATAAAAACTTTTCTCACAAATGTAAGTTACTATGATAACTCCCAATTTTGCAAAGTAGAAATGTGGGGTGTCTTGTATGGTCTTGGTAGCACCAAACTGTCCTGGTAAAGTTCAACTCAATTCAAAGATCAACCAAAATACAAATGTCAAATGAGGTTTGTCATTGCCTTGCAGAAAAATATCTTGAATGCCCAAAGAAGTGATGAGCTTCATACCCAGTACTAGATTTAAAATGTCTAAAAATTTCTCTCCCTTATCATGTTAACTCCCGCAGCCCCTAAACATGGAAGAATACTCCTATTTTCTTTTTGGTCATAAGGTATGGAATGAGGAAGCTTCAGTAGAAGCAGCAGGATAGTGATTATACACCAGGTCTCTGGCCTAGAGCAGTAAGTTCTGTTTTAAAAAATTAGCCACTTCCTCATCCCTACCATCTCCACTACACCCCTGTACACTATGTGGGGGCTTGTGTGTGTGTACATGCATGTACATACTAAGAATCAAGATTCTCTCAGGAATCAGGGGATTGAAGAAACCACATCAGTCATTTCTGGAACACATTTTTGATTTTGTAAAGAAGAGGAGAAAATGACTCCTCTTTAAAGGTTTCTTTCCTTGTGAATGGTGTTTGTGAAGTACCACCTCGAACGTCTGCACATGTGAAGTATGACTAGACTTACCCAAGAAACTGAGCAGACACTACTAGAAAAACAGGAAATGTGAACTTGACAAATCATGTCTGAGCTTGCCAAGAGACTTAGCCTTTATTTCAAGGTCAGAACCTTGCTTTCTTTTACCCAACTTGGAAATAAGAAGAATATTAGCATAGTTTTCAGATGTGTCATCCTTAAGAATGTGAACATTTAAGATAACAGAGTGTGAGGAAATAGGTCAAAAGATATTGCATACAGTTCAAAATAGCCACCACAGAAAATGTGTTTGTATTTGGCACTGTGCCATTTCACATTCACTGCAATTAACCATTTGGCTTGCTGTGTAAAGCAGACAGCTTTTCTCAGCTCTGTGACATAGGGGTTACAGTACTCTCCTGGCTGCCCAAAATCACACAAATTGGTGACTAAGTCAGCTGTTTCTGCAATTAAAGTTAAAATTGTCTTCTTTCCATGAAGATACTTTCCAATGTGAAAAAAAAAATGACAATACCATCCACAGAGAAACTAATCTCTCTTGAGACTTGTTGTTTTGTTTTATTTTTAATTCATTTATTTCCTTCCCTAGCCCCCAGTCTCTAACCTCTTCTTGGATGGTATCAGATGATTTCACAGTCTAACCTTCCATTACATTCTCCGACTGAGCCAACACAGCTGGATTCTCAGCCAACTATGAAGTTTAAATTGGTAGCTCCAAATCTGTTCTATAAATTTCAGCAACAGCTGATTTGCCAGAATTTCAATGTTATCTTCATGCTTGAATTAAAAAAAAAAAAGAACAAAATAAAATTAACCAGGCTCTAGTGATTTACTTAAGAGAATGCATGAACCATCACATCCAATTTTTTTCCTTCACAAGAATGTTCCTATAAATATTTTTGCCCCTCTTGCATTATTTCACAATTTATTATAGTTGTAGAGTCATGAATTTTGCCAATGGCTTAGGAAACTAAGAAACTGTATATTTATGACTAGACGAGTACATAATATGAACATAGTGTTCTAAAAGAATCATTTTATATCGGAGTATTGAGCTCAAGGAATAAAGAATTTTATTTTGCTTGTAACGGAGCCAAGATCAGCATATGCTTGAGTAATCTGCAGGAAAGACAGCAGCAGTGCTAAGGGGAAATTATATATCTATGATAACTAGTGAACAGTACTTATTAAGAACTAAGAATTTGGGAGCTTTATAAAAAGCATTTCAGAGGAAATTCTGGCATATGCCCAAAAGGATATGACTGTTCTGAGAGAGCTATGAGGTGCCAGTTGCTTTAAATTACTAAACTCTCCCTCTGGACTCCTTTCTTGATTTTTCTGGAGATAACATTAAGCTATAGCTCCATATCTTTGAAAATTCATTTCATAGTATCTGTATCCCTGGCTGGTAAAGACCCTCGCCTAGTTGCATGAATATTGATGGATCCCATGGAATGAGGTGATATGATTCAATCACAAGCAATTACTAAAGGATTTTGAAAAGTAATAGCTCCAAATTATCTTGTAAAGTTGAAGATTATCTGAGAAGAGCTATCATAAAATTGAGAATTGAACAACAAAATAAAGAAATGAACCATCTACTGGACTATTGATTTCTTTGTTTAAAAGCAGGGACTACTTTGAAGATTTTATTTAAAATAGTATTTATGTTTTTAAGGGACAGAAATAAAATATGAATATCATATTCTGTTATTCACAAAAAAAGACGCTATGTAAACAAGGATTCTTGGCCACCAAAACTTCTGAAAATAAATGACTATTTTGTCATATACACTTTTCTCAGTAATTTTTAATGTTTTCTGATAATACATGCCTTAATTTATCAGGATGTTTTGATTACCCTAAAAACAATTTTGACTTATTTTTCTATAACAGTTTATCTAATTTTCCAGCTTGTAATAAAATCAACATATTACACAATTAATAAGCAAAAAATTAAACATGTGAGATAGCTTAAAGAAATATAAAACTTAAAGCTACCCAGAGACTTAGAGAATGTTAAACTTTTCAATAGAATGTGATGTGGCTAATTTTGCAAAAAGAAGAGATTGGAAAGTTTGTCTAGATATGGCATCTTTTTATGAGTGTTGAGTCACGAACTAATTGTATTTTAGGCATAAACTAAAAGCATTCTTCTCAAGATACTTTATGAAACAATTAGCAGTTTGGTAGTGACTGCTTTGTCAGAGATGCTGTTTTAAGATTGATTATATTATATTGCTTAGAATGTGACTTAAAAACTTCACATGGAGGATACTGATTAGGCTAGAGGATAGAGAGCAAGAAGAGTGGAGAGAACTCACTGAGAAAACAAGATATCTAAGAGATTAGATATGAGTTGGAATCAAGTGATCAGCTAGGAATAAAAGTAGGAATATCAACAATAGTAATAATAATTAATATTACCAATTGCTTTATATAAACTATGTACAGTTACCTTATTTAATTCTTACTATTCTTTCCATAAACTAGAAAATTTTATCACTCAAATCTTACAAATAAAACACTAAATTATAAAATAAATTTAGTTTTGGACTTGTGTGGTTTAAATAATCTATCTATTAAGCTCCAAAATGAACATGTCAGTAGGCATTTGGACACATGAGTTAGAATCCCAGGAGAAAAATTCTGTCTAGAGATATACATTTGAAAGTTATTGGACTATGATTGATAAATCAAGTCATAGAAGTACATGAGATAAAGTTTTATGCCACTGGATGGGAAATTACCTTTGGATTTTTGGTCATTAATGATCACAATAAACACTATTACAGTCCCTGGTGGTCTAGTGGTTAGGGTTCAGTGTTCTCACAATAAACACTATGTTGAAGGAGTAGAAGGAACAAAAGCTACATGGTGCACAACTAAAGAATGAAGAATACTCTTCTAAGATGTTTATTATTAATAAAGGAGATAGAGTGATAACTACTTTGTTGTAACAAAATATCTGGCTATGAAAAAATAAATTTTAAATAGGCACATTGGCTGGTAGTAGGCTGCAAATGTCAACATCTAAATTTTTGTCTAAATAAAAGTTCTTTATTAGCTTTTGAAAATAAGAAAAATACAGTATCAAAAAACTATTATTTAAAATTCCAGCTGCTTCTTGCATCTTTCTCAATGTTGGCTTAAGAAAAATAGTACTATGGGAAAAAAGAAATGATGAAACAAATTGTTGATATACTCTAGAATCTTTGTACTTAAGACCTAGCCAAAACATTTGTGATCCTCAAATAAGATGTTAGCAATCAACAACGACTGATGTGAATTTGAAGATCTATGTTTATTAGATGGAGAGAATCAATAAAAATCATTATTTATGAAAAACTACCTTTTTATTTGCTTTGGTTGTGTCTTATGACAATCTCAATTTCACTCATTTTGAGATTCAAGTCACTAAGCAATATTGTATTTATACTAGAAAATAATAATATTTTCACTGCTTTCTGTCTAATAATAGACAAGAGCAATGCACAAAATAAATAGCAATTCAAAAAAATTGGTAAGACATTTTGTACATCTTACAAAATAAAAGTGGATACATTTAAAATGACATTTTAGTCATCACTGGAAATATAACTATAAAGATATGGAATTGCATGAAAGTGTTCTGATTTTATCTTATTTTGTAATGGGCACTGCCATCTGTTCCGCACAATTGAAGGAATATACCAGACTACAAAAATAGAAACATAAATCAATAGAACAGAATGGAAAACCCAGAAATAAAGCCATGCACCTACAACCAATCGATCGTCAACAAAGTCAACAAAAATGAACAAGGGGTAAAGGACACTCTATTCAATAAGTGGTGGTAGGAAAACTGGCTAGAAATTTGCATAAGAATGAAACTGGGCCCTGCTTTTCACCATATATGTAAATTAACTCAAGATGGACTAAAGATTTAAATGTAAAATCTCAAACTATAAAAACCCTAGAAAACCTAGAAAAATGCTTCTGGACATCAGCCTATGTGAACAATATATAATTAAGATTTCAAAAGTAATTGGAAAAAATAAAAATGGACAAATAAAACTTTTATCAAACGAAAGAGCTTCTACACAGCAAAAGAAACAATAAACAGAGTAAACAGGCAACTTATAGAATGGGAGAAGATATTTGCAAACTATGCATCTGACAATGGATTAATATCCAGAATCTATAAGGAACTTAACAGCAAGAAGAACAAAATAATAATAACTCCATTGACAAGTGGGCAAAGCACACAAACAGACATGTCTCAATAGAAGGCATACAAGAGCCAACAAACATGAAAACAATGGTCAACATCACTAAGCCTCAGGTAAATGTAAATTAAAATACCATCTTACACCAGTCAGAATGGCTATTATTAAAAAGTCAGAAAATAACGGCTGTTGGTGACAATGCAGAGAAAAGGGAATGTTTATACATTGTTGGTGGGAATGTAAATTAGTTCAACTTCTATAGAAAACAGTATGGAGATTTCTCAAATAGCTAAAAATAGAACTACCATTTAACCCAGCAATCCCAGTACTGGGTATCTATCCAAAGGACAAGATATTGTTTTACCCCAAACAAACAAACAAACAGACAAACAAACAAACAAACCCTCCACTTGGGTGTTTACCACAGCACTATTCAAAATAGCAAAGTTATGGAATCAACCTAAATGTCCATCAGTAGTGAATTGGATAGAGAAAATGTGCTACATATGCTCCATGGAACACTATACAGCCATAAAAAAGAATGAAATCATGTGCTTTGCTGGAGGCCATTTTCATAAGTGAATTAACACAGAAACAGAAAATTAAATACTGCATGCTATCACTTCTAAATGGAAGGTAAATACTGGGTACCCAAGGAAAAGACTCTCTGAAGTGGGGAGAGCGGTAGAGGGGAAACGGTTGAAAGACTACTTATTGGTTACAGAATTTTTGCTTTTTTTTTAAGGGTTAATTCACATTTTCAAGCATAGTTTTTATTGCCACTAATAGAGTTCACTTTCCATCTTAGTTAATACCAATAAAAATATCAGACTGTATTTTACCTTACTGTGTGAAGTGTATTTTCATGACCACCTGACATCTTCTGTTTCCTTCTTGATATGTCAATGGAATTTACTTTTTAATGATTCTTCAATGTTTATCATATTCTTATTATTTATTTGACACATATTTATTGGATTTAGAGATTGGGGTTAAATAGAAACTGAAAACTCAGCACTAACCAGTGTATTCAAATAACAAACTTACACATGTACCGCCTGATTCTAAAATTTAATAAATGAATATACCAGAGAAAGGATATGTTTTACTAAATGGGAAAGCTTTTTAAAAAAGCTTATATTAATTTCAGAAGCCCAAGATTACTTCTTTAGGTTTAAAAAATCATGCAACAATAACTTTTCTTAAGAAAACATGTAAAGTTGGTTGAAAATCCTACAAAAAGAATTTCTGTTAACCAAGTATCTTATGCTCATTTAAAAACAGCAGGAATAGATTTTTTTCTATAATCCTTGATCTTTTTATACCCACTGTTTCCATAATCAAGTCATTTAAAAATAATGAAACTGAAAATTGTCTGAACAATTACCCTTCACCTAAAAGAAAAAAGGAACAACTTTTTTATTATCTAGTAACACCAATTTATTCGATGCTCTGCACACATAACACATCAATTAGAGTTGGTAGCTATAGGATAAGGCTGATTCTAAACATGAATCATAGACCAGAGGTGAATGACAATTTTCACTTTTCCTTAAGTGTGAATTCACATTTTCAATCATAGTTTTTATTGACACTAATAGATTCCATTTTCCATCTTAATTTTTATTACCAATAAAAACACCAGTTCCTATCTTACCTTACATAACTTCATGACCATCTGAAATCTTCTGTTTCCTTCTTGAAATGCCAATGCAATTTACTTTTTAATGACTCTTCAAAGGTTTATCATACTCTTATTTATTTGACACATATTTATTGGATTTCTTCTCAAATCAGAAGATAAAGTAATGAATCATACAAACTAGTTACCCTGTCCTTACACCGCTCATATTCTAGTGGAAAAGGTAAACAAAAAACGACTCATTGCTGTAAAGGGTGATGGTAAAGGGAACATGCAGATTTCTGTTAAATTATTAGTCAGGAGATTCCAAAGTAGTCTGTTGGGATCAATAAATTCCTCCTGAAAAAAATGAAGTTTTCAGTTAGAATAAGAAAAGAAATAAGTTCCCTAGGAAGAGGCTGGAAAGAGATACAGAGAGTGTTCCAGGCAGAAGAAACAGCATGTACAAAATAGCCAAGAAGAGTTTTAAAAAATTATTTTAAAAGGCATGTATATCTCTTTTTCAACTAGCTTGAGGTCCCTATAGGCAAGAGAGCAAGGTCTATTATTGCTTCCTGTGTCTTCCACACTTTTTAGAACACCTCACACTTAGTAATCTAATACAGGCTTACCTTGTTTTATATTGATTTGCTTTATTGCAATTCACAGATACAGCTTTTTTATTTTCTTCCCAGATTGAAGGTCTGTGGCAACCTTGTGTTGGGCAAGTCGATTGGCACCATTTTTCCAACAACATGTGTTTACTTTACGGCTCTGTGTCATATTTTGATCATTCTTACAATATTTCAAGTTTTTAAATTATTATATCTATTATGGTGATCTGTAATCAGTGATCTTTGATATTACTATTTTAAATGTTTGACAACATCACAACAAACTAATGAAATAAATATTGTGTGTGTTTTGACTGTTCCACTGCCTGGCTGTTACCCCATAACTTTCCGTTTTCAGGTATCTCTATTGCCTGAGACACAGGAATATTGAATTTAGGTCAATTAGCAACCCTGCAATGACATTCAAGTCCAAGTCAAGTGTCCAAGTCAAAGGAAGAATTGAATGTTTCTCGCTTTAAATAAAAAACTAGAAATGATTAAGCTTAGTGAAGAAGGTATGTTGAAGTTTAGATAGGCCAAATGTTAGACCCTCTCTACCAAACAGGTAGCCATGTTATGAATACAAAGAAAATTTTCTTGAAGGAAATTAGAAGTGTTACTCCAGTAAACACTCAAATAATAAGAAAGCTAACCAACTTGTTACTAATTTGGAGATAGTTTTAGTGTTCTGGATAGATCAGATTAGCCAAAACTTTCCCTTAAACCAGAGCCTTATCCAGTACAAGCCCCCACTTAGTTCTGTCAAAGCTGAAAGAGATGAGAAAGTTGTAGAAGAAGAGGTTGGTTTATGAGGTTTAAGAAAAGAAGCTGTCTCCATAACATAAATGTTCAAAGCAAAGCAGCACTTGCTGATGGAGAAACGGCAAGTTTTCCAGAAGATCTAGATAAGATCATTGATAGAAGTGAATACACCAAATAACAAAATTTTAATATAGATGAAACAGCCTTCTATTGGAAGAAGGTGTTATCTAGGACTGTCATAGCTAGAGAGATGCCATTGTCTAGTTTCACAGTTTCGAAGGAAAGTTTGACTTTCTTGCTAGAGCTAAATCAGCTAGTGACTTTAAGTTGAAGCCAATGTTCATTTGCCATTCCAACAGTACTAGGGCTCTAAAGAATTATGCTAAATCCACTATAAATGAAACTACGAAACTTGGATGACAATATATCTGTTTATAGCATGTTTTACAGAACATTTTAAGCCCGCTGTGGAGATCTACCTTCAGGAAAAAATATTCCTTTCAAAATATTACTTCTCATTGAACAGTAACAACGAGTCTAGTCAACCAAGAGCCATGATGAATATGTACAAGGAAATTCATTTTTTTTCATGCCTACCAACACAACATCCATTCTAAATCCCGTGGATCAAAGAGTAATTTTGATTTTCAAATTTTATTATTATTATTTTATAATTTTTATATTTTAAAGATGTGGGGTACAAGTCAGGATTGTGTACATAAATGGTTTATGTACAGGTGAAGTTTGGGCCTCTCATCTCAAGTTGTGTTATTTAAGAAATATATTTCTTTTTTTTTTGAGTTGGAGTCTCACTTTTGCCCAGGCTGAAATGCAGTGGCACACTCATAGTCACTGTAGCCTAGACCTGCTGAGTTCAAGCAATTCTTCTTCTTCAGCCTTCCAAGTAGCTGGAACTACAGGCATGCGCTACCATGACTGGCTAATTTTTAAAATTATTGTAGAGATTAGGTCTCGCCAAGTGACCCAGGTTGGTCTCAAACCCCTGGGCTCAGGCAATCCTCTCACCTCGGCCCCCCAAAGTGCTGGGATTACAGACTTGAGCCACAGCGCTGGGAAGAAATATATTTCATGAGGTCACAGGTGTCATAAATAGTGATTATTTGAATGGATTTATTTGTGGTTGAAAACTTGCTGGAAAGGATTCACCATTCTAGATTTTATTTTGAATATTCATGATTCATGGGAAGAGATCAAGATTTAACTGTAACAGCAATTTGGAAGAAGTTAATTCCAAGCCTCTTGGATGACATGGAGAGGTTTCAAACTTAAGTGGAGAAAGTACCTGCAGATGTAGTGGAAATAGAACTAGAATTACATGTGGAGCCTGAAGATGTGACTGAATTGCTGTAGTCTCATGACAAAACTTGAACAGATGAGGAGTTGCTTTGTATGAATGAGCAAATGAGGCGATTTCTTGAGATAGAAAATACTCCTGGTAAAGTTCCTATGAACATTGTTGAGATGGCAACAAAGATTTAGAATATTACATAGACTTAGTTGACAAAGCAGCAGCAGTATTTGAGAGGATTGAAATTCTGAAAGAAGTTATACTATGGGTAAAATGCAGCCAAACAATATTGCATGTTACAGAGTAATCTCTCCTGAAAGGAAGCACTAACCAATGTGGTAAACTTCATTGTTGTCTTATTTTCAGAAACTGTCACAACCACCCCAACCTTCAGCAACTACCACCCTGATCAGTCAACAGCTATTAACATGGAGTAAAGACCCTCCACCAACAAAAAAGATTACAACTCACTGAAATCTCATTTAATTGTCAGCATTTTAAAAAAATAAAATATTTTTAAACTAAAATATGTATGTTGATTAGATATAATGCTTTTGTATACTTAATAGACTACAGTATAGTGTAAACATAACTTTGATATGCACTGGAAAACCAAAATATGTATGTGATTTGCTTTAGTGTGATATTGACTTTATTATGGTGGCCTGAACCGAACCTACAATATCTCCATGGTATGCTTATAGTTGATTACCAATAGATATAGAATAAAAGCACACACAATTTCAAAGGTGTGATAGTTATGACTTGTTACATAAGGACTAATTTGTAGATTTAGTTAAAGGTAATAACAATAGACAGTGTTTCTCAGGGGCACGTAGAAAGGTTGATATGAGAAGAACATTAACTATTGTGTCAAAAGAATTTAGGATAATTTGGAGGGCATAAGCATGTGGCCCATCCAGACTCTTGTTTTCAAAATTCTTAATTTTCTATGCTTATACTGAGTGTGGAGAGATAATAGCGCAGAAGTAAAAAAACAAAAGGAGGCCAGTATGGACTGGTAATCAGGCTCCTACTAGAAAAAGCTACAGGAGATTCTAAGTATGTATTTCTTTAAACATTTAAAATAGTATTTTAGCTATTGCCAAGATGTAGAAATTGTAATTTCAAATAGGCAAAGCTAATATTTGCAGACATAACAACAACAATTAACAATATTTGTTCCTTCAAGTTCTTGATAGCAAAACATCTATATTTCTAAAAGAGTCCAGGGAAGGCTCAAAAGCCAATGTTATAAAGAAACTTGTAAGCCAAGTTGGTGGAAAACAAAAACCATTACTGAACAAAGACAGTAATAGAGATTTATTCTGAGATATGATATATAGGAATGTATTTTAAGGAATTTAGACAGCTTTCATGAATTGTTCCTGCCATCTCAGCCCAAAACTTTATGACAGGAGCCTTTTGTACATATAGCTGCTCACAAGGGATCAACTTGTTGGCAATGCTTAGCAACAAGTCTCCTCAAATGCCTTCTGCTGGCAACACCATCTGGCCCAGGATATATTGCCAGCAAGACTTGTTAATCAGCATTCATTGGCTCTCTCTCCTTTGATCCTTTGCCTAACTCACAGTTCAGAGGAAAAAATGAATCGATAATACATCTACACAACATATATTAGCAATAGGTCTTTGTGAAATTATTTTATTTTTTTCAATACTAAATATGCCTTTTTAGCTTTCTGCATTTGACTCTATATTAATTGTTAAATGATTCGTGCATTTCAAAAACAGACATGTCTACATAAAATGCTACATTTTAAAGTTTTTTTTATTTACCATGAAAGACAGGGACCATGATTTATAAATATTGAACTGAGATAATAATGGACATATTAATAAAAGTAATAATAAAATATAATATTGTGGTTAATATATCATTAGTTAATTTTATTAATAATATTATCTTGTTTTGTACCATTTATAAACCAGGAACCACGTTTAATCACTCCCAAACTCTATTATATATTCACTGTTAGACATACTGTACAGCTAAGTAAGAGTCTCAGAAAAATTGTAAAACTTGGTCAAATTCACACAGCCAGTAAGTTAGAGGATTAAAATGTAATTTATGGCCTTCCAGATTGTTTTTGGCTTATTTTGTAGTATTTTAACTACCTTTTAAGATGAGACAAGAATATTTTTCTTTTGGTCTTTTCTTTTTAAAAAAATTTCTGATCACTTAAAAACCTTTATTTTCTTTCTTTTTTTTTCTTTGCTGCTTTTTTTTTCTTTTAGATATGTGAGGTACAATTCAGGGTTAGGTAAACAAATGTTCATTGTGCAGGTACCTTTGTTGATGAGGTGTGCCCCCTATCTATCCCCTGGCAGTTTCTCACTACTGTCAATATTTTTCTTATAGTATTACAATATTTGTTCAAGGTTCACTTATGAGTGAGAGCATTTGATACTTGATTCTTTGTTTCTATGATAGATCACTCAGTATTATAGCCTCTAAGTTCATACAAGTTGCTGCAAAGTTCATAATTTTGTCTTTCTTTATGACTGTATAATATTCCATCATGTATATGTACCACTTTTTTTTTAATGCAGTCCTCTTTTGATGGGCAGCTCGCTTGTTTCTATGATTTTGCTATTGTGAATAATGCTGCAATAAACATGCATATGCAGGTATTTTTTCATAGAGTGATTTGAGTTCCTCTGTTCTTCCAGGTAAATTCCCAGTAGGGGGTTGGCAGGGTCATATGAGATGTCAATTTTTAGGTCTTTTAGGCATCACTGCACTGTTTTCCACAGAGGCTGTACTAGTTTACACTTCCACCAACAGTGTAGAAGTGGTCCCTTTTCACTGTGTCCTCTCCAGCATCTGTTGTTTTGTGAGTTATTGATTATGGCCATCCTGACTGGAGTTAGATGATATCTCAGTGTGGTTTTAATTTGCATTTCTTTGATGACTAGTGAGGCTGAGCGTTTTTCATGTATCTGTTGACTGCTTGTATGTCTTCTTTTGAGAAGTGTTTATTCATATTTTTTGCCCACTTTGTAATGGAGCTGTTTGATTTTTTTTTTCTTTTTGTCACACTTGCATTCCTTGTAGATCCTAGATGTTAAGCCTTTGTCAGATATACAGTTGGTGAATATTTTTTCCCAGTTTGTGGGCTGTGTCCCCACTCTCTCAATGGTTTCTTTGGCTTTGCAGAAGCTTGTTATTTTAATGAGGTCTTATTTGTCTATCTTATCTCTTATGGCATGGTTACTTGTAGTTTTGATCAGGAATTGGTTGCCAGTTCCAATTTCTATAAGGGTATCTTCTGCGTTTTTTAAGGTTCTTGCAGTTTGAGGTTTGACATTTAGGTCTTTGATCCATTTAGAGTTGATATGTGTGTATGGTAATAGGTAGGGGTCATGTTTAATCTTCTGCGTGGGGTCAGCCAGTTTTCCCAACATCATTTACTGAATAGGTTCTCCTCTCCCCAGTGGTTTATGATGGAGGATTTGTTGAAAATGAGTTGGTTGAGAAATTGATATTTTGCTTCTGGAATCTCTATACTGTTCCTTTAAAAAAAATATTTTAAAGAAATATGTACTTCTCCAAAGATGGTTTTAGTTATAGCCAATAGATTTTGGCTTGATGTTGTATTAGTAAGGGCAGAGTAACAACTAAAACAACCTCCCAAATCCTTAATTGCATAACACAATAAAGGATTATTGATTCCTCACTTTACTGTCTCATGTGGGTTTTTGGAAGGAGTCTCCACTGGCCTCTTTTATTTAGAACCTCTACTCAGTCATTCCTAAGAGCCAAAAACTTCAAGTGGTTTCTCTGCATTTGAAAGAGGTGGGTTGAAATTTCCCCCATTCCAATTGTGCTGTTAACCAGTTCTTTTTAAAAATTACAAATAGGTTTTTAGTTATATATTTAGGTGTCTGACAAATTATTACTCACAGATTTATGATAGTTGTTTTTATAGATTGTGCCTTATACCTTTATTTTAATGTGCCACTGTACTTTCTTTTTACTATTAATCTCCCTTTTTTTTCTGATCAAATGTATTTGCTGTTTGCTGTTTTATTCAAATTGTTTATTTGAGAATTCACTGTATGGATTCTTACATTTTGCAAATATCTTTCTTTCTTCTTGAAAGATGATCATTTGACTAGGTATAGTAATTTCACTTTGCAATTCTGTTTTCTTAGTTGTAGCTACTATTCCACCATTTTCTAGTTTTAAGTGTTTCAAGTAAGAATACATATGACTGTATTATTTGGTTTTCCTTTTAAGTAACTTGACTTTTTAATATACAAAACTATAAGAAGTCTTTATAATGAAAATAAGTGTTTTTTTAAATTTTTTATTTATCAATATATTTTATTATGATATTGAGGGGTACAGTTAAGGGTTAGGTACACAAATACATTTCATTCAGGAACCCTGTTGATAAGAGGTGATTCCCTATCCCCAGACAGATGTTTGCTACCATTAATCCCATTTCCCCCCCCCATAGTTTCCCACTACTGTCAGTCATTTTCTTATAGTATTACATTGGATCTTCAAGGTCCATTATGTGAGTGAGAACATGTGATACTAGGATCTTTGTTTCTGTGAGATGTCACTCAGTATTATAGACTCTAGTTCCATCCAGGTTGCTGCGAAATTCATGATTTTGTTCTTTTTCATGGCTGCATAGTATTCCATTGTGTATATGTACCACATTTTTTAATCCAGTCCTCTTTTGATGGTTAGCATGGTTGCTTCCAGGTTCTTGCTATTGTGAACAATGCTGCGATAAACATACGTGTGAAGGTATCTTTTTTATAGAGTGATTTGAGTTCTTCAGGATATATTCCCAGTAGGGGGATTGTGGGGTCATATGGGAGCTTGATATTTAGAGTTTTTAGCAATCACCACACTGCTTTCCACAGAGGTTGCCCTAGGTTACACTCCCACCAATAGTGTAGAAGTGTTCCCTTTTCACTACACCCTCTCCAGCAGCTGTTATTTTTTGAGTTGTTGATAATTGCCATTCTGACTGGAGTTAGGTGGTATCTCAGTGTGGTTTTGATTTGCATCTCCCTAATGATTAGTGAGATTGAACATTTCTTCATGTGCCTGTTGGCTGCTTGGATGTCTTCCTTTGTGAAGTGTCTGTTCATATCTTTTGCCCAATTTATAATAGAGTTGTTTGTTTTTTTCTTTTCAGCACGTTTGAGATCCTTGTAGATCCAAGATGTTAAGCCTTTGTCAGACCTGTTGTTGGCAAATACTTTTTCCCAGTCTGTACGCTGTCTCCCTGCTCTCTTGATGGTTTCTTTGGCTTTGCAGAAGCTTGTCAGTTTAATAAGGTCCCACTTGTCTATCTTCTCTCTTATGACCTGGGGGTTTCAGGTTTTGTTCAGGAATTGGAAGCCAGTTCCAACTTCCATGAGGGTATGTCCTTCATTTTCTAAAGTTTTTATTGTTTGAAATTTTACAGTTAAGTCTCTGATCCATTTGGAGTTAACCTTTGTGCATGGGGATAGATAGGAGTCCTGTTTCAATCTTCTGCATGTGGTCAACCAGTTTTCCCAGCACCATTTACTGAATAGGTTCTCCTCTCTCCAGTGATAGGTGGTGGAGGCTTTGTCGAAGATGAATTGGTTGAGAAATTGAGGTTTTGCTTCTGGAATCTCAATTCTATTCCGTTGATCTATATGCCTGTTCCTATACCAATACCAAGCTGTTTTGATGACTGTAGCTTTAAGTAAAGTTTGAAGTCTGGTAATGTGATACCACCTGTTTTGTTTTTTTTGTTTTTTTTTTTTTTTTTGCTGAGGATTGTTCTAGCTATTCTTGGTCTTTTATGTTTCCATATGAATTCCTGTGTTATTTTTTCTAGGTCTGAGAAGAATGTTGCTTGGTAATTTGATGGGTATTGCATTGAATTTGTAGATTGCCTTAGGTAAGATGGACATCTTCACAATGTTGATTCTTCTGATCCATGAGCATGGGATATTTTTCCACTTATTTGTGTCATCTTTGATTTCTTTGAGCAGTGTTTTGTAGTTTTCATTGTAAAGGTCTTTCATATCTCTGGTTAGGAAGATGCCAAGGTATTTCATTTTTTTTGTGGCTATTGTGAATGGAATTGTGCTTTTTATTTGGGTTTCTATTTGTTTATTATTGTTGTAAAGAAATGTGATTGTCTTTTGCACATTTATTTTGTATCCTGAGACATTGCCAAAGGCCTTTATCAGTGTAAGGAGGTTTTTGACAGATTCTCTTGGGTTTTCAAGGTACACAATCATATCATTTGCAAAGAGATAACTTGACTTCCTCTTTTCCTATTTGGATACCCCTGATTGCCTTCTCTTCTCTGATTGCTCGAGCTAGGACTTCCAATACTATGTTGAATAGGAGGGGTGAGAGTGGGCATCCTTGTCTTGTTCCAGTTTTCAGGGGAAATGGTTCCAATTTTTGTCCACTTAGGAGTATGCTGGCTGTGGGTTTCTCGTAGATGGCTTTTACTATTTTGAGGTATGTTCCCTGTATGCCTAGATGTTCGAGGGTTTTTATCAAGAAGGGGTGCTGGATTTTATCAAAAACTTTTTCTGCATCTAATGATATAATCATGTGGTTTTTGTTTTGACATCTGTTGATGTATTTAATTACATTTATGGTTTTATGAATGTTGAACCAGCCTTGCATCCCAGGAATGAAACCTACTTGGTCATGATAGATGATTTTTGAGATGTTTTATTGAATCTGGTTTCCTAGGATCTCGTTGAGGATTTTAGCATCTATGTTCATCAAAGATATTGGTCTATAGTTCTCTTTCTTTGTTGGATCTTTACCTGGTTTGGATATCAGTGTGATGTTGGCTTCGAAAAATGATTTGGGGAGAGTTCCATCTTTTTCAATTGCATGGAATACCTTCAATAGGATTGGTATCAGCTCCTCTTTAAATGTCTTGTAGAATTCTGCTGGAAAACCATCTGGACCAGGGCTTTTTTTTTTTTGTAGGTAGTTTTCTTATTACATAGTCAGTTTCCTTGATTGTTATTCATCTATTTAGGGTCTCAGTTTCTTCTTGTTCCAACCTAGGTAGGCTGTGTAAAGTCAGAAAGTCCTCCATTTCCTTAAGGTTTTCAAGTTTGTTTCCATACAAGTGTACGTAGTAGTCTCCAATGATCTTTTGTATTTCTTCAGAGTCAGTTGTGACTTCATCTTTTGTGTTTCTGATTGTGCTTATTTGCGTTTTTTCTCATTTTTTCTTCATCAGTCTAGCTAGGGGACCATTGATCTTGTTTATCCTTTCTAAGAATGAGCTTTTTGTTTCATTGATTTTTTTGTATTATCTTTTTGTCTTCTATGTCCTAGATTTGGGCTTTTACTTTGGTGATCTAGATTCTTCTGCTGAAATTAGGGTTTTTGTGGTCTTGCTTTTCCAGCTTCCTTAGGTGGCTTGTTAGGTTGTTAATTTGTGATCCTTCCATTTTCTTCATGTGCGTTTGTAGGGATATAAATTGCCCTCTTACTACAGCTTCTAAGGCATCCCAGAGATTTTGGTAAGATTTTTCTATCTTTTCATTTGTTTCCAGGTATCTTTTGATCTCTCTTTTGATTTCATCATTGTCCCAGGAGTTGTTTAGCATCATGCTGTTTAGTGTACATGTCTTTGTGGGTTTTGGGAGGACCTTGTTGGTGTCAATGTTTATTTTTATTCCACTGTGGTCCGAGAAGGTACATGGTAGAATTTTGGTCCTTTTAAATTTGCTTATGCTTGATTTATGACCAATTATGTGGTTGATTTTAGAATACGTTCCATGTGGTGATGAGTAGAATGTATATTCTGTGGTCTTTGGATGGAATGATCTGTAGGTATCAATTAAGTCTTTTGGTCCAAAGTCACATTGAAGTTCCGGATCTCCTTGCTGATTTTTTGTCTGATGACCTGGCTAGGGTTGGGAGTGGGGTATTAAAGTCCCCAGTTATGATGGTGTTAGAGTCAATATATTTAGTTTTCCTAGAAGTTGCTTTATGAAAGTTGGTGTACCTATGTTGGGTGCATATATGTTTAGAATAGATATTTCTTGTTGATGGATTGAGCCTTTTATCTTTATGTAGTTGCCTTCTGTATCTTTTTTGGTTTTTAATAGCTTGAAGGGTATTTTGTCTGAAATTAAGATCGCTATTCCCCCTTTCTTTTGTATTCTGTTCGTCTGAAATTTTGTTTCCCTTCCTCTTACTTTGAGTCTGTGAGTGTCCTTTCTAGTGAGGTGAGTCTCTTGAAGGCAATAGATTGTTGCCTGATGATATTTTATCCATTTTGCCATTCTATGTCTTTTCAGTGGTGCATTTAGTTCATTCACATTTAGGCTAATAATTGAAATGCAAGAGTTGATCCTTGTCATAAGGTTCTTACAGAGTTGTTGTTCCTCTTTTTTTGTTGTCTTACTTTTGGTTTTGGAGTTGGTTCATGTGTGTTTTTAATCTTTTGCCTGTACTCTTGTGAAGAATGTTGTTGTTCTTTTTCCCTTTTCTTCTGTGTTCTGTACTTTATTAAGTGTTTCTTGTAGAGGTGGCCTGCTGGCAGCGTAGGTTCTTAGGGATTGGATATCTGGAAAAGATTTCAATTTTCCCTCACTAGTGAAGGTTAGTTTGGCTGTATGGGTTATTCTTGGTTGAAATTGTTTATCTTTTAGAACTTTGAAGATAGGGTTCCAGGCTCTCCTAGCCTGAAGGGTTTCAGTGGATAAATCTGCTGCTATTCTAATTGGTCTTCCCTGGTAGGTAGTCTGGACTTTTTCTCTTGCTGCCTTTAGGACTTTTTTCTTTTATAGCTACTTTGTTTAGGTGAATTATTTTGTGTCTGGGAGTTTATCTTCTCATTTATTGTTTTGCAGGGGTTCTCTGAATTTCTTGTGCTTGCATTTTTGCATCCCTGATGAGATGAGGGAAGTTTTCTTGAATGATTTCATGAGATGTTTGTTCCAATGTGACCTCTGACTCACTCTCTGCCTCAGGTAGGCCAATTACTCTTAGATTGGGTCTCTTGAAGTAATCATTCATCTCCTGAAGGTTTTGTTCTGACTTTTTAAGCTTCTTTTCTATGTTTTTGAGAGTTTGGGTTAGTTCTGTATTTTGGTCTTCAACTTCTGAGATTCTTTCTTCTGCTTGGCTAATTCTGCTTTCCATGCTAACTAGCTTGTTATTTATTTCCATCACAGTATTCTTTACTTCTGTTATTTCTGTCATCAGCTCCTTCCTATTTTCCTCTTGTCTCTCCTCAATTTTTTTAATTCTCTCTATTAATGCCTTGATGTCTGGGTTTGTTGCTTGTGACCAGTCATTCTGGGGGCTCTTCATTGTTTGTGTTCTGAAGTCTGTTTTCTCAGTGTCTGACCTCCCAGGCGTCTGTGTGAGCCCTGTGTTTTCTTTTAGTTTTTCTTCATTTGTGCAGATTTTCCCTCCCTACTTTTCCCTTCCCTCCACTTCCCCATCGTCTTTAATTCTGTTATTCAGGGGTGGAGGGGTTTCTTTTACTTCTGTTTGTTCAATATCCTATTCTTCCTAATATATTTCCTCTTGCTTTGTTCAGTTCTGGAGTTGGACTGTGGGTTGAAGGCCATCCTTTTTGTAGTTTTGGGATATAATTAAGGGGGAAGCTGTAATTCAAAACCTCTCTGCAGATTCTGGTGTTCATTAACAGCTGTATGGATAGTCTGAAACCCACTTCCCACTGCCTTGGAGTCTGTCCATGCAGTGGGGCTGTATGTTTACTCCCTGAAAGCAAAATGAGGTTAACAGAGGGGAGAAAATAGAGCAGGCAGTGGGGAGAGGGGAGGTGGAGAGAGAGAGAGGGGTGATAGGGAAAACAGGTGAGTGTACCGACTGGTAAGTGAAAAGAAACACAAAGACTGAAACAAATATAAAGAAAAACAGTAACCACGACTTGAAAACTAACCAACAACCATATAAAAATCTAAAACATACAATGATGCTAATGTACGCACTGATAAACCTCCTTATTGGTGTGCTGTTCCTTTATACAAATATGGGATTTACAGAGAAATAATAAAAAAGGAAAAGGGTGGGGGGAAGAATAGAAAAAAGAAAAAAAGAGGAAAAAAAGAGAAAAAAAGGAGGGGGGGATAGACTAAAGTCAGTAGACTAACAGAACTAGTCGAGCACACTCTGAGTCTTTTCCTTTTAAGTCCAATGTCCTTTCAGCTCTGATTTTTAGCTATCTTTGCAGGCTGGTAGAATTGTTCACCATTAGGGTCAGTTGCCCCTGGCCTGCTGTGAAGAACAGTTCAGATATGGGCCCCATTCCCAGTCTATCACTGAGATCTGGCTTTTTCCATTTTTCAAGCAGGATGAGCCTCCGTTATTCCCATTTTGATGTTATTACCTTGGTTCCCCAGCAGGTGGTGCTATCCTGCGCTACAGTCCAGAGGGTAGGGAGTCTGCTAAGGATCTGCAACTTGCAGCAGCAACTTCACCGGGGGGGGGGGGGGTTCCACAGGCTTTTCTCTGGGCTAGGGGCATGGCGTGGCAGCGGAGATCTCAGAAGATCCTGCTTGCGGAGCTTCATGATCTGAAGTCGTGAGTGGCTTCAGGTATGAGCTGGGAATGTCTGCAGTGGCGGTATCCACAACTGCAGGAGCAGCCCAGTCCCACTGCAGCGACTGCAGGAGCAGCCCGGTTGGTTGCAATATCCGAGTTGCGATGGCGGGTGACAGAGGCAACTAAGCTCCCTGTGAAGAGCAGGCTGCAGAAGATGGGGTCTGCAGCCCCTGGGAGAGAGTTAGGGTCTTTATGGGTGTCCTCTTTCGCAGAGGGTTTCACATACCCTGCCGGCCCATCACCATCTTGCCGGAAGTCCCATTGAAAATTTACAATATGCGGATGCATGCAATTTTCATTCTATGTTAAGCTTTTGTTTTTATTTACTTTATTCTTTTTTATTTTTGTGGGATTTCTATTTGACATTTAGAACTCTTGTCTCTATCCACAAACTTATGATTTTTCTCTCTAATCTCTATTTTTATTTATGTTTTGAAGTCTGCAAATTTTTTTCTACTTGAAACTATGTAAAATATTGACATTATTTGGTCTTTCCTTCAAATCACACACTGAATATTTGTTGGACTCTCATAGCTTTTTTTAGTTATAGTGTTTTATTGTGCTGTGATTGAATCTCCCTAGGTTATCTGATTGGTGGTGGTGGTGTTCAATTTGTCTTCTTATCTTAAATAAACTTTATTTCCTTTGAGACTAATTCTGAGTTCATGTCCATTCTTCTCTCTCTAGCTACTAGGACTTTTCAGGTGTGAGATTATTTGTCTCGCTCATTTCATGAAACGACTTGATTCTAAACATATTGGAAGACGTAATGCCCCTCAGATTCCATATAAAAAGACAGCAGTTTATTATTTATTTAAAAGTGTAGTATATTTCATTTGTGCACAATCATTCTTTGGTCTCAGTAGAAGAACTCAGGTTAGAAAAGCACAAAATTGACTCAGGACAAAGAAATCAATACTAATTCAATATAAGCATATAAGAAATTATAGAATGAAACAGTTAAACCCCATAGGAAGAAATGGAAGGCAGACAAACAAGTACATTTGTGTTTTCCAGATTATATCAACATTGTGGACTTCTTCTAGGGTAATTTGGTACTCTAGGAAAACTGTTTGACAGTACCATTGGAAATAATTTTTTAAAGCTCACATAAATATTCTTAAATGTATCGGTGCTCATGTAAGAACTTTAGACATACATAATTCAAGCACAAATAACAAGAGGAAATCAATAAGAAAGTATAGAATTGAAGCCAGATTTACAACTGAAACATTTTCTGAAACATGTGACCTAGACTTTGGGACTTTACTACTGTCCAAGAATACTGAAGGAATAAAGCCCAGGACTCATATAAGATAGGGAGTCTAAAAGAACAGCACCCCCACACACAACTGAAACCTCATATAGTAACATCTTCAATGTGAGTTTGAATAAAAAACATAGTGCTTTCACTCTAAATACTTTATAAGAAAAAAATAATGTACCAAACTGAGAAATCAGAAACATTTTAAAAATTATTAGACATAAAGATATATATATTTAAAGAAATAAAAATTAAGCCTGAATAAATGCAAAGGAACTAAGAAACTACAAAAAACTTTACCTGTACGATGACCACTTATATACCTAATCCTGAATTATATCCCATGTTTTAAAAAAATTATTAAATGCATAGCTTCATTTGGAAAGCATCTCTGTGATTCAGCATCTTCCTATTCAGAAACATACCATCATTAGAAAATATTGTGAGATATTGAAAGAAAATAATTGAACTTTGCCTTAGCAGAATTTTTAAAATTAAAAAAAAAAGTGTTTATTGGAACATTGTTCACAGTAGCAAGAACATGGAAAAAACCATGCTGCCCATCAAAAGAGGATTGGATAAAAAAAAATATGGTACATATACATGTTGGAATATTATGCAGCCATAAAGAAGAACAAAACCATGAACTTCACAGCAACCTGAATGGACTTAGAGTCTATAATACTGAGTGATCTTTCACAGAAACAAACAAATGAGTATCACATGCTCACTCATTAGAGGACCTTGAACAATTATTGTAATACTGTAAGAAAAAGATTGGTGGTAGCAGGAAACTGCTGGGACAGGAGCAGTAAGCGGAATTGGCAGTAGTGGAAGTCTGTCTGAGGAAGGCAGGGGCACATCTCATCAACAAGGGTACCTGCATAGTGAACATTTGGATACCTAACCCTGAATTGTACCCCACATCTTTAAAATAAGAACATTAAAAGTTAAAAAAATAAAATAAAATAAAAAAGAAGCAACTCATACAATTTGTATAAATTATAAAATACAGTAAGTAATTGAAATAAAAATTTTTATGAACATATTAAATATATAAAGTTACACAAAATTAAAAAGAGCATTAACAAATTGGAACATAAATTTAAGTAATTATTACAAATAAAGTAGACACAAGTTGGAAAATATGAAAGAGCTAAATATAAACAAATATTCCAAAAAAAGTAATGTTTTTTGGGTTATAAAATAAAAATAAAAATTTATAATTATAATAGCATCTAAGTTGGGAATTGGTGAATGCATTTAAAGTGCTCTAAAAGGCCAAGGAATTTGGAAGAAAAGGATAAAAATTCTACAGAAATCTGGATTTTGAGAAGTTTAAAATGCTTATGCTAATCATTAAAATGTAATTTCAGCATGCATAGCTTCAAATGTATAGAATATATAACTTCCAAACTAGTAGTGATAAAGCAGAATGAGAAAAAAGTATAAAATTAATTCAAAAGAAGAAAGAATGGAGAGAAAATTAACCAGTATTAGTGGTATAAGACAGCTGAAGAAAGCCGGGCTTGGTGGCTCAGCCAGTAATCCTGTGCCTTTGGGAGGCTAAGATGAGTGAATTGCCTGAGCCCACAGGTTCGAGACCCACCTGGGCAACTTGGCGAGGCCTCATTTCTACAATAAATCAAAAATGAGCCGGACGTGGTAGTGTGCACCTATAGTTCCAGCTACTTGGAAGGTTGAGGCAGAAGGATTACCAGAGCCCAGCTGGTCGAGGCTGCAGTGGCTGGAAGAGGCCACTGCACTCCAGTCTGGGCAACAGAGTGAGACTCCAACTCAAAAAATAAAAAATTGAAAAATAAGATAGCTGAAGAAATAAAATTGTTTTTGAAATAAATTCAAATATATCTATAATTACTAGACAATGTTGACTTGACTTAACTATGTAGTTTACAAGAAACGTAACAAAAATGTGAAGTTGCAGAACATTTGATAGCAAAATAATTTTTTTTTTGAGTTGCAGTCTCACTCTATAGCCCAAGCTGGAGTGCAGTGGCACGTTCACGGCCACCGCAACCTTGACCTGCTGGTCTTAGGCAATCCTTCTGCCTCAGCCTTCCAAATAGCTGAAACAACAGATGCACGCCGCCATGCCTGGCTATTTTTTGTGATTTATTGTAGAGACAAGGTCTCACAAAGTTGCCCATACTGGTCTCGAACCCCCAGGCTCAGGCAATCCTCTTGCCTTGGCCTCTCAAAGTGCTGGGATTACAGACTGAGACAATGTGCCCCGCCGCAAAATAACTTTTAAAAGTAAGCTGATACAGTTATTTGTAATTCTAGACAAAGTAATGTTCAATATAAATACATTTATAAGATAAATATAGTCATTTCGTAAAGGAATAAGTTTAATTTAATTCAACAGGAAGAATCAATAATTCAAAATTTGCTAACATCTAATTATGTATCTTTGCAATATGTAAAGCAAAAGTTGTCAGACATACAAGGATAGACATAGTCTCACGATAGGGGCTAATTTCCACACACCATTTTTAGTAACTAATAAATAAAGCAAACAAGATTAATAAATGTGACATGATTTACTTATATAGATCTCAGCAAATTACAAACTAAAATACACATACTTTTCAAGCACACGCAATATGTTCACAAAACAACTACACAGATAAATCAAATACAAAAAATTCTTTAAAAATCAATGATATAATAAACATTTTCTCTAGATATAGTGAAATTAGGTTAGAAAGCTCAGAGAGTACAACAATTATAGTTAAAAATTAAGACTCACAGTTATAGGTATTGCATGAGTAAAAAAAAATGAAGTAATATTAAAAATTATAAAATAATTTAAAGTGAAAGTTAATAAAAAATAATAAATGCCATACACTGTGGAATATACTAAAATGTCTTAGAATTGTGACAAAATTGATTTAAAGAAAGCAGGCAAATATAAACTATATTATAAATGGAAAGGAGAATGTACTGAAGATGTAGATTTTAAAAGAATATCAAACTATTAAAAAGATGTTATGCCAATAGATGTCTACACTTAGATGGTGTGAAGAAAATTCTGGGGAAATATTGCTTATCTATAACTATGTAATAAATTGAATCTGTGTTTTAAAACTCTTTTTAAAGCAAATTTTAGAACCAGACAATATTCAACGCAAGTTCTTTCAAACATTTTTTTAAAATTCCAATTTTACAATTTTTTTAGAAAGCAAACAAAGATGAAGTACTATACAATTATTTTTTAAATCAGTAATAATTTTGCTATTAAAACATATCCAGGACATATAAAATATAAGCTATTCTTTCTCATGAATGTATGAAATGTATCCAGAAACTTTAGCTAACCAAATCCAATAATGAATTTAGGATATAAAGTACCATAATCAAGTTAAATTTATCAAGGTTGTTTGAATATTAAAGTGATCAATTAATTTAGGACAAAACATTAATAGATTTAAACTCAAATTATCTGATTAAGATCATCTTGATAATGCAGGGAAAGTATTTTCTGTAATTCAACATTGGTACCTAATTTTGAAAAACTCAGCAAATTAAGAATATAATAGAACATTTTTTTATTATTTCTTATTTTTTTTTTTGCAAAATATATTAAATAAGAAATATTTGCAAAAACCCTACATTAAACATCACAGTTAGTGGTCAAACTACAAATCATTTCCTTTAAGTTCAAGAACAGACCAAGGGTGCTATTTGTTATCACTTCTATTCAACATTTTACTGAAAATTGCAGCTAAAAAAATACTGTAGCAAAAAGAAGCAGAAAGCATAAGCTATGGAAAGAAACATAACATATTCACAAATAACACAATTATATATAAAAGTATTATTAGATTTTTAAACTTATTTAAAAACATTTCTAGATTAAAAAATGAATATATAAAATTAGTTCATTCTAGACATCAAGTTATTATATAATATTTTATTAAATGTTTACTAAAACATTTAAAAATATATACCATTTACAAATTATATAAAGTGCAACTTGTGAGCAAGACTTTTATAAAGAAAAGTATAGAAATTTGTTAAAAATATTAAGGAAGTTACAAAGAAATAAAGAGAAATCTAGTATTCTTGTTAGCTTAAGAGAATAAAGATGTCAGTTCTCAATAAGCTTTTTAAAAATGCGCACATGTATATATGAGTGTAAATTGAGATGACAATATTTCAGTCTTCCAAGACTGTTTACTATACAAATAACTGTGAAAAGATATTGTGCATCAGAAGCTGCCAGATGTGTGGAAACACAAGAGGCTTATGAAGAACATTCTCCCAACAAAGTATAATAAATGGTTCTTAGACAAGTTGCTAATCATGTGTAGAAAAAAAGTATTGGAACTAAACTCACACAAACACACAATGAGTATTTTAAATAACTAAATGTAAAAAGTAATTTTTAATGGAAAATACTACATGGTATAATTGTGAACTCAAACTTTAAAAGATTTATTAAATAAGATGGAAAAATGATAAGTTATTATGTTGAACTATATGATATTGAAGATATTGAAGAGATTTTAGACAATGAAAATAGAAATCTGTGTTTTTTTTGTTTGTTTGTTTATAAGGTTTTTTTAAATCAATATTTTTTATTTTAATATTGTGGGGCACCATTAAGGGTTAGGTATACAAATATGCTTTGTTCAGGCACCCTTGTTGATAAGGGGTGTCTCCCCATCCCCAGACAGATATTGACTACCATTAATCCCACCTCCCTTCCCTTCCCTCCCCCCCATAGTTTCCTACCACTGTCAATCCTTTTCTTATAGTATTACAATGGATGTTCAAGGTCCACTATATGAGTGAGAACATGTGATACTGAGATCTTTGTTTCTGTGAGAGGTCACTCAGTATTATAGACTCTAGTTCCATCCAGGTTGCTGCGAAATTCATGATTTTGTTCTTTTTTATGGCTGCATAGTATTCCATCGTGTATATGTATCACATTTTTTAAATCCAGTCCTCTTTTGATGGACAGCATGGCTGGTTCTGGTTCTTGCTATTGTGAACAATGCTGCAATAAACATACATGTGCAGGTATCTTTTTTATAGAGTGATTTGAGTTATTCAGGGTATATTCCCAGTAGGGGAATTGTGGGGTCATATGGGAGGTTGATATTTAGAGCTTTTATGAATCGCCACACTGTTTTCCACAGAGGTTGCACTAGTTTGCACTCCCACCAACAGTGTAGAAGTGTTCCCTTTTCACCACACCCTCTCCAGCAACTGTTATTTTTTGAGTTATTGATAATTGCCATTCTGACTGGGGTTAGGTGGTATCTCAGTGTGGTTTTGATTTGCATCTCCCTGATGATTAGTGAGGCTGAACATTTCTTCATGTGTCTGTTGGCTGCTTGGATGTCTTGCTTTGAGAAGTGTCTGTTTATATCTTTTGCCCACTTTACAATGGGGTTGTTTGTTTTTTTCTTTTCAGCACGTTTTGAGTTCCTTGTAAATCCAAGATGTTAAGCCTTTGTCGGACCTGGAGTTGGCAAATATTTTTTTCCCAGTCTGTGGACTGTTCCCTGCTCTCTTAATAGTTTCTTTGGCTTTGCAGAAACTTGTCAGTTTAATGAGGTCCCACTTATCTATATTATCTCTTATAGCATGTGGGTTTGGGGTTTTGTTCAGAAATTGGATGCCAGTTCTAATTTCTATAAGGGTGTGTCCTCCATTTTCTAAGGTTCTTATGGTTTCAGGTTTTACATTTAGGTCTCTGATCCATTTAGAATTAATTTTTGTGTATGGGGATAGATAGGGGTCTTGTTTGAGTCCTCTGTATGTGGTCAGCCAGTTTTCCCAGCACCATATACTGAATACGCTCTCCTCTCCCCAGTGGTAGGTGGTGGAGGCTTTGTCTAAGATGAGTTGGTTGAGAAATTGAGGTTTTGCTTCTGGAATCTCAATTCTATTCCACTGGTCAGTATGCCTGTTCCTGTACCAATACCAAATTGTTTTGATTATTGTAGCTTTATACTAAAGTTTGAAGTCTGGTAGTGTGATACCTTCTGCTTTGTTGTTTTGTTTTGTTTTGTTTGCTGAGGATTGTTCTGGCTATTCTTGGTCATTTGTGTGTCCATATGAATTCCTGTATTGTTTTTCTAGCTCTGAGAAGAATGTGACTGACAATTTGATGAGTATTGCATTAAATCTGTAGATTGCCTTGGGTAGAATGGACATCTTTATAATGTTGATTCTTCCAATTCATGAGCATGGGATATTTTTCCACTTGCTTGTGTCATCCCTGATTTCTTTGAGCAGTGTTTTGTAGTTTTCATTGTAAAGGTCTTTCACATCTCTGGTTAGGAAGATGCCAAGGTATTTCATTTTTTTGTGGCTATTGTGTATGGGATTGTGTTTTGTATTTGAATTTCTGTTTGTTCATTATTGGTGTAAAGAAATGAGACTGTCTTTTGCACATTTATTTTATACCCTGAGAGTTTGCAAAAGTCTTTTATCGGTTCAAGGAGACTTTTGACAGATTCTCTTGGGTTTTCAAGGTACACAATCATGTCATCAGCAAAGACAGATAACTTGTCTTCCTTTTTCCTATTTGGATACCCCTGATTGCCTTCTCTTTTCTGATTGCTCTAGCTAGGACTTCCAATACTATATTGAACAAGAGGGGAGAGAGTGGGCATCCTTGCTCTTTAGAGTCCTTGTCTTTGTGGGTTTGGGGGAAGCTTGTTGATGTTGATGTTTATTTTTATTCCGCTGTGGTCTGAGAACATGCATGACAAAATTTTGATCTTTTGAAATTTGTTTATGCTTGATTTATGGTCAAGTATGTGGTTGATCTTAGAATACGTTCCATGAGGTGCTGAGTAGAATGTATATTCTGTGGTCGTTGGGTGGAGTGTTCTCTAGGTATTAATTAAGTCCATTTGGTCAAGAGTCATATTGAGGTTCCAGATCTCATTGCTGAATTTTTGTCCTGATGATGTGTCTAGGGTTGTGAGTGGGGTATTAAAGTCCCCAGTTATGATGGTGTTAGAGTCAATATCTTTCTTTAGTTTTACTAGAAGCTGCTTTATGAAAGTTGGTGCTCCTGTGTTGGGTGCATATATGTTTAGGATAGACATTTCTTGTTAATGGAGTGAACCTTTTATCATGTAGTGGCCTTCTGTATCTTTTTAAATTTTTGATAACTTAAATGGTATTTTGTCTGAAATTAGGATTGTGACTCTTCTTTTCTTTTGTGTTCCATTTGCCTGAAAATTTATTTCCCGTTCTCTTACTTTGAGTCTGTGCATGTCCTTTCTAGTGAGATGGGTCTCTTGAAGGCAGTATATTGTTGCTTGGTGATATTTTATCCATTCTATGTCTTTTCAGGGGTGCATTTAGTCCATTCACACTCAGGCTAATTATTAAAATGTGAGAGTTGGTCCCTATCATAAAGTTCTTATAGAGTTGTTTTTGTTGTGCCTCTTGGTTTGTTGTCTTTCTTTTGGATTTGGGGTTGGTTCATGTGTATTTTATTATTTTTCCTGTACTCTTATGAAGAACATTGTTCTTTTTTTTCTTTTCTTCTGTGTTTAGTTGTTTCTTAAGTGTTTCATGTAGAGGTGGTCTGATGGCAGCATAAGTTCTTAGGGTTTGGATATCTGGAAAAGATTTTAATTCTCCCTCTCTGATGAAGCTTAGCTTGGCTGGGTAGGCTATTGTTGGTTGAAATTGTTTATCTTTTAGGACTTTGAAGATAAGGCTCCAAGCTCTCCTAGCCTGCAGGGTTTCTGTAGATAAATCTGCTGCTATTCTAATTGGTCTTCCATCGTAGGTGACCTGGCATTTTTCTCTTGCTACCTTTAACATTTTTTCTTTTATACCTACTTTGTTTAGGTGAATTATTGTGTGTCTGGGAGTTGGTTTTCTCATTTGTTGTCTTGCAGGGGTTCTCTGAATCTCTTGTGTGTGAATTTTTGCATCACTGATAAGATGAGGGAAGCTTTCTTCAATAATCTCGTTCGATGTTTGTTCCAAGGTGGTTTCTTTTTCTCTTTCTGTTTCAGAAAGATCAATTACTCTTAGGTTCTTTCTCTTGTAATAATCAGTCATCTCTTGAAGGTTTTGTTCTGTCTTTTTAAGCTTGTTTTCTGTGTTTTTAGCAGTTTGGGCTAGTTCTAAGTTTTGGTCCTCAAGCTCTGAGATTCTTTCTTCTGCTTGGCTAATTCTGCTTTCCATGCTTATCAGTTTGTTATTTATTTCATTCACAGTATTCTTTATTACTGTTATCTCAGTTATCAACTCCTTCCTAGTTTCTTCCTGTCTTTCCTCAATTCTTTTTAATCTCTCCATTAATGTCTTGATATCTAGGTTTGTATCTTGTGACCAGTCATTCTGGGGCCTTTTCATTATTTGCATTCCGAAGTCAGTTTTCTCAGTGTCTGCCCTCCCAGGGCAGACACTGCCTCTCTCTCTCTGGGAGAGACCCATATTCTTCTTTTGGTTTTTCTTCATTTGTGTAGATTTTTTTCTTTCTCCCCCTTTCCCTCCCCTTCTTTAATTCTGTTTTTCGGGGAAGGTGGGGTTGCTTTTGCTTTGCTTGTGCAATCTCCTGTTCTTCCTTATGAGGGTCCTCTGGCTTTGTTCACTTTTGAGGCTGGAGTGTGGTCTGTGGGCTGTACTTTGTGCAGTTTTGAGGTTTAATTGAGGGGGAAGCTGTGATTCAGAATCTATCTGCCGATTCCAGCATCCACCAACAGGTATATGGACACACTGGAACCTATTTCCCACTGCCTTACAATCTGTCTGTGCAGCGGAATGTAGGTTTGGTCCCTGGAACAAAAGGAGGTATGAAAGAGGAAAATAATGGAGGAATGGGGGGTCAATAGGAAGTTAGAAAGAGAGAAGAGTGAGAGGGAACACAGACATACATACCAACTAACAGGTGAAAAAGAGACACAAGTCCAGAGAGAAGTGAAAAAGACTCACAAGCAAAATTCCCTAAATCATCCCTTTTGATGCATTTTCCCCAACACAAACAGATAGTCTATGTCAAAAAGCAAACAAAAGTGAGCAAAACAAACAGTTTAAATGATGAAATCAAAAATCAAAATAAGAAATCAGACTAGCTCTGGAAACTTTCCTGAGTGTCTCAAGTCCCTTCAGCTCTGATCTCCAGCCTCTCCCTTTTGTTTTCATTGCAGGCAGCTAGATTTACTTGCAGCGTGGGTTTGTTCTTTTATCCTGCTGCCTGAGAGGTCTGTGACATTGAGTTGCCAGCATCTGATTCAGGGTAGGGGAGGGGATTTGTCTCCTGTTTAGTGACGTTAACTTAGGAACTGAGGGGAGACTGCTTGTAGGTGGGTGGGGCAAATCTCTGCCTGGAAAATGGTCGAGGTGGGTAGCTCCTCTTTCACAGATACTTTCTCTCTGCTCATCTGGGTCCCTGGGCAATCCACTATGACAGGCTGTGGTTGCATGAGAGGCACCGGAGACCAGCTACACAGCTGGGCACTGGATCCAGTGTGCCACCAGCAGGCTGGGGTGGAGGAGGAAACTGGGAGTTCCCAGAACCTCCTTAAGATATGTTACTCCCTTACACAAGCATGAGGTCATACGCTGGGTGCCTCAGCCAGGGTGGCCCAGAGCTCCAGAGCTCCAAAGGGCAGGTGATGAGTGGTGAGAGTGGCTTTAGACCCCTCACAGGGTACTTCAGTCAGAAATGGAGCTGGTATCTCTGAGAGGCAGGTACCTAGAGCCTCCCTGGGTGACCAGTGACTTAGCGCTGGGTGAGACAATGTAGCTGGGGAGGGTGCCAAGATTCCTGTGCAGCGGGTAGGGAGCCACGTATAGTGGAGCAGCAGCAGCCGGGGGCTGCAATATCCGGCCCTGCTTGGGACCAAGGGTCCCCAGGCCTAGGATCAGTGCGACTGGCAGTGGGTAGGGGGGTAGGGGAAGGAAAGTAAGTGTCTTTTTGGGAACTCGGATTCGAAGAGTCTCACAATTCCACCTATGCTGTCGCCTTCTTACCGGAACCTCGAAGTCTGTGTTTTTAAAAACAAAAACACAATTTGAATTTCAAACTAACACAAATTAAAAATATTGATAAATTTGACTTCATGAGATGAATATTTTTTATTATTTAATTCTTATCATATACCGAATAAATAACAAGCTATGAACTGGAAACAAATATTTATTACATATACAGAAAGAAATTGATAATTAACCAGAATGTATAAAGAATTATTACAATAATCACAGGACAACTTTTTTAATTAAAAAAATGGGCAAAGACTTGAACAGGAAAGAGAAACATAAAGGGTCAATATTCTTATGAAAAGGTACCTAAAATAGTCAGAAAATCGCATTTTTAAACCACAATGAGGTACTATTTTTTACTTATTAAATTCATAAAATTTAGGAGTTTGACTATATGAAGAATTGGCCAGGATGTGAAGTAATAGGGGTTCTCATATATTGGTTTGTATAAGTAAAAAATGATGCAACTACCCCAATTATCAATACTAAAATAGATGAATAATACAAATAATAGTATATTAACACAATGAAATATTATATGGTGATGAAATAAACTTCTATTTTAGGCCTCAAAATAGATAGGACTCAAAAACATAATGTACCAAAAAAAATCACAGAAATATATCAAACAATATAAAACAATGTATTGCATGATAAAACATACATGGATAGGGAAACTATGCATTTTTTTCAAAAAAGCAAGAGAATGATGAACACAAACTTTTGAAGAATCATTGGTTGAAGGGAAAGGAAAATGAGGAATAAGATAAACAGAGGACTCATGAGGGCTTCTCAGCTTATAGGAATGCTTTATTTCTTCCCTCAGCTGTGGATGCACAGACATATATTTTTGTCATTCTTCCAGTTTTATATAATTTATATACTCATCAGAATATATGTATATTTTATTGAAAATTATTTTTTAAATTGAAGGGATTTTCTTTGACCTACTAAATAAATGGCTATCATCTTGAAGTTCTCAAACATAAACTTGGAAAGTTTAAGTAATCTAACTCAGTAACAGGTACACACAGAAGAGGAAGATCTGTTCAGAGTGGGAGAGGGGTGAGTGCTGAATGGATTCACCTGTTCCTAGCAGTGGGCGAAATGTCAGTTTTATGTGAGAGAAGACAGGAAGCAGTGGTTGGTGCCAGAGCCCAGGTGGAATGGAGTGAGGTTCCTGCATGGAGAGGGCCCATCTGTGGGGGAATCTGCCTGACAAGCCAGCCGCTGGCACCTAGTGGAGCAACAGACCAGCACTTTTCTTGCAGGGCAGGGCAGAGAATAGGGGATCCAGCCTTCAACTAAAGGAGGCACCCTGAACATGTTTGGAGGGGTGAAACTCCCCACATACAGCAGCGGTCTCCTTGATCACACAGAGAACAAAAAACCAGGCATGGAATCTAGGTACCCTATCTCCCCATCACAAGCCAGGCACATATAGGAGCTGAGATTACACTGGGAGGAGGAGGGAGGCAGTGATTTTGGGATGTGCTGATTCAATTCACCTCCCCACTCCTGACACCATGAATTATACACAGAAGGGGGCAGAAAAACTAGCCAGACAAGTTTAGCAGCAGAGAGGAACCCTACAGTAACAGAACCTGCCACAAAGTAGAGCTACCCCACTCTCTCTCACTGAGATAAAAAAGGAAAGACCAAAGGAAATTCAACTCTCAGAATTTTAAAGAGACAGCACACAGAAAAGTTGCCACTAGAGCCCAAACAATGGTAACCCCTCAGAGTGACTTATCTCAGCTGACAACCACAGAAATCAGAGAATAAATAGATGGCACAAATTGATGGGCACAAAGAGAAATATGAAGCAAAACTAAAAGAAATCATAAGAAAGTAAAAGCAGGGTTGACCAACATCAAAAACACCTACTCTGAAATAATTAAAATAAAGAACTTCATCCTGGAAATCAATAACTAAGTAACAAAATTGGAAAAATGCTCAACCAAGCAGAGGAAAGAATCTCAGACTTTGAAGACCAAAATATGAAATTACCATAGTCTGTAATAGGAAAAAAACCTTAAATAGAAGGAAGAAAGCCTCCAAGATCTGTCTGACTTATTAAAAAAGCCAAACCTTACACTTGATTGCAGCAAGAGAAAATGAAAACTCCATGAAACCAATACTTCATGAGATCATTCAAGAGAACTTTCCCTATCTTGCTAGTAAGATGGCAATCCAAGTGCAAGAGATCCAAAGAACCCCTACAAGATATTATATGAGAAGAACATCACCAAGACACAGTAATTTGCCTTCAAAAAGTAACCATAAAATAAAAAATCATAAAGGCAGCAAGAGAGAAAGGCAAGACTACCTATGCGGGAAAACCATCAGAATTGCTTTAGACTTATCTGCAGGAACAAGCCAGAAGAGATTGGAGTCCAATTTTTAATGTGCTTAAAGATAAGTAATCCAATCAAGAATTTCCAACCAGCCAAGCTAGGCTGTATCAGTGATGGAGAATTAAAATCCTTCCCAGACAACCAATTTCTAAGAGATTATGCCACCTCCAGACCAGCCCTACAGGAGACACTTAGGAAAGTGTTGAGCACAGGGGAAAAAAAAATAAAGAAAGAAAAGAATGACCATGCACACTACAAAAGTACAGGCATACACAGAGTTAACAGATCATACAGAGCACCCATAAAAATGAAAACATATGAATATATAAATGCAAAAGTTAAAAGAAAACAGACCAACCCCATATGAATCCTATGGCAAGGATAAACTATCATATATTAATAATTAACTTGAAAGTGGATGGACTAACTTGCCACTGAAGAGACATAGAGTGGCAAACACGATTTAAAAATAACAATAAAAATAAACACAATCCAACACTCTGCCCCCTCCAGAAATTCATCTCACTGCAAAAGACACACACAGACTCAGGATTGAAGGCTGAAAAATGACCTTTCAGGCAAATGGAAAACAGAAGGAAGCAGATGGCCCTCAAATATTAAAAGAGAAATGGAAGGACACTACATAATGATAAAAGGTTCGGTCCACCAGCAAGAAATATCCATCCTAAACATATGTGAGCCCAACACAGGAGCACCAGGTTGTATAAGACAGCTATTAAGCAAACTAAAAGAGGACATTGGCTCACACACAATCATAGTAGGAGAACTAAATACATCACTAACATTTTTAGATAGATCATCAAGACAAAAAACTAACAAGGAAATTGGGAACACCAACTTGACACTCGATCAAATGGACTTAATAGACCTCTACAAAACACTCCATTAAACAAATACAGAATATACTTTCTACTCATCATATACTCCAAGATCAATCACATTCTTGGACATAAATTAAGCATGAGCAAATTCAAAAAATCAAAATAATACCATGCATCTTCTCAGATCACAGTAGCATAAAAATAAATATCACCAGCCGGGCTCGGTGGCTCAGCCTGTAATCCCGCGCCCTTGGGAGGCTGAGGTGAGTGGATTGCCTGAGCCCGCAGGTTCGAGACCCGCCTGGGCAGCGAGACCTCATCTCTACAATAAATCAAAAAATCAGCCGGGCGTGGTAGCGCGCGCCTGTAGTTCCAGCTACTCAGAAGACTGAGGCGGAAGGATCACCGGAGCCCAGCGGGTCGAGGCTGCGGTGTCCGGGAGCGGCCACTGCATTCCAGTCTGGGCGACAGAGTGAGACTCCAACTCAAAAATAAATAAATAAATGAATAAATAAATAAATAAATACCACCACCGATAAGATCCCTCCAAAACAGAAAGACATAGACACAAAACAACATGTTGTTGAATTTCTGATTCAACATGAAAATCAAGGCAAAAATAAAAAGATTCCTGGAAACAAACGAAAACAAAGATACATCTGACCAGAAACTCTGGTATGCTATGGAAGCAGTGTTAAAAGGAAAATGTATAGCAGCACTGAACACACAATTTAAGAAAACAGAAAGAGCCCAAATAGACAGCCTAACATGACACCTAAAGGAGTTGGAAAGGCAAGATCACCTAAATCCTAATTTCAGCAGAAGAATCCAGATCACCAAGATAAAATTAGAGCTGTAGGACATAGAAGACAAAAGTGTCATAGAAAGGATCAACAAGAACAAAAGTTGAGTCTTTGAAAGGATAAATAAAATTGACAGTACCCTGGTCAGATTGGCTAAAAACAAAAAACCAGGAGAGAATGCCCAGATAAACACAGTTAGAAACACAAAGGGTAAAGTCACAACTGACCCTGAAGAAATTAAAAAGATTATCAGAGATTATTATAAAAACCTGTATGCAAATAAACTAGAATATCTAAAGGAAATGGGACATTGTGACATCACACAACCTCACAAAGTTGAAATAAGAAGAAATTGAAACTCTAAACAAACAAATAACAACCAAGCAAATCAACTCAATCATAAGAAATCTGCCTACCAAAAAAAGCCTCAGAGCTGATGGCTTCCCAGGTGAATTCTAAAGCCATACAAGGAGGAGTTGATACCAGTCTTACTGAAAGTATTCCAGGAAATCAAGAAGGATGGAGTGCTCCTCAGCTCCTTTTATGAAACCAAAATCACACTGACACCCAAATCTGGCAAAGACCCAACAAGGAAAGATAATTATAAGCCAGGTTCGGTGGTTTAACCTATAATCCCGCACCTTTGGGAGGCTGAGGTGAGTGGATTGCCTGAGCCCACGGGTTTGATACCCGCCTGGGCAAGCGAGACCTCATCTCTACAATAAATCAAAAAATCAGCCGGGCATGGTAGCACATGCCTGTAATTCCGGCTACGCAGAAGGCTGAGGCAGAAGGATCGCCAGAGCCCAGCAGGAGAGGCTGTGATGGCCAGGAGCGGCCACTGCACTCCAGTCTGGGCGACTGAGTGAGACTCCAACTCAAAAAAAGAGATAATTATAGGCCAATTTCCTAGATGAACATAGATGCAAAATTTCTAAGCAAGATTTAGAATTGGATCCAACAACATATTTCAAGGATCATCCACCATGACCATCCACCATGAACAAGTAGGTTTTATTCCTGGGTTACAGTGATGGTTCAACCTTCACAAGACTACAAACATAATACAGAACATCAGCAGATGTAAACCAAGAACCACATGATTAAATCATTAGATGCAGAAAAAGCATTCGAAAAAATCCAACATCCTTTTTCTACAAGAACTCTTGAACACCTAGGCATAGAAGGAACATTCCTTAAAACAGTAAGAGCCATCCATGATAAATCCACAGCCAACATGTTGCTTAATGGGCAGAAATTGGAAGCAATTCTGAGAACAGGAACTAGACAAAGATGCCCACTCTCACCTCTCTTGATCAAGAAACTGTTGGAAGTCCTAGCCAGATAAATCATGCAAAAGAAGGAAATCAGGAGTATCCAAATTGGAAAAGAGGAAGTCAAGCTATCTCTCTTTGCAGACAATGTAATTATATATCTTAAAAACCTTAGAGAATCTGTCAAAAGCCTCCTCACAATGATAATAGACTTCAATAAAGTCTCAGGGTACACAATCAGTGTGCAAAAGACAGTTGCATTTTTATACATCAGTAGCAAGCAGACAGAGTTCCAAATGAAAAGCACAATCTCATTCACCATAGCCACAAAAAAATGAAATACCTTGACATACACCTAACCAGAGAAGTGAAGAACCTTTACAACAAGAACTACAAAATATTTCTCAGAGAAATCAAGGGGACTGGGCGCGGTGGTTCAAACCTGTAATCCCAACACTTTGGGAGACAGAAGCAAGAGGATTGCCTGAGTCCTGGGATTCGAGACCATCCTGGACAACTTGGTGAGACCTCATCTCTACAATAAATCAAAAAGTAAGGCTGAGGCAGAAGGATCACCTGAACCCAGCAGGTCAAGGCTTTGGTGGCCTGAGCATGACACCGCACTCCAGCCTGGGTGACAGAGTGAGACTCCAATAGAAAGAAAGAAAGAAAGAAAGGAATAAAGGAAGGAAGGAAGGAAGGAAGGAAGGAAGGAAGGAAGGAAGGAAGGAAGAAAGGAAGAAAGAAAGAAAGAAAGGAAGGAAGGAAGAAAGGAAGAAAGGAAGAAAGGAAGGAAGGAAGGAAGAAAGAAAGAAAGAAAGAAAGAAAGAAAGAAAGAAAGAAAGAAAGAAAGAAAGAAAGAAAGAAAAAAAGAAAGAAAGAAAGAAAGGATGATACAAAAAAATAGAAAACCATTTTATGATAATAGATTTAAATAATCAATATTGTCAGAAGGCCCATTCTACTCAAGGCAATCTACAGATTCAATGAAATATTCATCAAATTACCAACATTATTTTTCTCAGACCTGGAAATGACAATACAGAAATTCGCATGAAAACAAAAAAGAGTGCAAATAGCCAAAACAATCCTCAGCAAAAGGAACAAAGCAAGAGGTATCTCTCACTTCCAGACTTTATACTGAGAGAATCATAATAGAGTATACCATAAACTTAGGTTAAGAGCATGCTATAACCCAATAAATATGTAATCGACTTGTGGACAATAGCACAGTCATTTTAGTTTTCTGCTTTAAAACATAACCTGTAGCTGTTTAAAGTTTCAGTTATGGGAAAAACTGCAAAGCTCCAGTTCAAGCTTCAACCCCTTCCCTTGACCCACTTTCTCCTTAGCAACAACCAATTAGGTGCCAGGGGAAAATCACCTAAAGTTTCCAAATGTCTCTGCAACTTCCCCAGCTAGTGGGCAAAGGTCAGTCCAAGTCAAGCTAGCCAATCCTTCACGATTGAGCTGACCACCAGAGGTTACTACCCAATTAAATGGTAACAAGACTGGAAAGTCCTCCCAAACTCCTCCTCCCTTTGTGTAAAAACATAAAAGGTATCTGCTTAAGGAAGTCAGGGCCTCTGGGTGTACTCCACTGCGTCAGTTGTCAACAGAGGTCCAGGCTGTAGCTTGCAAATGAAGACCCTCTTGAACTTTCAGCAGAATTGGCTCTTGGTGGTCTCTCGGATTGAACATTCGGCCACTACAATACTTTACTACAAAGCTACAGTAACCAAAACATCCTGGTACTGGTACAGGAATAGGTACATAGACCAATGGAACAGACAGAATTTCCAAAAGCAAAATCTCGATCTCTTAACCAACTCATCTTTGATTAAGCCACCAATAACAACCACTGAGGAAAGGAGACCATATTTAGCAAATGGTGCTGGGAAAACTGGCTGACCACATGAAGAAGAATGAAACTGGACCCATACCTACCACCATATACAAAAACCAACTCTAAATGGATCAAAGACCTAAACGTAAAACATCAAATTATAAGAATCATAGAAGAAAACACAGGAAACACACTTATGCACATCAGAGTAGCCAAATGATTCTTAACTAAATCCCCAAAAGTGAATATCGTAAAAGCTAAGGTAGATAAGTGGGAGCTCATTAAACTGGAAGACTTTTGCACTGCAAAAGAAACCATCAAGGGAGTGGGAAGACAACCCAAAGAGTGGGAAAAAGTATTTGCTAACTATGTGTCTGACAAAGGCCTAACGTTCAGGATCTACAAGGAACTCAAGTGAGCTGACAGAAAAAACAAAACAAAACAAAAAAATCTCTGTTAAAAAGTGGGCAAAAGCCGGGCTCGGTGGCTCAGCCTGTAATCCCGCGCCTTTGGGAGGCTGAGGTGAGTGGATTGCCTGAGCCCGTGGGTTCGAGACCCGCCTAGGCAGCGAGACCTCATCTCTACAATAATAATAAAAAAAAATCAGCCGGGCGTGGTAGCACATGCCTGTAATTCAGGTTACTCAGAAGGCTGAGGCGGAAGGATCACTGAAGCCCAGCAGGCGAGGCTGCGGTGGCCAGAAGCAGCCACTGCACTGAAGTCTGGGTGACAGAGTGAGACTCCAACTAAAAAAAAAAAAAGTGGGCAAAGAACATGAATAGACATTTTTCAAAAGAAGATATACAGCCGGGCTCGGTGGCTCAGCCTGTAATCCCGCGCCTTTGGGAGGCTGAGGTGAGTGGATTGCCTGAGCCCGCGGGTTCGAGACCCGCCTGGGCAGGCGAGACCTCATCTCTACAATAAATCAAAAAAATCAGCTGGGCATGGTAGCGCACGCCTGTAATTCTGGCTACTCGGAAGGCTGAGGTGGAAGGATCACCAGAGCCCAGCGGGTCGAGGCTGTGGGGGCCAGGAGCGGCCACTGCACTCCAGTCTAGGTAACAGAGTGAGACTCCAACTCAAAAAAAAAAAAAAAAAGAAGATATACAAGCAGCCAATAGATACATTAAAAACTGCTCAGCCTCACTAAACATCAGAGAAATGTAAATCAAAAGCACAATGAGATACCACCTAATCCCTGTATGGGTGGCCATCATTGATAAATCAAAAATCAAAAAACAACAGATGCTGGTGTCATGGGTGTAGAGAAATGGAAATGCTTTTACACTGTTGGTGGGAGTGCAGGCTAGTGCAGCCTCTATGGAAAGCAGTGTGGCGATTCCTAAAAGAACTAAAAATTGACCTTCCATAGCATCCAGCAATCCCTTTCATGGAAATATAGACAGAGTAACATAAAGTGTTCTACACAAAAGACACCTGCACATGCATGTTCATAGCTGCAATGTTCACAATAGCAAAAACATGAAACTAACCTTGCTGCCCAACTAAAGTGGGCTGGCTAAAGATGTGGCACATATACACAGTGGAGTATTAGGCAGCCATAAAGATGAACAAAATCATGGCCTTCACAGCAAATTGGATGGAGTTGGAGACCATCATATTTACTGATCTATCACTTCAAAGAATGGAATGTTGCATGTTCTTACTCAATAATGGGACCTGAACATTAATTACGTTAGCAAAAGCAAGGGATTGACAGTCACTGGACACTGTCAGGGGAGGGAGAGAAAGGTTGGGGACACACAAAATGTACCTGGCCCCAAACCAGGAGAAGTGAGAACCAGTTGGAAACCCAAACTTTACCTGCACAAAGCCTACCTGTGGAGCTAATCCTGACTTGCACCCCACATCTCTATAAGACAATTTTAAAAAATAAAAAAAGAAAGATAAAGTAATCCCATTAATGACCTATAAACCTTTCAGAATGTAATAAATTAGGAAACACTTATTCTTTAGATATTAGTTATGAAACTCCTTGAGGATAAATCAAGAAGGAAACAAAAATTATGAGGTATCTTCTGAATTGCTAAAAGAAAAAAATGACCAAAAAAAGATGCAGAATTTTGACCAAAAAGATGCAGAATTTTGCAAATATTTCCATGTGTGTATTCATTCAGTTTTACTCTCTTAGAAGTTCAGATATTCCTGACTTTGTTCTCTCCATTTTTCCTTTTTAAATTTCCACTGTTTTCTCTAAATAAAGTTCATATTTTTAGCGAACAAAATGGGACAGCAAGTGGCTCAGGCCCTTGTGTTTAGAGGCACTGATGTGTTTAGAGCTGAAGACAGGTGAAAAGTCTATGCCCTAAACTAAGCATTCATCCCTGTTTTCCCCCAGGGACTATTAAGGTAGCTTATACATACATCCTTAGGATTCTAGACTTCTGGTATTAATTCAAGAATTGTTCAGGGCTTTCTTATAAATGCCATTCAACTGGGCTTCAGCTTCCTTGTTATTTAAAAAAGAAAGAAAGAAAGAATAAAGTCCATTGTCTTAAATTATCTTCTTCAATGCCTCTGGGGATTTTGAAACAGCTTTCTGAAAGTTTTGGCCTATCTCATATGGAGTATTAGTGGTTATGGCAAGATTTAAAGCCATTTATGTGAAACTGCCATTGAGGTGTCCTTGAAATCTTTCTGATTTAAATTATTCAGGCATCTTGCTTAATATAAAGTGTTAAAGCCACAGCTGTATTTTGACTTAATCCCTTCTTGTGTGTCATATCCCACTTGAAAATTCAAAACCATACTTGTTCATTACTGTTCCCTTCTGGGAAAGGATAAGCTTTGACAGAGAATAAGACCCACGGTTCTACTGCTGTGCAATTAATCCTAGCACTATTTGCCGTTCCTGAGTAAATCTCTTCTCTTCTATAGAAGGGTATACAAGGAAGGATGGTATACACTGTGCATTGTAGCTTTAACTTTGCCTCCAAAACTGTATTAGGATTCAAAGATTTAATTTATAACCCACATCTTGCCTTGATGAAAGACATAGCAGGGTCTATGTGGTTTTTATTCTCTTGAGAGAAAGATATTTATTGGAATAATATTAGAAGATGATTATAACAAAAGAGGATTTACAAAAAGGTAAACGATTATGTTCTCAAGCTGCAATCAAGGCTCTACTTTAAAAAATAACCCAAATATTTTCTAGTAAGTTCGTTTCCTATTTAGGCATTTTTGAGTCAGAGACTTGTCACATTTCCAACAGGCCATTCTTTTTCTGATTGAAACCCAGAAAAATATGGATTAGGGAAAACCATCTGACCTAATTATTAACTACAGGCCTGAATTTTCATAAACTTCAGAAAATAGAACAAATAGAGGTCATGTAATGTGTCATCACCAATTTCCACTTTATCCTTGACTTGCTTTCCCAAAACACAATTTGGCTTATATATGCATTCTATGGTTTGTCAGACTCATGCTAGTTGGGAATAAATGCCAAATGTCATTAGTAGAAATCAGAAAATAAATCATCTGATACCACGTTTTTCCTCATGTCATCACAACAAAGCCTGTGTTTTTGGTTAATGATCAGTAAACTGTACCTCCTGACACCCCCAGTCAATAATTTCCCAGTTCCCAGCCAAGCTCGGTGGTTCAGCCTGTAATCCCATGCCTTTGGGAGGCTGAGGTGAGTGGATTGCCTGAGCCCGTGGGTTCGAGACCCGCCTGGGCAGGCGAGACCTCATCTCTACAATAAAATCAAAAAATTAACCGGGCGTGGTAGCGCGCGCCTGTAATTCCAGCTACTCGGAAGGCTGAGGCGGAAGGATCACCGGAGCCCAGCAGGTCGAGGCTGCAGTGGCCAGGAGCGGCCACTGCACTCCAGTCTGGGTGACAGAGTGAGACTCCAACTAAAAAAATTAAAATAAAATAAAATAAAAATAATAATAATTTGCCAGTTCCCATAACTGGGCAATTATTTGCTGTCCAGTTTCTGTGACAGCAAAGAGGGCCACAGAAAAGGAGGACATGCTTTGTGCTTTTAGATGCTCTGCTACATTCCTCTCAAGAAAGAAAACAACCATTTATTGTTATTATTTTATTATCATTTTTATTATTATCATTATTTGAATTGGGATCTCACTCTTTCATCCAGGCTGGAGTACAGTAGTACAATCATGGCTCATCACAGCCTTAACCTCCTGGGCTCAGACAATCTTCCTCCTCAACAGCCTAAGTAACTTGGGATTACAAGTGCACGCCACTCTGCATGACTAATTTTTTTGATTTTTTTTTTTTTTTTTTTTGTAGAGACAAAGTCTTGCTATGTTCCCCAGGTTGGTCTTGAACTCCTGGGCTCAAGCACCTGCCTTGGCCTCCCAAAGTGCTGGGATTACAGGCATGAGCCACCACACAAGGTTGCACTCACTTTTTAATACACAAGATATGTAACAGAAGTCAAACTATCTTTGGCACATCAATTAACTTAGAACAGGTAGCAGAATTTTAGAGTAAAGGTCAACAGCTAGAACACCTGGCAGTGATGACATCAGATCTAAAGTTCATACTAGTGGTGACCACTTAAGACAATGGTAATAAAAGTTTTCAATTCGCTTTTTCCTTTGAAAAAGTTTTTAACCTAGAATTTTATTTATTTTAACATGCTTGATTCATGAAAAGACATGTACTGTCATAAATGTCTCAATATAAGAAATTTTTAAAAATATTTTTTCAAAGATACACTTCTGAGGTTAGAATTACCTTATATTAAAGTCTATTTGAACTCTCACATTATGTGGTTTCCTCTCACTGAATTTAGTTTGAACAGTAAAGTTTTGATTGGAGAAGACATCATAAATCTGACTATATTCAATGCTATTTTTCTTGCCACAGAGCTTATCTAATAGAATCTAGTCTTTTTTAATTAAAAAAAGTGTGGGAAAGGGGATTTTAACACAAATTGAGTAATTATTCCTGAAGGTTTAAATTATTTAAATTATTCCTCACAATTCGTATGTGTTATCAGCTAGCCTTTTAACAATCATTTTCAAAATAGTGAAATATGTGAGAAGGACCCAAAGAAACTCAGAATTTATTTATTAAAAAATTATGTAGTTAGTCATTTTTGAATTCCGTGTTTAAACTCCAGTCACCTTCAAAGTACTCATTTAATGGAATACGCCTATCAAGACATTTTTGCCTCTGCTCCAGTTTTTGAACTTATCAATTTTGATGCCTTTTAGTGCTGCTGCTGTTTTTTGTTTCACCTTTTCCACATTTGTAAAATGTTTCCCTTTAAGGACTTTTATTATTTAAAGAAACAAAACAATCTCTTGGGGTGACATCAGGGTTCTTGCTGATTTTCGTTAAAAACTGCTGAACACTCAGCACACTGTGGGAAGGTGCATTATCATGGTAGAATAATCAGTCACATGTTTGCCACAACTCGGGACGTTTCTGCCACAAATAATCTCACAACAACACTAGCTGGTACAATGATCTGGATGGGTTTCTAGAACACTTACCTAGCAGGAAGTCTGTACTACAAAGGGCCTCCCCTCCAAAAAGATAATTCTGGGTATTTTTTGGGTCCCCCTAGTATGCTTTGGTATGGAGAGCATAGATAATGTACCTACTGACCCAGCTGACATTCTACCTCCATATACCGTAACAACTAATGTAGTGGTCAAAATATGGATGTACTTCTGTGGCTCCCAAATCTCTGATGCTCAGAATTCGGTCATCTGTGCTGGCTCCTTCACCAGGACATCATGGACCAAAACATTCTTCAGAAACAAAGAAAACAAATAATTCCTCTAGAACTGTGCTGCAGCACTGTTTACTTTTGTTCTTTATTGGATAGCAAGCATACAATACCAGTTGATAAATATTTTGAATACAACCTTTAGCGATAGATACATAAAATAAAGTATCTTTTTTAAATGTAGTTAGGTGCAGTGAGAGCATCAACCATGAACTTAAAAGCATCTAAGTATCAAGAATTTAGATAAAATGAAGATAAGCATTTTAAAAGGCTATTATATGATTTAGAAAGGGCTCTACTGATTACTGATATTCCAAAGTTGAAAATACATAAGAAAGGTTGAAATGACAAGGATAATGTCAGCAGGATGGCAAGATGTGAGGTCCCCAGCACTCATCTCTCCACAGAAACACCGATTTGGCAACAATTCACAGATGACAGTGTTTTTTTGTGGGAAAGTCAGGATCCACTCCAGTGGAGTCCAAAACCAAGGAAAGTCACTTTAAGCAAGTAGTCCCATGTCCTCAGTAGCAGACTCCAGACCTAACTGAGAACCCAAAAGCAGCCCCATGATTCATCTCCAGTCCCACTCAACCAGAGACCCAGAGAAAGTCCTGTCGGCCTGTTGAAGAGGTGGAGAAAGATATTCTATGCAAATGATCACCAAAAGAGAGCAGGGTTGAATATATACTTACATTGGACAAAATAGACTTCAAGTCAAAAACTGTCATAGGAGAAAAAGGAGGTCAGTATATATATATAGTCAATTCAGTGGGAAGTTATAATGATTATAAATATATATGCACCCAACTTCAAAGCACCCAAATATATATAGCAGACATTGATAGATCTGAAGGGAGAAATATCCATATAACAATAGTCAGGACTTATTGATACTTAATTCTGTGTAATGTATACATCTTCCAGACAGAAAATTAACAAGTGAACAGCAGAACTAAACAGCACTATAGATAAAATAAACTCAAAAGACGTATACAGAACATTCTACTCAACAGCAGCACAATACTCATTCTTCTTCTTCCAGGATAGATCATGCACTAGAGCAGAGAATAAATCTTAACTAACTTAGAAAGACTGAAGTCATTCCAAGTACCTTTTCTCAAAACAATGGAGTGAAACAAAAAACCAGTAATAGAAAAGAAAGGAATATTTAAAAATACATGCAAATTAAACAACACACTCTTAAACAACTAATGGGTCAGGTAAGAAATCAAAACATAAATTAGAAAATGTTTTGAGACAAATAAAAATGAAGCACAACATATCAAAATTTTTGAGAGTTAGCAAAAGCAGCACTAAGAGGGCAAGATGTATACACCAATAATGCCAATATTAAGAAAGAAGATAGTTCTCAAATAAACAACCTCAGTTTATACCCAGAAAAATTTCTACCTAGAAATCTTTTGGTATGTTATGTTTCATTTTCGTGTGTTTCAAAATACTTTCTAATTTATGTTTTGATTTCTTATTTGAACCAATACGTTTTTTAAGAGTGTGTTGTTTAATTTTTTTTAACTTTTCCAAAAAATAGAAGAAGAGGAAATACTCCAAACTCATTCTACAAGAACGGTGTTATCCCGTTATCAAAACAGACAAACACACTACAAGATAAGTAAACTAAAATTTAGGATCAAATTTAGGAACTAGAAAAATAAGAACAAACTAAACTGAAAATTAACAGAATGAAGAAAATTATAAAGACTAAAACAGAGATAAATGAAATAGATAATGGGAAAACAACTTTAAAAATCAACAAAAGTGAGAGTTAATATTTTGAAAAGATTTTTTAAAATCAACAGACCCTTAGCTAGGCCAAGGAGGAAGAGAAGGAGAAGGAGAGGAAGAAAGACACTCAAGTTAATAATATTAAAAATGGCTGGGCTTGGTGGCTCAGCCTGTAATCCCATGCCTTCAGGAGGCTGAGGTGAGTGGATTGCCTGAGCCTGCGGGTTCGAGACCCGCCTGGGCAACTTGGTGAGACCTCATCTCTACAATAAATCAAAAATTAGCTGGGCATGGTAGCGTGCGCCTATAGTTCCAGCTACTTGCAAGGCTGAGGCGGAAGGATAGCCGGAGCCCAGCAGGTCGTGGCTGCGGTGGCCAGGAGCAGCCACTGCACTCCAGTCTGGGCGACAGAGTGAGACTCCAACTCAAAATAATAATAATAATAATAATAATAATAAAAAAAATGAAAGAGAAGTCATTACAACTAATGCCACATAAATATAAAGGTCATAATGGACAATTATGAATAATTATATGCTAATAAATTAGATGACCTGTAAAGTTAGAGAAATGTATAGTAACATATGCCCTACCAAGACTGAATTAAGAAGAAGTCTGGACAGACCAATAACAAATAGGGAGATTGAGGAGTACAATAAACAAACAAACGAAAACTCCAAACATAGAAAAGCCCAAGACTAGATCTCACAGGCAATTTCTGTCAAACATTTAAAGAAGAAATTATATTAATCTTTCTTAAACTTTTCCAAAAAATAGCAGAAGAGGAAATACTTCCAAAATCATTGTATGAGACTGGTGTTATCCAGATACCAAAGACAGACAAAGATACCACAGGGAAAGAGAACTAAAGGTCAATAGTATTGAGGAACATAGATGCAAAAATCTGCAGCAAACTACTTAGTAAACCACAAACAATAGCACATTAAAAAATCATACATCGGGCAACCCCTCGGCTCCCCTCCCACTGTTGGAGTTTTTCTGTCTGCTCAATAAATCCTGCTTTCTTAAAAAAGAAAAAAAAAATCATACATCATGACCAAATAGGATTTATCCCCAAGATATTAGAATGATTCAAACAATATCATTTACCACATTAACAGAATGTAAGCCAAAAATCACATGATCATCTCAGTAGATCAGAAAAAGCATTTGACCCAATTCAATACCTGTGATTAAAAAACAAAACAAAACAACAAAACTGTCAACAAATTATATCTACAGGGCCTTACCTCAACACAATAACTGCCACATGTGAAAGGCTCACAGCTAACAACATAATGGTGAAAAGCTAAAATCTTTCTCTGTAAGATTCACAAAAAGGCAAGAATGTTTTCTCTCACCACTTCTACTAAACAGAGTACTGAAAGTCCTAGCAGGAGCAATTAGCCAAAAGAAGGAAATAAAAGGCATCCAAATTAGGAAAAAGGAAGTTAAATTATCTCTGTTTGCAGGTGGTATGATCTTTTATAAAAGCAATGACCTATCTAAAAAGAAAATCAAGAAACAGTTCTATTTGCAATGCCATCAAATGGAAAAAAACTTATAAATAAGCCTAATCAGGGAGATGAAGGACTTGTGTTCTGAAAACTATAAACATTGTTGAAAGAATTTTTAAAATAAATGGAAAGGAATTTCATGTCCATAAATTGGAAGAATTAATATTGTTAAAATATTCATACTTTCCAAGCAATCTACAGACTCATACAACTTCTATCAACATCCTAATAGCATAAAGCAAGAAGAATAAAACTAGAGACATCACACTCCTGAACTCAAAATATACAACAAAGCCACAGTAATTAAAATAATATGGTGCTGTATTAAAAATTGCACATAGGCCAATAGAACAGAAAAAAGATCCCAGAAATAAAACATGTAAAAATAGTCAACTGATCTTTGACAAAGGTACCAGTAATGTACAATGAGGAAAAGTTATTTATTTTCAATAAATCATACTGAGAAAATTGGATATACTTATGCAAAAATAATAAAATTAGACCATTTCCCATAATATACAAAAATCAACTAAAATATATTGCATACTTAAACACAAAACTTGAAACAACAAAAATTTTAGAAGAAAAAGAGAAAATACTTCTAAAAAGTAAACTATGCAATGATTTTTTTTAGGTATTACATCAAAACCATAGGCAAAAAAAGCAAAAATAGAAAAGTGAGATTATAATCAGATTAAAAAGCTTCTACAAAGCAAAGGAAACCACTAAAATGAATAGGCAAACTATGGGATAGGAGAAAATTTTTGCAGACCATATATCTGATAAATGGCTAACATCATCTATATAAGGAACACAGACATCTCAATTACCAAAAACCCCGAATAACCTGATTTTAAAAATGGATTAAAGACCTAAAGAGACATTTTTCCAAAGAAGAAATACAAATTTCTGACAAGTCTATGAAAAGTTGCTCAGCATCACAAATCATCAGAAGAATGCAAATCAAAACCGCAATGAGTTATCACTTTACACTTGTTCAGATGGCTATTATCACAAAAACATAGGACAATAAGTGTTAGTGAGGATGTGTGGAAAGCAGAATCTTTCTGCACTCTTGGTGGGAATGTAAATTGGAGCTGCCAATACGGAAAGCAATATGGAGGTTCCTAAAAATATTAAAAACAGTATTCCCATTTGACCCAGCAATCTTACTTCTGGTATATATTCAAAGAAATTGAAATCTGGATCTTGAAAAGGCATCTTCACTTCCACATTAATTACATTATTCACAATAGCCTTGAGGTCTGGAAAAGCACAAATGTCTCCCAATGGATGAATAGATAAATAAAATGTGGTATATGCATACTTGGAATATTATTCACCCTATAAAGGAGATCCTACTATTTGTGACAATATGGATGAACCTGGAAGACATTATGCTAAGTAAAATATGCCAGACTGAGAAAGACAAGTGCTGTATGATCTCACTTAATGGTAAATCTAAAACAGTCACACTCATGGAAACAAAGAATAGTATGGTGGTTTCTAGAAACTGGGGGTGGGGAGGGGAAAACTGGTAGGTACTTGCCAGAGTGCAAAGTTTCAGTTATGAAAGATAAATAAGTCCTGTAGATCTACTGTGCAACATAGGGCCTATAATTAACAATACCATATTGCAAACTTAAAAATTTGGTAAGAATGTAGATCTGTGTTAAGTGCTTTTACCACAAAAATAAAAATTTAAAGGTTGGGGAAGGAAACTTTTGGAGATAATGAATAAATTTGTTTCACTGGTGATGATGCTTTAAGTGTGCGTCTATTTATCTCCAAACATACATGTTGTATACACTACAGGTTTATGTATGTACATTGTGTACATATGTACAAGGCCTGACAATTAACTTCATGAACTCATCCTGGAAAAAGTGCTGCATATCCCATTGCTGAATATCACTGTACTCCCCTCGGGGAGCTATGCACTGAAACCAGTGCCTAGTCTACCTATCAAAGCAATTTTGGAACTCTTTTTCTAGAATATCCAACAGAGCTGTCATCATATTACCCTTGATGTCATGAATGTCATCAAAATGTCTTCCTTTCAACATTTCCTGTATCTTCCAGTAAAGAAAAAAGTCTTTGAAGGCCAGATCAGGTGAGTAGCGAAGGTGTTCCAATACAATTATTTGTTTACTGGCTAAAAACTCCCTCACAGAGTGCTGTGTGAGCTGGTGCATTGTTGTGATGCAAGAGCTCCTTCAGAACCACTTTTGCACTCACCTTTCTCATGCCAAAATTTTCAGTTAAGATTTTTCTAACAGTTTTCTCTATTGATGTTTATATGGTCTGCTATGCTTCTGACTGTCAGTCAACAATTTTGATGCACAATTCAATGAATTTTTGCAATGTTTTCTTCAGTTTTGGTCATTCTGACTCCTCTTTATTTCTTCATTACTGGTCATCCTGACCTCTTTTTATCAGTAATGCTTTCTGTCTCCTCAGAAAACTGTTTAATCCATTTGTACACTGCCATGTCCTTCATGACATTATCCCCATAAACTTAGACTTACATGTCCCTTATTTAACTTTCACTCTTGAGAAGTATAATAGGAAATTTAATGTTTGTTCATTAATGTTTGTCAAACTCTGACATTCTCATGATGACAGCTCTGTTGGCCATTCCAGAAAAAGAGTTCCAAAATTGCTTTGACAGGTGGACTGGGTACTGGCATCAGAGCATAGCTTTCTAAGATTACTTCAACTGTAGTGATATTTAGTAATGAAGTATATAGTACTTTTTCTAGGATGAGTTCATGAGTTTAATTTTCAGACCTCGTAAAACTTTCTATATGTCAAAAAAGGAAAAGAAAACATGAAATTAATTTTAATAAAATTATTTTACTAAAATTATAAAAGTATTAAATTTATTATTAATAAAATTATTTTATAAAATATCTTAATTTCAACATGTATCAATATAAAAATATTAAAGAGCTATTTTATATTCTTTATTTTATCTCCATACTAAACTTTCAAAATCAGATGTGTCTTTTACAGTTAAAGTATATTGCAATTTGAAGAAGTCACATTTCAGGTTCTCAATAGCCACATCTAGATGTTGACTACTCTACCTATATTGGATTGCACAGGTCCAGAGTTTTGAAAAAATAAACATTCCTTCCTTTATTTTGCTACATTTATGACTTTAATCTTATTGTTGGCCACATGGCATCTATGACTCTTGGGTTGTATATGGGAACATTTTCATTTGGTTCCATTTATTTGCCTAAACACTGATTATTCAATTATTATTTCTTCAGACTTCACTGCAGATGACATATAATATAAATTATACGTACTTTCTAAAGTCTAAATTTAAAATACTATTCATCTAAAAATTTAGAATAAGGTATTTTAGACATATTAATTATTAAATATCAATTTACATTCATAAATTAACTTTATTCTTTGTTTAATTTTATACAAATAGATGTGTATCATCAATGTAACAAATCTATTCACAGGTAATTGTGTATGATCTGACTAACTGGATAAATAGGGTTTTATCTGGGTTTATGTCTGAGGTTAAAGTGGCTCTCTAATTCTGATGTTACCTTTTGAACCTCAACTCTTTTGCCACTCTGTTAACAATACCTAGTTCTAGTCTCCAAATATATATCTTAGGTAAATGAATAGTGCACCTATTACCACATTTGGAGATGTATGAAAATTTGGTTTTTAAAAACTAAATTGTGACAATTTTTAAAAATGAACAAGCAAGCAAAAACTTCTCTGCTTTAAGGCACAAGTAGGGAGAAGAGTGGTAATCTAGATTGAATCAAGAAAGGGATTGCTGGAGAGTTCCAATCTCTGGAAGAGGCTTCTTGTCTTGACCTAAAAAAGTTGTGAATGTGTTATTTCTGTTCTTAATGAGCAATTTCCATCACAATGTCTAAAAGAGGAAACTACTAAGATAAGATCCTAAAGGAATCTTGATGTATTAAAAAAGGAAAATGAAAAGTGTAACTTTGAACTGACCAACATGAAATATAAGGCAATTAAATATAAATATAGTGTTAGAAATTCAAATTAAATACCTAAATGCTTATTTGTAATATTTAATATACTTACATATGAATTTTAGAGCACATATTATATAGAATGTTTGTATTATTTTATATAATATGTGTTCTAAAATATATATGCAAGTATATTAAATATTACAAATAGACATTTAGGTATTTAATTTGAATTTCTAACACTCTTTGTATTCATATTGGTCATTAATGTTTGTATAGAATTTTTTTCATTAAGAAATAATAATGATTGCCTTATATTTCATGTTTATTTCTTGCATATATCTTTGAACTTTAAAAAAATATATTTGAGGCTTATGATGTGTTATAGGATACATATAAATAGTAAAATGATTTAATTTAATTAATTTACATTTAATGTTGTTATTGTTAGATAAGGACTTAATCTTGTTATTTCACATTTTTTTTCCTCATTGTTTTATATATCTTTTGTTCCTCTTTTACTGTCTGTCTTTATCATTTGGTGCTTTACTGTAGTGCTAAGCTTTGATTTCCTCCCCTTCTTACTTTTATATTTGCTGTAGCTTTTTGGTTTGCAGCTACCACGAGGCTTACATAAAATATCTATCATAGAAACAAATAACTGAGTACCACATGTTCTTATTCATAAACGGATCCCAAACATCTGTCATAATACTATAAGAAAGGAATTGACAGTAGTGGGAAACTGTTGGGGGAGAAACACAGAACATTAATGGGTGCTGATCTCAAACCAGGTGAAGTGGGGACCAAAGGGAGGCCCAAGCTTTACCTGCATGATTAACACTTATCTACCTAATCCTGAATTGTACTCTACATCTTTAAAATAGATAAAAATAAATGTAAAAAAAAACTTGTAGTTATAATAGACTATTTTAAACTGATAATGTCTAAACTTTGGTCACATACAAATACTCTAGACTTTCATCTCCCCACTATAATTTTTACTTTTTGTGTTACAGTTTATATCATTTTGTATTATATATTTCTTAACAACTTATTATAGCTATATTTTTGACCATTTTGACTTTAAATCTTCATACTAGAGATATGAAAAATGCACATACCACTATTAGAGTAATGGAATATTCTGAATTTAACTATATATTTACCTCCACTATTGTGTTTTATACTTCTATATATTTTTCTTTTTAAAAAAATTATGTATTTATTATAGAGATGTGGGGTACAAGTGAGGATGTATTACATAGATAGGCTACATGGAGGTGAAGTCTGGGTCTCCAGCTGGCCCTCACTCCCCCTGCTAGTGGACCAGGTACCCTTTGTGTTGTCATATGCCCCCACTCTACTCCTTCCCTTTCTCCTTCCCTTAGCAGTGCCCAGTGACTGTTGATCCCACCCTTGTGCTAATGTGGCTAGTATTCAGGGCCCACTTATGAGTGAGAACATGAGATATTCAGTTCTTCATTTCTATGACAGTTCACTTAGTATGAAGGTCTCCAGTTGCATCCAAGTTGCTGCAAAGGCCATGATTTTGCTCTTCTTTATGGCCATGTAATATTCCATTGTGTCTTTGTACATTTTCTTTATGCAGTTCGCTTTTAATGGGCAACAGGTTTAGATCCATATTTTTGTTATTGTGAATAGTGCAGCAGTAATCATGCATGTGCAGGTGTCTTTTTGGTAGAGCAATTTATGTTCCTCCAGAAATATTCCAGGAGAGGGATTGCTGGATCATATGGAAGATTAATTTTTAGGTCTTTTAGAAATTGCCACACTGCATTTTCATAGAGGTTTAACTAATTTACAGTCTGACCAACACTGTACAAACATTCCTTTTTCTCTATAGCCAAGCCAGCATCTGTTGTGTTTTGTCTTATTAATAATAGTCATTCTTACCAAAGTTAGGTGGTATTTCACTGTAGTTTTGATTTGCATTTCTCTGAGGCTGAGCATTCTTTCATATGTCTTTTGGTTGCTTGTATGTAACTCTTTTTAGAAGTGTCCTGTTTATGTCCTGTTTTTTTTTTTTTTCTTTCAGTTATTTTGAGTTCCTTGATCCTAACCTTTGTCAGATGCATAATTTGCAAATAATTTTTCTCATTCTGTGGTTTGTTTCTTTACTCTCTTAATGGTCTTTTGCTGTGCAAAGGCTTTTCAGTTTGATGAGGTCCCACCTGTCTATCTTACCTTTTGTAGCATTTGCTTTTGGGCATTTGGTTATGAATTCATTGTCTACTCCAATGTCCAGAAGGATTTTCTACATTTTCTTCTTATAGTTCTTTCTTATAGTTTGAGGTTTTATATTTAGGTCCCTCATCCATTTTGAGGTGATTTTAGTATATGCTGATAGATAGGAGTCCAGTTTTATTCTTCTGCATGTGGTTTGCCAGATTTCTCAGAGTCATTGGCTAAGTATGGTGTCTTTGGCCCAATGATTATTATTGATGGCTTTGTAAATATGAGTTTGCCAAGGGATCTTGTTTTTACTTCCAAAATCTCTTTCCTATTCCATTGGTCTGTGTGCCTATTTCTGTACCAATATCATGCTATCTTGGTAACTACAGTCTTTTAATAAAGTTTAAAGTCTGGAAGTGTGATACCTCCCACTTTATTTCTTTTACTGAGGATTGTTTTGACTATTTGTGCTCTTTTTTGTTTCCATGTGAATTTCAGTATTGTCATTTCTGGGTATGAGAAAAATGATGTTGATAATTTTATGGATATTGCATCGATTCTTTAGATGGCTTTGGATAGGACGGACATCTTGACAGTACTGATTTTTTTTTTTGTCCATGAATATGGAATGTTTTTCCATTTGTTTGTATCATCCTTGATTTCTTTGAGCAGCATTTTTTGGTTCCCGTTGTGAAGGTCTTTCACTTCTCCAGTTAGGTGAAAGCCAAGTTATTTTATTTTCTGTGGCTATTGTGAATGGAATTATGCTTTTTTATTGGTTCCCATCTGCTTGTTATTGGTGTATGGAAATGTAACTGTCATTTGCACATTGATTTTGTAACCTGAGACCTTACCAGTCATTTATCAGTGTGAGGAGGTTTTCTTTTATGTGTTTTAATAATACTAATCATTCTTTTTTTTTAAGCTGAAGATCTTTAAGTATTTTTTTTCAGGGCATGTCTAGTGTTGGTAAATACCCTCATCGTTTTCTTATTTGAGAAATACTTTATTTCTTGCTCATTTCTACATACAGTATTGCTAGACGTATTATAGTATTCTTGGTTGACAGTGTTTTTTTTCAGGACTTTGAATATATAATTACATTCTCTTCTAGCCTGCAAATTTTCTGCTGAGAAGTCCACTCATAGTATGACGGGGATTCTCTTTTGTTACTTGATGCCGTTTTTCTTGCTACTAAAAAATTTTCTCTTTGCCTTTGCCTTTTGGCATTTTGATTATAATGTGCTTGAGTGAATATCTCTCTGGGTTGAATTTGTTTGGGAACCTTTGAGTTTCGTGAGTCTGAATGTTCATATCTCTCTCAAGACTTGTGAATTTTTCAGTCATAATTTTATTAAGTAAACTTCCTGTTGCTTTCTCTATTTTTCTAACCTCCATAATGTGATATATGTTTACTTAATGGTGTCCCATAAATTGTGTGTGTCTTCTTCACTTTTTTAAATGCTTTTCCCATCAATGAGCTGTTTTAAAAGGCCTGTCCTCAATTTCAGAGATTCTTTCTTCTGTTTGATCTAGTCTGCTCTTGAAACTTTCTATTGTATTTATTTTATTTTACTCATTGAATTCTTCAGCTTTAAAATTTCTGTTGGATCCTTTTTTATGACCCTTATCTCTTTGCTGAATTTGTCATTCAGACTATAAATTATTTGCTGAATTTAATTGAGTTGCCTATGTGTATTCTCTTGCATCTCACTGAGATTCCTTAATATCAGTAAATTTCTAATATCTTTTTAGGCAATGTATACATTTTTATTTGTTTGGGGTAAGTTATTGGAGATATATGTGTTCCTTTGGTGGTGGTATGTTGTGTGTGTGTGCGTGTGTGTGTTTGTGTGTGTGTGTGTGTGTGTGTGTGTGTGTGTCTCCTTGTATTAATGGCTGCTCATCTGATGGAACAGTCACTTCTTTCAAATTTATATAGAGGCTTTTTAGAAAAGGACTTTCACCTGAAAATGTGCCCTAGGATGTCAGTAGGGCAGAATGTGTTGGCTCTGGTTCAAGATGGCACAGTAGTGTAGACTTCATGCAACTTCGTCAGCTGTCATCAACATCAGTGATGACTCTGGATACCTCAATGATCTAGGCTGCAGGAGTTTGTGGCAGTGGTCATGACAGTGTAGGTTGCATAGACTTCTTGGTAGCAAGGCCTCTAGAAGTCCTTTCATCCTCATTTTTTTGCACAATAAGGAGACTTAGTTAGGGAGATCTCTGTTTGTCTTGGGTCTGACAGTCCAAAAGCAGTTCCAGCAACACTGTGTTCCAGGGCACAATTGCTCATAAAGGCTATGGACATGAGGTCCTGGACTCTGTGTTTTGTTGAACTGATGTATACCTGTAATATTGGTGCAAGTTCACCATGAGGAAAAGGTGGCTTCAGCTCTCCTACAAAACTGGGGACTGTTACCCCGAAATGTTCCTTAGTTGCTTAAGCCTAGGAGGCAGGGATGTAGTTATGACTCTGATCCTAGATTCAAAGAGATCAGAGTGCAGCAGTGGCATGGATCCATGAAAAACGAGTGTTTCAGAAGCTTGAGCTCCAGAGAGTAGGATATAGCTGGAATTCATGCCCCAAGGTCAAACAGTTACAGTGGAAACTTGGGCACTAGGAGAGGAGGTACTGCATAATGATAATTCTGGATTTGGGGGTTAAGGGGCAAAAAAGTGACCTAGCCTCTTTGAGACTGAATGCAGTGGCAGCAGGAACCTAGGATTGGTTTAGTGGAGCTGTGGATTGGGCTCTGGGGGTGAAGAGCAGCACAACAATGGATGCAATCCTCAGGGAAAAGGGGAACCTCAGCAGATCTGACTCCAAAAAGCTAGTTCAGATCGTGGGGCGTGAATTACTAGGGTTGTTACTAGGGGCCCATCCAAGGTTCCATCTCCCTGAGGGTGGGATGCTTCATTACCTTGGTCACCTAGAAGCATAAGTTCTATGTTGGGCTAAGGGTCCTGGACCCCTGAGATGTGCTACACTCGTCTGAACTAACTGTTTTCTGCTACTTTTTATGTGGCAAACATAAAGTTAGGAACTGGGAAATAAGAAATGGTGATGTGTTATGTGCTACTGAGGAAGATAGCTTATGTAATGCCATGTTATAAGACTTTAAGAGCAGAGTTATTTTCTATGTTTGTACATATGTCTCTGGCATTTAATATAATGTCAATCACACAGTAGGAACATAAATGTTTAATGATTTCATTTAAGCAAAAGAAATGTGTGCAAAGTGCTGGGAGGATACCAGAAATAAGAATTACTTCTTTTATCTTAGAAGAGGTAATATTTGAACTGGATCTTTAAAAATTGAGTAGGAGCCTTCTTTAGAAAAGTGAAGAATGGAATTCTAGAAAGGGGAATAGCAGGTGTAAAGGCAGGGAATTCATGATGAGCTATGCTGTCCTGAGATGTAATAAGTACGCCTATAATACCTGAGAAGACAGAGCTAAAGAAATAAAGATGTAAATGTCATTAGGGAGCTAGACTCTTGAGGCTTTTGGTTTGGTACTTTGTAAGATCTCTATGTGTTGGGCACAATGCCTAAACTTCCAACACACACTTTTGCTGTCAATGATATATTTCAAAGACAGAATTAGTAATTAGCATAGCAAATAAATCCAATACAGTTTTATTTTATCAATTGGAATTCTCATGGTCTATATAAAGATGATTTCTCCAGATAATTCTCCAAGTATTTTTGGCATAAAATTATAACTGATTTTAGTCTCTGTCATATATATATAGTTCAGGTTTGGCAAGCAGTTTCCTAATTGCTTTTGTCACATATGTTAACTCCATTTCTAATTGCCTAAGAGGTTTGAATAATGAAAAGATAAAATCACACAAACATGCATGCCCAAACAATTAATTAGGTTAAATTTAAATAATGAAACTATTTCATAAGGAGAAAATAGCAAAATTAGAAATTTGGCCCACTTCTAGAATTTTAAATAGCTTTTTAAATGTATGTATTCCATAAATTACTCCAAAATAATTTAGAATTCCTTTTATAGATTCGTTTTCTGGAATCTCTGTAATGTAAATACTGAATGAGAGTTTATTACTAGGAAGCCAACTAGACAGAACACTACTTCTGATTACTGTCATAAGATGTTACTGTGTAGCCGGGCTCGGTGGCTCAGCCTGTAATCCCGTGCCTTTGGGAGGCTGAGGTGAGTGGATTGCCTGAGCCCACGGGTTCGAGACCCACCCGGGCAGCAAGACCTCATCTCTACAATAAATCAAAAAATCAGCCGGGCGTGGTAGCGCATGCCTGTTATTCCGGCTACTTGGAAGGCTGAGGCGGAAGGATTGCCGGAGCCCAGCAGGTCGAGGCTGCGGTGGCCGGGAGCAGCCACTGCACTCCAGTCTGGGCAACAGAGTGAGACTCCAACTCAAAAAAAAAAAAAAAAAAGATGTTACTGTGTTCTCTTTGCAGTGCCACATTCTGTGTGTGTTAATTTTATCATGGGATTTTAAACCAAAATAATTGCTGAAGAGGTAATTTTTCAGAAATCAGAGCATCAAAATCTTAGCTAAATGATGTATCAATGCTAATTATTCCAACCAAACAAGAAAAAAAGAAAAAGTTTCCTAGTTCTTTTTTCTAATATATGCTATTGGAAAGGAAACTAGGTAAAGGATCTGATAACTACAAACTCACTTATATGTGTGAGCAAATCATATTTCCCTGGTGTTTATCCTTTTTTTCTAATTCAAATATAATATTATAGAAAGGAAGAATGAGGCTATTTTCAAAACGACTGCAAGTCACAAAAAAGTAGTCCTTCACATTTAAAAAAGGATAATAATTAAAGATAGCTTATCAGTGATAATGAAGTTGTTGGGAACCAGAGGCATAAAGAAGAGGAGAGAGGATGAGCAGATTATCCAATATATTTATTTAGCAGGCAGCAAGCACAAGAAACCAAAATACCTGTTATTTACTTAACCGAGCAAGGTCTACTATGAAAATTTTGCAAGAGAATAGTATGCAGGGTGGACTAGTATAAAAACAGAAAGCCATGAATAATTGTATCAAATAGATCCTTAAAGAAAGAAACAATATGCTCTGACTTACTAATATATTAGCACCTAAGGTTATGTATTTAGAGCGTATAATATATAATGTTAAAATACACTGGCAATGAGAATCCTGCTCTTGCAACTTTCATGGAACGTTCTGCAAGGTAATGAGCAAATACCTCTACAGTGATAGTCTTTAATATTGCATCTATAAAATGTGTTCATCCAAGAGAATGCTAGTGCTAATCAGATCTATAAAATAAACTCCTAGGTGTCTATGTGCACATTCCTCGCCCCCCTTCTTTACAAAAAAATAAAGCTCATTGGCTTAACTTTAGCTTATATGGGACACACATTTCCCACCGAGACTCTGCCAGGCTGTCTTCTAGAGTTCAGTTCCAAAAGATAACAGTGTGAGATTGTACCAACGTCCCTTTGAGCATTCTCAACTACTTCTTTTTTTCTGCCACATATCTAAATGTTAAATCAACTTTTACTGTTTTCAATGTTGGCAACTTATAAACTAACTTTGATCTCAGATGGAACAACTTCTGTCTACACACAAGGTCAAGTCTCTTCCCTTGAAGCTATGAAATAAAGTTCAGAAGCTTGGAGTATGGCTCTTTTAACTACTTCACAACTACTAAATAGCAAGGCAAGAAAGTAGACACTGAAATACCGCTGAGTTAGAAATTATTGAAGTCTAGGGAAATAAAAACTAACCTTATTAATCATTTACTGTTGGTGTAATAAGTCCATATCATTGAGAAGAAATGGGTTTTAGACAAAGGAGAATAGAGCAACTATTAAAATACTGGATTTTAAAGAGAATGGAGAAAGGAATCTAATAAAGGATCATAGGAAGAAGGAAAAGTAGTGGTTTCCCCTTCACATTCTCCCTATGACAGGCCACAAGTAAAGAAAGAGAAGTAGTTAATGAGTTTAGTGGACTGTGCTCTGTTTGTCTCTATCAAACCCCATCATTCAGCCGGGCTCGGTGGCTCAGCCTGTAATCCCGCGCCTTTGGGAGGCTGAGGTGAGCGGATTGCCTGAGCCCGCGGTTTCGAGACCCGCCTGGGCAGGCAAGACCTCATCTCTACAATAAATCAAAAAATCAGCTGATGTGGTAGCGCGCGCCTGTAGTTCCAGCCACTTGGAAGGCTGAGGCAGAAGGATCGCTGGAGCCCAGCAGGTCGAGGCTGCGGTGGCCGGGAGCGGCCACTGCACTCCAGTCTGGGCGACAGAATGAGACTCCAACTCAAAAAAAAAAAAAAAAAAAAAAAATCCCATCATTCTGCAAATGCAATTCAGGGTTTACCCACAAATCTGAAACTCTCTTGGGTTTATAATAACTATAAGAGGAAACTATAAAAATACTGATGATATAAATCATTCCATGAATGTATCTGTGTACCGTTTTAAGCTAGGCCATGTAGTCAAACACTATTAAAATCTCTTGGGTCCCTTATCTATATAGATTCTAATGCTTGGCTCCCTCTACCAGCAAGTGTTTTCCAAACTTGCTTTAAAAAATTGAGATTCCCTGACTCTTGCACTAAAAGCCAGAAAAAGTATATTTTCTTTATTTAAAGACTATATTAACATAACAAGAGAAATTTAAGTTAGAAACTTGCACAATTTTGTTGTTAATTCAAACCAATATTTTTATGTCCATGTTACTTTTAATTTTTGTTTACATGCACACTTTATTTTAAAATATTTTAGTAACATTCAATGCCTTACTTTTCCACATTTCAACTTAATATTATACCATGCATATTTTTCCGATGTACTTTTATTTTTTATTCCCCAATACCCATTGTTTCCTATGGTCACCCTTCCCTGAGGGGGACAGCAATAATTAGCCTATGTCAACTATCCACATCTCTCCCCATGCTTGTCTAAATATGTATTTCAATGGACTCTTCTTTCTTAACAATGCATAATGGGCAGTGCCCTAATTCAACAGATACAGACTTATTTATTATTTCTTATAGTGGCATAATATTCTATTTTATTCTATTTCTCTATTGATAAATATTCAGAGTGTTTTAGTTTGTTTTCTTTATCTCCTCTATACGCAAAACTACAAAGCTGCAGTAAATTCCTGTATTCTTATATACAGATATCTTATGTATTGGTGCTTATATTTGCATACAGTAGATTTCCAGAGGTTAAGAATCTTGCTCAAGCCTGTAATCCCAGCACTTTGGGAGGCCAAGGTGAGTGGATTGCCTGAGTCCACGGGTTCGAGAGCGGCCTGGGCAACTTGGCAAAACCTCATCTCTACAATAAATACATAATAATAATAAAAATTAGCCAGGCATGGTAGCAGGGACTTGACCTTGTGTGTAGACAGAAGTTGTTCTATCTGAGCTCCAAGTTAGTTTATAAGTTACCAACATTGAAAACAGTAAACTTTGACTTAACATTTGGATATGTGGCAGAAAAAAAAAGAAGTAGCTGAGAATATTCAAAGGGATGTTGTGACAGAACAAGAAATCTTTCCTCAGGCAATTAATAGGGAGTGGTACATCCCCTACTCAGCCATCATTTAACAATTTATCTGCATTTGAGGTGGAACTATCAGACTAGCACAGAGTAATGATATACTGCTATTTTAAAAAGGCAACCCTTCTACTGCAGATTGCTATAGGATAGAAACCAAGGAACAACAGAATAAGGAGCAAAGAGATGAAAACATTTTTGTGTGTGTGCTGAGGATTGTTTTGGCTATTTTGGGTCTTTTAGGTTTCCATATGAATTCCTGTATTGTTGTTTCCAGGTCTGAGAAGAATGCTGTTGGTAATTTAATGGGTATTGTGTTAAGTCTGTAGATCGCCTTGGGTAGGATGGACATCTTAACAATGTTGATTCTTCTAATCCATGAGCATGGAGTATTTTTCCATTTGTTTGTGTTATTTGATTTCTTTGAGCAGTGCTTTGTGGTTTTCATTGTAAAGGGCTTTCACGTCTCTGGTTAGGAAGATGCCAAGGTATTTCATTTTTTGTTGCTAATGTGAATGGGATTGTGCTTTTTTATTTGGGTTTCTGTTTGTTTATTGTTGGTGTATAAGAATGAGACAGTGTGGCTGGGCTTGGTGGCTCAGCCTGTAATCCCATCACTTTGGGAGGCCGAGATGAGAGAATTGCCTGAGCCCGTGGGTTTGAAACCAGCCCAGGGAACTTAGAGAGACCTTGTTTCCACAATCAATCAAAAAAATTAGCCAGGTGTGAAAGCATGCATCTGTAGTTCCGGCTACTTGGAAGCTAAGGTGGAAGGATTGCTGAAGCCTGGCAGGTTGACACTGGGGTGGCTATAAATTTACCACTGCACTCCAGCCTGGGCAACAGAGTGAGACTCCCACTCAAAAAAAAAAAAAGAGAGACTGTCTTTTGCACAGTTATTTTATACCTTGAGATTAAGCCAAAGTCCTTTATTAGCACAATGAGTTTTTTGACAGATTCTCTTGGGTTTCTGAGGTAACAGAATCATGTCATCTGCAAAGAGGGATAACTTAACTTCCTCTTTTCCTGTTTGGAGACCCATACTTTCCTTCTCTTGTCTGATTGCTTTAGCTAGGACTTCCAATATCATGTTGAACAGGAGAGGTGAGAGTGGACGTCCTTGTCTTGTTCTGGTTTACAGGGAAATGGTTCCAATTTCTGTCTGTTTAGCAGTATGTTGACTGTAGGCTTCTTGTAGATGGCTCCTACTATTTTGAGGTATGTTCCATCTATGCCTAGATGTTTGAGGGTTTTTATCAAGAAGGAGTGCTGGATATTATCGAAAGCTTTTTCTGCATCTAATGATATAATCATGTTGTTTTTGTTTTTACATCTGTTGCTCCAATCAGGATGGCTATCAATAAGAAAAAACAACAGATGCTGCAGAGGATGTGGAGATAAGGGAACACTTCTATACTGTTGGTGGGAATGTAAACTAGTACAACCTCTGTGGAAAACAGTTTGGTGTTTCCTAAATGATCTAAAAATCAACTTTCCATACAACCCCACAGTCCTCCTACTGGGAATATACCCAGAGGAACTCAAATCATTCTATGAAAAAGATACCTAGCCAGGCTTGGTGGCTCAGCCTGTAATCCCGCGCCTTTGGGAGGCTGAGGTGAGTGGATTGCCTGAGCACGCGGGTTCGAGACCCGCCTGGGCAGCGAGACCTCATCTCTACAATAAATTAAAAAAATCAGCCGCGCGTGGTAGCACATGCCTGTAATTCTGGCTACTCGGAAGGCTGAGGCGGAAGGATCGCCAGAGCCCAGCAGGTGGAGGCTGCGGTGGCCGGGAGTGGCCACTGCACTCCAGTCTGGGTGACAAAGTGAGACTCCAACTCAAAAAAAAAAAAGAAAAGAAAAAGATACCTGCACACACATGCTTATTGCAGCATTATTTACAATAGCAAAAACATGGAACCAACTGTGTTGCCCAATAAAAGAGGACTGGATAAAAAAATGGGTACATATATGCAATGAAATATTATGTAGCCATAAAGAAGAAAAAATTATGAACTTCACAGCAACTTGGATGGACTTAAGTCTATAATACTGACTGATCTATCACAGAAACAAAGTACTGAGTACCACGTGTTCTCACTCATAAGTGGACCTTGAACAATTATCATAATACTATAAGAAAGGAATTAGCAGTAGTGGAAAACTGCTTGGGGAGGGGGTGACAAGATTGGCAGTAGTGGGAAACTGCCAGGGGAGAGGGGGCCATACTTCGTCAACAAGGGTACCTACATAATAAGCATTTGTATACCTAACCCTGAATTGTGCATCTTTAAAATAAAAAATTAAAAAAGGAAAACTTTGACCAGTGACACACGTGAAAAATTCCTCCTCTATCTAACTGTTAAAATAGATTAAAAGAATTGAACATTTGTATCAAAGCACTCCTGAACGACTATGTTGATTATTGTTGTATATAGTGCTATATTTATTATATTGTGCTAAGCTATGCAGTTCTAAAAGTATTATGAGGGATGAGCAGAACTAAGCAAATATTTTTGTTGATTTTACAAAAGCCCATTTGTGGAACTCCTCAAGAACTGTTATCAGTAGTCTGATTTTGTTGTAAGATTTGGGGGGGGGTCCTTGTTTTTCAGTTGAATATCCCTCAGTTTAGAATTGCCATCAAAATGCTAGTATCCAGTATGGGTAACCAGGCAAGTATTCAGCCTAGCAAAATGTTTTCTTAAATGATTTAATCCCGAGTGAGTTCCTCATTACAGACACACAAGCAGAAGACATGAAACCTTAATTCTGGAATTCAAGGAGCAATGAGGAAGCAAAGATATAGAAGGGTTCCTCAGAGAACAATTTTCTCCTTTGCTACAGAATAAATTTAATCAATTTGTATCATACAATTTCAATGCTCTGTTAGCTAATTAGAATACTTATTTCCCCTTATGAGAAACATAACAAGTAGATAAAAATAAATTAGCAAATCTAGCTGGGTGCAGTAGCTCATGTCTGTAATCCCAGCACTTTGGGAGACCAAGGTGAGAAGATTGTCTGAACCCAGGAGTTTGAGATCAGCCTAGGCAAACTGGCAAGACTTCGTCTCCACTGTGAATCAAAACATTAGCCATGCATAGTGGCAAGCTCTTGTAGTCCCAGCTACTTGGAAGGCTGAGGTCGAAGGATAGCTTGAGCCCAGCAGATGGAGGCTCCAGTAGCTGTGATTGTGCCACTACTCTCCAGCCTGGGTGACAGAGTGAGAATCTGACTTAAAAATAAAATGAAATAAAATAAATGAATAAGCAAATTAAACTTTAAACTCACAAAACATATTTTTAGTCAGGACCTGGTTGTAAATGATGGAAAGCTAATTCAAACTAAATCAGAAAGACAGAAAAATATATTAGCTCTTGCAAGCAAAACCAGAAATTGCTGTCTAGAGCTAAAGTCAAGGACAATGAGAACTGGAGCCTGGAGTTTAGTAGGACCCTCTGCACAGCCTTTATTTCTGCTTTATGTGGGCTTCCTTTACTATATCCAACCTTTCTCACCTGTTAAAAGTGGTCACCAACAATTCCAGATTCATGTATTCTCCACCAGGGAAGGACTGAAGCACACTCTACATGACTGCAAGTTTACAGGTACCAGGGAGAGGATCTGATTTACCTAACTTCAGACAGTTGCCCAAACCTGGATCAATCAACTGTGACCACAGCTACAAAGTCTGAAAATGGGACAACACATACTTAATCATATTGTTAGCAGAGATATTTATCAGAAGAAAGAGTAAAGAAAATCTACGATGCCCATCTACTGTGGGTTAAGATGTGTATGTCATTTATGAATAATGTCCCATACATATTAAAACATTTTTTAGATAAGTCATAACATACTGACAAACTCAGAATTGAAAACAGGAAATTCTATCTGAATGGTAAGCAATTTATCACTCTGTTTGCATGTGTGCATGTGATGTCTAAATGAAGGGAAGAGGGAGGATTAGAGAAGAACGAAAGGAAAGAGAGATAGAGTGAGAGAGAAAATAGAAGAGAAAAACAATGCAATAACAGCCTTGGGGAAAGCTCATATTCAGCAGAGGTAGTATTATAAATGCAGATGAATCATATGTGTAAGTTTTACTCACTAAGTGTCAAGATCATTAAGCAAAATGATGTTCAAGCAAATTCCACAAGTAAATGGAGTAAGTTCTATTTTGAGATTATAAATATAAGAAGCACAGATTTCAGTTCTTCTTTTGCAGAAATAAACACAGTAAAAAATGAAAATACATTAACATAGATCCACTCATCTGTAGGTGTTTTAATTTGATTTTTAGAAAATTTTTGAAGTGCATGTATTGAATGGCAGACAGTGATTTAGAGGGCACTGTAGAGCCTAATTGTGGGACCATTTTATATATTATAAAAGAAGTGGATTTTAAATTTTGCAGTCTCAATTTTAAAAAAATATAACCACTTTGATCTATACTGCTGCTGCTTCTTGATATCCACCCAAGCACAAAGAATCATAAAACAGTTTTCTGCCAGGATTAATTATTGTCTAATTTTCCTCAGTATGCAAAACATTGCACCAGATGCTGTCTATAATTTCTGCACTGGAGGTTACAAAGTAACTGGAGAAAAAGAAAAAAAAAAACACGAGATTCTCCTTTATTTTCATTACTGTTGACAAGCCTGGAAGTAGAGACTTGGGATCTGTGAGCCTATTGATATAAATTGGAGTGATGAGAGTATATGAAATACCAAGACACATTTTGAAGGGTAGAAGGAAGATAGCAAAAACCAGAAATATAAACATTATTTCACCTAAAGAGCTCTCTAAAGAGACAAGAAGCAGCCAGAGAGGTGGAAGAGACTCTACAGAGAGAAGTGCTATGAAAATAGGAAGTTTCTTGTTGTCTAGTGTAACGAATTGTATAAAATGCTACAGTGAATACTAATAAGATAAGAAGTAATTTAGCAACCAGGAGGTTATTGGAATCTTGAAGTGGGAGGAGAGTGCCGGTGGAAGAGTAAATGGAGATGAAATTGAAGCTTGATTTCAAAGAATTGGACAAAGCTAAAGTTATGAATATAAACTGTACTGTTTCCAGAATCTTGACTGTGAATACAAAAGAAATGAGAGAATAGTTGTTAGAAAAGGATATAAGGATGAGAGAGATGCATCTTAAGACATAGGCGAAGATTTGGAAAAGAGAGACGAGAATAAGCACATATGCTCTGAGGAAGTGAGAGAGAGAGAGAGTATAAACAGGGCAGGAGGAGGAACTAGGCTTCATATGTGGAAGGGAGATTCCTTTTCAATAGAAGGCAGGAAAATAGGAATGAGGACAAATGCTGAATTTGCATTTGTCAGGAAGTTAAGAAAATTTAGGCATAAGTGTCTCGAATTTTAGGGAACAAAGTGGAAGATCACCTGGTAAACTAATAAGAGAGGGGAGGAATTAAGGATGGAAATAGACTTACAAATGTCTCATACTCATTGTGAACAAGAGGAAAAATATATATTTATCTACTTGTCTGCCTGCTTGTCTTTGTATCTATCTGTTAATTTCCCTGAGTGCCCAGCTGATATTTCTTTGGAATAGAAGATTGAAAGTACTAGTTATGGTTAAAGTGGTTCCCATAAGCTATAGACTTTAGGTTCAAAATGGAAGTGAATTGGTGTAGTGGATGAAGGAAGAAAGAAGAAACTGGAGACTTTGTTAATGTTGAAACAGGAAGATAGAAGATATAAAATCTATTAAGAAAAAAAGTGAAAGTTAGGCAATAAAGTTTAAGACATCAGAAATAGCTCAGTTCAGAATGATACCAAGGTCAAAGGTGGTGACATTTATGAGAGTGGTTAAACTTCTGTAAAGGTAAAAATTGTTGGATTCTAGACTGAATTAAGTAGCTTTGAGTCTAAGTTTTCAGATGGGTTAACCTCATGGATATTGAGGTCACCCAAGACAATCCACAGAAGAATATAGAAAAGTCTGTAAGGCAAATGTCAAAATCCTTAGAGATTTGTGGGGAGAGTGAGATAATGATCGATGACAATGACAAGGGAATGTACAGACAGAGAGAAATGTATTGCTTAAAGGAATGAGTTTTTCAAAGAGGAGAAACTCTAATACAAGGGAGAAATAATATTAAGCTGGGAGTGATTACAAAAAACTGTGGGGGCAGAAGAATATTGATACAAGCTCTGGGATGTGTAGGACAATGAGAGAGCACTATGAATGCCCTGGGGTAGGGTATGAGCTGGTTTCAGTCAAGGCAAGGAGATCAAAAGAGTAGAGTTTGAGAATAAAATTATTATTTGTTTCTTTTTGCTACTTTTTGAAATGGCATGAGAATAACTGAAGCAATTAAGTATTGAAAGGAATATCAATGCACACATACATTCACACAAACACTCTCACTATTGTGAGGGAGGAATAGAATTTTTTTATGGACATTTTGCTTAATATTTCTACAAGTTATAATTTTTCCTTACTTGGTAATATAACATATTGTTTGGACTTATTTTATTAACCAAACACTGTATTAAGATCCTTCTACTATGTTTTATATTTTGTAGAATTCTTAATTATATGTATGTTTCTTGATGAAAAACCCGTTATTCATCTTTATATACTTCACTTAGCAATTAGCAGAGTTCTTTGCATGTAATGGTACTAAATCATTCAATAATTTCTTACCTTACCAATCTGAGTTGAAATTACACATATGCTAATAATTTTAGAGTATATGTAAAGTCAATTATTAACAATAATCAGTCAGTATGGAATAAGACATATGCCACAGAAAATGCTAATTTTCCCCAGTGAATGTTCTCCCCTTTTTCCTTAGAAATAAAAATCTCCATTTAAACTAGACACCTGATCACTCAGAATAGAGGTTACTTTTCCCAACATTATGGTCGTGTGATTAATTTTTAGTCAATAGAATGTAAAAAAAAATATTTTTTTTGCAAATTCTGGAAAGTTTTCTTAAAGGGAAGAAGAATACCTTTTTTTCTCCTGTTTGGAATGTAGGTGTGATAAGTGGGGCTTAGGCAGGTATTATTAACCAGGAGGCAACCCATTTAAACTGTGCAAGAGACAAGATAGTAGAAGTAACACTTTGTGGCACTGTCACCTACCCCCTCTGTGTAACTCTGGATTCTTCTTATGTCATAGACTAAAACTGTGTATGTATTGCTAAACCACTTTTGATTGATTTGAATTTTCTGTTACTTGCAACTAAATGCAGACCCAATTGATAACATAAATATCTTTGAGATTATCTAGTTTATGTGTAGTTATTAAAAAATAAATGTTCAGTCTAATGTGTACAGCTTTTCATTGAGATTGCATTGTAAAAATTTATTTCTTTTGTAAAATTAGTAGAAAATTATTTCTCTCTTTCTAATGTGAAAAAATTCTATATGACTTTTGCTTTTTTAGCTTTCACCCTTTGTTTGAGGCAAAAGTTAAAATCTTCTGTTAAATATTATCTGTGGTAAAGTCATAATTACAGACTCAATGGCCAAGTCCCATTTAAATTTAAGCTCTGAAAAGATGATTAAAAAGAAGAAAAATATTGAAAGAATAATTGATTTTGGGAAAAAAGAGAAGGAATACCTGTGAATATTCTGACTCCAATGGTCAAACCTCTCCTCTAATGTTGAATTTGTTATTTAAGTATTTAATTTGCCAACTTATCCTTGAATTCACAAAACTTTCATATATTTATATTGTACATTTTTGCAACTTTTTGTTTTCTCAAACATATTAAACAAAATATTTGTAAGTATTCTTGACATGCCTGTAAAGTATTTAATATATTCTTCCTTTCAAAACTCTCTAAAAGTCACTTCCTTAGAGAAACCAGAGAGATCACTTGTAGAATATAGGTTGAAGTTTTGAATGTCTAAGTCATTTATTGTTGCATAACAGTTACTCAAAACCTTGGCAGTAAAAACAACAATTTTATTATTTCTCTTAATTTTTGAGTCAGATATCACACAGGATACTTACAGTGGGTATGATTTGCACCTGCTCCATATGATGCCTACTTGGGCTGTGACACTCAAGATAGTTTCTTCCTTCACATGCCTGGAACCTCTGCTTGCTTGGCCATTATGGGGTTATGGGGTTATGGGGTTATGCATCTGGAACCTGTCAGATGCATTTGCCAGTTCTCTGCCATATGCCAGTTCTCTGCCATATAGTCTTACCAAAGTAGCTGGATTTTTATACAAGAGCTTAGCACCCAGAAAGTACAACAATGGAAGCTTCCAGATGTCTTCAAAACTTAAGCCTAAAGCTGGCAATGTATAACTATAGGCCCAACCCAGATACTTATATAAGGGATGGTGCTGTCCAAGTGTATGAATATGTGTTTCATTAGGGGCCAATGCTGGGGTAGTCAGATAGAATACAAAACATTTAGTTAAATTTGAACTTCCTATACAACTGAATAAAATTTGAGTATGTTTCATGTAATATGTGGGGCATAATTATACTAAAACATTGTTTCTTATTAATTTGAAATTAAAATTTAACTGGTTATCCTGAGTTTTTATTTGCTAAATCTCATAAACCTAGAAACCAATGTAACAGATGACCCATGAATAGAGACTGAGTCTCCTTAGACTCTCCTCTCTGGAAGCACATCATAATGTGTAGCTTACTGAATCCACTCACTAGCCCTAACTCTATCTTTCAGTTCATACATGTGTATTTTTGTTCTCAGCTATATCTCTGAATTCAACCAAGGTGATCATGGCAGTCAGATGGATTAATGAAATGGATTTGACCTATTGGTAAAAAAAGATGCTGCACTCATAAACATATAAAGAAACTAGAAATGAAATGTTTATATATTGCTTCTGAACCTGGATTTTTATGAAAAATATCCCTAAGTCCACAAACCATTTTTCTACCATTCTTTTTATAAGTAATACATAGCATTACAAGAAAATATGCTGTTGTTGTTTCTCTTACATTTAAAGTCAATGACATTATCTGGGAAAGTAATAATATTTTCATTGGTTTGTGAGGATCTCTTTTATACATTTAGGTGAGGAATTTTATGTCTGTTATTCAGGAAGGACTGCTAATTTTTGGTAGCTTTTTTTTTTATTATACTTTTAATCAGTTCTGACCTAGAAATCCTACCTTTATATATTTCCAGATGAAAATAATTAGTCTGTCAGTCATTTGAGCTAGCCATCCTGGTTAAATCACAAGTAATCATTGAAATCCACCACCCTCTGCCAAGAACCCTTGCTCTATGTGATGTCATTAGAATAGGTTCCTTACAAATTATGCAAAAGGAATACAGTTTTCTTGCACTTGCATAAACATCGTCAATTACTTGGCAATTTTAAAATTTAAAATATGATTGTTATACATTGGATTAACATTTATTTGTTAATATTTCTAAATCACCCAACAAACTTGACTCAAGTTTTATAGACAGATGTTCAAGGTAAAGACATAATTTTAAGTACAAGGAATAATGGGGAGTTTGAGCCAACTTCAAGTTTTTTCTAGGCCAATATTATCCTCCCTAAGTCTTTTGTTCTTCCTACATCATCTACCTTTTCTGTTATAAGTTAAAAAATGCCTATGTTTGATACTTAAGAATACCTATCGTTGGCTACAGGGTCTCTGCACAGAGAATGACCAAATATTCAAAGTGAGCCATGGAATCTCTCTGATAAACATGCAGCCCTCCCATCCCTCAAAAGATTTGGGAGTAAGAGTAGGCTGCTATATATATAGTATTTGACGCTGAAGGAATTGTCTTTGAAATCTTTCTCAGCTTGTTAAAGATGTAACCACTCAAAGATATTAATGAAAATAGTTTAGGTGGCAATAATATAAGAGGTTATATAATTTTTCATAGTAATGAGTGCTTAGAGATCATCCAATCCAGCTGCATGACTTTAGTAAAAAAGAAAAATACAGCTCAAAGAAATTCAGTGACTTGTCCAAAATCATGACAACATTGAGGCAAAAATGCAGGGCTTCTTAACTTCAACATAGTGTTCTTTTCACTAAATTCTGTCTTCCTGTCGTGAATACAGCTCCTACACAGTGAAGGTAATGGTTTCTTAGAGTCCATTTGGTTTAATGTTTACATGCTTTGTGCCTTCAAAAAAAAATGTCTGAAAAACACTCCTGAAACACTTGTGTCAAAAATTTTCCATTTGTTTAAGGTACATTGCCACACGGCAGAGGTTTGAAGCTTGTGGCTTTAAGTAAAATTTCAAATCAAGGTTCTAATAATATGAGCTTATAACTATGTTTCTTCTATGGTATTTCACTGTAAAAGATGCACTGGTTTTTATTTAACCAGTTTCTTATTAATGGTGATTTTAGGTTTATTTCCTTTTTTAGCTGTCAAATACATTGTTTTTTAAGATTTTTTTAAATTTGTTGAGTCAGGGTCTCACTCTGTCTCCCAGGCTGGAGTGCAGTGGCATGCACATAACTTAGCGCAGCCTCAAACTCATGGGCTCAGGCAATTCTCCCACCTCAGCCTCCTGAATAGATGGTATTACAGGTGTGTGCAACCACACCCGGCTAATGTTTTTATTGTCTGTAGACAAATGGTCTTGCTATATTACCCAGGCTAGGCTCAAACAACCCTTCCCCCTTAGCCTCCCAAAATGCTGAGATTACAGGTGAAAACATTTGGTCTATTATTTATTATGTGTGAAAGTATAATGATAGATAAATTCCCAGAAAGTGAGCTTATTCTAAATTAATTAACTTTCTGAGCTTTACTTTTACAATATTATAAGCAGGAAATAAATGTTAGTTATGATGATGAAGATGCTTAAATGACAATTTATCTACTTGATATGTGAAATAATCAATTGTTTTCCATTTTTCTACCTAGAAAGATGACTAATAATTTGCTTCTCATTTGAAACATCATTTTCTCTTGTTTCCAACTGTTCAACTGGTGCAACCAGTTTTGTATAAAAATAGCACTGTAAATTTCCAGAGTCCATGAAATATGGAAAAATGGCCATCACTGACTGTACAAAGACACACATCAGTTTCAAAACTAATTTCAGATAGAGGCTCATTCAGTTCCAAGCTCAAATTAAGTGACTTTTATGTGCCACAGCAGTTAAAAAAATCAATTTATGAGCTTCCTGGAATACCATTTAGAGCAAATATGCAGACATTCTCTTATTTAAAACCTGGAACACTGACAAACTCCAACAGATTGGGTCTCATAGGTATTGAAACTGTGGGAACATACACAGAAGCAGAGTATTCACTTTTCATTTTCTAGGTTCTCAATGACTTAACCATAAATATGATGTAGCTATGGGCAAAGTTGAGAGTACTAGTTAAACAAAGCCTTGTTTTAACTGAGGATTTTAGTTAACTGTTTTATTCCTGCTTCTTTAATTAAAAATTTAATTTAACCTTTGTTATAACCATATCTGCCAACTACTATACAAAACTAGGACTCAAATGAAAGAGGACAAGAAAATAGATGGTGGCATATTTTTAGGAATTTTAAATTAAATAAATCACAAAAAATAAGTTTTAGAGAAACATGACTTCAGTATTAGTTATCTCTAAGAATTGCTTCATTTGTTCAATATAAATGTATTTATTTCTGAAAGAATAAAAGCCTGCTTTCTTCATGTTAATTGTATACCATTTACTTGGCTAAAGGAAAGGAAATATTATTAAGCATAATTTTGAACTACATCCCCATTGAATATGCTCTCAAGCTCTGTTTTATTAAGAATATTTCACAGAACATAAGTCTTAAGAGATGCTTATGTTACAAAATCTCTGTTGTGAATTGTGTTTGGGAACCTGCACATTTTATTATAATCTTGGAAATTCTCAGCATACATTTGCATTTGAGGCTCTGAGAAGTCCTTCAGCAAGAAGGGTTAAATTCACTGATACCCTAAAGCACTGGTTCTCAAACTTTAGTGGGCACCATTATTACCTACAGATTAAATTAAATTATTTATCAAAACAAATTACTGAGACTCATCTACAGGGTTTAATTATGATTTAATATGTCTGGAATAGAGCCCAAGAAATTAAATGTCTGATGATTTTTCAGGTGATGCTCATGCTACTGTTTTGGGATCATACTTTTAGGACCATTCGTCACAGACTGCCCTCCCAGAAAGGCACTAGACTCCTAGGAGTGCCAATGAAACTGGTGCCAATGAGTAGTTAAGGCAAGCAATTCTGGTAGAGTACAGCAGTGATAGCTCAGGAACAGAGGCTGCTGGTCCATTGTGTCATACAGTTTCTTTCTGGGGGATCAGATCTCATTATTTTCATCATGCTGGAGGAGGCTCTGTTCTTCATTCATAAATACTGAGTGGCAGAACCAGGCTGAACGCCAGGTTTCCATCATGCCATTGCCACAAGACTTGAATCCACAAGGCTTGGATCTCAGTCTCTGACATACCAGAGGAGGAGGAGCAAGTTGTTTTCCAACCAATAAACTCTGGTTTTGAAAGCGTGGTTAAAGGCCACGTTTTTCTTATGTTGTGCTTTCATTTGTTGACTGACACTCATGATTATATTCTATTTTGCTTAACAGTATATGTCAATTTACTGTGCAGAAGACAGATGGATCTTGGAGAATAACATGGATTATCATAAATATAGCAGACCAGAAATCTCCTTTTGAGGAACAACTCTTTGCCTGTTGTTGGGCCTAAAACACTTAACTATGGGCCACCAAGTTGCCATGGGATTTTAATGACTTCAGCTGCATATCATGAAATGAGTGTTATGTGACACACCATGTCATAAAGTTAGGCATGCACAGGAGAACTCCATCATCAAATGGAAGCAGTATATGCATGATCAAGCCTGAGCAAGCACTGTAGTCACAAGTAAATTATATGAAGTGGCCCAAATCCAAAATCGTATTCATTCACTCTGGGATTAGAATAGCAAAGAAGTTAGTCAAATGAGGTAGTTCGGGGAATCATTAATCAAGTGACCCTGTAATTCCAGCACCTTTGGTAATTCAGATAAATTGTTGATACTATTTTTACAAATACAAGTATTCACTATACAATTTAAGCACTAAATGAATGACTTTGCTTACTAGCTGTTGTTTCTCAAAAGGAGAATAGTTATCTACAGAAGATGGTAAGACTTTGCCCCGAAATCCTAGGGGAATACTCTACAATTTATCTACAGGTGCTGCCAAAAGCTCCAACCAGCATCTTTATCTGGCTCTGACACTTCAATCACCATTATATCTGCTAGCTCTTATGGCCAAGAACCAGATCAGCTTGCACAGAATCCTAAACCCATCGCAGGGCATATATTTGTTCTATTCCCCACCAAAAGCTAGCAGATTTCAGGGTCATTTAATAGAGGATTGGGTAACATACACAAATGAAGTATATGTTGTCTACAAAATCCAGAAACATTGTGCCTCTTTTCTGGATGTAAGCGTGCAGAGCTAGATAATAAAACAACCCTCACCTTAGAAGGTATATATATATTTTTTAAGAATTTGGAAACCCTCCTTGATATTGATATTGGTCTTAGTAATCATTTTGTTTTACATGACTAGAGGAACAAAAGAAATATTAACAAGTTAGACTGCATCAAACTAAAAAGCCTCTGCACAGTAAAGAAAACAGGAAGAAGGCTTACAGGATAAGAAAAAATACTTGCAAACCACATTATCTGATGAGAGGCTAAGATTCAAATTTTACGAGCAAATTATACAAATCAAAGGTGAAAACAAGAAAAAGATAATCACCTGACTAAAAAATAGCCCCAAAATGAATAGTTACTTTTCCAATGAGGACACACAAATTGCCCACAGGAATAATAAATGGCGCTCAACAACACCAACAGAGGCACGATTTCATATCGCACAATGATGAGATATTATCTTACACTTGTTAGGATGACTAATATCAACCAGGAGAGAGAGAAGTGTTGACAAAGCTGTGAAGGAAAAGAAATCCCATATACTATTGGTGAGTGTAAAACTGGTAGTGACAGTGAACATTCTTTTAAAACTAAAGAATAAACTATCATCCAACATACGAATCCCTTTTCTGGGTATATAAGCAAAGGAAATAAAATCAACATCTCAAAAATATCTGCACCCTTATATTCATTGCGGCATTGTTCAAAATGATCAAACTATGAAAACAACCAAAATACATGTAGATTCTATGTTAAGAAAATATAGTATATATACACAATAGTACATTATTCAGCAATAAAAATACAAAGAACCCTGTAATTTCCTCTTCATGGATTAAGCTTTAGGACATTATGCTAATTGAAGTGAACCAGGTGCACACACACAAAAATACTACGTGATTTCACTCGTGTGTGGAATCAAAAAAGTTTGCATTCACAAAGGCAGAGAGTACAGTAGTGGTCATCAGGGCCTGCAGGTAGGTGAAATAGAGATATTTTCAATGGTTGCAAAATTTCAACTATAACTATTAGGGATCTAACGTATAACATAGTGATTTATGGCTAATAATGTCTTGTGTGCTTAAAAAATTTGCTAAAATAATAGACATTGTGTGTTCTCCTTACAAAAAATATAAATTGAAGCTATGTAAGGTGATTAATATGTTCATTAACTTAATTGCAGTCATCATTTCACAATGTGTAGGCACATCAAATTATTACATTATATACAATAAATAGTTATACAATTATTATTTATGTATAAAAAATCAGACGTAATAAACACGTGTGGCACCGGCCGGATCCTGGGTCCCGCCGGCGGGGACACGGCGGGAGGAGGCCAGCTACTGAGGTGCGAGGGGAGAATCCCGAACCGACGCCGCTGGCGATGACGAGGGAGACAAGCATGTCTGCAACTCAAGCCAAGAAAGTGAAAATGGCCACCAAATCGTGCCCCTAGTGCGACCAACAGGTTCCTGTTGCATATAAATCTTGTCCTTGTGGTTATATATTTATTAACAGAAAACTTTTAAATGCAAAACACTCTGAGAAATCACCACCTTCTACAGAAAACAAACATGAGGCCAAGAGGAGATGAGCAGAGAGAGTTAGGAGAGAAAAGATAAATTCTACAGTAAATAAAGATTTAGAAATCAGAAAAAGGTCTCGAAGTAACAGTCATTCAGATCATATCAGACAAGGAAGAGGAAGACCTAAAAGTGCATCTGCCAAAAAACATGAGGAAGAAACAGGAAGAAGAAAAAAATTTAAATCATCATTAACCCTTTGCACTTGAAGACATCTTGTGGATCACCTATCAGCAATTCAACTGCAGTTTTTTACGGAATAGTGAACGATGAATCACTTCATATTAAATGCCATAGAGTGGGGACCAATTATTTTATTGTAATGATATTTGACTTACAATGGAGTTTTGGACATTGAGAAACTTATTCATGACAAAAAAATCAAAATTTCATATCATATCTTTCTGACATGTGGTAACATGTGAAAGTTACTGACATGCATTTCAAGTTCATCGATACATGTTGTGCAATAGTAATTTGTTTGATGTCTTCCACTGGTTAGTTTTTCTGTTTGAGCAGACAGAAGTGGAAGGAAGAATACTTCCTTCCACATTAATAATATGTAATTTATTGTCCAGTCTGTTGTTCAAAGACAATGTGGAAGGACACACTCATGATTCCTGAAAACCACTTCTAATCAGAAGCTTGACATATTTCAAATGGGACATAGGTTTTTCTTTCTTTCTTTCTTTCTTTCTTTCTTTCTTTCTTTCTTTCTTTCTTTCTTTCTTTCTTTCTTTCTTTCTTTCTTTCTTTCTTTCTTTTTTTTTATGCTCCATATGGCATATAGGAGCTGATAATGCTGATTTTTAGTCCCCAGACGAAAAACTTCTTTCACCATTTTAAAGATTTTCACAAAAAACAATATGTAGAAGTGTATTGATCTGCACAATCCACACCATTCACATTTGCAATATAATTTAGAATCATTTCAGGCTTTTTGACTGATATAATATTTCTACCACATAATGTCCTTGTGGTTGCTTTCATTCCTGCATAATTCCAGGTGCTGAGAGCAATCCTTTTGTCCTTCCATGTAAGAAATGTACAATTATTTTTCCTATATGTTACTTTTTTTTTCTTTAATAACTTTGGCTTTTTGATTTGTGCTGGTATTCCCTTTCTATTGACTTTGTACCAGTAAGATGACATTTAGTAACTCTTCTGGTAGGACAGTACTACCGTAATATCTGTCAGCAAACGTGTTATCCTGCTGCATTGAGAACTTTTTTCTGGGAACATTTTATATAAATGTAATTGAATTCTGGTGCTTATTGGAAGATCAGAACAAATGATGTTTTTGAATGTTATGCTGCCATATTAGGGAAGTACTAAAAAGAGATAACCTGTTTTTTAATCAGCTAGCACATAAATGCGTACGCCTCATTTATGCCCCATTTGGTAGGCTTTTTGGAATATATATTATATATTCGCCCTTTAAATTGAACAATGGATTTGTCAAAACAAATTGTCCTATCTGCTATGAAATATTGCAAAAATTTTGAAACAGTGTTTTTCAAATAATTGCTGGCCTTTTGAATACAAGTTCTGATCATCCACCAACTCAACTTGCGTGTCTTCAAATGAAGCTTCCAGAAGATTTGCATAAACCTTTCTCTATTGAACATTTCGAAGAGTATTTTACTATTGAAAGCAGTTGACAGCCGGGCTCGGTGGCTCAGCCTGTAATCCCGCGCCTTTGGGAGGCTGAGGTGAGTGGATTGCCTGAGCCCGCGGGTTCGAGACCCGCCTGGGCAGCGAGACCTCATCTCTACAATAAATCAAAAAATCAGCCGGGCATGGTAACGCATGCCTGTAATTCCGGCTACTTGGAAGGCTGAGGCAGAAGGATCGCCGGAGCCCAGCAGGTCGAGGTTACGGTGGCCGGAAGCAGTCACTGCACTCCAGTCTGGGTGACAGAGTGAGACTCCAACTCAAAAAAAAAAAAAAAAAAAGAAAGCAGTTGACCAATACTCTTGCAAATTTGGTACTTGAATTATTCTTATGTGTAGGATGACTGTAATAAGAGCTAAAAATTCCTGTCGATCAGTGGCATGCCACTTATACCAAAACTGTTTTGTGATGACTGCTTTTTTATTTTTTCATCCACATAACAATTTGTTTATTTTGTTACACTATCCACTAATTCATTTGTAAAATACAGAGCAAAATAGTCAATCAGTTCTCTTATATTTCTTGCTATTTGTAGTCCTATTGTTCGAGATGTACAACAAAATTTATTCTTACTGGAGGAGCATCTTTTTTTTGTAGCATCTTCCCATCGTTCACTTGACAATAGTTGTGGTCTACTTCTTCAAAACTACTAACACTTTCATCGCTATCACTTTCTGTTGTATTCACCTGTTTTCTTCTTGGTGGGACAATATCACTATCTCTACCATAATTTTCTTCCACATCATTATTTTTTCTTTTTTTGAATAGGAGTCTCATTCTGTTGCCCAGGCTGGAGTGCAGTAGCACACTCATGACCACCTCAGTCTTGACTACTGGACTCAGTTAAGCCTTCCTACTCAGTTTTCCAAGTAGCTGGAACCACAGGCACATGCCACCATGCCTAGCTAATTTAAAAAAAAAATTATTTATTGTAGAGATGAGGTCTTGCCAAGCTGCCCAGGATTGTCTTGAACCCTGGGCTCAGGCAATCTTCTTGCCTCCCAAAGCGCTGGGGGGATTACAGGTGTGAGTCACCATGTCCAGCAATATTTTTTCTGATTTAATCTGTATAAAAGTCTAAATCGAATTCATCTTCTCTGCTACTTGTATTATAACTCTCACTTTTGTATTTTCATTCTACCATTGGTCTAAAAACTAAATAAATGGATATAAAATTTCTAATTGTAAATTACAAAATTAAAAATGAAATTTATCAAAAGAAAAAAACACGTGTATAGCTATGTATGTTTATATGCCTATATGTAACCTAGTCCTAGCTTCATACTAAATAAAAATAAGATAATAAGAGTTATTGTAAAACAAGGTAACATGAGGGAGTTTAATGTACATTTGTCAATGTTCTAAGTGATATAGTATACTAAGAAATTTGGACATATAGAGTTTAAATGACAAATCTCAGTTAATACAGAAAAGAAAAAACAAAGTAAAATAACATTAAGGTGTCTTCTAACCAGAGAGAAACGCTGTATCCTGGTAGAATTATGGAGTATGAATTTCTATAAAATCACATGGAAACCTCCCTAGGATAGAAAATCATAGAGCAGAAAATTTATAACATCTATCTGCAGAGTTTTAAAAATTTCTCAGTCAAATAACAAAATCACCACTACTCTCAAATATTTTCCAACATGACGGAAAAAGAAAATTTTAAGAATAGTTTAACATGGATTTTCTAAATAGGTAAGCAGATATTAGGAGATACCCAAAAGCAACAGAAATGCAGTCCCTTACAAACCATTAAGAGGACTTTGATTTTCACTGTAACTTTGAAAAGAGATCATTGAAAGAGAAGCAGATTTTTGGAGAATTTCAGAGCATGGAACAGATGTCCCTTTGTAGCAACAAAAGAAAGGATCCCAAGTTTCTCAGAAACCAATTCTATTGGAGCAGATCACCTTCCCAAACCACTCTTCAAGATCTGTTTCCTCCTTGACCTGTGTCATCTGCTTCATTGATGCTGACCTACCTGGGTGTTTGGCTAATGTCTGTGTCTCTTCACATTTCAGGGCTCTTTTCTTTCCTCCAGACTAGTGATCAGATCCAGCTTGGAGACAGTAAGGCCTCTCTGGAGAGAATTCTTTGGCTACATTCTTGAATATCAACAGCCCCATCTCCTGGCTTCTGGGTGTCCCAGCGTCCTCCCAACAGACTCTCAGGACCATCTCCTAGCTTCTGGGTATCCCAGTATCTTTCCTATGGACTCCACAGACCTGCATGTCACAGGGTGAAAAGAGAAGAAGCAAAGAAACCCGGTTCTCTCCGAGACAATCCAGCACTTTTGCAGGTCCAGAAAACAACAAAAAAAGAAGGGATATCTTGATATGCCCACACCACTGGATCCCTAGAAATATAACTAAAAAAGGAGGTTCCTGAACTTGTTTGGATTCATTTCCATCCTGTGCTATGCAAACATCTTACCAATAAGTCTAAAGCAGTTGCTACTTCTCTCTCACTATGTTTAATCAGCATGTCATCAAAATAATGAACCAATATGTTATCTTGTGGAAGGTAAATGTGATCAAGATCCCTGCAAACTTAATTATGATAGAGGGCTGGTCATAATTAATGGCTTTGGCATATAAGATATTATCCAAATAGAAAATATACTTGTTAAAGACAATTCTATTTGTCATTCAAAATTATGTGTTTTCCATAACCAAAATATCCTATAGATAATTGTTATATAGATAATATATCCTATATGGATTAACCAAAGTGGTTGGACAGAAGTCTGCTGAATGCAAGTTAGGTAAGATAGTTTTTAAAGACCTCCTTTTGTATTAAGGTAATAATTCTTCAGTATTGTTAAAAGTGATATTAGCAGCTGTACTATCAGCTCCTATGATTTGAAATAATACAGATTGCTCAAGGAGTATAATGTATCTAAACTTTGGATTAAAAAAAATGGTAGGATCGAGAGATAAGTGTGAATTTGACAGATTCCTTGAAAGTAGGGCAGCCAGAAAGACACATTTTACTGTTGATAACTTAATAAACAGGGAAAGTTTTGCTCTTCCTTTCTGACTTATGCCTTTTTTCTTGCTTTATTAAAATGGCTAGAACCTCTAATATAATGTTGAATAAGTGGTGGAAGTGATCATTCTTGCCTTTTCCCCAATTTTAGGAGGAAACATATAAAATATTTTACTACCAAACTTAACACTTGTTTTGCATTTTTTTGAAGAGCCCATTTATGAAATTGACAATGTTCTTTGCTAGTCTTACTTTATTGCAAAAGTATTGTATTTTGCTGAACACTTTAATATATCTATTAAAATTATCATAGAATTTTTCTCCTTTTTAAAATTTTATGAATTATATTTATCAATGTACAAATGGCAAATCAGCCTTGCATTCCTAGACTAAATACAACTTGAGTTTATTACCCCCTTTCCATATTGTTGGATTTAATATGGTAATATTTTGTCAAAATATATTAAAATATTAAATAGTACTGACTATGCCTATATTAATAAATAAAATCTATTTGTAGTTTAAAATTTTTTTGTGGTTTTATTGAGGCAAACTTTATCTACAGTAAAATGCACAAATCTTAAGACTATGATTAAATATTTGAATATATTATTATGCCCTTGTAACCTCCACTTCTGTCAAGACATAAAACATTTCTATAACACCATACAATTTGCTTATGCCTCTGTAAAATCAATCTCCACTCTCCATAGGCAAACATTGTCATAATTGATTTTGATTAAAAAGATGCATTTTGTCTTTTCTTAATATTCACATAAATGAAAGTATACAGTATTCTTATGTGGTTGGCTCTTTTATGCCCAAAACAAAGTTTTTGCAATTTATCCAAATTGCTGCATACTTAAGCAGTTCATCCATTTTTATTGCTGAGTAGTATTTTATTCAATGAATATGTTTATCACAATGCTTTTAAAATTTATTATTCTGGGGGATATGTGTGTTATTTCCAGTTTGTCACTATTATAAATAAAGGTAGCACACACATTTTCGTAGTAGTCTTCATTTATTTGAACAAATTGAAAAAAAAATTGCTTCATTTATTTGTGTAAATACCTAGGAGTGAAATGTCTGAGTCATAGTGGATGTTTAACTTCATTAAAAATTCATATATAAATAATGGAGATGAAGGTCATAGAATAAAACTAAAAATTGCAATAACAGTTACCCAATCACTTGATAGAGCTAGACAAGGAGGGACTGCTAATATATAGTCCATAGGCAAAATCTGATATTTTACCTATTTTTATGGTCTGTGAACTAAATTTTTTACTTATTAAAATGTAATAAGTAGCTAGCCTTTTGTCAAGAACATTTGATTGATTTTACCTTTTTTGAACATAAGACCTTAGATGTTCATTATTTGACTCTTAGAGAAAATTTTGTTGATTCTGAAAGTGTAGCAGTAGTAGACACAGCTGAGAATTAAAGGCTATTCTAAGAATGATAATATAGATTAGTAGAGATTAAAAAACACAATTTTGAACAAAAAATTATCATTTGAATCATTTATATTAACCCAGAGATAACAAATTAACTGAATTGTTTCCAAAAGTGATAATATATTGAAATTCTTAACAGATTCAAACATTCCCAAAGACATGCTACAATGGTCTACCATGACCAAATTGCCAGAATTATTAATCATCATAAAAAATTAAACATTATATGAAATGAAGAAAAAATATTGGCAAAAGGAGAGTGAAACAGAAAGACCACACACAGTTAAAAATACTTTATCCAAAGCAACATTGGAAGGAAAACAAAGAAGGATTTAAATAAATGATTATGATAATGATGATGATGATGACGGTCATGAAGAAGAAGATGAGGAGGAAAAAGATAACTTGAAATAACAAGGAAGCACAAAAATAATCAGGATTTTCAAGTGCAAAACCACCTAAGTCATAAAAACAGGGCAGTATTTAAGTTACGGTCATGTCATGGAACAATTGCAACTCTGCTATAGTGAATATCTGTATATAAACACACTAAGTATTTAAAAAATAACCCTAAAAGGTATAGGATTAATAGATACATCATCTTAAATAATCATAATCATGGGTGAATTTATTCCTTGGGAAAATTTTCATGAGCAAAGAAGAGAAGATTTGGGAGAATGTAACAAAAAGAAGCATCCGATACTTTTACTCAAGTTTATATTTCTAGTCCAGTAATACTATATAACTTATGTATATAAAATACTAATAATTTTATTAAAGGACCTAATATAATATTCTATATATATCAAAAGCATGATCAAAAGAAAATTAACATTTGCAAAGTAGAGATTGGCCATTTACATAAGAAAAATAAGTAAAAACTTTTATACATTTCTTAAGAATAACTTGATAATCCAATGGAACAAACATGCTATTATCCTTTAAGAAAAAAATAATCAAAATAGCCAGTCCAAAAGATATAAAGGAAGCTGGAAATTGTACCATCTGCTTGTTATAAAAAGATTTCCTCACTAGGATATTCTTATATGGGATAACAAGAAAATTTGAATATTTTAAATGGACAGAAAAAAATTAAAGAACATTATATAAAGCAAAGTAGATGATATAACTGTCTATGCTTCAGATTCTTACACCAAAGAATTCTGACTTTAAGTTAGAGGAAATAACCTGAAATAATTAGGCCTTATAGCTGAAACCATTAGGATTCAGACTAACATATCAGCCAATTGGTTTTGAACCCCAGAGATGATTGCTTCAATAGCTTGGTATTGTTTATTAGAAAAACTGGCATGAGCCAGTTATAATGCCTAATACTCATTGAGACCTTAAGTTACTCTAACTTAGTTAACCTTAGAACTCAAGTGTTGATCATACAACAGGCCAAATTGGTACCATAACATATAAAAGTAGAGTTTGCAAAATGGAAATGTACATCTCACAAAGGGAGACATTCAGTCCTTCATTTATCTCATCCTTGCATCATGAGGCTGGAACTGTTGAGATGTGCTTGCTGAATTTTGATCAAATCTAAACTTTACTTTGTTGGAATTCACAAAGAATCAAGGCAAAGATTCTCATCCATGAATGAAAAAGCTTCATTTATAAAGCAGAAAGTATGGAAGGAAAAGCTGTTTCCATCAGGTTCAAAGACAGAAAGAAATTAATCAGGGAGGGGAAACGAAAAACATAGTGTAAAGTAGGCATGGCCAAAACATGAGTAAAGAGAAATCCACCTGGGAAAAACAAGAATTAGTGTATGTTTTTTACATAAACTCCTGAGCAACAGCTAATGGGATTTTCATAAGATATGCTCAATGAAAAGAACAAAATCTTGAGGTTTTACGTTTAGGTCTTTGATCCATTTAGAGTTGATTTTTGTATATGCTTATAGGTAGGGGTCCAGTCTCAATTTTCTGTATGTGGCCAGCCAATTTTCCTAGCACTGTTCTGAATAGGTACTCCTCTCCCCAGTGGTTGTTGGTAGAGACTTTGTCAAAGATAAGTTGGTTGAGAAACTTTGCTTCTGGAATCTCTATCCTGTTCCATTGGTTTATATGCCTGCTCTTGTACCAATATAAGGCTGTTTTGATTACTATAGCCTTATAATAAAGTTTAAAGTCTGGAAGTGTGATACTTCCCACTTTGTTTTTTGTTTTTGTTTTTGTTCTGCCAAGGATTGTTTTAGCTATTTGTGATCATTTATGTTTCCATATGAATTTCTGTATTGCTGTTTCCAGGTCTGAGAAGAATGATGTTGGTAATTTAATGGGTATTGCATTGAATCTGTAGATTGCCTTGGGTAGGATAAACATCTTAACAATGTTGATTCTCTCAATCTATGCATTTAGAAGATTTTTTCATTTGTTTGTGTCTTCTTTGATTTCTTTGAGCAGTGTTTGTAGGTCTTTCACTTCTCTGGTTAGGAAAATGCCAAGTTTTATTGCAGCGCTATTCACAATAGCAAAAACATGAAACCAACTGTGCTGCCCATCAAAAGTGGACTTGATTTTTAAAATGTGGTACATATACACAATATAATATTAAGCAACCATAAAGGAAAACAAAATTATGGACTTCACTGCAACTTTGATGGATTTAGAGTCTATCATACTCAGCTATCTATCACAGAAGCAAAGAATTGAGTACCTTATGTTCTCACTCACAAGGGGATCCTGAACATTTATCATAATACTACAAGAAAGAGATTGACAGTAGTGGGAAATTGCAAGGGAAGTGAGGGGAGCACATAACATCATGAAGGGTACCTGATCCCAAATCAGGTGAAGTGAGGACAGATGGGAGACCCTAATTTTACCTGTACTATGACCACTTATGTACCTAATCCTGAACTGTACTCCACATCTTTTAAAATAATCTTTTTTAAAAATCAATAATAACAAGAAAGAAAAGAACAAAATTGCAAAACTATTGGTGCCAAAGTTGTGAGATAAAGAAATTGACAAAGAATTTAAAAAATTTTTCAATATAGTCATATATCGCTTAACAGCAGATACAAGTTCTGAGAAATGCATTGTTAGGTAAATTTTATCATTGTACAAATGTCATAGAGTGTACTTGCACAAACCCACCACACACTTAGGATATATGGTATAGCCTATTGCTCCTAGGTCATAAAACTCTATAGCATGGTATTATACAGAATATCATCAGCAATTTTAGCAAAATGTAAGTATTTGCTTATCTACACATATCTAAACATAGAAAAAGTTCAGTAAAAATACGGCATAAAAAGTTTTTGTAAATAATGCAGCTGTATGGGACACTTGCTATAAATGGAGCTTGCAGAACAGGAAGTTGCTTTGGTGAGTCAATGAGTAAGTTGTGAGTGAATGTGAAGGCATAGTACATTACCATACATTGCTGTACACTTAGGCTACACTACATTCATTTTAAAAAGTAATTGCACTACAATGTTATGAGGACTACAGTGTCACCAGGCAACAGAAATTTTTCAGCTTCGTTATAATCTTGGGACCACTGTCATATATTCAGTCTGTCATTGATCAAAACATCATTATGCAGAGCATGACTGTGTATGTAGGTCATGTCACAGCCTGTAAAAGGGAAAAGAAGAACAATCATATACAATGAGATGATGGACCAAATGACTAGGAAGACTCAATTAAAGAAATAAGAGAAATGGGCATGGCAGTTGCTCATTGAGTCCATGAGAATTTTTGACATTTAAGGATCAATGTGTCAATCAAAAGAGTAAAAAAATACAAGGAGCTTTGACAGGTGATCAGACTATGAATATAAGACAAATCATGATTATTTTTTCAATAAGCACAAAATTAGAATAGAAAATAGAAGCAGAATGCCTATACAACTTATAGGGATTATACCCCAAGTAATTCAAGTTGACTGCATTGTATCTATGTCTAAATTGTGGGGAAAATATTGTCTTACTATTGTAGATATTTCTTCAAAAGCAAGGATGGCTTGCCTTTCCTATAAAATTAACATTGATACCACAATAAATAAACAAATATAGTAAACAACTTACCCTGTGAAAGCCATTTATTGAAACTCATGCATAAACAATTTCTGGAGACAAATCAGAAGAGCAATTTTAATGCCAAGAGGATTTAGGTAACCAAAATAATATAATATTGAAATTTCATCTTGTAAATAGTTCCAATGAAATAGTGAGAATCATTGAGAGATGGAATAGCCTCCCAAAGTGCAGATTAACAACAATAAAAAAAGTTTCCAGCTAAAGAAAATACTAAAAATTGTATGGTGTATCTATCAAATTGTTTTTAAAAAACAACAGAATAAAAGCAAATTTACAACATTATAGATATGGTCATTTTGCAACCAATCTCGATGATAGAACATGACAAGATGGTGGCATATCACTCCTATACTTGCAATGTTACATGAGTCTTATGTTGTCTTAGCTGTTTGAATAAAGAGGCTCTCCTGCTGTTCTTGAAGAAGTGAATTCTTATGATACAAAATTCCTATGCTGAGAGTCACATGGCAGAGAAATGTGGGTAACTTTTACCAGGGCCTCTGTCCTACCACTGCAAAGAACCAAATCCTACCAACCACCTGAGAGAGCTTGGAGATGACCTGCCCAACAGCTTGATGAGAGACCTGAAGCAGAGGGCTCAGTTGGGTCATGGCTGGATTTAATAAAATGAAAATGGTGATTTAATAAATGTGTTGTTTTAAACTGCTAAATTTGTGGTAATTTATTATGCAACAATAGAAAATGAATACAGTTATTTTCATAAACATATGGCTACCTCATCTATAAAAAAAAAGAATCTGTCATATGTATAAGATTTAAACAACCCCAAAACCATAAACATGTTTATATAATATATAACTTATAAACAAGCAACATCTGCTGCACACATCCCTAGGAATATAAGATACTAAGAAAGATTTTTACTTATTTACAAGAATTTGAAGACACTGATAAGAATGATATAACCTTGAATAAATAAAATATTAGGCACATTAAAAATGTCCAGATTTTCAAAAAGCATAAAAGCCAGAATGCCAATACTACACTACCAACCAAGCAACAATCTTCCTGTATGTCTCTTGGGTATATAAAAGGAGCTGTGAATTATCTTACATTGGCCACTGAGTAATTACAACCCCTTGGGCAGATTGAGCAAAGGGGTCTTCACATAAGGGCAAGTGTTCTAGACGTGGTGGTTCACACCTGTAATCCCAGCACTTTGGAAGGTGGAGGTGAGAGGATTGCCTGAGTCCAGGGATTTGAGAGCACCATGGGCAACTTGGAGAGACTGCGTCTCTACAATAAACCAAAAAATTCACCAGGCGTGGTGGCATGCACCTGTGGCTCCAGTTACTTGGAAGGCTCAGGCAGATGAATTCCCTGAGCCCAGCAGGTTGAGGCTGCAGTGGCTGTGAGTGTGCTACTGTACTTCAGCTTGGGTGACAGAGTGAGACTCCTACTCAAAACAAACAAAACAAACAAATAAACAAAAAACCCATAAGGGCAAGTAAACAGTGGGTTTATAATAGATGATGGCTGAAGTAGAGAGATTGAGGCTGACCAAACCCTGAGAATAAAGTAGTATGTTTTTTTGTTTTGTGACGGTACATTGCCATCTAAATTGCTTAATTGAGTGATGAGTTGATTAGCTTACTGAGTATAAATGTGTGTATGGTAGAAAATAACTAATTCAAAATTTTCTAGGTCAGCCTTTCTGATTGACATATTCTAACATATTCTTTGTAGACATGAAAGCTAAAATCTAAATTTAAAGATGTTCTCAAATATGGTAGTTGGCATTTGGCTCAAATATTTATATGCATATTTTCTTAAATTCATTTCTAAGTATTGTATGTCTTTTAATGCTATTATAAATGAACTTTTAAAATTTTATTAAAAAATTTTTAATAGTATAGAATAATATTGTTGAATTTTGTATCTTGACCCTGTATTGAGTTGCCTTTTAAATTTTCTTTATAGTTCTAGCAATAGATTCCTTAAGATTGTCTAAGTACACAATTATGGCATGTGTGAAAAAAGACAGCTTCACTTCTTCCTATCCAATTTTTATGCATTTTGTTTTATTTTACTTTGGCATTTTTGTTTTATTGCACTAAAACCATCGATGAATGTTGGAGAAAAGTGACCAAAATGAGTAACTCTTGCTTGTTTCCAAGTTTACCAGAAAAGCACTTCACTTAATATTTTACCATGAAATATCGCTAACTACAGTTTTTGTTTGTTTGTTTGTTTTGAGTTGGAGTCTCACTCTGTCACCCAGGCTGGAGTGCAGTGGCACACTCACAGTCACCCCAATGTCAACCTGTTGGGCTCTGGCATCCTTACGACTCAGCCTTCCAAGTAGCTGGAACTACAGGCGTGCTCTACCACACCTGGCAAATTTTTTATTTATGGTGGAGACGAGGTCTCACCAAGCTGCCCCAGCTGGTGTCTAACCCTTGGACTCAGGCAATTCACTCATCTTGGCCTTCCAAAGTGCTGGGATTACAGGCTGAGCCACTGAGCATGGTCTAACTATAGTTTTTATAGAGGCTTTAAAAAAAATCAGAAGAAGTTTCCCCATATCTCTAGTTTACTGAGAGATTTTATCATAAATAAGTACTGACATTTGTCACATTTTCTTTATATTCATTGAAACATTATAGACTTTTTCTTTGTTCCATTAATGGTAAATTACAGTGATTAATTTTTCAACGTTAAATTGTACCTGCATTGCTGAGACAATTTATAGTGTATTAGTCTCTTTATATATTACTGTATGCAATTTTATGATATTTTATTGCTGAAATGTTTTTATTCTGCTGTTTTGTACTTTATCAAATACTTTTGGATTCTATTTTAATCTATATATATATATACTGACTTTCTAGCAATACCTCTCTGTATTTTAGGATTTCTCAAAGAATTATGATATATGTTTATAACTTATTACGGTCCACTTAGATTTGTACCACACAAAATGCTATTTTTGACATATTACTGAAATTTACATTGGCTATATATTTCACAGTGTGCTATATGTATATTTTTTGCTTTTAGTAACTTTCATTTTAAAAATTAATTCTAAAAAAGTATTTGTTTATATTTACCAACACATTAGCTGTTTCATTCTCTCTCTTCATTTCTTCCTGTGTATATCCATTTACATTCAGTTTTAGTTCACTTTATCCAGGAAGACTTTCTTTAATATTTCGATTTTGTTGTTGACATATTATCTAGATTTGTTTATCTAAAAATGTCATGTCTTTATTTTGTTCTTATTTTTTACAGAATATATTTGCTGGTTATGAAGTTTGGGTTTGACAGTTTTTCAATTTTTCTTTTTGCTTATTGCTTGTCTCCCATTATTTTTCAAAAAGAGACAGCATAGTTTTTATTATGTCCTATATGTAAAATGCCATTTGTCTCCTTCTGCCTGCAAGATTTTCACTTAGTAATTGACTTTCCACAGTGTGACAATAGTTTCCTCTGTATGTATGTGCTTTGTGATTTGCTGACCCTCCTGTGTCTGCAGGTTGTTGTCTTTCATGATTTTTAATGTTCCCAATAATTATATCTTCAAGTTTCTTTTTTTCTGCTGCTTTATCTATTTATTTCATAAGACTTTAAATATGCAAATGTAGAGTACTTAATATCTTTCCACAGATCATCAAAGCCTCCCTTTATGTTTAATATTTCCCCTTTGCTGTTCACATTAAACATAGGGTTCTTTATCTGTTTCCAAATCTATTGACTTGAGCCTGCCTTCTTCATTCTCAAGTCCATCTACCAATTGTTCATTCAGGATATTGTATGTTTCAGAATTTTTCATAGTTTTTACTTTTTGCTGAGATTTTCCATATGATCACTTGTTATGGCTATAGATTTATAGTCATGTTTATACTATTAGTGTGAAGATATGGCCTGTTTTTGATTTCAGTAGAAAGTCCATGTTGTATAAACAAGACTCAGATGCTTTTCTATCTCCCCTGAAGTTGACAGGAGCTAAAATATCTGCTCCACTCTTTCACATTTTTAGCTATTGTTTTCCACTAGCGTTCTTGGAGTTTTCCTTGCTATTCAAAGGTCAGTATAAGGATTTGAGGAGAATTTATAGGCATATTTGGGGACTCTTGTCCTGTTGTTCTTTCTTTCTCAGAATTTTTCCCTTCATTTTATAGCTGGTCTGGTAGCACCAAACTCTGTCCTCAGACCTCACCTGATAAAATAGATTTCTGCTTAAATTACACCTGTCTTGTCCCATATAAATTGGAAAGTACCTTCAGGAGAAAAGCCATATAATTGTGAACTTGACCTAGTGCCACTTAATTTCTTCCACGGTTGAAGTGACTATAATTTCTGCCTGCTTTTTGTCATTTTAAAGTGACTATAGATTGGTTTATAGATTATTTTGCTATAATAATTATTTGCAGAAGAGTGAGTCTTATACAAGATAAGAGTATATTTCCCACAACCTGAACTCATTTTTCCTTATGATACATATAAACACTTCTCTACTAGCACTGAAAGTTTCTTTTATGGCCATCAAGTTCAGGCTTATTTTATTCCCCTCATAGTTAACTTGATCTTTTTACTTTGACTTTTAAAAGATTTTATTTTTATAGTCAAGAAAATTTACCAGGCTATCTCTTGGCATATATTGCCACATATTAATTCATTTATTCTACAAATATTTGTCACCTACTGTGTGCCAGATATTAGACAAATTGTTGGGAATATATCACTGAATGAAACAACAAGATTATATTACTGTAGATCTATTTTATAATAAAGGAAGTTAATTTTTATGTAAATTACTTTAAACAATACAGTATAAGGAGATAAGTGCTATGGGAAAAACTTAAGTTAAGAAGGATACTTTGAAATTATGCTATTTTCACATTTCTATTACTTTTTTACTGTTGCCATCACTTCATAAATATATCATAATTTACAATAATTCACAATAGCATATTGCTTCTTTTCTCATGTTCATCTAACAATGTCCTAATTTGCCAGTAATATTAAATACACCTGTCATTCATTTTTGTAATTATTTCCATAAGGGTATTTTTAAATCTTAAAACAACATAGCTGACTTTCATAAAAATTTTAATTACATACCTTTGAAAGTTGAGGTTTTATATTTTATATTCTTCAATCCATGTATAAATATTTAGCAATATTTCTGCATTTTTAGGATAACAAATAGGATAGTTTTGGTCCATGCTTACAACAAAGCAAAGTAGACTTTTTGACTAAGTTGGAAAAAAATACTTTCAAAGTTACTTTGCATGAACATAAATGGACATTTCTGTGCTAAAAGAATGCTATAAATAAACATTCTTTGGGGACAAACTGTGTTTTTGAAAATGTGTGTGTACATGTAATCCATTAACACTTCTAACATCTCAGCTTTCTCTTTGCTTTAATGTTAAAAGTATTGATGTACACATGAAATTTAAAAGGATTGAAATTAATTGTGCAAAGTAACAACTAAAATTATCTTAATCTTAGTATAGTATAGTAATTGCTGAAGTTTTCATTTTTTAGTCGTAAAATCTTTTCCTCCATCTTTACGTTGTTTCTGTTCAACATTTTTCATTTAAAATGATTTTCAAAATAAAGAGGAGTTTCTATGAAATCAAGTACTGTATTGCACTTTGTACTGGTAAGTTGGCTACTGATTGCTCCCCTGCTGATTGTTTTTCTACTTATCATTCCCTTGCATTATACATGCCTCTTATTTCCTTGCTTTCTCTGTCTCTGGACTAGGAAAAGTCAAAGACTTTCTGACTTTCACTAACTCTCAGGCTGTGTCCATATTGTGTTGAAAGCAACTCATTCAATTCAGCCTCAACACTGGTCAACTCACACCAAGAATTTAAAAGATGTCTGTTCTAACTCTATTGATTAATCATATATGATGAAGCTGTCTATATTTATAGCTTGGACTAGATATAAACTTGTCCTGACCCAATCGTAGTTCAAGCCAGCACACGTCTGTAACCCAAGGTGCTCTAGTTTCAGTCTCTTGCTCATTGCCCTGTTTCAGATCATTGAGGAAACTTTAATTCTTGAAAGATACAAATCTCCACATTCACACACATAGACTCATAGATGTATTTCATCTACCAGTTCTGATTTTGTCAGATTTATACAGTGGAGTTCCACAAGAGATTACTTTTGAGAAAAAGTTTATTTTGTTAAGAAAATATTTGAACATCAATAATTTAGTTCGAGTCTGTCATTTTACAGATCTAGATATTTAGAATCACAGAAAATGTGACTTTTTCAGGGTCATACTGCTGTTTAATATTCAGGCACACTACTCGACCCTGAAGAAAAGTTTATTAATCTAGTCTCTGAGTTAAATCACAAAACTGGGACACAGATTTCACTTTAATTAGAAAAACAAGAGGAAAACTTAAGTATAATTTGAGAAGCTAGGTGCTGTCTGTAGTATCAGAAATTGTTCTTACCTGTTTGTGCTCCATTAGATGCTCATGCAATTTGGTCATATGCATTAATTAATTATTAAAAGTTTACACATGAACATGTCATGTGCCAAGCAGTATACCAAATATTAAGGATATAAATATAAGAAAAAATAGACATATTCTCTACATTTATATAGTTTATATTTTATCGATATATAAAAATACATGTGTAAGCATTTTATGGCACAAAATCTGTATACTGTGAGTAGAAAATAATAAAACATAGCTATTGTTTTTTGAGAGGAAGGGCTGTGTCAAACAATATATATGAATGTGTGTATATACATATATGTGTGCATATATATATTCTTACCATTCTATGAGATAGCTATTATTTCTATTTTATAGGCAAATATATTTAGGGATTTAGAGGGTTAAGTAACTTCTGCAATATCAAACAACTAATTGAATACTGAATCCAGGACTAAAATTTTGGTTAGTCCAGTTCTAAATACTCTCAGCTAGGTAGAAGAGATTTTCTATATTTAAGGAAACAATAAAAATTATCTATAAGACTAGCATTTTAATCATATTAATTGACACATGGGTGAAAGAAATGGGAAAAGATAAATGGTTGCAGAACTATGTCCAGATTTGAAAATTTTTTAAATGCAAATATTAGAAACAAATAACATTTTACTTAATTCATATTTTAACTACAAATTATTCCTTAAAAAGCAAGAGTCTGATTAATAACTAAATTTCTCCTGCATGTGTTTCAATATGCAATATATAGTAATATTTAATAAACCAAGTCCCTAATTTCAACTTTTGGAAATTAAATATTAATGTGAAAACTTTGCTCTACAAGTAAAATTAAATCCTCTGGAGATGTTGTACACATTTGCAAACTGTGGCTAAATCATGGTCTTCTGCACATACTAACTCTTTTTTTCCTTTTGTCATCAATTCTTAACAGTAAATAGTTATGGATGAATTAGTTAAACCTATATATTTGGGCACCTTAAAAAAACTCTTATTATTTTAAAAGCAAAGACTTTAGCAGGCAAATAGAAATAAAAACTTATTAAGGACTAATGAGATTTTCTAGATTTCTTTTTTGTTTGCTTAACCTTGATCTAAGAACTCCTCAATCTAATGTTAAGATTAATGTGTAAAATGTCAATTAAATTCAATATATGTAGTGTCATAGTACCAATAACTACTTTTGTGTGCAGGCCATGATGGGAATTGTAAGATGTCATAGACTATAATTTGCAGATAGATTTCAGAGATGCTAAAAAAGAGGGTAGTGAGAATATCTTAAGATCAATGAGATGACGTAATCGGACATTATTTTTTAAAGTAGACTACTTGAACAAAATATGCATATGTAAAATAGAATATTTAAATAGCCTCTGACAATGAAAAGGAATTAGTTTTCTAATGCTTCTAAAATAATTTCCAAAAGTAAGTATAAAAGTTTGGTGTCATAATCAAAGTACTTATATAATTTTGTTCTCAGTAATACCAATTATCAAACAGTGTTCTCATGATATTGCAAGGTACCATGAAGCAAAATTAATGGAAGGAACACAAACTTTGGGATTAGAAATAGCTAGTATAGATTATTGCTCTGTGTTTGACATGGAAATATTAATAAACCTCTTTGATTTTCAACATCTTCATTTGTCAATTTGATAATGCTTCCTTCCAAAATCTTGTGAATACTAGAAATAATGTAAGACTACTTGCCCAGCACCTGGTATATGGTACTTACATATTTTTAATAACAAGCACCTAATATATTTCGAATTATAATGTCACCAGAATTGTGAATCCTCTGCCAATGAGTATAAAAGTCAGTTGTGCATCCTGGTTTGATTTTTGAGATTGCATGGAATTTAAGTCTGACTTTTTCTGTCTTAACATGGACACTATACTTTCTCAAACTTATTCTAACTCAACAGCAGATATTATAATTAGCCATTCTTGCTAGTTTTCCATATTTTACATGCATTTCATGAATACACTTATTTTTGATATGTTTTATATTAAAAATATCTGTTTTAACAAAATTGATTGTATTTTAACATGATGGCAAAAAGACCATGGCTGGAAAGATGAATTGACAATTATATGCTTGGTTCTGCATTTCTGAATAAGGAAAAATAGATTATGATGTGTTTTAGAAAAATATTTACTACATGATGTACATTTCACTTATGTTGTCATGAAACGTGAAGTATGGTTGTCTTGACACCATTTCAAAACCACAGTAGTGGAAACTGCTTATCATATACCAAGTTCCATTCTCCCATTTTCCTGTATAATTTATCTGGGCTGGCCACATAGTTGACCAAATAGATTATCCCTGCCTCTGCTGAAGTTGTGGATGATTTAAGACATTAAGTTTCCCTCCTCCACACACTCTTTTTCTTACCCTGCTGGAAACTGAATATCACCACCATCAAGCTTGCACACCAGTAATGACCATCCTGCCAGGTTGCATGCATGGAAAGCAAAACCTCCAGGCCAATCTATTTCATGCTCTTTTATGTGTGGTTGCAAGCTAAACATAATTTTTATATTTTTTAATGGTTTATAGGACAAACAGAAAGAAACAGAATATGCAACAGGGACTGTTTCCGGGCTGCACAGTCTAAAATATTTACTATATGACCATTGACAGAAAAAGTTTGCAGAGCTACACCCTGGGGTATGGCGGATTAAAAACTTAGAAGGAATCTCAATCCCTGAATAACTACACAAAGCATAATTCCCCTGGCAATCTAGACAGCTTATGAAAATCTGTGATATAAAGTAGAAATAAACTGAGAGGGGGGGTCCCATTACACAAGAAAGAACAGTATGAATAAAAGCTGACTTCTTCCAAAAGAGAGTGAAAAGAGGAAGACAGTGGGACATCTTTAACCTTTAATGTGATGAGAGAAAAAGGGTCAACCCAGTTTTTTCTACCTAATGAAAATATCTTTTACAAATGAAGTTAAAATAAAGACATTTTTAGAAAAACACCAGTTGAGCAACTTTGCTTCCAGCACAACGATAAAACAAGTTGCACAAAACGGTGTTCAAGCTGAAGTGAAACAATACAAAATAAAATTCTAAAGGTACAGTGGGTAATCAAGAACCCCAGAAAGGGATAATATCTATAAAAATATAAAATAACTTTAAAATTATTACTATATGTTTATATCATTTTTAATTTCTTTTACAAAGCTATTTGCTGTTAAGAATAAAATAATAATAATGCATTATAGGGTTTATGACGTATGTTGAAGTAAAATATAAGACAATAAGAACTGAAAGGATAGCAGGTAACAAATAGAGTTTTTTACAGGGTTTTGTACAATGTTTGTGAAGTAATATAAAACAATGTTATTTGAAGTTAGGCTATTTGAAGGATTCCTATTATATCTTTAGAAAAATAGTAAAATAACATAAAGGGCTATAAGAAAAGGCAGCACAGAGGAAAACATAGTGTGTAAGGAAATTGCTGATTCACTCCAAAGAAGAAAAAAAGCTGGCACAATGACAAATGAGAAAAATAAACACCAAAAATGGAAGACTTAAACTTTACAATAGCAATACTACATTAAATGTAAGTTAATGTACATTCTAACTCCTATTATAAGCCAGAGAATATGACTGGGGAAAAAAAAGAATGACTTGTCTTTATGTCTATATGCAGTTTTTATGAAGCATTTTGTAACTTCAAAGACACAGGTTGAAAATGAAAAGATATCACATGGCATATTATACATGAAGTAAACATGAGAAAGCAAATATGGCTCATTAATTTCTGACAAAGGGAATGTAAAATAAAGTATATAATTAGTAATAAAGTAAGACATTTATAATGATAAAAATATCAACTCATTGAGAAGACATAACATTTCAAATTTTGTGGGCATTTGATAACTTTCAAAATATAAGATGCAAAAAAGGAAATTAACAAATCCACAATTACAGTTGACAAAAGAAAAAACAAAAAGATCAGGAAAAATATAGTACATTTAAACAAAGAAAATAGCCAGCATGTTGGTATAATAATAATAATAATAATAATAGAATAATAGAATAATTCAATAGAAAGCAAAAGAATTGATGAAGTAGGAGAGAAGTGGGAGAATTCTGGAGTTTTTTTAGTTGGAGAAGTAGAGAGATTAAATAGTAGCACATAGATTGTTCATCTATAAACTCTATTCTAAAATAATGGTTAGAAAAATAGATGTAATAGAGAGTGTTTTGGCATTCCAGGAACATTTCCCATCCTTATTATGCTTTTCACTATATTGCATAAATGTAATTCTGATTATTATGCTTCTCAATCCTCCTTGGCAATGTTCTGCCAATGAGAAGCATATGTGTAACATTTGGAAAGAGAAAGGAACAGAACAACCATGAAGACCCATTTCCTCTTCTTCCTAAGCTCACAGTTAGAATACACTTCCTGGTTTCTCTCACTGGGAAACATGGCGTGTAATAGGAGACTAGTCAACGGCATGATAGTTGAGGTGATGTGCACCACACTCAGCCATAAAATCTCCTTCACAGCCACTGTTACTCTTGCCCTAACTATAGACTTAGAGAAGATAAAGTGAGTGAATAAGAAAACCCTGAAAATGGTAGAGCCCACAATAGAGGAATCCTGGGTCTCTGAATCATCACTTAGAGGAAAATTGCTCGGAGATCAGACACAGCTGTTTCAAACTTACTGTGAGTGAGAAGTAAATTTCTAATGTGTCATCATATATTGTTTTATTTTATTTTATTTTATTTTATTTTATTTTATTTTATTTTTGAGTTGGAATCTCACTCTGTCGCCCAGACTGGAGTGCAGTGAGTGCTCCCAGCCACCACAGCCTCGACATTCTGGGCTCCAGTGATCCTTCTGCCTCAGCCTTCCAAGTAGCTGGAACTACAGGCATGCGCTACCACACCCAGCTAATTTTTTATTTATTGTAGAGATGAGGTATTATTTTTATGCAGTGTTAAAAATGATATTGGTTGTTTTGTTTTGTTTTTTCGGTTGTCTCCCTATAATTAAATATTTTACCTAATTGAATTTATTATCACTGTGAAAAAGCATCATTTTATTTCAAGTATCATTTTGTAGCTAAAAAAAAAAAACCACAGGAAAAATCACAAATGACGTGTCCTTAATAAAAGATGATAGCATTTTCTATCTAACAAAATTCCAGATTGTGGGCCCTAGAGCAATGCTTCTCAAACCAAATGTGTTCATTTGAATAATGAATAATTTTTGTTAAAATTGTATTCTGATTCAGTAGGTCTGAAGTGAGGCCTGAGAGTCTATGTTTTAAATATATTCTCAAGTGACACCCATGCGACAAACCAGAATATAAGGGGCAGGGCTATAGCTAGAGCATTCTCTTTTCCTTACAGGATATAAAATCTCTAGTATCTTCCTTTTTTTCTTTTTCTTTTTTTTTTTTTTTTTGGAGTCAGAGTCTCACTCTGTTGCCCAGGCTAGGGTGCAGTGGCACGCTCACAGCCACCGCGTCCTCAACCTGCTGGGCACAGGCAATCCTTCTGCCTCAGCCTTCCAAGTAGCTGGAACTATATGCATGTGCCACCATGTCCAGCTAATTTTTTGATTTGTTGTAGAGATGAGGTCTTGTCAAGTTGCCCAGGCTGGTCTCAAACGAGCGGGCTCAGGCAATTCTCTCACCTTGGCTTCCCAAAGTGCTGGGATTATAGGAATGCACCACCACACCGGGCTCTAGTATTTTATATGTGCTTAACTCTTCTGGTCAAGCCTTTCCTTTTGTTTTGGGTTGAGTGTGTCTCTCAAAAAGATATATTGAAGCTCTAACTTCTGGTACCTGTGAATTTAACTTTATTTGGAAAGAGAGTCTTTGCAGATGCAAAGATCATTAGAGTGCATCCTAATACATAAGACTGGTTTCCTTATAAGAAGAGGGGGAATTTAGACACAGAGATAAACAGAGATTGCACCAGGTGAAAGCAGAGACAGATTCAAGTGATGCATTTATATACCAAGGAATGTCGAGAATTGTTGTCTGTCCCCAAAAGGGGATAGACATTCTTTCAGAGCCCTCAAAACTGACATCTTGATTTTAGAATTCTAACCACCAGAACTATGACACAGCAAATTTCTGGGGTTCTAAGCCATCCTGTGCATAAGGCTTTGGTATTACTGCCTTAGGAAACACACATCTTTGCTGTGATTTTGAGTAAAATACTTGTCTGTGAGAGAATAAAAATAAATCAGTGAATACTTTTTCCTTTGCAGATAGTAAAGAAGAAAAAAGATCCTATCTCTTCAGCACCCACACCAAAACAGTTTTTTCATTTGTTAGTTTGGTTTTTTTTCCCCTTGAACTGGAGTCTCACTCTTGTCACCCAGGCTGGAGTGCAGTGGCGGGCTCATGACCACCTAAGCCTCAACCTGCTGAGATTATGTGATCCTTCAGCCTCAGCCTTCCAAGTAACTGGAACTACAGATGCCGACCACTACGCCCAGTTAGTTGTTTGTGTGTGTAAATGTGATTTATTGTAGAGATGAAGTCTCACCAAGTTTCTCAGGCTGGTATCAAACCCCTGGCCTCAGACAATCTTCTCACCTCAGCCTCCCAAAGTGCTGGGATTACAGGCTGAGCCACCGCGACCAACCTGCTTAGTCATTGTTTACCTAAGAAGTCAAGATTATTTAACTCCTTTGTGAATGTTAAACTTGAGAACGCTGATTTTGTTTTCCTTACATAGTTTACTTAATATATTTTCTAATTGATTGCGTTTTCTATATGGAAGATGGCAACATGACCTAAAACTGCCCTAGGGACTTCAAATTACTGATACAATTATGCTTCTGAAGATCTAAGCCCCCAAATTTAATTTTCACTTGATAAAAACATTAAGCATAACATTTTCCTTTCTAGTTAGTGTATCCCAATAAATGCCAATTTCCTGGAGCTCTTTATTTTTATTCTATTCCTGCTCTTTTTGGAACTCTTCACACAGGTATAGCTAGGTAAAAAAAGTCCGATAATTTTCCCTTGGTATACTGTAGGACAAAAAATTGCTATTTACTTCTTTAGAGAAAGGGAACATTTGGTATAATTAAATAAGCAATCCAAGATAATATGGCATTACAAATATTTTTCCGTTTTTAATTCAAAGTATTATCCTAGAAGGGAAAAGATAACACATCTTCACAACTTAAATACAGGCAAGTACTTCCAGCATTTAAAGCCACATTTGTTGTTGTTACTATTATACTGGCAAAGCATCTATCATTAAAAATTGTATCTAATTTTATATATTAGAACTGGCAAAAGAAATTATTTCAAGTGTCACTTTGCCGCTTGAAAACAATCCAGAGGGAAAATTACAAATGGTGTGCCTGTGAAAATAAATTATGCCAGAAGAGAATAAGAAACTGAATTAACCCAATATTTGGATCCTAGGTCCTACTGTTCATTTAATGAAATAACTTTGCTTTGGATTTTTTTCTACAACGCAGAATAATGACATGAAATTTGACACAAGATATTGCTACTGAATTGGATAAGTCTGTGCTGTGGATGCTTCTCTGCATTCTTTCAGGATGGAAACACTCATTTCCCCCCAGATGCTAGGAATGTTGGTCACTGAGGACTCTCAGCTGAGCCCCTCTGTTGGAATTGTTTCACCAGGTCACACCCCTCTGGGCCTTTACCCAGTCACTCACTGATAAAGGAATACCAATGCCTAAGCTTTCTGCTACAAGGTTGGACAGCTCCAGAAAACCATCCCAGCTTATGTGCTCCCCATACAACTGGTAAGACTTTTGTTGTAACAGCATTAATGTTCAATATCTCCTCTATCCTGTGTCCTTCATCCCCTGATTGCTGTTGATTCTAGGAAAGCTTTCTCCTTGAAATCTCAGAATCTAAGTCTGTTTCTCAGGGAAGCAAATTAGCAACAGCTTATACATTCTGGAATTATAAGACATAGTGAGAGATTCTGATCTCTCTCTCTCTCTCTCTCTCTCTCTCTCTCTCTTTCTCTGTGTGTGTGTGTGTGTTTGTGTGTGTGTGTGTGTGTGTGTGTGTGTGTGTGTGTGTGTGTGTGTGTGACAAGATAAGGATCCCCCAAAGATGTCCACATTCTAATATCCAGCATCTTTAAACACATTACCTTACATGCCAATAGGGACTTTGCATATCTGATGAAGGGAAGGATCTTGACATGGATCCTGGATTATCCAAGTAGTTTACATGTAATCACATGGGGCCATAAAAAGTAGAAAAAGGAGGCAGAAGAAAGTCAGAAAAATACATGTGACAATAGACATAAAGTCAGAGTGATAGAATGGGAGAAGAACTCAGCCCACTGCTGCAGGCTTTGACGACAGGGGAAGGGGTCCACAACCCGGCAATGCAGGCAGCCGCTAGAAACCAGACAATCAGAGAAACAAATTCCCCTTAGATCCTATACCAAAAAGTGGCAGTTCTACTGACACTGGTTTTTAGGATTTCTAACTTACAGAAGTGTAAGATAACAAACTTGTGTTGTTTTAAGCCACAAAGTTTTTGGTATTTTTGTTACAGAAGCAACAGAAATCTAATAAAGTATATTTTCTGTGTATGTTTCCAAGAAGATAATAGGGTGCCTAAAACTGATATATGGCTTTGTCGTTACCCTGCGTTATTAATTCTAATAGTAGTAATGTATTAAAGTAATAATTCCTACTTATGTATTTACACACGACAGGCATTATGCTAAACAAAGCTTTTACCCCTCAAAACTATTCTGTAATTGAGAATTATTGCATTCATGTTCTATGCAAAGAAACTCTGGCTTGGAGAGGTTCAGTACCTTAACTAAAATATCAAAACTGGAAAGAAAAGAAGTGTTGATTAAAAACAATACCATTAGTTTCTTGTTGCTGATGTGACAAATTAACATAAACAAGGGCTTTAAAACAACACGAATTTATTACCAGACAGTTCTAGAGATCTGAAGTATGAATTGGGTTTTATGAGTCTAAATTATGTCTGCTGACTTTTGTTCCTTTTGGAAGTTCTTGGCAAGAATGTACTTCTTTTTTATTCCAATCTCTAGAGGCTGCCACCATTTCTTGCCTCATGGCCCCCTTCCATCATCAAAGTCAGTAATTTCCCTGACCACTGCTTCTGTTTCACATCTTCTTCTCTACCTTCTTCTAGCACTTAAAAAGACCCTTGTGATTACTTTGGACCCACAGGGATAATCTCCTCATCTCAAGATGTTTAATTTATTTATATGTCCAAAGTCCCTTTTGACATGTAAAGTAACATTTACAGGTTCTGGGAATCTTTACATGAGCATCTTTGAGAGGAACATTATTCTGCCTACCACAAATACCTTTCACAAAATTGCTTCCAAAATTTATGTATTTAAGAAATTTTATTCAAGGCTATCTGTACAGCTATATGTGATTTTCAGAATCTTCTGAAAGACATTTTAATTCCATTTTCATAGTGAGATATGTGAAACGTAGAGGAATGTGAAGGAATGAAATAAACTGGAAAAAAAAGATGAAATGGAGACCAGAGAAGCATAGAATTTTCCTTTTCTCCAAGGCCCATTTAAAGTAATGTGCTACTTAAAGTTTTGCTTACTTCCATGACAAAATTCTACTTGCCTATCTTTTCTCTATAATTTATAATTTTGAGATATCTGAATGTAACTCATTCGTTTCTTAAACACTTTAGAATGCCTGCCAAATATCAGAGAGTGTATCAGGAATATCAGAGAATACATGTATAAATAAAACATGGTCCTTGCCTTATGATGCTTATAATCAGTAAAGACAAAAGAGAAAACAAAAAAAGAAAAGTAAAAAGTATAGTAAAGCAGGAATATAGTAAAGTAAAACTATTCCTTCCTATACTAGAGAATAGGTGCCATTTGTTAAACAAGTAAGCAAACACAGAGAAATGTTTCCTCTAACCATATACATACCATACAATTAGAACAATCACTGTAATTGTCAATTTATTTTTAAAAACTATATAATGTTGTAACTGGGGAAGTATTTGAAGAGATAAAAGAGTGATAACTACAATTTTAACATATCAACTATGTTACAGACAATGAACTAAATAAAAAAAATGCAAGATGGTGTATGCGTTAAGAGTATGGCCTTGGAGTGAGCTATGTTGGAGTTCCCTGTTTACTATCTATGTAATCTTGGGAGTATTAATGAAGTTCAATTTCAGTTCTTCATATGTAACATGAGGATAATAACAATGAATACAGACTGGTGAAAAGGGATGTCTGCCTGATACAGAACTGCTCAGATGTATTATTTTTGTTATTTAATTTAATCCATGTAACTGCTGTGAGGTAGGTATCATTATTTCATCATCTGATGAAAAATCTGGATTCAGGAATTATTTGAAACTTGGATATAGTTCAAAGAAATAATAGACAGCAGAGTATAACAGCCTGTCTTTCTAAGCCTGTGTACTCTTCACTCCCCTCTGCGGCCTCCAATTTCCTTATTTTTCAGAGTGGTATTCCCAGGCAGGATCATTTGAAACAAATTCTTCACTCTATCTGTATTCTATTCCCTATTGCCAGAGATCTGACACTTGCAAAGTGTGTCTCCTATACTTCTATGCAAATTGGTTTTGTTTAGGTTTTGCCAATGGGAAAATCTGGAGAGATATTGGAGGGAAAGGAGAAGGGGAAAACCAGAGTAATTTTTGCACCCTTGGTAGAGGCATCATCTCCTCTGGTTCCTGCCATTTAAGGAGCTGGAATAATGCCCTTTTCCTTTGATACTCTATCCTAGACACACGTGGCTTCTTACTGTAAGAGTTATTGTGGGGTTTCCTTACCATTCTCTGAATAGATTCTTAGCCCTTTCATCACTTTTTGGAAACAATTGTTTACATTACATTTCCTACGTTGTAAATACTTAAACTGTTTTTTGTTTGTTTTGTACTTTTCTGTTGAGACATTGACATATATTAGTCAAGGACATTGAGACATAGGTAGTGCCTTCTTCAAATTCACTAGAAAGTAAAGACATGGGATGAAATTTCTCTCACCTGACAACTATAGTCAAGGCTTTGAAAATAACATAAGTTGAACTTTATTCATTTTTTAGATCTAATAATAATATTCCAATTCATTGCAGTTATTTCCTTTTTTTATAATCAATATTTTTCATTATGATGTTGTGGGGTACAGTTAAGGGTTATATATATAACTATGCTTCGTTCAGGCACCCTTGCTGATAAGAGGTATCTCCCCGTCCCCAGACAGATATTTACTACCATTAATCCCATCTCCCTTCCCCTCCCCCCCAGTAGTTTCCCACCATTGTCAGTCATTTTCTTATGGTAATACATTGGATGATCAAGATCCACTAAATGAGTGAGAACTTGTGATATTCCGATCTTTGTTTCTGTGAGAGGTCACTCAGTATTATAGACTCTAGTTCCATCCAGGTTGCTGTGAAATTCATGATTTTGTTCTTTTTTATGGCTGCATAGTATTCCATCATGAATATGTACCACATTTTTTAATCCAGTCCTCTTTTGATGGACAGCATGGTTGCTTCCAGGTTCTTGCTATTGTGAACAATGCTGCGATAAACATACATGTGCAGGTATCTTTTTGATAGAGTGATTTGAGTTCTTCAGGGTATATTCCCATAGGGAGATTGCGGGGTCATACGGGAGGTTGATATTTAGAGCTTTTAGGAATCTCTACACTGCTTTCCACAGAGGTTGCCCTAGTTTACAGTCCCACCAACAGTGTAGAAGAGTTCCCTTTTCGCCACACCCTCTCTAGCAACTGTTATTTTTTTAGTTATTGATAATTGCCATTCTGACTGGAGTCAGGTGGTATCTCAGTGTGATTTGGATTTACATCTTCCTTATGATTAGGGAGGTTGAACATTTCTTCATATATCTGTTGGCTGCTCGGATGTCTTCCTTTGAGAAGTGTCTGTTGATATCTTTTGCCCATTTTATAATGGGGTTGTTTGTTTTTTTCTTTTCAGCACATTTGAGTTCCTTGTAGACCCAAGATGTTAAGGCTTTGTCAGACCTGGAGTTGGCAAATACTTTTTCCCAATCTGTAGGCTGTCTCCCTGATCTCTTGATGGGTTCTTTGACTTAGCAGAAGCTTGTTAGTTTAATGAGGTCCCACTTGTCTATCTTATCTCTTATGGCCTGTGGGTTTTGGGTTTTGTTCGGGAATTGGATGCCAGTTCCAACTTCCATGAGGGTATGTCCTTCATTTTCTAAGATTCTTATGGTTTGAGGATTACATTTAGGTCTCTGATCCATTTGGAGTTAATTTTTGTGTATGGGGATAGATAGGGGTCTTGTTTGAGTCCTCTGTATGTGGTCAGCCAGTTTTCCCATCACCATTTGCTGAATAGGTTCTCCTCTCCCCAGTGGTAGGTGGTGAAGTCTTTGTTGAAGATGAGTTGGTTGAGAAATTGATATTTTGCTTCTGGAATCTCAATTCTATTCCATTGGTATATATGCCTGTTTTTGTACCAATACCAAGCTGTTTTGATGATTGTAGCTTTACAGTAAAGTTTGAAGTCTGGTAATGTGATACCACCTGTTTTTTGTTTTTTTTTTTTTTTGCTGAGGATTGTTCTGGCTATTCTTGGTCATTTGTGTTTTCATATGAATTCCTGTATTTTTTTTCTAGGTCTGAGAAGAATGTTGCTGGTAATTTGATGGGTATTGCATTAAATCTTAGATTGCCTTAGGTAGGATGGACATCTTCACAATGTTGATTCTTCCAATCCATGAGCATGGGATATTTTTCCACATGTTTGTCTCATCTTTGATTTCTTTGAGCAGTGTTTTGCAGTTTTCATTGTAAAGGTTTTTCACATCTCTGGTTAGGAAGATGCCAAGGTATTTCATTTTTTGTGTGGCTATTGTGAATGGAATTGGCTTTTTATTTGGGTTTCTGTCTATTATTGGTGTAAAGAAATGCGAGGTCTTTTGCAAACTTATTTCATATCCTGAGACTTTGCCAAAGGCCTTTATCAGTGTAAGGAGGTTTTTGACAGATTCTCTTGGGTTTTCAAGGTACACAATCATGTCATCTGCAAAGAGAGATAACTTGACTTCCTCTTTTCCTATTTGGATACCCCTGATTGACTTCTCTTCTCTGATTGCTCTAGCCAGGATTTCCAATACTATATTGAACAGGAGGGGTGAGAGTGGGTATCCTTGTCTTGTTCCAGTTTTCAGGGGAAATGGTTCCAATTTTTGTCCATTTAGGAATATGCTGGCTGTGGGTTTCTCATAGATGACTTTTAGTATTTTGAGGTATGTTCCCCATATGCCTACATGTTCGAGGGTTTTTATCAAGAAGGGGTGCTGGATTTTATCAAAAGCTTCTTCTGCATCTAATGATATAATCATGTGGTTTTTGTTTTGACATCTGTTGATGTATTTACTTACATTTATGGTTTTACGAATGTTGAACCAGTCTTGCATCCCAGGGATGAAGCTTACTTGGTCAAGATGGATGATTTTTGAGATGTGTTGTTGAATCCAGTTTGCTAGGATCTTGTTGAGAATTTTAGCATCTATGTTCATCAAAGATATTGGCCTGCAGTTCTCTTTCTTTGTTGGATCTTTACGTGGCTTGGGTATCAATGTGATGTTAGCTTCATAAAATGATTTGGGAAGAGATCCATCTTTCTTAATCGCCTGTAATTCCTTCAGTAGGATTGGTATCAGCTCCTCTTTAAATGTCTTGTAGAATTCTGCTGGAAAGCCATCTGGTCCGGGGCTTTTATTTGTAGGTAGTTTTCTTATTACATAGTCAATTTCCTTGATTGTCATTGGTCTATTTAGGGTCTCGATTTCTTTTTGTTTCAACCCAGGCAGGTTGTGTGATGACAGAAAGTCCTCCATTTCCTTAAGGTTTTCAAGTTTGTTTCTGTACAAGTGTACATAGTAGTCTCTAATGATTTTTTGTATTACTTCAGGGTCAGATGTGACTTCATCTTTTGTATTTCTGATTGTGTTTATTTGGGCTTTTTATCTTTTTCTTAGTCAGTCCATATAGGGAACCATCGATCTTGTTTATCATTTTGAAGAACCAGCTTTTTGTTTCATTGATTTTTTTTGTATTATCTTTTTGTCTTTTATGTCCCAGACCTAGGCTTTTATTTTGGTGATCTGGAATCTTCTGCAGAAATTAGAGTTTTTTGTGGTCTTTCTTTTCCAGCTTCCTTAGGTTGCTTGTTAGGCTGTTAATTTGTGATCCTTCCATTTTCTTCATGTGCATTTGTATGGATATAAATTCCCTCTTACTACAGCTTTCAGGGCATCCCAGAGATTTTGGTAAGAAGTCTCTTCATTTTCATTTGTTTCCAGGTATCCTTTGATCTCTGTTTTGATTTCATCATTCACCCAGGAGTTGTTTAGCATCATGCTGTTTAGTGTCCATGTCTTTGTGGGTTTTGGGGGGACCTTGTTGGTGTTAATGTTTATTTTTATTCCACTGTGGTCCGAGAAGGAGCATGGTAAAATTTCAGTCCTTTTAAATTTGCTTATGCTTGATTTATGGCCAAGTATGTGGTCGATCTTAGAATACGTTCCATGCAGTGATGAGTAGAATGTGTATTCTGTGGTCTTTGGATGGAGTGTTCTGTAGGTATCGATTAATTCCCTTTGGTCAAGAGTCACATTGAGATTCTGGATCTCATTGCTGATTTTTTGTCCTGATGATCTGTCTAGGGTTGTGAGTGGGCTATTAAAGTCCCCAGTTATTATGATGTTAGAGTCAATATCTTTCTTTAGTTTTCCTAGAAGCTGCTTTATGAAAGTTGGCACTCTTGTGTTGGGTGCATATATGTTTAGGATAGATATTTCTTGTTGATGGAGTGAACCTTTTATCAATATGTAGTGGCCCTCTGTATCTTTTATAATTTTTAGTAGCTTAAATGATATTTTGTCTGAAATTAGGATCACAACTCCTCCTTTCTTTTGTGTTCCATTTGCCTGAAAATTTGTTTCCCATCCTCTTACTTTGAGTCTGTGCATGTCCTTTCTAGTGAGATGGGTCTCTTGAAGGCAATATATTGTTGCCTGGTGGTATTTTATCCATTTTGCCATTCTATGTCTTTTCAGTGGTGCATTTCCTTTTCTTCCGTGTTTAGTACTTTCTTAAGTGTTTCATGTAGAGGTGGTCTGATGGCAGCCTAAGTTCTTAGGGATTGGATATCTGGGAAATATTTTAATTCTCCCTCACTGATGAAGCTTAACTTAGCTGGAAAGGTTATTCTTGGTTGAAATTGTTTATCTTTTAGGACTTTGAAGATAGGGCTCCAAGCTCCCCTAGCCTACAGGGTTTCTATAGATAAATCTGCTGCTATACTAATTGGTCTTCCATGGTAGGAAATCTGGCCTTTTTCTCTTGCTGCCTTTAGGATTTTTTCTTTTATACCTACTTTGTTCAGGCGAATTATGATGTGTCTAGGAATTGGTCTTCTCATTTGTTGTCTTGTGTTGAATTTTTGCATCACCGATTAGATGAGGGACGTTTTCTTGAATAATCTCTTGGATAGTTTGTTCCAGTGTGGTCTCTGTCTCTCTTTCTGCCTCAGGAAGGCCGATTACTCTTATGTTTGGTCTCTTGAAGTAATCACTCATCTCTTGAATGTTTTGTTCTGTCTTTTTGAGCTTGTTTTCTGTGTTTTTAACGGTCTGGGTTAGTTCTATATTTTTGTCCTCAAGCTCTGAGATTCTTTCTTCTGCTTGGGTAATTCTGCTTTCCATGCTTATTAGTTTGTTATTTATTTCATTCACAGTATTCTTTATTACTATTATCTCAGTTATCAACTCATTCCTAGTTTCTTCTTGTCTCTCCTCAATTCTTTTTACTTTCTCCATTAATGTCTTGATATCTAGGTTTGTAGTTTGAGACCAGTCATTCTGGGGGCTCTTCATTGTTTGCATTCTGAAATCAGTTTTCTCAGTGTCTGCCCTCCCAGGGGTCTAGGAGAGACCCATATTCTTCTTTTGGTTTTTCTTCATTTGTGTAGATTTTTATCTCTCTCCCCCTTTCCCTCCCCTTCTTTAATTCTGTTTGTCAGGGAAGGTGGGATTGCTTTTGCTTCACTTGTGCAATCTTCTGTTCTTCCTTGTGAGGGTCCTCTGGCTTTGTTCACTTTTGAGGTTGGAATGTGCGCTGTGGGTGTACTTTTTGCAGTTTTGAGGTTTAATTGACGGGGAAGCTGTGATTCAGAATGATTCCAGCATCCACCAACTGGTGTATGAGCCCACTGGAACCTATTTCCCACTGCCTTACAATCTGTCTGTGCAGCGGTATGTAGGTTTTGTCCCTGGAACAAAAGGAGGTACAAAAGAGGAAGATAATGGAGGACGGGGGGCATCAATAGGAAGTTAGAAAGAGAGAAGAGTGAGAGTGAAAACAGACATACATACCAACTAACAGGTGAAAAGGAAACACAAGACCATAGGGAAGTGAAAAAAACATGCAAACAAAATTCCCTAAAGAATACTGGTAGCTACACAAAGACAGACCAATAGAATCATGCCTTTTGATGCATTTTGCCTAACACAAACAGATAGTGTAAGTCAAAAAGCAAGCAAAAGTGAGCAAAACAAATAGTCAAAATGATGAAATCAAAAGCCAAAATAAGAAATCAGACTAGCTCTGGAATCTTTCCTGAGTGTCTAAAGTCTCTTCAGCTCTGATCTCCAGCCTCTCCCTTTTGTTTTTGTTGCTGACAGCTAAATTTACTCGCAGCTTGGGTTTTCTTTTAGCCTGCTGCTGGGAGGTCTGCGATGCTTAGTTGCCTTTGTCTGATTCAGTGTAGGGGAGGGGCTTTGTCTCCTGTTTAGAGATGTTACCTTAGGAACCCAGGTGGATGTTGCTCATAGGTGGGCGGGGCAATGCAAATCTATGCCTGGAGAATGGCCGAGGTGGCAATTTCTCTTTCATGGATACTTTCTCTCCACTCGGCAATCCACTATGATGGACTGTAGTGGCATGGGAGGCACCGGGGATCAGCTGCACAGCTGGGTGCTGGATCTGGAGTGCCACCAGTGGGCTGGGGTGGAGAAAGGGGTTGGGAGTTCCCTCCTCTGGAGCTGAAAGCCTCCAATCAGCACCTCCTTAAGATATGCTAATCCCTTACACAAGCATGGGGTCACACACTGAGTGCCTCAGCCAGGGTGGGCCCAGAGCTCCAGAGCTCCAAAGCTCCAAAGGCAGGCAGTGAGTGGTGAGAGTGGCCCTGGGTCATTCAAAGGGTACTTCAGCCAGAAATGGAATCAGTATCTCTGAGGGGCAGGCGCCCAGAGCCTCCCTGGGTGACTGGCAGCTTGGTGCTGGGTGATGGGCTAGACAGTGTAGCCAGGGAGGGAGCCGAGACCCGAGACCCCTGTGTGGGTGGGAGTCATGTATAGTGGAGCAGCAGCAGCTGGGGGCTGCAATATCCAGCCCTGAGTGGGACTGAGGGTCCCTGGGCCTCAGACCACTGTGGCTGGCAGTGGGCAAGGGGGTGGGGGAAGAAAAGTAAGAGTCTTTTTGGGAACTCACATTCGGAGAATCTCACAATTCCACCTATGCCATCACCATCTTACCGGAGCCCCATGGTTATTTCAACAATTAAAATTACTCAAAGGGATGCTTGTTTTGATTTTTAAGGTAAGAAATCTTGATAAATACTAAAACTGATTTTCTTATTGTTATTTAAATGGTGTGCAAAATTAATTATAAATACCCAATTTAAATATAAGTTAGGAAATATTTCAGAGATGGGTAATGAGTAGTATAAGAATAACTATTCATGGCTAAAATACAACAGTACATTGTGGATGATCCCTAAGATGATATTTATCTAAGATACATGGAAAACTGTTTCCTGCTTTTCATATTCCCCAGAATAGTGAAATATATATTCTAAAATGATAAAATCTTAAAAGTTATAGATGGAATATATCTTTCCTATGTAGTTTGCCAATATATGTTTGTCTTTCATGCATGTTAAAAACTTTGAGCAAATTAAATTTGACTGAGTTTATTATGAATCAGTCTACACTCAAAACAAGAAGAGATTCAGAGAGCTTTACCCAGCAGCATACACAGTGAACTTTTTATAGGCTAGACACAGAAGCAAAGTAGAGAGTTCTGATTGAAAACAACACAGCTGCCTTGTGTGGACATGGCTTTATAACGTATTTGTTTTATTGGGGCACAATGTCATCAGTTGATAGACTGTGATTGGCTGAAACCTGGTTACTTGTGATTGGTCAAAACTCCATTTTTTGTGCTCTTAAGTTAGGTTCAGTTTGTTTACACACTAAGTTAGGTTGTAATTTGTCATGGAGAAGCTCAAAGCATGGAGCCTGCCTCAGGCTAATGACCTCTTGTTTATTTAACTTAACAGATACAATCTATAAATTGGTTTATAGTTCAATATGTGGTAGCATCTCTGATTTTTTTCATATTTTTTCTTGACTACTAATTAATAGCTTTTGATTTTCTCTCATTTGAATCTGATTTTAAGTACCTGTGATAAAGAATACAGTATAAAGATTTGTCACTATAATGTGATTAGTAGGAAGCAAAAATATCTATCACACCAGTTATTAAGCAATAGTATTATGATTATGATTCTTCACTAATCAAAATATTTAAAACTTGTTGTGATATAGTAATGTATTAATGATACTAACTTTCAATAGTAACCTTTATAAAAGTTAGAGTAATGGCCTATTCATAAGCAAGGGAGAATATTCTAAAGAGAATTATTGAGTAATAGGCAAAAACTTATCACTTAGGGAACAGTTTCTCAACCTTGGCACTATTGGCATTTTGAATTCAATAATTCTGTGTTGGAGGAGAGGGACAAGCTGTCCTGGACATTGTAAGATACTTAGCAGCATCCTTGGCCTCTATACTAGATGCCAATGGCACATTCCCCAGTTTTTTGTTTTTGTTTTTGTTTGAGTTGGAGTCTCACTCCGTCACCCAGACTGGAGTGCAGTGGCGACTCCTGGCCACTGCAGCCTTGACCTGCCAGGCTCTGGTGATCCTTCCACCTCAGCCTTCCAAGTAGCCGGAACTACAGGCGTGCGCTACCATGTCCAGCTAGTTTTTGATTTATTGTAGAGATGAGGTCTCTCTGCCCAGGCAGGTCTCAAACCCGCGGGCTCAGGCAATCCACTCACCTCAGCCTCCCAAAGGTGTGGGATTACAGGCTGAGCCACCGAGCCCAGCTATATTCCCCAGTTTTATAGCCAAATATATCTTTCAGCATTGCCAAATTTGTGTGACAAGGGATATGAGGAGGAGAGGGTTAGTAATTGCCCTGGTTGAGAAGCACTGACTCAAGTAATTATACCTAGGTAGTTGCTAAATTTTTCCAGCTCTTCTTCCTTTTTTTGTTCTCTTATGGCTAGTGTGTGTGTGTGTGTGTGTGTGTGTGTGTGTGTGTGTGTATCCAGAGAGAGAGAGAGCCAAAAATGTACACATTTTAAGAAAGGAAAAACTGTATTAAATTTTAATACTCAATATATTCTGATAACAAAAGATGAATACAAGCCATGTTTGACTTCTGCAATTACAAGAGGTGCTCAAAGTGCTTACCATCAGTGACTATAGATAACATTTCTTAAAATGTGTATACACTTTTTTGTACCTTCTATAAATATTCCCTATACTAGATAAAGAATTTTAATAATTGAATGCACTTTTCTGCTTGGATATATTTTTAATATTTAAATATGACAAAAGTATTTTGCCCCATTCCAAAATTAAATATATGCAAGAGAAAACACTGAATTTAGACCTCTAACAGACTGCCAATTTTTATAAATTATTTGCCTGGATAAGTTTGTGCATGTTCAGTTATCAGAGTTATATAATAAGAACAATTTTCTTATTTTATAACCATTAACATCGGTAACTTAGTCTGCCAGGAGTACTAAACTTGCTCTGAGTCAATCCTTCACTGCTTCAAAGATCACGTTTCATTCCCAGTGACATACTGCTTAGAATGTGATGTACAGTCAACTGGACAATATCTGGAAGTCTCTTGAGATGAAGTACAGGTTTAGAACATACTGGTGTGCCCCCTCCCCTGCCTTGGGGAGGTGAATCTTCTCTTCTCTCTCTCTCTGTCTCTCTCTCTCTGTCATTTAGTTTCTAAATAATCTTTTCTTGAAAACTTAAAAAAAAAAAAGAACGTCCTGGTGTTGGGGTAACATTGTGAGATGGACTCATATCATGGACACTGTAATTCTTTGGATGTAGGTTCAAATTCCAGCATCATCATTTACTAGCTCTATGGCCAACTTCTCTGAGCCTTCTTTCTTTATCTGCCAAACTGAAGTATGAGTATTAAGTAACATCATGTTCTTAAACAGTGTCTAGCACAGAACACACACTTAATTAAGGTTAGTCATTTCTGTTATTACAATATGGTTCAACGGTTCATTCAACAAATATTTTGTGACCCCCCCCAACTGTGTGCCAAATATTGGTTTCTTAAGTTGCTTAATCATCATATAGAAATATAACTAAATTATTCTTCAAGATTAGAGAATCTCAGGTCACAGGTACAATACCTATTGCCATGTTGAGGATTAATAATTAAATGTTAAATAAATTAATTCATTCATTAACACATGGCTTTGATCATTTTTATTTAGTGTGATATTGGTTGGAAGCCATATGAAAATATCTTGCCCCAGCCAAAAACAAATAAACTATACACAGAGTATCAGAAGAATTTAATATATTCTCTAGAGTCCTTGAAAAAAATGTGACTGTAGTGGACTTCATTGAAAATAGAGAACAAAGTTCAGAACATTTGAGGTTATGGTCAGAATATACATTTTGTCCTTAGGTTATTTGACTAGAACAACATATGCAGATTCAGTGTTTCATTAAAAAGCACATTTTTGTTCAGAGACATAACAGATACATTTGCAGTGAAAGAATTTATTTATTTTCCTCTTGCAAATGTTGCCAGAACTACATAGCAAAAGTCAAAGGATTTGTTACTTTTACAAATCCATTCATCTAACTCTGAAAGACATTTTTTTAAACACCAATTAAATTTTTCTTAATTACTTTCATTTCTTGTTGAAATGTTTATAGTTAAAGTCATCAAAGAAACAGTTGTCAAAATGAAAGGCAAAGTCAAAATGTAAGCCAAATATCTATAAAAGTTCAATAAACAAAACAATAAGAAAAACTTTTTCTTAATCAAAATAGTAGAAAAAATAAAAGAAAATGTATGATGCTTGAGTATAAATAACATCTTTATCCACTATTTTATTCCATTTACAAAGAGAGAAGCCAGTGAAATAAAAAACACAAAAGGTACACCTGCAATCTCAGCGCTCTGAGAGGCTGAGTTGAAAGAATTGCTCAAGCCCAGGAATTTGAATTTATAGTGAGATGTGATCTGGGACTGCACTCCAGCCTTGGTGACAGGGTAAGACCTTGTTTTAAAAGAGGGAGTGGGGAGGAGGGAGGGAAGGATGAGGAAGGGAGGGAAGAGGAAATGTTTGCATTGGATTGCTTGTCTTATGATGGTTGAAGTCTTTATTCTCAATGGAGTACAGATTTGAACTTGGTTAAAATAATTCTTTAGGTCTTTCAGTAGATTCCAAAACCAATTTCACAATCTTAAGCCATTAAAGTTACTGTGAAATTGTTTACAAAAATACTAAGATTGCTGAAGGAGCCTTCAAAATAGGTTAGCAGAAACCTCTCATTTTGTAGAAAAGGAAATTGAGGTTTGAAGAGATGTGTTATCATTCAGTTTATGAGTCACTCCAAATTAGTAGACTCAATATTTACTTGTCTAAACTTGTTTTTGATCCTGAGTGTGTGATCCAATTTTATCTCTACTTAGCAGGCTTAGCTCAGAATGATGTTTGACTTCTTTCCAAGATCCAGTCCACATTAAAAAAAATTTTGCTTCTAAAGTTTTTCTAGGAATGTGCCCCCAAGGCCCTGTAAAAAAGAGTAACAAAATATTTCCAAGGCAAAGTAGTATTTATTATCTAAAAAACAGCATGGTATAATAACCATATTTTCTAGTAGATACATTGAAAAACTAAAAAGAGACACATAAATAACATTTAATAATATATTTATGTAACTCAACATATTCAATGATTAACATTTTTAATCATTTCAACATGTAATAAGTGCTAAAAATTATTAGTTATAAATTTCATATTCTTGTTTTCATACTCAGTTTTCAAAATCCAGCATGAATTGTATACTTTCAGCATATTCCAATTTAGATGAGACATAGCTTAAGGTCTAAATAGTCAATTGTGGCTACCATATTGCATAAAGCAGTATTAAAATTATATTTCTGGAGTTTAATTATATGCATGAATAGTTGTTGAATATATATTCAACAATTATTGGAGATTCTTAGAAACTACTTTGTTCTCAAGTTCTGGATTTCATACTACATATATATTGGATTTCCAATCTTTCTTTTCTTTCATTTTTTTTCCTTCCCCTTTTCCTGCTCTGTTCTAAGTGAATTCTAGATGCCGTTCTACTCATTGTTTAAATTAATTTCATTAATTGTTCAAGTTCTCCATTACACATTTAAATTTGATAATTTTGTTTTTCAACTGAGGCACTATTTCTTAATTTCAGATTATTCTCTTCAACAGATTCAAGTTGCCTTGAAACTCTTTGATTTTATAGATCCTATATTATTAATTTTCTCCCTTCTCTAGATTTATATCATTTGATTCCTTAGAATAAGTTTTTCTTCTTTGTGCTATTTAATCATTACCAGTATAAACATTACTTTGGTAATTTATTTCCAAGAGTTGTGACAAAAAAGTGGAATGTATGTGGGCATTAGCTGACTTTAGTCTACACCCTAAGTACAGGTACTTAGCATTTGAGGCAACGATACAAGTGGTTTCACTAGCAAGGGGTTTCAAATACCATTCTAAATATACACTAGAGGCACAATTAATATAAGGATTGTTTGTAATTAATTTGGGGAATTTTTGAAGCACTTAAGACAGATGGTTTGCTAGAATGAGTGCATGTGTTACACATCTCTGGCAAGACCAATATGGACATATTCAATATGCCTAGAAGCTGAATGTCTTTGGAGGAACCTATGATATCTAGAGCTCTACATAGCTGGGTTATAAGGACTAGATAATCAAAACCAGCTACAGACTAAGCTGATTCTGCTGTCAGATATGTTTGTATTTACCTTTGAGTGATTTCTCAGGCAAGGTCCTAGTCTGTATGCATTCATCTCCATGTTTAGAAGAACATGTTGTGTGATTTTTTTGTATATTCTTATTAATAAATATTGGTTCATTTGGCAGATTTGGTCTAAACTTACTTTCATTTTAACAAACAGCCTGCTAACCAGGTGCCATGTAACATACACTTAATTTCAAACTGCAGAGGTTACCAATTGTTGAAAAGCAAATTGGCTCAAGTCAGTTTAAAATGATTATTTCAACATCTTTCCCTTTCTTTTTAAGAAATCAATTTATTTAATTGACAAATAAAACCATTATATTTTTATAATTATATTTTAATGAGATATAACATTTTGATGTATGAATGCTTTGTAGAAAGATTAAATCAAGATAATTAACTTATCTATCATCTCACCCCCTTATCATGTATGTGTGTGTGCATCTGTGTGAGGTGAGAATGTTTAAAATCTATTTTTTAAGCAACTTTCGAATATACAATGCATTATTATTAACTGTGGTCCCCATGCTGGACAATAGATCACTAAAATTCATTCCCCCTGTCTCATTCACACTCTATACTCTGTGAACAATATCCCCCATTTCTTAAACACCTCCCACCCCAGCTTCTTGGAACCATCATTCTACTCTGTTTTTGAGAAACTGACTTTTGTACATTCCTCATATAAGTGAGACCATAAAATATTTGTCTTTCTAGGTCTAGCTTATAATACTCAACTGAATCTCCTCCAGTTTTATCCATTTTGTTATAATTGACAGAATTTCCTTTTTAAATTTATATAGTATTTAATTGTATATATGCCACATTTTCTTTATCCATTCATTCATTGATGGACACTTGTGTTGCTTCCAAATCTTGACTATTGTGAATAATGCTGAAATCATCATAGGAAGGCAGATATCTCTTTGACATACTAATTTCAGTACCTTTGGAAAAATACTAAGAGGTAAAATTGTGGGATCATATGGTAGTTCTATCTTTAGTTATTTGAGGAACTTCCATACTGTTTTCCATAGCAGCTATAGTAAAATACATTTCCATCAACAGTGTAACAGGGTTCCCTTTTCTTCACATCTTTGCCAAGACTCATCTTTTATCCTTTAGACTTTATAGTCATTTTAGTAGGTATAAGGTGATGTCTCATTGTAGTTTTAATTCTCAACTCCATGAAGATTAGAGATTTTAAGCATTTTTCATAAATCTGTTGGTCATTTGTGTATTTTCTTGTGAGAAATGTTGTTCAGGTCTTTTTGCCCATAATTTAATCTGGTTATTTGTTTTCCTGCTATTGAGTTGTTGGAATTTCTTATATTTTTAATATTAGCCACTTATCAAATGTATGATTTGCATATAATTTCTCTCTATCCATATCCATGGGTTGTGTCTTCACATTATTAATTGTTTTCTTTGTGGCACAAAAAATTTTTAGTTTGATGCAATTCCATTTGTGTATTTTTTCTTTTGATGCCTGTGCTTTTGGAGACCTACCCAAGAAATCATTATCCAGACCAATATTATGTAGCTTTTGCTCTGTGTTTACTTCTAGTAGTCTTATAGTTTCAGGCCTTACATTTATGTAGTTAATTAATTTTGAGTTGGTTTTGTATATGATGTGCAGTGTGTGTCCAGTTTTATTTTCCTGTATGTGGATATCCTATTTCAACACCATTGATTGAAGAGACTATCCCTCCCATGTTCTGTATTGTTGGCTTCTTTCACTCTTTTAATCAATTCTCAGAAAATGTCCACATAGTCTCACTGTATGCCCACTGTACAGTATTCTTTCAAAGCCTTGTTTTATTCAGGCATAAATTACAATAATATGAGAACTGCTTTATTACAGAATTACTAAAAGAGCTCAACACATAAAAAATTAATTTTTATCACTTCATATCATGGTTTCATTTTTAAAAGTCTTAAAATGTGTACTCTCCATGCATGAAAAATAACCTGAAACATAATCTTTTATTTACTCAATACAGAATTTTCTATTTTTGAATCTGTGGATTCTAATGGGATTTAATAGGCTTTCTCTTGCAATGATCTTATAATAATGAGGGAGCATCATTGTAGGAGTAATTGATTTAAAAGAACTAGGACTCTGAAAATATGTAAAATATCTAAGAACCATTTATCCAAGATAATTTAAAGTGATTCTTTATATTCTAAAAAAATAAAAACAAGATTTGATGCTATTTTTGCTCAAAATATTTTGAAGTACCATATTTGATAAAAGATGAGTTGTTTAAAAGCCATTTGCTATGATTGTGGCAGCAGAAGTAAAAGCATGTAGTTCAGGTAGAATAAACATGGATGTCAAAAGGCATCTATCAGAAATAAAATTCTGGGTCCTGATAGTTCTCACTTCCAACTATAGCAACAGATACGATATTTTTTTAAATGCTGCGATGAAATCCAAGTGCTGTCCTCATCTGACAGTTTTTCTGCTGCTGCTTTCTTTCTTTGTAAATAATATTCCTAAAATTTATACACTGTGTAAAATTGTTGCATTTTTGAAATATGGATTTTCCCTCCATCCAAAGTATATTATGTTATTATATGTGATCAGCTTATATTTGTTTGAATCTTTTTCATATAACAAGGTAAAACTTTGCACATTTAATGTCAAACCTCTCACTCTTAAATTTCCATTAACAATTTCAGAACAAGCTTGAAATATGGAAACTATTGGTAAAACTACCTGAAGGATGATTAATCTTTAATAGTTATAAAAATAATGCAGAAATATGTCAACCAATCTTGTTAATATTTTATTCTTGCAAACAAAACCAACAATCATTAACATAAAACTCAGCAGAAGATGAGTAGATATTCTCCCGTTAAGCAAAGTATGTGATTATTCTGGTACCACAGATAATATAAAGCATATGCCATAATTTCATTTACAAACATACACACACACAAACACACACACACACACACACACACACACACACACACACACTGACATATATATGATATATATGTGTGTGTATGTATGTATACATATACATATACATGTACATATGCATATACACACACGTACTCAAACTCAGTGACCAAGAAGTTATATTAAAATGCTTTTAGCTTTAATTTCAGGTCAAAGGCACACATGTATAAGGAACAAATTCATAAAATAATTTATTTTTTTAAAAGCCTATGTAATTTAAATGAAGATTTAACTATGCCTTTCTTGCATCTTACTCATACAGACACTTAGAGTGTTACCCAGTGAGAGTAACTATATAAAGCTACAGCATAGTAACATTACAAAATCCTTAGTTAAGAAAAGTTAACTATGTTTAATATTTCATTTTTCTCACCATGACAACAAAGCAATAAAACATTATATGTGCATGTGTGTATATATATATATTTTTGTTGTTGTTTTTTTTTGTTTTTTTTTTCGAGTTGGAGTCTCACTCTGTCGCCCAGACTGGAGTGCAGTGGCCGCTCCCGGCCACCGCAACCTCGACCTGCCGGGCTCCGGCGATCCTTCCGCCTCAGCCTTCCGAGTAGCCGGAATTACAGGCATGCGCTACCACGCCCGGCTGGTTTTTTGATTTATTGTAGAGATGAGGTCTCGCTGCCCAGGCGGGTCTCGAACCCGCGGGCTCAGGCAATCCACTCACCTCAGCCTCCCAAAGGCGCGGGATTACAGGCTGAGCCACCGAGCCCGGCTTGTATATATTTGAATATAATTTTAATCTCAATGTTGAAACCATAGAAGGAATCAACAAAATTACTCTAAGCATGCTACTCAATTAAAGTTTAAAATGGTGCTAGAATTTGAGACTCATTATTATTTAAGCTTGTTTGTGTTAAATTACATAAAGATAACTATGTATTTGATGATGTAAATAAATTTCCAACCATAATTGTGTAAAGAATAAAACAAATTGCCTCATAGCTGATAAGGGCAACATGATATTTTTCTCTTAACCTTTTATATTTTATCTAGCCTGATCATCTATTTGAGAAGTAGCTCTTGAAAAGCTATTTAATAAGGAATAAAATGTCCTTTCTGAAGAGGCACAGTCCTAAGGATTTAGAAATGTGGTTCTGAGGATTAGAGAGAATTTACTTAGGGAGGAAATTATATACTGATTAAAGCACAGTACTGTCACAAATTATATCAGGGATTTTACGGGGGGATTCTATTTAATTCCTTAAATACTGCATAGTTAAATCTCAGAGTATGATGTTACCAAAGAGATTATACTATTATGAAGATTGGTGAAACCCAGTTACCAGTATGAGAGGATTACATTGATGTTGTAAAGGTTAGCCAAATTGTTTAATATTATTAAAACCAAGAGTAAATGGAATAGAAAAAAAAGCAAAATGATTATTTGTCCAATATGACTGGAAAATATATTTTCAACACTCAAACTATGGAATTTATATACACATATGCATGTATACACATGTACACACAAATTATATATGTATATATGTGTATATGTGTGTGTGTGTATATATGTATATATAATATATACAGGTTGAGTATCTCCTTTTGAAAATACTTGGGATCGAAAGTATTCCGGATTTCAGATTTTTATGGGAGATATTGGAATATTTACATATATATATAATGAGATATTTTAAAAATGGGACCTAAATCTAAATACAAAATTTATTTATATTTTAGATATACCTTATTCACCATAGCTTGAAGGTAATTTTATACAGTATTTCCTACAATACTATACACCCAGCAGATGAGATAAAATGTGGAATTTTCCACTTTGGGCATCATGTTGGTACTCAAAAAGTTTCAGATTTTGGTGGATTTCATACTTTTGGTTTTAAGATTAGGAATGCTCAACCAGTATATCCTTTTACTAGCCAATTCATAGAGACGAGTTAAATGATACTGATGAATTAGCATTAGTTCTAATGTTAGTAACTCAGCATCTGTGAATTTTGATCCTGACATAGAGAAGCATATTTCTCAGAAGAATATATATATAAATTAAAGGACCTTCCAGTTTAAAAATTTAATAAGTCAATGAAATGGAATTTGGTTGCTTCAGTAATTCAGTCTGAACGTAGGCTCAAACCTTTTGAAACACTAAATGATTTAAATCTAGGAATTAGACTAAACAAGTTTTACCCTTTATACCTGAGTCATCACAACAGGCTTCTTTACAGAAAATGAGCAGTGTGCAATACATGCATTTAAAAATTATAAGACTATAAGAGAACACAATTATGTTTAGCCCACTGGAGTAGTTTATCAAAAAATTATGAAACCCATGAATGAACAATGAAATATTTTAAATAATATTTTTAAACAATATAAAGTTTAATATTCTATAGGGAACACACTCAATTAAAACTGTATGTATCCTTTCCTCTTGTCTCCATATAAAAAAATAATATCCATAATTACAGGGCTGGTCATTCATAAGATATAAATATACAATATATACTCATTTGTCACCAATATGCAACTTAGAAAAAAGAAAGTTTTGTTTCTTTGAAATAGTAGAATAATCAATGAATCATAGAGGGCGACCTCCTTTAGGTCCCCTCCTGCTGTGGGAGCTTTTCTGTCTTCTTAATAAATCCTACTTTCTCAAAAAAAAATCATAGAAATTCTCACAGAAAATTAAATCTGCTTTCTTGATACATGCCTACAACTAGGAAAGTTCTGGCAAGAATGTGTGCATCAAGGGAGTAAACTACTAAAATTTCGTTTCCATGCTGTTTGAGAAAAGAGTACATAGAATCAAATTTGACATTTTTTTACTCTCTTTCTATTGCCCAGTCTAAAAGTTGGTAGTAAGTACTTATAATATTTATCTTCATAAAACATTTAGAAAGTATTTCTCATTAATCAAGAGAAACAACACAGCACAACAACACTTTTAAAAAATGAGTTGATTCCACAAATGCAAGAAAATGAAACAACATGCTTCTGAATGACCAATGAATCAAGGAAGAAATTAAGAAGTAAAAAAAGTGTATTGATACAAATGAAAATGAAAATATAACAGACCAGAACCTATTAGATACAGCAAAATAAGTAAGAAGAGGAACAAATGGCTAAATAAAAATTAGAAATGCTTTAAATAAATAACCTAATGATGAACCTCAAGGAACTATAAAAGCATGAACAAACAACATTCAAAATTATTAAAAGGAAAGAAATGATAAGGGTCCAAAGAGAAATTAAAAATTGAGACTAACAAAATTATACAAAAGATCAATTAAAAAGTTGGGTTTTTGAAAAAAGAAACAAAACTGACAAAACTTTACCTAGACAAAGGAAAAAGATAGAGAAAATCCAAATAAATAGCATCAGGGCAGAAAGGAAAACTACAACTGATACCACAGAAGTTCAAAGAATTATTAGGGACTACTATGAACAACTATACTCCAAAAAATTAGAAAATTCAAAAGAAATGGATAAATTCCTGGACACATACAACCTACCAAGATTGAATTGTGAAGCCATAGAAAATCTGAACAGACCATTAACAAGTAAAGAGTGTGAAGCAGTAATAAAAATTCTACTTTCAAAGAAAAGTCCAGGACCTGATGGATTCCCTGTTAAATGCTACCAAACATTTAAATGACTAATTCCAATTCTACTCAAATTATTTTTTAAGAGCTGAAGAGAAGGAAATACTTTCAAACTCATTCCAGAAGGAAAGCATTATCCACATACCAAAACCAGACAAGGACATAACCAAAAAAGAAAACTGTCAGCAATATTCCTGGTAAACACAGATGCCAGAACCTTCAACAAAATACTAGCAAATCAAATTCAACAACACATTAAAGATATTATTCACCATGACCAAGTGGAATTTATCTCAGGGATGCAAGGATGGTCAGTATATGCAAATCAATAAAGATCATACATCACATCTACAGATTCAAGTGCATAAAACATATGACTATTTTAATAGACAGTGAAAAAGCATTCAATAAAATTCAGCATCCTTCTTGATAAAAACTTATCAAATTGGGTACAGAAGGTACATACTTCAACATAACAAAAACAAATAACAAAAACAAATAACAAACTGAGTACAGAAGACACATACTTTAATATAATAAATGTCATATATAAAAAACTAATATTCTGAATGGAGAAAAAACTAAAAACATTTCCACAAAGATCTATAACAAGATAAGGATGCCCACCTTCACCAATTGTATTCAACATAGTACTGAAAGTCCCAGCAAGAGCATGTACAGAAAAGAAAGAAATGAAGGATATCAAAATTGGAAAAGGAGAAACAAATTATCCTTGTTTGTAGACAAAAATGATATTTAAGAAAACCTAGAGGCTGAACCAAATATTTCTTAGAACTGAGTCAGTAAAGTTGCAAAATACAAAATCAACATACAAAAGATCATTAGCATTTCTGTATGCTAACAGCAATCAATCTGAAAACGAAATAAAAAAGCAATATCATTGTAATGCTATGAAAAAATAAAATGCCTAGGAATAAATTTAACCAAAGAAGCGAAAGATTTCTAAAAGAAAATTATAGAACACTGATGAAACAAACTGAAAAGGACACAAAAAATGGAAAGATATCTCATCTCATGAATTGAAAGAATTAATATTGTTAAAATGTCAGTATTACTCAAAGTAGATCCAATACAACCCCTATCAAATTACCACTGGCATCTTTGACAGAAATAGAAAATAACAATCCTAAAATTCATATGGAACCACAAAAAACCCCAAATAGCTACCGTAATCCTGAGCAAAATGAAAAAGAAATGGCAACATCACACTACCTGATCTCAAATTGTACTCCAAAACTATAGGTAACCAAAACAGTATGACACTGCCATAAAAACAGACACAGACCAATGGAACAGAATAGACAAACCAGAAATAAATCCATTTACAGTCAATTCATTTTCAACAAACGTATCAAGAACACACATTGAGGAATAGACAGTCTCTTTAATAAATAGTGCTGGAAAAACTGGATATCCATATGCAGAATAATAAAATTAGACTGCCATTTCTTACAATATGCAAAAGCCAACACAAGATAGATTAAAGAATCAATTGTAAGACCTGAATTTATAAGACCACAAAAAAAAAATTGGAAAACACTACAGGACATTGGTTTGGGCAAAAATTTTGTGGCTAAGACCTCAAAAGCACAGGCAACAAAATGAAAATAGACAAATGGGATTACATTAAGCTAAATATAAAGTAGTACAGTCATTATGGAAAATGCTGTGGAGGTTCTTCATAAGACTAAAAATAGAATTACCTTATAATCCAGAAATCCCATTACTGGGCATATATCCAAAAGGAAGGAAATAGATATATCAAAGAGATAACCGCCCTCACACTGTCTCAAAGTGATCTGCACTATCCACAGTAGTCAAGATAGGAAATCATCATGAGTGTCCACCAATAGATGGACAAAGAAAATGTTATATATACACAATAAAATATTATTCAGCCACAAAAAGTGTCATTTTCAGCAATATGGATAGAACTGGAGGTCATTATGTTAAGTGAAATTAGTGAGCCGCAGAAAGACAAATATCACATTTCTCACTTATATGCGGGAGGTAAAAACGTGGATCTGATGGAGGTAGAGAGTAGGCTGGTAGTTACTAGAGGCTAGGATGGTTAAGAAGGAAACATAATAGTTATGATACCTTCCCAAGAGCAGAGGACATTGCTGACCTCAGCTTGGTTTGTATTTGAGAATATTCTATAAATAACTTATAACACTTCAAACCCAATAAAAACAACACTCTGGGAGGAAGGGGGTGATGAAGAGAGGTCAGAAGTTGTATAAAAACACAGTAGATAGAAGGAATAAGTTCTAGTATTAAAGAGCACAGTAAGGAAATTATAGTTAACAGTAATTTGTTGTATATTTCAAAATACCTAGAAGATTTTTAAGGTTCCCAACACAAAGAAAAGATACATGTTTGAGGTGATGGATATCCTAAGTACTCTGATTTGATCATTACACATTGTATACAAGTATCAAAATATCATATGTACCTCCAAAATATGTGCACTTAATATATATCAATAAAAAATAAAATTTTGCGATGGGTGTGGTGGTGCATGTCTGTAGTTCCAGGTATTTGGAAGACTGAGGTTGAAGGATTGCCTGAGCCCAGTAGGTAGAGCTGTGGTGACCATGAGCGTGCCACTGCACTCCAACCTGGGCGACAGAGTGAGGCTCTGACTAAAATAAATAAATAAATATAAAAATAAAAATTTGTAATGTTCTACTCCTCTTCCTGGAAAAAATGAGCTGGAGGAATCTTCTTTCACCCAAGCTCATGGTTATGATACCTTCCTAAGAGCAGAGGACATTACTGACCTCAGCTTGGTTTGTATTTGAAAATATTCTATATATAACTTATAACACTTCAAATCCAATAAAAACAACACTCTGGGAGGTATAAAAATTTACTTCAATATGGTTATTGCATCTGATTCCATTGTCACAATCCATGCTTCCGTTTTAATACTACTGATGAGAGCAGGAATGTTTTTACTTATTTTTAATATTTTCATTGTATCAGATGACTCCCAAGTTAACACAGGTAACTCCATTTTTCTTCTTAAGCCACGGGCTAAATTGTTCATTGGACATTTGTACACCTAACCAATATCAGTTGTACATTCCTTAAGATCAACAGTGTACCCAATTCAACATATTGAAAAGTAAACACATTAATTCCTTCTTCCTGCTTCTCTATCTCATGCCTAACATCTTTTAGCATATTCTTCATGTTGGTTACTAGATACTTTTTGTTTTAAAGTATTAGTTGTTCATCTAAAAATTATTTCTCCTTTCTGCTTAGTAACGCAATGCCAAATGGTCTACTTAGAGTGGCAAACTATTCAGATAAAATACGATGCTTCCTACCTACACTTGCTGCTAGGTAAGACCATGTTATAAATTCGGGCCAAAGAGATATATGTAGAAGTTGTTGGGTGGGAATTTTCTGTACCTTATGAAAGGGAGAGGAAAAAGTCGAGTTTTTTTACTTCCTTCTCCATGCTTGGTATACAGAGATAATAGTTGAGTCGCAACAGTCATCTTGGACAATGAAAATCCTAAAAAAGAAAAACAGATGGTGGAGCAGAATGATTGAAGGACACTGGGTCTTCCTTAACACTGTGTTACTACTATTAGGTGTACAATGCTTACCTTCACACCTGGATGATCAAAGAGAAAAACAACTACTTCTTATTTTAACCACTGTTGTTTCTGGTGTCTATTACTATCAGTAGAAAGCAAGTCCTTATTAAATCCGGCTACAAAACAAGTTCCAAGAGTCCTTCTATACTCTTTTGCCTTTATAACCCACCCCAATAGCCAATTAATGACTAAGTCCTGTCACCTTAATTTTCAAAATCGATTGCAAATCTTTTCTGTTCATTCCTTCCCACTTTCATTGCTTTAGTTCAAACACTTATCATTTGTCACCACACCACTGCAGCAGACTCTGTCATCTGCTTCTGTCTCACTTCCCTAGGGTATGTCATCCACACTGCTGCCAGAGCATTCTCTCTGAAATAATGATCTAATCATCATCCTCTTCTCCCCTACAAGCAGAAACACCTTCAGTGACTAATTTCAAACCAAGTTTTTTTTTTTAGGGAGGCCAAATATATATTTTGAGTATTAGCCTTATATCTGGCCTTATACTATAGCCATATCAAAAACTGGTAATTGTCTAAATACACCTTCTATGCCTTGTCAATGCCATTTGCTTTCTTGACACTTTGTTTCTGATTGTTGGCTATAAAACTTTTATTTATTTATTTTACACTTAATTTTCTCTTTGAAGATTTTAATGACTCTGACATTTGAAACACAATCTTCACATTTATTATACACAATTCTATTGTACATCATACTGTGTTATTATTATTACTTATATACACTTCTATCTCCCTTGCAAGACTATAGGCAACCTGAAAGTAGATAGAATGTCTTTTTTTTTTAATACCTTACGTTCCTTGCCTCAGTGCCTGAGGAATAGTTACACAGGGTACTCAGGAAGTATTGGAGGAATTTGGATTGTATTATTGATCTTCTCTGGAATATTATTAGTCAACAAACCCCATGGCATCATAGGTCATCCTAATTGAAGCCAAAATAATTCAGGATTATTATCTTCTGTGTTAAATGACCTCTCAAAATTATGGTTGTCTTGGTCAGAGTAGGCTTTGAAAAGCTCAAAGGCAAGAAAATGGGTGGTGGTGGAATCATGTAAAGACTATTTTGATACAACGGATGATAGCCAGCAACATTGACTGACCTTTGCAAGTAAACACAACAATCTGACTACAAATTAATATTTTGCTAATGTTTTTTCTCTTTCTATCAAGTTTTATCACAGAGAATTTATATTCAGTCTTGTATGTATAAGCTTACTTCACCTTTATATGCTGTGGTTGCAATTATTGTATAATTCAGACCCCATCAATAGATGTTTACTTTTATTTTTTTAATTCAGCAAATTTAGCTACTCAGTACTTAATATGGCTAAATGTCTTAGATGTTTCAAAAATATTTAAAACAAGTTTTTCTAATGTTTTGAAATAGTTGCAGTCCTCTTCCCAGATAAATGTATATGTATAGATAGATTAGACAGATAGACAGATAGATAGATAGATAGATAGATAGATAGATAGATAGATAGATAGATAGACAGACAGTTAAAGAACATTAGACAAAATCTTTGGTATTCATCTTCAATATTTAGTGGTTAATAGAGAATCAATCATTTTCTGCTAAGACTTTATTCATTAGAGTTGGGTATTTTATCCCCCCAATTCTAATATAAGGTAATCAATCACTACCAAACAAGTCCAAGCTTAAGAATAATCCATTATTCCACAATACTATTTTCTGTCTTCTATGTATGCTAAATAAGAAAGTCAAAGACTCTCAGCTTGAAAGTTTACTCAACAAATAACCTTGCTGACTGGTCTATTCATTACACAGCTCCTGCAGATATACAGTTATGACTAAACTCAGATGTAGATAGTCACCTAAAACATTATGTTTTTCACCTTCAGAGACTACAGCCTCTCTCTCTCTCTCTCTCTCTCTCTCTCTCTCTCTCTCGCTATTTAAATATTTAAAGAGTATTTGTAGATATAGCTTTTAAAATACCTGATAAAATTTCTTTCATATCTGACTTATTACTGGAATTAATAGCACTAAAATTACTGATAGAGAAAAAATAGTTCTAGTCTTAGTTCCAAATAAAATGAAATTTAAAGATACATATGGGGGAGGGGATGAAAAGATATTTTGAATCTACTTTATAGTCATTTGCCATGGCAGTTTTCCTTGCTGAATTTTAAGTAACTTGCTCAAGATTATAGAGCTTGTATGTGTTGGAGATAGAACTCATTTCTGGCTCTGAAGTTTGGACATAAAACATTTTTTCCCTGTAGTATCTCTATTGGACATTAGATTGATATGTGACAAAGCATGTTTAATAAGATTCAAGAGAGACTTCCGGCAAGATGGCGATGGGCCAGTATGGTGTGTGAGACACTCTGCGAAAGAGAACACCCATAAAGACCCTAGCTTTCTCCCAGGGGCTGCAGCCCCCATCTTCCACAGCCTACTCTTCACAGGGAGCTCAGCCACCACCATCACCCGCCCTCACTACTCGAATATCGCGACGAACCAGGCTGCTCCTGCAGTTGCGGATGCCACTGCTGCAGTCATTTCCAGCTCATGCCTGAAGCAACCCATGACTTCAGACCGTGAAGCCCCGCAAGCAGGATCTTCTGAGATCCCCACTGCCATGCCATGCCCCTAGCCCGGAGAAAGGCCTGTGGAATTCCCCCTGTGAAGTCACCGCAGCAGGTTGTGGATCCGTAGCTGGCTCCCTCCCCTCTGGACTGTAGCCGTGGGATAGCACCACCTGTTGGGGAAACAAGGTAATAACACCAGAACGGGAATGGCAGAGGCTCATCCCTCTTGAAAAATGGAAAAAGCCAGACCTCAGTGATAGACTGGGCAGGGGGCCTATATCTGAACTGTTCTTCACAGCAGGCCAGGGGCAACTGACCCTAACTGTGAACAATTCTACCAGAGTACAAAGACAGCTAGAAATCAGGGCTGAAAGGACATTGGACTTAAAGGAAAAGTCTCAGAGTGTGCTTGACTGGTTCTGTTAGTCTACTGACTTTAAACTATCCCTCCCCCCCTTCTTTTTTTTCTTTTTTCTTTTCTCCCCCCCCCTTTTTCCTTTTTTCTTATTTCTCTGTAAATCCCATCTTTGTATAAAGGAATAGTACACCAATAAGGAGGTTGATCAGTGTGTATGTTAGCATCATTGTATGTTTTAGATTTTTATATGGTTGTTAGTTAGTTTTCAGTCGTGGTTATTGTTTTTCTTTATATTTGTTTCAGTCTTTGTGTTTCTTTTCACTTACTGGTCAGTACACTCAACTGTTTTCCCTCTCACTCCTCTCTCTCTCCACCCCCACTCCCCCCATTGCCTGCTCCACTCTCTCCCCTCTGTTAACCTCATTTTGCTTTCAGGGAGTAAACCTACAACCCCACTGCATGGACAGTCTCGAAGGCAGTGGGAAGTGGGTTTCAGACTATCCATACAGCTGTTGGCGAACACCAGGATCTGCAGAGAGATTTTGAATCAGCTCCCCCCTTAATTAAATCCCAAAACTACAAAAAGGACTGCCCTCAACCCACAGTCCAACTCCAGAACTGAACAAAGAAAGAGGAACTATATTAGGAAGAATAGAAGATTGAATAATCAGAAGTAAAAGAAACACTTCCACCCCTGAATAACAGAATTAAAGAAGACAAGGAAGTGGAGGGAAGGGAAAAGTAGGGAGGGAAAATCTGCACAAATGAAGAAAAACCAAAAGAAGAACACAGGAGTCACACAGATGCCTGGGAGGTCAGACACTGAGAAAACAGACTTCAGAACACAAACAATGAAGAGCCCCCAGAATGACTGGTCACAAGCAACCAACCCAGACATCAAGGCATTAATAGAGAGAATTTTAAAAATTGAGGAGAGACAAGAGGAAAATAGGAAGGAGCTGATGACAGATAACAGCAGTAAAGAATACTGTGATGGAAAGAAATAACAAGCTAATTAGCATGGAAAGCAGAATTATCCAGGCAGAAGAAAGAATCTCAGAAGTTGAAGACCAAAATACAGAACTAACCCAAACTGTCAAAAACATAGAAAAGAAGCATAAAAAATCAGAACAAAACCTTCAGGAGATGAATGATAAAGACCTTTGGCAAAGTATCAGGATATAAAATAAATAATAAACAAACAGAAACTCAAATAAAACCACAATTCCATTCACAATAGCCACAAAAAAAAATGAAATACCTTGGCATCTTCCTAACCAGAAACATGAAAGACTTTTACAATGAAAGCTACAAAACACTTCTCAAAGAAATCAAAGATGACACAAACAAGTAGAAAAATATCCCACGCTCATGGATTGGAAGAATCAACATTGTGAAGATGTCCATCCTACCTAAGGCAATCTACAGATTTAATGCAATACCCATCAAAAAACCAGCAACATTCTTCTCAGATCTAGAAAAAAAATACAGGAATTCATATGGAAACACAAATGACCAAGAACAGCCACAGCAATCCTCAGCAAAAAAAAAAAAAAAAAAAAAAAACCAAAGCAAGCGGTATCACATTACCAGACTTCAAACTTTACTATAAAGCTACAATCATCAAAACAGCTTGGTATTGGTACAAAAACAGGCATATAGACCAATGGAATAGAATTGAGATTCTGGAAGCTAAACCTCAATTTCTCAACCAACTCATCTTCGACAAAGCCTCCACCACCTATCACTGGGGAGAGGAGAACCTATTCAGTAAATGGTGCTGGGAAAACTGGCTGACCACATGCAGAAGACTCAAACAAGACCCCCTATCTGTCCCCATGCACAAAAATTAATTCTAAATGGATCAGAGACCTAAATGTAAAACCTCAAACCATAAGAATCTTAGAAAATGCAGGACATATCCTTATGGAAATTGGAACTGGCATCCAATTCCTGAACAAAACCCGAAACCCACAGGCCATATGAGATACTATAGACAAGTGGGACCTCATTAAACTGACAAGCTTCTGCAAAGCCAAAGAAACCATCAAGAGAGCAGGGAGACAGCCCACAGACTGGAAAAAAGTATTTGCCAACTCCAGGTCCGACAAAGGCTTAATATCTTGGATCTACAGGGAACTCAAATGTGCTGAAAAGAAAAAAACAAACAACCCCATTATAAAGTGGGCAATAGATATGAACAGACACTTCTCAAAGGAAGACATCCGAACAGCCAACAGATACATGAAGAAGTGTTCAACCTCACTCATCATCAAGGAGATGCAAATCAAAACCACACTGAGATACCACCTAACTCTAGTCAGAATGGCCATTATCAATAATTAAAAAAATAATAGTTGCTGGAGAGGGTGTGGGGAAAAGGGAACACTCCTACACTGTTGGTGGGAGTGCAAAGTAGTGAAAGCAATGTGACGATTCCTAAAAGCTCTAAATATCAACCTCCCATATGACCCTGCAATTCCCCTACTGGGAATATACCCTGAAGAACTCAAATCACTCTATAAAAAAGATACCTGCACACGAATGTTTATCACAGCATTGTTCACAATCGCAAGAACCTGGAATCAAGCATGCTGTCGATCAAAAGAGGACTGGATTTAAAAAATGTGGTACAAGCCGGGCTCGGTGGCTCAGCCTGTAATCCCGCGCCTTTGGGAGGGTGAGGTGAGTGGATTGCCTGAGCCCGCGGGTTCGAGACCCACCTGGGCAGCGAGACCTCATCTCTACAATAAATCAAAGAATCAGCCGGGCGTGGTAGCGCACACCTGTAATTCCGGCTACTCGGAAGGCTGAGGTGGAAGGATCGCTGGAGCCCAGCAGGTCAAGGCTGCGGTGACCAGGAGCAGCCACTGCACTCCAGTCTGGGCGACCGAGTGAGACTCCAACTCAAAAAAAGAGAGATTAAAAAAAATGTGGCACATATACACAATGGAATACTATACAGTCATAAAAAAGAACAAAATCATGAATTTCGCAGCAACCTGGATGGAGCTAGAGTCGATAATACTGAGTGATCTCTCACAGAAACAAAGATCTGAGTATCACATGTTCTCACTCATGTAGTGGACCTTGATCATCTACCATAATACTTTTAAAAAAAAAAGTACTGACAGTGGTGGGAAACTATGGGGGGGTAGGGAGGGGAAGAGAGGTGGGACTAACGGTAGTCAATATCTATCTGGGATGGGAGACACCCCTTATTAACAAGGGTGCCTGAATGATGCACATTTGTATACCTAGCCCTTAACTGTACCCCACAATTTTATAATAAAAAATATGTTTACTAAAAAAAGAAAATAAAAACAAGATTCAAAATGATTCAACAAACTTTATTGAGAATTTAATGCAATCCAGATGTAAGATGCATGACGTTGTAGAACTCACATTCTAACTGGGGGAAACAATGAGAAATAAACATAATAAATAAGCTGTACAGTGTAGTATACTGGAAGATTTTACATTCTATTGGGGAAAATTGCAGGTTTATGGAATATTGGAATATTTGGTAATTAGTTTTTTTTTTTTTAATTATTTAGATTTGTTAACCCATACCCACACAGGGGAAACAAATTTTTTAACTAGAATACAATGATTTAATCTAGTTTATGTTGATAATATAAAGTGAAGACATATAGTCTTCACTAATATAGTCTTCACTAATTTTAATACTTAGGTCAATATATTTTTGCCCACTTATTCAGTGAGATTATGTTATTAATTTTAATGTGACTGGATTTTTAAGACATAATCTACATTCCATTCTGGAATCCCCTGAACTCCTAAATGATCTTAATTTTTAAAAATAATAATAATATAAGTTAAAATACACTCTAGGTGCTGTTAAAATGTATGAGTTTCGAAAAATGTACAATTTTGAGTATCAACCATGACAGTATGATAAGAAATATTTTACCAACCTAAAATTCCCCATTTCACCTGTTAAACCCTTACCCCCTCCTGCAGAAACCCTTGAAATAACTATTCTTTATACTGTCTCTACAGTTTTGCTTTTTCCAGAATGTCACAAAATTGGATTCATATAGTATACAGTCCTTTCTGATTTTGTTATTTCACTTAGAATAGGCATGTTCATCTACATCTTTTGTGACTTGATTATTGTGATGGCTAATTTTATGTGTCCATCTTGACTGGGCAAAGGGGGTGTCCAGATATTTGGTCAAATGTTATTCATTTTGAGATGACATTATCATTTGAATCCATAGACTGAATCAAGTAGATTTTGCTCCCTAATATGGGTGGCCCTTTTCCAATCAATTGAACACCTAAATAGAGCTAAAATCTCACCCTTCCATCCATAAGAAGGAACTCTTTCTGTCTGATTGCTTTGAGCTGGGACATTGGTTTTTTTTCCAGTCTTCAGAATTGAACTGGAACATTGGCTGTTCTTTGGTCTAGTGCTCACCAGCTTTTAGACTGAAATCTGGTTCTTTCGATTCTCAGGTACCTCATTGTTTTAATGTACATTATCCTAAAGACAAATAAGGTTGATCATATTTTTATATATTATATGTAAAATATATACTTATTTAAATAATACTTTCTTATCATCTGTCTTTCTTCTTTGCCATGGTATGTGTTTACATCTTTTATTCATTTTTAATTGAATTGTTTGGCTTCTTGTTGTGGAGCTTTAATAGTTCTTTGTATATAATTCTCCTATCCAAGATAATGTTTGCAAATATTTTTGGTATCATTTTATACGTACAGTTTTGCATCTGCTTATTTTTGTAACATATGACACACACACACACACACACACACACACACACACACACACACACATACACACACAGCATTTAACTTCCCAGTTTCCAGGTTTATAACATTTTGGAGCAGCCAAGAAAGCAAAAACACTGTGATCTCAGTGGACCCATTGACAATAACAACACTCTGGAATAAATTTTTTCAAGAATGAGAATGCTGTGCCAAGGCCCTAATAATGCAGCTGCTCAGCCCTTTGGTGATCTGTGCAACATTTTCCCAATCTTATTCTACCAAGTGCATGGAGAAGGGAAATTATAGGTCAAACCAAGTCAGGTATCATTATGGGAAACAAAAATTAGGGTACACTGCCTTAGAGGAGAACAAAAGAGGTTTTCCTGCTGGTTCAGGATTGTGGTCTATTCAGAATTTGTTGATAATATATAGAGAACTAATTTGGATGTAATGGTAGTAAAAAGCATTATATCTGGTAAAAAAAAAATGCATCATTTAAAAAACTTCCAAAGGAAAAGCATACAGCTTTAGAGTCTTACATTAAATCTTAAATAAGTCTTAATCTCTTCCTATTCTCAATAAATAAGAACAATTCAGAAAATCTCAAAACTGGTTTAAAGAAATACATTTCCAACAGGACAGGAAACCTTCTTTTCCATCTCCATTTTCTGCCTACAGAGAGAACCAGAGCCATAACACCCACACACACACTCACACAGGCATATCAGATAAGTATATAATAGTCTCATTGTGTGGGATTATGCAATACCCTCTTACCCTCTGAAGTAAGGTAATCATTCTTCTTTTTCCATTAATTACAGTATTTACATTTAGGTTATCAGGAAGAAGATGAAATGCAAAGTGCCTTTGCACATTGTCTATCCAGATTTCCTGTTCTCTAGAAGTCATGAGGTAGTAATTTCCATATCCTACTTCCCCATCGGAGAAAATAAGAAAACTGTTACTTCTTGTTGACATACCTGAAATATCTGCTAGGAGCCTGGTACTTCTTATCCCCTGTCTGCTGTCTTTGCCCTTTCCCTATCTGATGCAAAACAGCTCCAAGACACCAACCTCTGCCATTATTTAGAAATAACATTTCTGAACTTATAGTAGAAGGTTGTGTCAGGGTTCTCCAGAAAAACAGAACCAATGGGAGAAGAGTGGGGTGTGTGTGTGTGTGTGTGTGTGTGTGTGTGTGTGTGTTATGGAAATTGGCTCATATATTATGGAGGCCTAAAAGTCCCAAAATATGTTGTCTGTAAGCTGGAAAACCAGGAAACTGGGAAAGCCAGTTTTGCAATTCAGTCCAAGGCTGAAGACCTGAGAACTAAGATAGTGTAAATCACATTTCCTCTGAGAAACAGGAGCTCCTACATCTGAGAATAGGAGATGTATATGCCCAGCTCAAGAAGAGAGAGAGGTGAATTTACCTTTCCTTCACCTTTTGGTTCTATCTGGACCTTCAATAGATTGGATGATGACCACCCACAATAGTGAGGGAAGATCTTATTGACCCAGACTACTGACTCAAGAGCTGATCTTTTCTGGAAACACCTTCACAGACATACCCCCACAATAATGTTTTATCCGTTATCTGGACATCTCTTAAACCGGCTAAGTTGACATGTGATTAATCATCTCAAGCCTCATGGACATCAATAATAACTTTCATTTGTGGCTTACATTTCTCTTTTTTGTGGGAGTGGGGATGAGATGAGGGTGAAGCTTTTCATTTTGTAACAACTAAAAAAAAGGATTTTATGCATTATTTTTATTCATTCTATTACAACATATAATTTAATTATTAAGCCTACCAAAACAAACAAAAAGTATCCTATGAAAAATCATTGCCTTAATTAGAAACTGCTGCAAGGAACTCAGTTTTTATGAAATGTGTCTAGAAGAAATTAAAAAACAGTCAATGCAGGCAGCTAGAATGCCAAAAACTGAATTGAAAACTGAAAATCATTAATATGCCCGAAACGAGCCTAAGTTAGCCAGATCTTAATGAAGTGCATGTGATTCCATGGTCCCCACACTGATGATATGACAGAGTCTTCAGGAAACTTTCTCTCTGAGATCTGGCTATAGGACCGTTAAAAAGATTTTAATTTATCTTACCCATTCTGTGAATACCATTCACCAACTCTTCCTAAATTAGACGTTAGCAAAGTTTTCTTGGTGCAACAGAACCATTACGCTGAGCAGAATGGAGAAAATGCCGATATCTGAAATTCAAAAACTAATTATCACACTTGTCAAGCAGGTCTCCAACTCCCAAGAGAGTAGCAACCATCTCTACACCTGGATGTCATTAAATTTCACACTGTTTGTGCCAAAATGGAATCAGAACTAAACTCGGACACTCAAGATCTAGCAGCCACCTGGGACAACATTGTCGAAAAGGTAAATTTTGGAAATGGTATTATACATTTATGCCATCTTTTCACATAAGAAAAAAACAAAAACTAAAACAAACAAAAAATGCCTATGGCCACTTCTCTACTGCCAATACTTTTAATTCAGTAGGGGGAGGTATGTGGTACAATGAAGATGGTCTTTAATAATATAAAAAAGAAAATTAAATTTGTCATAATATAAATTTCATCAACTTAGGTATAGAAAATTATAGCTAAACAACACCTCCAATGGCCGTAACAGGGGAGGAACATTGTCCTTGATGGGTGTTTATTGCTAACACTTACCTGGAAAAAAGTAGAATATATAAAAATGAAATTTTTTTCCCAGTTTCCTTCTCACATTCTCTGTATGACAGCGTTCTCAGTCAGGAGAAAGAATTACTCCTTCTGGGAAAGTATCAAAATCTCAAAGGGAAGCAAGTATGTTCAATAAAGTACATTCAAATTAAAATTTTAAAATTTTGGGAAAATATCAACCATTTTCTTTTAAATGCAAAGAGCAATGCTCAACAAAACATACCCAATCTCCTACACAGGAGGATACATAAAAATCTCTTGAGGGAGAAACGTATTTGGATATTATAATAATATACAGACAAGAGTTTTAAGAGGTTTAAAATGCTCTACTGCAAGGTATAACTATTTCTTCTTTTTTTTAAAAAATAAGCATATTACATTTTGCATATTTTGAAGGTTTCTCAAACTTTTCATAGAACTATGACCTAAATGTTACCATAAGATGCTGCTCAAAGGGAGATAGCCCACAGACTGGGAAAAAAATATTTGACAACTGTATGTCTGACAAAGGCCTAACATCTAGGATCTACAAGGAACCCAAACATGCTGAAAAGAAAAAACAAGCAGCCTCATTACAAAACAGGAAGTCAAAAGACATGAATAGGCACTTCTCAAAAGAAGACATACAAGCAGCCAACAGATACATGAAAAAATGCTCAGCCTCACTAGTCATCAAAGAAGTGAAAATTAAAACCACACTGAGATACCACTTAACTCCAGTCAGGATGGCCATCATCAACAACTCAAAAAACAGCAGATGCTGGATAGGATGCAGGAAAAAGGGAACACTTCTATACTGTTGTTGGGAGTGTAAACTAGTACACCTCCATGGCAAACAGTGTGGCAATTCCTAAAAAAAATCTAAAAATCGACCTTCCATATGACCCCACAATCCCACTTCAGGGAATATACTCAGAGGAACTCAAATCACTCTATGAAAAATATAATCTTCACATGTATGTTTATTGCAGCATTGTTCACAATAGCAAAAACATGGGAAAGGGGCTGCTTTAAAAAAATGCAACCATTGACGTTTGTGTTTCCATAGCTCATGACGTTCCAAAACACATGACGTTTGTGTTTCCATAGCTCTTAAACGAGCTCCTTGCATTCAGGTTTATGAACTTGACAGCAACTTGGATGGACTTAGAGTCTATAATACTGAGTGATATATCACAGAAGCAAAGAACTGAGTATCACATGTTCTCATTCATTAGTGGACTTTAAAGAATTATCATAATACTATAAGAAAAGGATTGGCAGTAGTGGGGAACTGCAGCGTGGGGAGGGGGCAGAATTGACAGTAGTGAGAATCTGCTAGAGGAGGGGGAGCACACCTCATCAACAAGGGTATCTGCATAATTACAGTTTGTATACCTAATCCTGAACTGTACCCCACATCTTTAAAATAAAAAAGTTAAAAAAGGAAAGAAAAAAGATGCTGTTCAAAACATTCAGACATTTTCCTCTGGAAAAGTGTAATGTAACTGGCAAGCAAGATAAGAAAATTCATCTCTTTCCTTTATAATCATATATACCTACAGCCTTTATTTGTATAACTGTACAATGACATTGTATTTGGCTCAACAGCATAATGTTTACCAAACCCTGTTTTAAATCACTAGTTTATTGAGAACCAGAAAAGCCTATATAAATGCAAACATCTGGGCTTTAACCTGAGGATTTCAGATTCACCTAAGTATTTTAGAAAATTCTGAGGTAGTTTATGGGGAAACATGTACTTCGGTAAACATTCCATTTATGCATGGAAATCCACTTCCATGAAGGATAGCTAGATGAGCATGCCGATGGCTCTAAGAACATTTTTTTTTAATTCTAAAATAATTTTGGGCAATGACACCCATCACTCCAGGGAGTGCATAGTTTCCATGTTAACAACCTTCAAGACAAAATAGCTTGAATACATGAATTGTTATAAGTTTATCTTTTAAAGAAAGCCATGATGCTATCACTTATGATATAGTCTTGTACACTATTTCTGGCTAGCCTGTTGACTGCCTCTTTCTCCACTGCCAGAAAACTTCTGGACCTGGCATGTTCTCCCCTGCATGAACTGCTATCTACTGTTACTTTGCTACCTGCACTCTGTCTTACCTTCTTCCTCACCTCCACAGGAATGATGGAGTTCTTCCCTCTTCCACTTGGGAGTTTCCAAGCTAGTAGTAGGATTTGACTACTATGAAGAAAAGTATTGAATAGCTCAGGAGCTGTTCAATGGCAGTCCTTGAGTATAGGCAGCCTTCCTGAGTATAACATATTGCCTGAAGGTTAAAAAAATTTTTAAAAAGAGGAAATAGTTCTAATGATTTTGTTGGTTAAGCATTTGCATTGAATGTAGACAAACTTTTGGCACTTAGGATTATAAAATATAGGGCATGTGAAAAGTCTTTTCTGGAAGTCTCTAGGATGATTAGCATGAAATCCTGCTGGAAGTCAAATTAGTATTTGTGAGAATTAGGTTTTCTTCTGCTTGTTTCCCTTTGCCAACTGGGAATGATTCTCTCAACCTGGATTTCTCTTGCTTCTTTAGTATAAGAGTAAAGGATGTAGGTAGAAGGCAAGGGTCAAAGAATTGTAGTTCTTAACTCCAGTCTTTTATCAAACATTATCATTGATCTGTAGAACTAAAAGGAATGTAGTGCCTACTCTAAAATATAAGCAGTGATGCATTCAAATTGGAAAAAAGTTTATACTTCTTAATGTACATTTTTGGGATATGTAATTTGTCATTTAAATTACACTATAACTGAATTCATCAGTCATAACTGAAATAGGTTTTTAATTATTTTCTGCTAAGAATATTAAATCATTGGCTTCTAAATATTTTTTGTATTTTGCTTACACAGAAAATGAGCATGCTTATTTGTTTATTTTCAGATGCATTTGGAATATCAACTTTTGTGTATTAAGAAAAGGTGATATTAACTTACCCTATTCCTTATTTTTAAAATAAAGCTTTTATATTTCACAGAGGCTTTTTTTTTTAGCTAACTACATATCTTGAATTATTTCTAGTATCCTTTCTTCTAATTAAAGTACTGTTGATAACAATTTTGATAATAATATTTATAGTGCTTATGAGTTCCCTCCAGAGCATTGATTCCTAATTAGGGTAAGTTAGACACTAAAAACCACACCCAGGGTTTAGATTAAAGTAAATCAGATGCATATAGCACACCACTGAAGCATTTTAAATAAGTCACTACATGGACAGTATAACACCTTCTAAGAATATCAGCTAGTTAAATTTAAATTCTAGAACAGCTATTTTAAATTTAAAAATGTATGTGCGCCATAGGCATCTTTGAGTTATTATCAGAAAATTAACTGAATTTTGTTTGGATTTTGAAGTATGCATGGTTGTCAGTTTGGGTTCAATTATGGAGTCTTCATTCTATTTCAAGGAGAAAAGTGAACCAAAAGTATGTTTATAGTATTTAAAATATATAAAAATATAGTTAAATATAAAATAATTTCTCCAGAGAGGACTTAATAATAATATTATGATAGTGATAATAAAAAATAATAATGATAATAATGCACAATTACTGGAAGCGTCTATGTTGTTGCTGGTGGTAGATTTTAATAAATATGGTACAAAATATAGAACATATCTTGCAGAATACCTTTCATTTAATCTCTCAGTAATTAACTGTTTCCTACTTCATCTTTTTAGAAGTTTCTCACAAATGTTACTCAGTCTTTATATAATCAATCACTGCTTCTTCCAAACTATTATATGTTGTTGGTTTTCTGTCTTCATTCTATCCAGAGCCCTCTTCTCTCTTTGGGTATTTCATTCATTCTTAAGCCTTCAGTGCAATGCAAATTCTAAATCAAAATTCTCCCAAATGTAGGCTTGACTACCTGGCTGTCTGTTCATCTACTTACTTGAATGGCTCAAAGTGACTCAAATTCAGCATGTCCCAAAGCAGCCTTTCCTGAGCTCCAATTTGTAATGAATAAACCACGGACATAGGCATCATATTGAATTCTTTTCCTTCCTTCACCCATCACATTAGCAGTTTCCAAAGTCCACTGACTCCAACTCCTGAACATTGTGAGCATTCATTCTCCCTTTTTACTTTTAAAGACTAAGACCCTCTCCTACTGCAGGTGACTATCCTCTCTCCAGAGGAATTCCATGGGATTCTCTTAAACGAGCTCCTTGCATTCAGGTTTATCACTCAACATTATACCACAGTCCCAGCAGTCTTTTAAAATAGAAATGAAATCTTGTCACTTCTATCCTTGAACCACTTTAGTTACCTAAGGGCAGAGTCCAGAGGTCAAAGGCCCTTTGTGATCTCATCCTGACTTACTCCTCTCGACTTGAGGGTCATCAATTCCTACTTCCTCCTCTAGTATCTATTTACACAGAGCTTCTTTTGCATTTCAAAATTGTCCTGTTTTATCTTGTCTCAGGGATTTGCATATATTTTTCTTGCTCCTGAGTCACCTCTACCTGCCCCCAAGCAACTTCATTCCTTTATTTGACTAGCTTTTCATCTAAAGATTGGACAATATTTCTTCTAGAAGCTTCTTTTCTCTATATTTTAACAGCATCCCGTGCATCTACTGTTGTGATTCTTTTCACATCTATTTAGTTATTACAGACTATAATCTTTAGGAGGGCAAAGAACCATATTTATGATGTTCTTTATAATATACACAGGCACAATGCCCCACATAGAATATGCATTTAAAATACACTTTTTGGGTTGAAAAGTTGATTTTAGGTACCACTTTACAGTTTATAAAAGCTACCTTTCCTAATTTGATAACAATGCTCAGGCTTATTCACAACATAAATGAGTAAATAGCAACATCAAGATAAATTACTCCAAACTCAGCAACTTTCATGATATTCATGGCTTCTAGAAGAAATACTCAAAGTACTTAACAACTGATGTGACATGGCAGCAACCAGTAAGAATAGACCATCACCCAACCAGGCTCAGCCATAAACAAATTGAATGGCTGTACTGATATATACCAATTGAAATATATCTCTTGTTATTAGCTCATTGAAATTGATAAATAACATTGCCTTCTAAACAAATTCCTGATTGACTACATCTCTTGTCTTTTATGTAATACTGAATTATTATTATGAACCCTAACTCTTGATGGATTCGTTCAAGGAGTACTAGAGAGAACTAGGTCTTTGAAGTGTACTAGGCTTGATGCTTCCTGCTTAGAGCTATACATCTCTTACCTCTTACTTACCTCTTAGAGTCACTTACCTCTTAGAGTCTGGAAACAGGGATCACAACAGCTTCTCTTCAGAGTCTAGACCAATATGTGCCTATGTCCTCACTTTGACTGACATAGAACAGGAGTGGTCCTTTGATGCTATTCTCATATGGCCCCTATGGGTTCTCTTCTTTGTTTCTCTAGTTTCTATTTTCCTAATAGACTGTTCCAAAGACAAAATAAAGAGATAAGCATTTTTATTAGCATTTTAAAATTAATCCTATTCTGTTTCCTGTTTTCTTCTCTCCCTTTTTTTTAATCAATATTTTTTATTATGATATTGTGGGGTACAGTTAAGGGTTAGGTATGCAAATACGTTTTGTTCAGGCACCCTTGTTGATAAGAGGTGTTTCCCCGTCCCGTCCCCAGACAGATATTTGCTACCATTAATCTCATCTCCCGCCTCCCCCCCATAGTTTCCCACTACTGTCAGTCATTTTCTTAAGTGTCACATTGGATGTTCAAGGTTCATTATATGAGTGAGAACATGTGATACTCAATTCTTTGTTTCTGTGAGAGGTCAATCAGTATTATAGACTCTAGTTCCATCCAGGTTGCTGCTAAATTCATGATTTTGTTCTTTTTTATGGCTGCATAGTATTCCACCATGCATATGTACCACATTTTTTAAATCCAGTCCTCTTCTGATGGACAGCATGGTTGCTTCCACGTTCTTGCTATTGTGAACAATGCTGTGATAAATATATGTGTGCAGGTATCTTTTTTATAGAGTGATTTGAGTTCTTCAGTATATATTCACAGTAGGGGGATTGCGGGGTCATGTGGAAGGTTGATATTTAGAGCTTTTAGGAATCTCCACACTGCTTTCCACAGAGGTTGCACTAGTTTACACTCCCACCAACAGTGTAGAAGTGGTCCCTTTTCACCACACCCTCTCCAGCAGCTGTTATATTTTGAGTTATAATTGCCATTCTGACTGGAGTTAGGTGGTATCTCAATGTGGTTTTGATTTGCATCTCCCTGATGATTAGTGAGGTTGAACACTTCTTCATGTGTCTGTTGGCTGCTCAGATGTCTTCCTTTGTGAAGTGTCTGTTCATATCTTTTGCCCATTTTATAATGGGTTGTTTGTTTTTTTCTTTTCAGCACGTTTGAGTTCCTTGTAGATCCAAGATGTTAAGTCTTTATCAGACCTGGTTTTGGCAAATAAATTTTCCCAGTCTGAGGGCTGTCTCCTTGCTCTCTTGATGGTTTCTTTGGCTTTGCAGAAGCTTGTCAGTTTAATAAGGTCCCACTTGTCTATCTTCTCTTATGACCTGTGGGTTTCGGGTTTTGTTCAGGAATTGGATGCCAGTTCCAATTTCCATGAGGGCATGTCCTTCCTTTTCTAAGGTTCTTATGGTTTGAGGTTTTACATTTAGGTCTCCGATCCATTTGGAGCTAACCTTTGTGCATGGGGGTAGATAGGGGTCCTGTTTCAATCTTCTGCATGTGGTCAGCCAGTTTTCCCAGCACCATTTACTAAATAGGTTCTCCTCTCCCCAGTGGTAGGTGGTGGAGCCTTTGTTGAAGATGAGTTGGTTGAGAAATTGAGGTTTTGCTTCTGGAATCTCAATTCTATTCCATTGATCTATATGCCTGTTCCTATACCAATACCAAGCTGTTTTGATGATTGTAGCTTTATAGTAAAGTTTGAAGTCTGGTAATGTGATACCACCTGCTTTGTTTTTTTGTTTTTTTTTTTTTTGCTAAGGATTGTTCTGGCTATTCTTGGACGTTTGTGTTTCCATATGAATTCCTGTGTTGTTTTTTCTAGGTATGAGAAGAATGTTGCTGGTAATTTGATGGGTATTGCGTTGAATTTGTAGATTGCCTTAGGTAAGATGGACATCTTCACAATATCGATTTTTCCAATCCATGAGCATGGGATATTTTCCCACTTGTTTCTGTCATCTTTGATTTCTTTGAGCAGTGTTTTGTTGTTTTCATTGTAAAGGTTTTTCATGTCTCTGGTTAGGAAGATGCCAAGATATTTCATTTTTTTGTGGCTATTGTGCATGGAATTGTGTTTTTTATTTGGGTTTCTGTTTGTTTATTATTGGTGTAAAGAAATGCAATTGTCTTTTGAACATTTATTTTGTATCCTGAGACTTTGCCAAAGGCCTGTATCAGTGTAAGGAGGTTTTTGACAGATTCTCTTGGGTTTTCAAGGTACACAATCATATCCTCTGCAAAGAGAGATAACTTAACTTCCTCTTTTCCTATTTGGATACCCTTGATTGCCTTCTCTTCTCTGGTTGCTCGAGCCAGGACTTTCAATACTATGTTGAACAGGAGGGGTGAGAGTGGGCATCCTTGTCTTGTTCCAGTTTTCAGGGGAAATGGTTCCAATTTTTGTCCATTTAGGAGTATGCTGGCTGTGGGTTTCTCGTAGATGGCTTTTACTATTTTCAGATATGTTCCCCGTATGCCTAGATGTTCGAGGGTTTTTATCAAGAAGGGGTTCTGGATTTTATCAAAAGCTTTTTCTGCATCTAATGATATGATCATGTGGTTTTTGTTTTGATATCTGTTGATGTATTTAATTACATTTATGGTTTCATGACTGTTGAACCAACCTTGCATCTCAGGAATGAAGCCTACTTGGTCATGATGGATGATTTTTGAGATGTATTGTTGAATCCGGTTTGGTAGGATCTTGTTGAGAATTTTAGCATCTATGTTCATCAAAGATATTAGCCTGTAGTTCTCTTTATTTGTTGGGTCTTTAACTGGCTTGGGTATCAATGTGATGTTGGCTTCGTAAAATGATTTGGGGAGCGTTCGATCTTTTTCAATTGCCTGGAATACCTTCAGTAGGATTGGTATCAGCTCCTCTTTAAATGTCTTGTGGAATTCTGCTGGAAAGCAATCTGGACCAGGGCTTTTTTTTGTAGGTAGTTTTCTTATTACATAATCGATTTCCTTGATTGTTATTGGTCTATTTGGGGTCTCAATTTCTTCTTGTTCCAAGCTAGGCAGGTTGTGTGATGTCAGAAAGTCCTCCATTTCCTTAAGGTTTTCAAGTTTGTTTCCATACAAGTGTACGTAGTAGTCTCTAATGATCTTTTGTATTTCTTCAGGGTCAGATGGAACTTCATCTTTTGTGTTTCTGGTTGTGCTTATTTGGGTTTTTTCTCTATTTTTCTTGGTCAGTCTAGCTAGGGGACCATCAATCTTGTTTATCCTTTTGAAGAACCAGCTTTTTGTTTCATTTATTTTTTGTATTATCTTTTTGTGTTCTATGTCCTGGATTTGGGCTTTTATTTTGGTGATCTGGAATCTTCTGCTGAAATTAGGTTTTTTGTGGTCTTGCTTTTCCAGCCTCCTTAGGTGGCCTGATGGGCTAATTTGTGATCCTTCCATTTTCTTCATGTGCATTTGTAGGGATATAAATTCCCCTCTTACTACAGCTTTCAAGGCATCCCAGAGATTTGGTAAAATGTTTCATTTTCATTTGTTTCCAGGTATCCTTTGATCTCTGTTTTGATTTTGTCATGGACCCAGGAGTTGTTTAGCATCATGCTGTTTAGTGTCCATGTCTTTGTGGGTTTTGGGGGGACCTTGTTGGTGTCAATGTTTATTTTTATTCCACTGTGGTCCGAGAAGGTGCATGGTAGAATTTCGGTCCTTTTAAATTTGCTTATGCTTGATTTATGGTCAATTATGTGGTCAATCTTAGAATACGTTCCATGTGGTGATGAGTAGAATGTGTATTCTGTGGTCTTTGGATGGAGTGTTCTGTAGGTATCAATTAAGTCCATTTGGTCCCAAGTCACACTGAGGTTCTAGATCTCCTTGCTGATTTTTTGTCCTGATAATCTGTCTAGGGTTGTGAGTGGGGTATAAAGTCCCTAGTTATGATGGTGTTAGAGTCAATATCTTTCTTTAGTTTTCCTAGAAGTTGCTTTATAAAAGTTGGTGTACCTATATTGGGTGCATATATGTTTAAGATAGATATGTCTTGTTGATGGAGTGAACCTTTTATCATAATATAGTGGCCCTCTGTATCTTTTTAAATTTTTGATAGCTTAAATGATATTTTGCCTGAAATAAGGATCATGACTCCTCCTTTCTTTTGTGTTCCGTTTGCCTGAAAATTTGTTTCCCATCCTCTTACTTTGAGTCTGTATATGTCCTTTCTAGTGAGATGGGTCTCTTGAAGAAGGTATATTGTTGCCTGGTAATATTTTATCCATTTTGCCATTCTATGTCTTTTCAGTGGTGCGTTTAGTCCATTCGCATTCAGGCTAATTATTGAAATGTGAGAGTTCGTCCCTATCATAGAATTCTTATAGAGTTGTTGTTCTTCCACTTGGCTTTTTTATCTTTCTTTTGGTTTGGGGGTTGGTTCATGTATATTTTATTCTTTTTCCTATATTCTTGTGAAGCACGTTTTTTTTTTCCCCTTTTCTTCTGTGTTTAGTACTTTCTTAAGTGTTTCATGTAGAGATGGTTTGGTGGAAGCGTAAGTTCTTAGGGATTGGATATCTGGGAAAGATTTTCATTATCCCTCGCTGTTGAAGCTTAGTTTGGTTGGGTAGGTTATTCTTGGTTGAAATTGTTTATCTTTTAGGACTTTGAAGATAGGGCTCCAAGCTCTCCTAGCCTGCAGGGTTTCTTTAGATAAATCTGCTGCTATTCTGATTGGTCTTCCATGGTAGGTGATCTGTCCTTTTTCTCTTGCTGCCTTTAGGATTTTTTTCTTTATGCCTACTTTGTTTAGGTGAATTATTATGTGTCTAGGAGTTGGTCTTCTCATTTATTGTCTTGCAGGGGTTCTCTGAATCTCTTGTGTTTGAATTTTTGCATCACTAATTAGATGAGGGAAGTTTTCTTGAATGATCTCATGGAAAGTTTGTTCCAGTGTGGTCTCTATCTCTCTTTCTGCCTCAGGAAGTCCAATTGCTCTTAGGTTCGGTCTCTTGAAGTAATCGCAAAACTCTTGGAGGTTTTGTTCTGTCTTTTTGAGCTTGTTTTCTGTGTTTTTAACAGTCTGGGTTAGTTCTATATTTTGGTTCTCAAGCTCTGAGATTCTTTCTTCTGCTTTCCATGCTTATCAGTCTGTTATTATATCATTTACAGTATTCTTTATTACTGTTATCTCAGACATCAGCTCCTTCCTAGTTTCTTCTTGTGTATCCTCAGTTCTTTTTAATATCTCCATTAATGTCTTGATGTCTAGGTTTGTAGTTTGAGACCCTTCATACTGGGGGCTCTTCATTGTTTGCATTCCGAAATCAGTTTTCTCAGTGTCTGCCCTCCCAGGGGTCTTGAGAGACCCATACTCTTCTTTTGGTTTTTCTTTATTTGTGTAGATTTTTCTCTCTCTCCCCCTTTCCCTCCCCTTCTTTAATTCTGGTTTTGAGGGAAGGTGGGGTTGCTTTTGTTTCTCTTCTGCAATATCCTGTTCTTCCTTATGAGGGTCTTCTGGCTTTGTTCACTTTTGAGGCTGTGGTTCAGAATGTATATGCTGATTCTAGCATCCACGAACAGGTGTATGAGCACACTGGAACCTATTTTCTCTGCCTTACAACCTGTCCTTGCAGCAGTATGTAGTCTTGGTCCCTGCACCATAGAGCTTATCTCTGACATGAACCCACCAGTCAGGGGAGCCTCGTGGCTGAGCAGCAGGTGCCCAGTCTTGGTCACCGATATTGAATCTGAATGCTGCACACAAAAAACGCCGGCCTTCATGAAGGTTCCTTCCCAACCAATCTCTTCTCTCCTTCTTCTCTAAACTTTGTATATTGTTGTTGATTTTTATCATAATTTTACCTGAAATCACAAGGAAAATTCTCACCAAAACATTTTTAGACTATGGTTTAGGGCCTTTTGACTTATAAAATTAAACCTGAAATGAAATTCCATGGAAAAGTATTTTCATTTTTAAATGCCCAGTCCTTAAAGGATCATTCCTATCTTTCTGTTTCATACTCTTACTAATACTCATGACTCCAAGTGATGTCTCTCCATTCTACATTTGTATCATATGCCCTTCTGAAATTTACTCTTGTTTTCCATCCATTGATAATCTCAGCTTAAATGTTTAACAGAATAGTCTTTCTTCTATTCTACATTTTCTAGCCTGTATATCATCTCTGTCCACTAAATCCTGCCCTTAACATTCACCTAGTTACCAAACTCAGAAATCTGCGAACCACTTGAGGTTGCTCTAACACTCATTACCTTTACCTTCAGATTACACCTGTCCTTCTTACCATTAATTAATTAATTAACTAGCATATTCATTTCGTTATTCAATGAGAATTCACTGAGTGGCTACTAGATTTCAGACATACTGAAAAAACAAAATCAAAAACAGGAGATAAAGACATACTTGGTTCTTGCCCTCATGAAGGAAAAGTGAAGAATCAAGGAAAATAACTGGATTTTCAAATTTCTCCTTAACCTAAATGACTTCTTTTGAAGTCCAAACTCAACAAATATGAGAAAATATTTTGTAAATTGTATGGTATTCTGCCTTGTGAACTAGTTAATTTTATGTGTGTCTTTTTTCTCCAGATTGTTAAGTGAAGGGGCCACGTGTCATTCATCTCAGCAGAATGTCTTCTACCTAGTCCATAATTAATAAATGTTCATTGATTTAAAAGAGTGAGATAAAGTGAATGCTACAATCACAAATGACTGGATATGATAAATAATCTCCTTTAAGAAATATATTCACAAACTTTCTAATTCAGACTTTTAAAAGCAAATTGTAAGTTATTAATCATTCTTGCTGCTGCACTTTTAAAAATCCATAAATACAGTGAAGCAAGGATTAAATGACACAATATTTTACTTAAGAATAGCAAGGGTCATTGAGTTGAGATATGCTTTGAATCACCACCTGGTTTGAATGATTTGGGAAAGAAGTGAAACACTCTCTCTTCATACCTAAGCACTTTTCTATTTGAGTTGCTTTTTCTAGTCCTTCTCCCTTATGAAGACTCGGATCTATTCTTAAAAAACACTTAGTTATCAAGTGGCTGATAGCAAGGTCATGATTTCTGTAGACCCCACAATAATGGCCTTCTAGAAACATAGCTTTCTATACAATGGAAAAAAGGTACTCTGTTAATGGCCATAATAGGATAGGGCCATGAATAGCCCAAGCATAGGGCTCAAGCCTGACTTCAAGGAAGAGTACTTAAAAGAATAAAAGAATCAATTCCCCATTTTTTACAACTGACACAGTATGTTATTATTATCTTTTTAAATATCAAATATAAGGATGGACAATGTGTCAAAAATAAAGCCAAAGGAAAATATAATGTGTGTGTTCCATTTCAAATCACTACTGAATTGTAAACTGTTCTGTAACCTGCTTATTGCTTTCTGGACTGTTATAAAAATAGCATGTTCAGAGTGTTCTTCCTCCTAAGGATACTGGAGAAGCTCAATGAGAGTGAAGGGAATAGAATGAGTGATGAAATGTTTACCATGCAAATCTCAGCTCAACAAATAATGCAATATTTCTTGTTCTGACTAATTCATATTTTATGAGAACTATTTTTAAGCATTTGCCTCCTTCTCTGTTGACTTTAATTATGCTCAAGGGAGTCTGCAGAAAACATTTGTATTGATAGTTATAAAATGAGCTTACTCATTTGGTAGCATATTTCTGATTCATCCATAACTACTCTCCTAATATGAACACTATTTTGATCAGATATAAGTTAACTACTTTTCTACCACACTTAGGATTCTGTATTTATTATTGTTAATTATAGAGAGGTTAGTGTTCATCTGCATTTTCTCCAAAGGAAGAATAACTTATGTAAGACTTGTTTAAAAGAGCATGCATGTTTAGATTATGTCTAAATGTCAAACCTCCCCACTGAGTTAGACTCTACTCTCTCCAGGATCTGTCATCTCCTATTCTGTTTCTGTAAAGGAACTTTAGTTTTCATTTGAAGAACCAACCTTCTCCTACCCTTATTCTTTGTGATTCTTTTGAGACTGACCTCATCTTCCAGTTTCATTGATCAATCTGAGTATCTGTGATTGGTTCAGAATGTGCACATCATACAACTTGGGCTTAAGGGTCCCATCCTAAACTTTCAATGCTTTGAAAAAGCTTCTTTTTCTCTGGATATTGCTGAACTTCTAGAAAATTCTTAATTTGCCAGGACCCTTGCATGGAATGAGCTAGTCTGAGAAAAGAGCCATTGCAAAACCCATACTGCGTCCTTAGTTAAATTATCCTATGTACACTCTTTGTTTAAGCTAGTATGTACAAATTTTCCATCACTTACAACTAAAAAAAAAATAAATCTACCCATTCCATTTTACAGTACCACCATGTTCCAAAGGGTTTATTTCTAATCATCCTAGAAGATAATGAGAACTTTTTCCAGGACTGAGCTGTAATTGGTTGTCTTGACTCATCACTTAATATGCAAGTGAAAATTAAACCGCAGTATTAAATGGTGATATGGCTTTAAATTGTTGGTACAGTTATCATTAGGGCCTTCTAAGTAACAGATACCCAAATGTTTACCTTCTTATGGAAAATTTTGCAGGTTTTCCAGAAGACTTGCTAGATATTTTCAACCATAATCCCCATACTAAAGCAATGTTATTCTGGTTGTCCTCTGTCTGCTGGGAGTATATTCCTCTACTGGATATCTCTCTGTGGTTACCTCAGCATTCTAGAAGTTCCGTTGAGAAGAATCCCTTTTAATAATGCATCTGGAAATGATTTTTGTATAGAGATCAAGAAGCATTTACTTTTATGTGGATATCCAGTACACTGAACACCATCAGTTTAAAAGAACTTCCTTCACCCAATTTACTTTATCATCAACCAAGTGATATGTGTTTTTTCTCTTCATGATATTTTCTCCTCTTTTCTGTCAGACAACAGAAGGAACAAATAATTTCAATTTATAAAGGACTGAGCTGGCTCAAAACTGATTTAAAATCTGTGTAAGTCTTAGTTCACCCATAGTTTACTACACTACTGGGTAGTAATCCTTCAGGATTTCCAACTAAGAGATTAGGATTTATCCCCACTACCATAAGATAATCAAAACTTTGGCTCTGCCTTCTACTTCCTTTATGCTAGGCTTCTCAGCTGCTTATTTTACAGAAATTAATCAATGGTCATACCCAGAGAAAAACTAGTGCTACATTATGACTGTGATTACTCTGAGCCTCTCTTTTTTCAGAAATTCCTTGTAACTTCAAGTCATGGCTGCTTTTCCAGTTTTAACTTCTACTTTTTGGCTTAGTCCTGTAAGATACCTTGAAATTTGTTGGTTTCTCTACCTCATAGCAGGCTCACTCTTTCCAGCTTTTAAGTCTCTTTTCAGCCTCTTTCAATGCGTAGAATTTTAAAATGCCACGAGAAGAAAAGCAATATACAGAAATAACTATCAGAGCAGCTATCTGTGAACTTGAAAATAGGAAAACAGACTGGGTGTGGTGGCTCAAGCCTGTAATCGCAGTACTTTGGGAGGCCGAGGAGAGAGGATTGCCTGAGACCAGGGGTTTAAGACAAGCCTGGGCAAATTGGTGAGACTTTGTCTCTACAATAAATCAAAAAATTAGCTGGGTGTGGTGGTACATGCCTGTGGCTCCAGCTACTTGGAAGGCTGAGGCAAAAGGATCGCATGAGCCCAGCAGTTCAAGGCAGTGGTGGCTGTGAGCATGCTACTGTGCTCCAGCCTTGGCAACAGCATGAGACTCCGAATCAAAAAAAAAAAAAGAAAAGAAAAGGAAAGTAAATAGGAAAACAATAGTGATTATCAATAAATCCAAAGCTGGTTCTTTAAAAACATCAATAAAGTTGATAAATTCCTAAGTAAGCTAAACAGGATATAAAAAGAAAGAAGGTACAATTTACCAATATCAAAAATAAAAGGGGAGCCATTACTATTGATCCCATAATGAAAACGACTCTTTTCACACAAATCGTGACTTAGATGAATTCAGCCAATTTCTTGGAAGACAAAAACCACCAAAATTCAAACAGGAAGTAATAGATCATCTCAATAGGCCTATATCTATTAAATGAATTAATTCAATAATTAATAATCTTCAAAAAAAGGAATAAGCAGGCCCAGATGGTTTCACTGTAAATTTTGCCAAGCATTAAAAGAAAAATAAGTTCCTGTTCTCCACAATTTATTTCAGAAGATAAAAGAAGAATGCTTGCTAATTTATTGACTGAGGCCAGCATTACCCTAATGCCAAAACTAGAGAATGACAAATCAATACCTCTCATGACCATATATACAAAAACCCTCAAGAAAATATAAGCAAATCAAACCCAAAAGGGTATAAAAAGAATTGCACATCATGACCAAGCAGGATTTATTATAAGTGTACAATGCTAATTCTGTGTTTGAAAGACAATTAGTGTAACTCAACATATCAACAGCCAAAAACGAAAAAAAATCATACGATCATATTAATTGATGCAGAAAAGGCATTTGACAATATCCAACACCCATTCAAGATAAAAACTCTCAGCAAACTAAGAATATAGTGCAACTTCCTCAACTTGATGCAGAACATCTACAAAAAGCTTACAGCTAATATGATGATGAGGACTGACTGCCTTCTCCCTAAGACTAGGAACAATACAAGAATGTCTTCATTCACCGATACTATTCAACAGTGTACCAAAAGTCCTAACTAGTGTAATGAGGCAAAAAATAAATAGTATACAGATTGGGATGAAACAAATAAAACTGATTTTGTTCACAGATGATCTGACTTTATTATAAGGCTACAATAATCAAAACAGCCAGGTATTGATACTAAAACAGGCTTATAGACCAATGGATCAGGATACAGAATCCAGAAGCAAAACCTCAATTTCTCAACCAACTCATGTTCAACAAAACCTCCATTAGCAACCACTGAGGAGAGGAGAACTTATTCAGGAAATAGTGCTAAGAAAACTGGCTGATCACAAGCAGAAGATTAAAACAAGACCACTACCTATCACCATATACAAAATCAACTATAAATGGATCAAAGACCTAAACATAAAACCTCAAACTATAAGAACCTTAGAAAATGCAGGAGGTACCATTGTGAAAATTGGAACTGGAAACCAATTCCAGATCAAAGCCCCAGGTTCCCATGCTATAGGAGATAAATTAGACAAGTACGACCTCATCAAACTGACAAGTTTCTGCAAAGCAGGGGGGAAAAAAATCAGGAGGGCATGTAGAGAGCCCACAGAATGCAAAAAAATGTTTGCCAACTGTTTATCTAGCAAAGCCCTAACATCTAGGATCTACAAGGAACTCAAATTTACCAAAAAGAAAAAGACAAACAAGCCTATTAAAAAGTGGGCCAAAGATGTGAATAGACACTTCTCAAAAGAAGACATACAAGCAGCCAACAGATACATGAAAAAATGCTCAGCCTCACTCATCATCAAAGAAGTGAAAATTAAAATCACACTGAGATACCACCTAACTCCAGTCAGGATGGCCATTATCAATAACTTAAAAAATAACAGATGCTGGAGAGGATGGGGTGGTGGGGAGGAAACACTTCTACAATGTTGCTGGGAGTATAAACTTGTACAACCTCTGTAGAAAACAGTGTGGTGATTCCTAAGAGATCTAAAATTCAACCTTCCACATGACCCAGCAATCCCCATTCTGGGCATATACCCAGAGAAACTCAAATCACTCTATGAAAAAGATACCTGCACATGCATGTTTATTGCAGCATTATTCACAACAGCAAAAACATGGAACCAACCACGCTGCCCATTGAAAGAGGACTGGATTTTAAAAATGTGGTATATATGCACAATGGAATATTACACAGTCATAAAGGACAAAATGATGAAATTCACAGCAACTTGGATGGACTTAGAGTCTATAATACTCAGTGATCTATCACAGAAGCAAAGAACTGAGTACCACATGTTCTCACTCATAAGCAGACCCTGAACAATTATCATAATACTATAAAAAAAGATTGGCGGTAGTGGGAAACTTCAGGGTGGGGGGCACACTTCATCAATAAGAGTACCTGATCTCAAACCAGGTGAAGTGGGGACCAAACTTTACCTTTTACCATTTGTATACCTAATCCTGAATTGTACCCTGCATCTTTAAAATAATTTTTTTAAAAAAAAGAAAATCTCAAGAAGCAACAAAAATCTTCTGGATTAATAAGATAATAAGATATAATAGCTAAATTATAATACAAAGTAAATATTCAAAATTATGTTGCTTTCCTACAAGCCAGTAATGAACAATTGGAATTGAAGTGTTTAAATATACATATGAATATATATTTATATTTATTATGATTACATATATAATTTATATATTACATATAAATAACTTAAAATGGGACCCCTAAAATGCAATACTTAAGTACAAATCTAATAAAATATGTATGAGATCTATGTACAGAAAACTATGCAACTCTGGAAAAATTTCCAGATATAGACAAATGAAGGGATATTCCATGTCTATGAACTGAAAGATCTAACTAATTTGAAATGCTATATTCATACAAAAACCTGAACTTGAATGTTCATAGTAGGTTTGTTTCTAATTACCAAATGATAAAGCATCCTTCAACAGATTAATAAATAAATAAACTGTGGTTCATTCATGCAATGGAATATTATTCAGTGATGATCTTAGCCTATTTGACTTCTATAAGAAAATACCTTAAACTGAGTCATTTATAAATAATGTAAATTTATTTATCACAGTTCTGGAGGCTGGTAAGTCTAAGAGCAAGGTTTCAGCAGATTCAACGTCTGATAAAAGCTTGCTCTCTGTGCGATAGAAAGCATCTTGTTGCTGTCCTCGTATGGAGAACTGGGCAAGGCAGCACCTTTCGACCTCTTGTAAGAACACTAATCCCTTTCAGGAGGGCAGAGCCCTCATAACTTAATTACCTCAGTAAGCCTTCACCTCTTAATACTATTGCATTTAGAGATAGGTTTCAACATATGAATTTTGGGAGGACACCAACATCCAGATAAAAGCAGTAATAAAAACAAATAAGCTGTCACTGAACTGGGTAGAGAAAAAGGTGCTAACATAAGTAACTTTGGAAATGAGTGGAGACTGTACTTCAGGTGACAAAGTTGATTCCCACAGGGGTACTGGTCAGCAATGCTGATACTGTTATACATATATACTGAAATTAAACAATTAAGTAAATGTATGGTGGATAGTAGGAGTCATATTTTTCACTGTTATACAGAAATTTACAAGTAAGTATAAGGAGGAAGCTAAGATGATCTATATGGGAAAGAATTAGAGTTGCATATCAGGATGACTTTGTGTTCAGCTTAATATAGGTACTGAAGGTTACATATAAATATATTTGTAGACATGTGTTTATACCAAGATTGGAATACAATATTACCTGCTCTGTCAGCTGAGGTTACATGTAATGCTAACCCATTGTAACACCAATCATCTGGAATTTGCTTTCTAATATCATACTCAAAAAATAATAATAATAAAGAAAGAAAGGAAAAAAAGAAAGAAAAAGAAAAGAAACCAACACTTATTGGAAAAATGGCAGACTTTAAGACTAAAACAAGTCACTCAAGGAAGGAGAGTATAACTGCATAATAGCTGAGATATGTGTGTGTGTCTGTGTCTGTGTGTAAGTCTATATATAGGATGTGCCAAAAAGAGGTAAACACTTTTTAAGTAATGTTGTCTATGTATTACTTTTAGTTTGCCATTATCAGAAGTGTCTGGAAACTGATGGTAACCACTCAGAACACCTCTTGTAATTACAAAAGTCAAATGTGACTTGTATTCTTCTTTTGTTATCAGTATATATTGAATATTACAATTTTAATACAGTTTTTTCTTTCTTAAATTGTGTATATATTTTTGTACCTCTGTATATGTAAAATATACACTATATGTATATGCATGTATATACAGTATATGTGTATATATAGTAAGACTATATGTGAGGGAGAACCAAAAAAAAAAAAAAACCACACAATTATTTTTTGGAGGGCAGGCCCTTTGTAGTACAGGTTTCTCCCACCAGGTAAGTGTTCTAGGAATCCATGGACATCAGCTAGTGTTAGCCTTCAATTTTTTTTTTTTTTTTTTTTTTTGAGATTCAATGCCTTTGCCCATTTCATGATGAGTGATTTACAAGCACACCTGCCCATACTGTGCTGAGTGTTCAGCAGTTTTTAAACAAAAATGGCATGACCCCCATGCTCCACCTACCCTATTCACCCAATCTCACCCCCAAGCGACTTTTTTTTTTTTTTTTGCTGTTGTTTCCCTGGATGAAAAAGTCCTCAAAGGGGAAATACTTTTGCCAGTGTGGAAGAGGAGAAACAAAAAACAGCAGAGACACTAAAAGACATCAAAATGATAAGTTCAAAAACTGTTTTGAGCAGTGGAAAAAATATATAAATAGGTGTATTGCATCAAAGTACTTTGAAGGTGACTGAAGTTTAAACATGTACAAATAAATGCACAATTTTTTTTAAATCAATATTTTTTATTATGGTTTTGTGGGGTACAGTTAAGGGTTAGGTATACAATTACGTTTGATTCAGGCACCCTGTTGATAAGAGGCGTTTTCCATCCCCAGACAGATATTTGCTACTGTTAATCCCATCCCCCCCCCATAGTTTCCCAGTACTGTCAGTCATTTACTTATAGTATTACATTAGATGTTCAAGGTCCATTATATGAGTGAGAACATGTGATACTCGGATCTTTGTTTCTGTGAGAGGTCACTCAGTATTATAGACTCTAGCTCCATCCAGGTTGCTGCAAAATTCATGATTTTGTTCTTTTTTATGGCTGTGTAGTATTCCATCGTGTATATGTACCACATTTTTTTAATCCAGTCCTCTTTTGATGGGCAGCATGGTTGTTTCCAGGTCCTTGCTATTGTGAACAACGCTGTGATAAACATACGTGTGCAGGTATCTTTTTTATAGAGTGATTTGAGTTCTTCAGGGTATATTCCCAGTAGGGGGATTGCGGAATCATATGGAAGGTCGATTTTTAGAGCTTTTAGGAATCTCCAAACTGCTTTCCACAGAGGTTGCACTAGTTTACACTCCCACCAACAGTGTAGACGTGTTCCCTTTTCACCACACCCTCTCCAGCAGCTGTTATTTTTTGAGTTGTTGATAATTGCCAATTCATTCTGACTGAAGTTAGGTGGTATCTCAGTGTGGTTTTGATTTGCATCTCCCTGATGATTAGTGAGGTTGAGCATTTCTTCATGTGTTTGTTGACTGCTCGAATGCCTTCTTTTGTGAAGTGTCTGTTCATATCTTTTGCCCATTTTATAATGGGGTTGTTTGTTTTCTTCTTTTCAGTACATGTCAGTTCCTTGTAGATCCAGGATGTTAAGCCTTTGTCAGACCTAGAGTTGGCAAATACTTTTTCCCAGTCTGTAGGCTGTCTCCCTGCTCTCTTGATGGTTTCTTTGGCTTGGCAGAAGCATGTCAGTTTAATAAGGTCCCACTTGTCTATCTTCTCTCTTATGACCTGTGGGTTTGGGGTTTTGTACAGGAATTGAATGCCAGTTCCGATTTCTATGAGGATATTTCCTTCCTTTTCTAAGGTTCTTATGGTTTGAGGTTTTACATTTAGGTCTCTGATCCATTTGGAGTTAACCTTTGTGCATGGGGATAGATAGGGGTCCTGTTTCAATCTTCTGCATGTGGTCAGCCAGTTTTCCCAGCACCATTTACTGAATAGGTTCTCCTCTCCCCAGTGGTAGGTGGTGGAGGCCTTGTCAAAGGTGAGTTGGTTGAGAAATTGAGGTTTTGCTTCTGGAATCTCAATTCTGTTCCATTGATCTATATACCTGTTCATGTACCAATACCAAGCTGTTTTGATGATTGTAGCTTTATAGTAAAGTTTGAAGTCTGGTATTGTGATACCACCTGCTTTGTTTTTTTTTGCTGAGGATGGTTCTGGCTATTCTTGGACGTTTGTGTTTCCATATGAATTCCTGTGTTGTTTTTTCTAGGTCTGAGAAGAATGTTGTTGGTAATTTAATGGGTATTGCATTGAATTTGTAGATTGCCTTAGGTAAGATGGACATCTTCACAATGTTGATTCTTCCGATCCATGAGCATGGGATATTTTTCCACTTGTTCGTGTCAGCTTTGATTTCTTTGAGCAGTGTTTTGTAATTTTATTATAAAGGTCTTTCACGTCTCTGTTTTGGAAGATGCCAAGGTATTTCTTTTTTTTTGCGGCTATTGTGAGTGGAATTGTGTTTTTTATTTGGGTTTCTGTTTGTTTATTATTGGTGTAGAGAAATGCGATTGTCTTTTGTACATTTATTTTGTATCCTGAGAGTTTGCCAAAGGCCTTTATCAGTGTAAGGAGGTTTTTGACAGATTCTCTTGGGTTTTCAAGGTACACAATCATATCATTTGCATAGAGAGATAACTTGACCTCCTCTTTTCCTATTTGAATACTTCTGATTGCCTCCTCTTCTCTGATTGCTCTAGCCAGGACTTCCAATACTATGTTGAACAGGAGGGGTGAGAGTGGGCATCCTTGCTAGTTCCAGTTTTCAGGGGAGTTGGTTCCAATTTTTGTCCATTTAGGAGTATGCTAGCTGTGGGTTTCTCGTAGATGTCTTTTACTATTTTGAGATATGTTCCCCGTATGCCTAGATGTTCAAGGGTTTTTATCAAGAAGGGGTGCTGAATTTTATCAAAAGCTTTTTCTGCATCTATTGATATGATCATGTGGTTTTTGTTTTGACATCTTTGATGTATTTGATTACATTTATGTTTTACAAATGTTGAACCAGCCTTGCATCCCAGGAATGAAGCCAACTGGGTCATGGTCGATGATTTTTGAGATGTATTGCTAAATCCAATTTGCTAGGATCTTGTTAAGAATTTTAGCATCTATGTTCATCAAAGATATTGGCCTGTAGTTCTCTTTCTTTGTTGGATCTTTACCTGTCTTGGGTATAAATGTGATGTTGGCTTCGTAAAATGATTTGGGGAGAGTTCCATCTTTTCAATCACCTGGAATACCTTCAGTAGGATTGGTATCAGCTCCTCCTTAAATGTCTTGTAGAATTCTGCTGGAAAGCCATCTGGACCAGGGCTTTTTTTTTGTAGGAAGTTTTCTTATTACGTAGTCGATTTCCTTGATTGTTATTGTTCTATATAGGGTCTCAATTTCTTCTTGTTCCAACCTACATAGGTTGTGTGATGTCATAGAGTCCTCCATTTCCTTAAGGCTTTCAAGTTTGTTTACATACAAATGTACGTAGTAGTCTCTAATGATCTTTTGTATTTCTTCAGGGTCAGATGTGACTTCATCTTTTGTGTTTCTGATTGTGCTTATTTGGTTTTTTTCTCGTTTTTTCTTGGTCAGTCTATCTAGGGGACCATCGATCTTGTTTATCCTTTCGAAGAACCAGCTTTTTGTTTCATTGATTTTTTTGTATTATCTTTTTGTCTTCTATGTCCTGGATTTGGGCTTTTATTTTTGTGATCTGGATTCTTCTGCTGAAATTAGGGTTTTTGTGGTTTGCTTTTCCAGCTTCTTTAGGTGGCTTGTTAGGTTGTGAATTTCTGTTCCTTCCATTTTCTTCATGTGTGTTTGTAGGGATATAAATTCCCCTCTTACTACAGCTTTCAGGGCATCCCAGAGATTTTGGTAAGATGTTTCTTCATTTTCATTTGTTTCCTGGTATCTTTTCATCCCTGTTTTGATTTCGTCATTGACCCAGGAGTTGTTTAGCATCATGCTGTTTAGTGTCCATGTCTTTGTGGGTTTTGGGGGGACTTTGTTTGTGTCAATGCTTATTTTTATTCCACTGTGGTCCAAGGAGGTGCTTGGTAGAATTTCGGTCCTTTTAAATTTGCTTATGCTTGATTTATGGTCGAGTATGTGGTCGATCATAGAATATGTTCCATGTGGTGATGAGTAGAATGTGTATTCTTTGGTCTTTGAATGGAGTGTTCTGTAGGTATCAATTAAGTCCATTTGGTCCCAAGTCACATTGAGGTTCCGGATCTCCTTGCTGATTTTTTTGTCCTGATGATCTGTCTAGGGTTGTGAGTGGGGTATTAAAATCCCCAGTTATGATAGTGTTAGAGTCCATATCTTTCTTTAGTTTTCCAAGAAGTTGCTTTATGAAAGTTGGCATACCTATGTTGGGTGCATATATGTTTAGGATAGATATTTCTTATAGCTGGATTGAGCCTTTTATCATTATGTAGTGGCCTTCTGTATCTTTTTTGATTTTTAATAGCTTGAAGGGTATTCTGTCTGAAATTAAGATCACTACTCCTCCTTTCTTTTGTATTCCATTCACCTGAAAGTTTGTTTCCCATCCTCTTACTTTGAGTCTGTGGTTGACCTTTCTAGTGAGGTGAGTCTCTTGAAGGCAATAGATTGTTGCCTGATGATATTTTATTCATTTTGCCATTCTATGTCTTTTCAGTGGTGCATTTAGTCCGTTCACATTTAGGCTAATAATTGAAATGCAAGAGTTGATCCCTGTCATAAGGTTCTTACATTGTTGTTTCTGTTTGTTTGTTGTCTTTCTTTGGGTTTTGGAGTTTGTTCATGTGTGTTTTTAATCTTTTGCCTGTACTCTTGTGAAGAATGCTGTTGCTTGTTTTTCTTTTTCTTCTGTGTTCAGTACTTTCTTAAGTGTTTCTTGTAGAGGTGGTCTGGTGGCAGCGTAGGTTCTTAGGGATTGGATATCTGGAAAAGATTTCAATTCTCCCTCACTAATGAAGCTTAGTTTGGCTGGGCAGGTTATTCTTGGTTGAAATTGTTTCTCTTTTAGAATTTTGAAGATAGGGCTCCAGGGTCTCCTGGCCTGAAGTGTTTCTGTGGATAAATAGCTGCTATTCTAATTGGTTTTCCCTGGTAGGTAGTCTGGCCTTTTTCTCTTGCTGCCTTTAGGATTTTTCCTTTTATAGCTACTTTGTTTAGGTGAATTATTATGTGTCTGGGAGTTGGTCTTCTCATTTGTTGTCTTGCAGGGGTTCTGTGAATCTCTTGTGTTTGAATTTTTTCATCCTTAATGAGATGAGGGAAGTTTTCTTGAATGATTTCATGAAATGTTTGTTCCAGTGTGGCTTCTGTTTCTCTCTCTGCCTCAGGAAGCCCAATTACTCTTAGGTTTGGTCTCTTGAAGTGATCATTCATCTCTTGCAGGTTTTGTTCTGTCTTTTTGAGCTTCTTTTCTATGCTTTTGACAGTTTGGGTTAGTTCTGTGCTTTGGTCTTTGAGCTCTGAGATTCTTTCTTCTGCTTGGCTGATTCTGCTTTCCATGCTTATTAGTCTGTTGTTTATTTCCATCACAGTATTCTTTACCGCTGTCATTTCTGACATCAGCTCCTTCCTATTTTCCTCTTGTCTCTCCTCAATTTTTTTAATTCTCTCCATTAATGTCTTGATGTCTGGGTTTGTTGCTTATGACCAGTCATTCTGGGGGCTCTTCATTGTTTGTGTTCTGAAGTCTGTTTTCTCAGTGTCTGACCTCCCAGGCATCTGTGTGACTCCTGTGTTCTTCTTTTGGTTTTTCTTCATTTTTGTGGTTTTTTCCCCCTCCCTACTTTTTCCTTCCTTCCATGTCACCGTCTTCTTTAATTCTGTTATTCAGGGGTAAAGGGATTGGTTTTACTTCTGTTTGTTCAATCTCCTATTCTTTATGTATGTCCTCTTACTTTGTTCAATTCTGGAGTTGCACTGTAGGTTGGAGGTGGTCCTTTTTGCAGTTTTGAGATTTACTTAAGGGGAGAGCTGTGATTCAAAGTCTGTCTGCAGGTCTGGTATTCGCTGACAAGTATGTGGATAATGTGGAATCCACTTCCCACTGCCCTGGAATCTGTCCATGCAGTGGGGCTGTAGGTTTACTCCCTGAAATAAATAGTGGTTAGCAGAGGGGAGAGAATGGAGCAGATAGTGAGTTGAAGAGGGGAGTGGAGAGATAGAGGAGTAAAGGGGGAAACAAACAAGTGTGCCAACAAATAGAGAGAGAGGCCTATACTGAAACAGATAAAAACAATAGACCACAGCTACAGATGAATCAACTCTCATACAAAAAATTTAAAAAAGCATATAATGATGCTAACATACAAGCTAACCAACCACCTTGTTAGTGTGCTGTTCCTCTATACAAAGATATGGTTTACAGTGGGGAGAAAAGAGAAGAAAAGGAAAAGGAAAAAGGGAATAATACAGTAGGAATAGAATTGTCATTAAACTAATAGAATCAATGAAGCACACTCTGAGACATTTCTTTTAAGTCCAATGTCCTTTCAGGTCTGATTTCTAGTTTTCTTTTCAAGCTGGTAAATTAGTTTGCAGGGTCAGTTGCCCCTGACCTGCTGTGAAGACAGGTCAGATTACCCTTTGTTCAGCACTCTGGTCTATGTCTTATCAAGTTTGTTTCTCCCGTTTCGGTGTTGTTACCTTGAATCACCAGCAGGTGGTGCTATCTCAGCTGCTCGCCCCAGAGGGGGTGGGGTCGGACAGGAACAAGATGGCTGCCTACCTCAGGGCAGGCAACAGGAGCCTTACGGTGGGCGGGCAGGACAGTCTCGGTTGCAGGAGAGGTGGCTGCAATCCCAGCAGATCTTCCCTGAAGGGGTTTGATGTGGATCGCCTTGGGCCCAGGTGGTGTGATGTGCTATGGCCGTCAGAGAGGCCGCGGCAGCGGTAGCGGCGGTGGGGGAAGGGGCTGTGGCTGCGGCTGCGGCAGTGGCACCGTTTGCGCCTCAGTGACTGTCCAGACCATTGCGATGTCCCAGCGGTGGCAATGGCCGAGCTCCGTATGAAGAGCAGGCTGCGATGTTGGGGTCCCCAGCCCCCCCGGGGCTAGAGTCAGAGACCCACTGCAGATCTCCTTTGCAGAGGGCTTCAGAGACCAGGCTGCCCCATTGCCATCTTGCCACTTCTCCCCCTGCACAATTTTTAATAAATAAATTCTGGGTGTTGGGGTGGGGTCCCCCTCATACAGATGAATTTTATGTATAATGCTGAGTTAAGGAGGTCGAATGCAAAGGAAAATATACTATATGATTTCATATATAAAAAATACAAAAACCAGGCAAAAATGTGTGTTATTGGAATTCAGTATTCTGGTTACTCTTGAAGTCTTATGGGGTGGGTAGTGACTAGAATTGGGAAATGGGGAGCTTCTGGGTCTCTTGGTCTCATTGCTGATTACATAGATGTGCTCAGTTTGTAAAATCCTACCAATTTGCATACATCTGTGCACTCTTCTGTATGCTCTTTAAAAAGGTGAAAAAACAAAGAGAGGCACTCTATGTTTTCATGTAAAGGACATTGCATTGATGGAATATGTCAGTAAATAGCTTTAAAGCCTGAGCTACTTAAGTTCTAAAACTGAACTTCTACATTTACAATACATCACAGAATTAATGTGAGGATTAAATAAAGTCAAAACACATGAAGGCATCACAAAAATAAATCAGTATTAAACATGACTACGTATGCAGTGACTTTCAGACTGCTGAATTGTCTGTAACATTGAGATAGCGAAGTGAGTGGCATATTATTCATTTTCAATTACTTTCCACATTTTTATCCAAGGAATGAATACGTCAAGCTGAGTCATCCAGGGGTCCTGTATTGATGAACTCATAGCTCATGGCATGACTGTCAAGTGGACGTTAGTAAAACAAGATAAAATAAAAATTGCTTCCTTATAGTGTCAAAGGATGCTATTTTAGGCAGTGTGTCATAGTGAGAGGATTATCATTACTTTCAAGATGACTCTGTTAAGATTGTACCTGGAAAATTTTATTATTATTTTTATTATTATTTGGCAGCTCAAGAGCTTTCAGCAGTAGATCAAGTGGTAGGAGGCCTAGGGTGAAATACAAAGATAATCTATAATATTTCATGCTTGTAATAATAATGATGGGTTGAAAATACATTTAGTTTTTGCTTTGTTGAGCCTAAAAATATCAGAAAAGTGTAAACTCTAAGATAAAAAAGAATAATTCATTATAGTAATTGGAAAAATGCATCTATGAATAGTAGAATATCATCTTTTAAAAGAGCAGTTTAGTTTATGCACTAGAAATTAAAGTCTGAGAGTAACAACTATTCAACTATGAACTATTGTACTCATTAAAACAAAACAGTGTGAGCTCCATTACTCAAGACAGTGTGAACAAAAGCAGGATGAACAGCCAGAGGGTGAGTTACAGGTAGTAACAGTTTGTAGAGGAGTTGTTAGTTTGGGTTAGCATCCAACATTCTAAAACTGATAATATTTTTAAATATTCTGAAAAGCACCTATTCTCAGATAATCTCAATTTTTCATTTGTTTCTTTGCCTCTAGTTAGTCTTGCTACCAAATGTTTGTCTCTGAGTAAATGAATATAAATATAAAAGATCTGTTTTATGAAAGGTGTTAATGTGTCCCTACAGTACTATTTAAACTAATACTACTTTGAAGTTTTAAACCAAAAGGAGAAAATTTTTAATTTTATTCCCATCTCATAAAACAGTAAATGACATCTTGTAGACAGTCAATAAATTTTTTTTGGATAAATGGTGAAATTATTGACTTAGAAAAAATGCACCCTTAAATAAGGTTCATTATTTAATTATAAACATATAAACAAATTTTACATGTAAACAAACTTTTATGCTATGCCATACTGAATTTGCAGCACCATTTTAAATCCCACCTTTTGTTAAGGTATTTAAATGCTATAAAACAAGTTCAATTTTTATACATAGGGAAATTAATTATGTTGTCTTTGTTGTCCCTTAACATTCTTTGAAGGTCTTTGGACAATAGGAACTTCAAAGTCTATCAACTACTACTTACCAAATATTTTGTAAACGTAATTGACAATAAAAAAACAATAAACAAAATGATACTAGATAAAATGGAAAGATTGCCATTTTGTTGGAATACCACTTTTCCATATAAAGAAAACCTGTTTTTCCAGATTCTTCTTTAATCTCCTTCTGTAAGTGAATGTTATACATACTATACAAAGTATAATGTAAGAATAAAGCAGATTTCATCAAAGACCAGTTTACATCTTAGGGGAGAATTAAATTATGAAATCAGCATTTGTTTGCTCTTTTTCTGTCTTCTGTATTATAAATTGTCTATTATAAGTTCCTGGTATAAATATTCTCTTTAAAACATATTTATTAAGAAACAGCACATTGTTTTTTAATTCAGATCCTTCAATTTAAATCACTATTTCCAGAATTTCCAATAAAAGTAACAATGGTACGAGACAGAGGGAGATATTTCTTTTCCGCCCAAGAATTGTTATTGCTGAGATTCCAAAAGCACAAGAAACAAAAACAAAAATAGACAATGAGATTATATTAAAACTACAAGGCTTCTGCATAACAATGGAAACAACAGATTGAACAGACAACCTGAAGAATGGGATTAAAAAATTTGCAAGCTATTCATCCGACAAGGGATTAATATTCAAAATATACAAGAAGCCAATAATTTGATTTAAAAGTGGGAAAAGGAACTTAACATACATTTATCAAAAGAAAAGATACAAATGACCTACAATGTTTTAAAAAATTCAGTGTGATTAATTATCATGGAAATGCAAATCAAAACCACAATGAGATATCATGTCATCCCAATTAGAATGCCTATTATCAAAATCACAAACACTGGCAAGAATGCAGCGATAAAAGAACTTATACACTATTGGTGGGAATGTAAATTAGTACTCCCACTATGGACAACAGAATGGTGATTTCTCAAAAAACTAAAAATAGAATTGCCATATGATCCAGCAATCCCACTATTAGATATTTATCCAAAGAAAAATAAATCAGTATATCAAAGAGATAATTATATCCCTATTTTTATTGAATCACTCTTCCTAAGAGCTAATATGCAAAATCAACCTAAATATAAATCAACAAATGCATGAATAAAGAAATTGCAGCATACACACACAATAGAATATTATTCAGCTATAAAAAAGAATAAAATCTTGTCATTCTTGGCAATATGGGTGGAACTGGAAGATGCTAGATGAAATATGCTAGGCACAGAAAAATAAATACTACATGTTCCCACTCACATGGTACTAAAAAAAGTTCAGCTCATGGAAGCAGAAAATAGAATGGTGGGTAATAGTGACTGGGAAGGACAGGAGAGAGAGGAAGATGGGAAAATGTTGGTTAATTGATGCAAAATTACTGCTAAATAGGATAAATGAGTCTGCCAATCTAACGTACTATAGGGTAAATATGCTTAACTATAATGTTTTGTATATTTTCAAAAAATTAGAAAAGAGGCTTTTGATGTTCACAACACAAAGAAATGATGAATGCTTAAGGTGGTGGATATGCTATTTACACTAATTTGATCATTGCATATACATATTGAAATATCACTCTGTATCCCATAAATTCGTACAAGTATTAAGTGCCAACTGAAAAGAAAAGAATTGTTGTATGAGAGTTCTAGAGGGCATACACAATGCAAAAAGTTGGAAAATAATGTTTTCCTTGACACATTATGGTCTTCCTTGAGAAGGTCATTGTCCAAATAAGCCCTTCTCAACCAAAAGTTTCTTAAGAATTGAGGCCTAAAGTCTAAGGCATTCATTGTATATATGAGTTAATTTTTTCCTATGTTTCTAGACTGGTCCCACCTAAAAATCATCCCTGCAAAAATTGATGAAATACTCATTTATTGTGTTTCTTAATTCTCTGGTCAAACCATGGTTGGGAAAGGGTGATCTAAATCCATGTGATTCATTTTAAACCTATTCCTTTGCTGCTCACAGCATCCGTTCATCTCTCAGTCACTAAAAAGTTTTGACATTTTCAAGATCCTGTACCAACAATCATACATAACAGTTCCATCAGAGGCCTTTCCATCTCCCTGGGCCCTGCCTAATTTGCTAAGAAGTTTAATTATGGATGAATATTAAACTTTGTCAAATTTTTTATCTGCAACTATTAAGATGATAATTTGTTTTCCTTTTATTTGTTTAATGTGGTGTGTGAAGCAAATTAAAATGGAGACCAGGCCTGAGAAAATCCCTATGCAGACAAAACCAATTAGGCATTAAAATTAACCTTAGCCTTGTTTAAATTGTATACATATGTAAAACAACTTAGACCATTTCTTGTAAATGCTTGTATTACAGAAAAAGAAATCCCTAGCTCAGCCAATCAAAAGCATTCAACTAACTTATATTTCTCTAACTGGGGAGGAAATCTGGTGGGAAAGACCAAATATGGCAATTGTATAACTGTTAAATATTGTCTGTTTTACTTCTGCATTCGTCCTATAGAATCCTGACCTCTTTCTGTTTTGTGCTTCCTGGTTCACAAATCATTGTTTGCTCAAATAACCCTTTGAATTTTTTATTTTGTCTGTTTTTCTTCTAATGAGCATATTGTATCAATTGATTTATACATGTTGACCTATTCTTGTATACCAGAGGTAAATCCTACTGTTCACGGTTTATAAACCTTGTAATGTGATTTGCTGGCACTTTGTTGATATTTTCATTTATGTTCATCAGGGATATTGGCATGCATTTTTTTCCTTTGGTGTCTGTCTGGCTTTGGTATCATGCAGGATTATGAAAATTAGTTTGAAACTGTTTTCTTTTCTTCTTTTTTTTTTTGGTAAGAGTTTAAGAAATATTGGTATTAATTTTTTAAATATTTGGTAGAATTCATCAGTGAAGACCTTTTGCCCTGGGCTTTTGTTTGTTGGGAAGTCTTTGATTACTGATTCAGTCTCTGTTTTTGTTATTGGCCTGTTCAGTCTTTTTTTTTTAAATTCTTGACTCAATTTTTGTAGGTTGTATGTTTCTAGGTATTTATCTATTTCTTCTTGATTATCCAATTTGTTGGCATATAATTGTTTCTAGCAGTCCTGTACAATTCTTTTCATTTCTGAGGTACTCTTTGTAATGGCTCTTATTCCATTTCTGATTTTTTTTTAATTTGAGTCTTCTCTCCCTTTTTCTTATTTAGTCTGGCTAGTGTAATTGATTTTGTTGATTTTTTTCAAAAACCAACTCTTAGTTTTATTGAAGTTTTCTAATGTTTTTCTAGCGTCAGATTAGATCTATTACTGCCATGTTCTGTATTATTTTTTTTACTTTTCTAATTTTGAGATTAGGTTGTTTTTCATTGTCTAGTTTCCTGAGGGAGAAGTTTAGATTGTTTATTTAAGATCTTTCCTTTTTGATGTAGGCAATTATTGCTCTAAACTTTTGTTGTAATACTGCCTTACTGCATCCCATAATTTTTTGAATGCTGTGTTTTCATTTTTGTTAGTGTCAAAGTATTTTAAATTTTAACTTAATTTAATTTAATTTATGAGTTACAAGTGATGATTTGCTATATTAGTAGGATGTATGCAGGTGAAGTTTGGGCTTCTAACTGTTTATTTCTCCCTTTAGTAGTGATTTCTTGTTTGCCCCAAAAGTTGTTCAAAAGTATGTCTTATAGTGTTTGTATATTTATGATATTTTTTTAACTTTTTTTTATTTCTTGTTTTATTTCATTTTGGTCATAAAAGATGCTTGAAATAATTTTTATCTTCTGGAAATTTTTAGAACTTTTTTTGTGACCTAACATGTTTCTATCCTAGAAAATATTCTATGTACACTTAAGAATAACATATATTCTTTGTTATTGGGCAGAAAGTTCTAACATGTCTGTTTGATGCATTTGGTGTGTAGTTTTCAGTTTTCTGGTTTTTTATTGGTTTTCTGTCTGAATTACCTATTCATTATAGAGAATAAGTTATTGAAGTCTCCTATTATTATTGTATTATTATCTATAGCTCTCTTCAGTTCTATCACTGTTTGCTTTAGATGATTAGGTGCTTTGATTTGGGGTTCAAATATATTTATAATTGATATATCTTCCTACTCAATTCAGTTTTGTCATTATAGAATAACTTTCTTTGTCTCTTATGAGTTTTTAAAGTTTAATTTGTTTTATAGCATTTTAATCTTCCATGTTTTTTTTTATTCCCATTTGTGGGAAATGTCTTTCTCCATTCCTTCATTTTCAGCCTATATGTGTCCCTAAAGCTAAAGTGAGTCTTGTGTAGGTAGCATATTGTTGACTCTTGTGAGTTTTTTAATCAATTACTATTTTTTAAAACCAACGTTTATCTATTGGTTAAAGAGTGTAATCTATTTATATTTAAAGGAATTTTGATAGGTAATTTTTTTTTCCATTTTGTTAATTATTTTCTGGTTGTTTTATAGTTTTGTTTTCTCTTGCCTTTTTGTGATTTTTTTTTTGTAGGGATATGCTTTGATGCCATTCTTTTAACTTTTTGTATAAACTAGACTTTTTTTTTTTTTTTTTTTGAGTCGGAGTCTCACTCAGACTCCGCCCAGACTGGAGTGCAGTGGCCGCTCCCGGCCACCGCAGCCTCGACCTGCTGGGCTCCGGCGATCCTTCTGCCTCAGCCTTCCGAGTAGCCGGAATTACAGGCGCGCGATACCACGCCCGGCTAAATTTTCAATTTATTGTAGAGATGAGGTCTCGCTGTCCAGGCGGGTCTCGAACCCACAGGCTCAGGCAATCCACTCACCTCAGCCTCCCAAAGGCGCAGGATTACAAGCTGAGCCACTGAGTCCGGCCTAAACTAGACATTTTTAAGTGATTATTATCAGACACATAAAACATATTACAGTTAAGATAGTTTAAGATATTAAAAATGTAATTGTGTCAAAATTTTATACTTTAACCTGCCCTCCACATTTTATACCACTGATGTAACAAATTACATATTGTATACAATGTATCCATTAAATTATTTTATCTGTATTTATTTTTAAGACTTTTGTTTTATAACTTATACATTGCATTTGTGATTTGTGAACCACTTCTGTAGTATTATTCTGGATTTGACAATATACTTACCTCTACAATTTAGTTTTATATTTTCATAAGTTTTCATGTTATTAGATAACATCCTTTATTTCAACTTGATGAACTTCCTTTAGCATTTCTTGTAAGGCAAACCTAGTGGAAATGTGCTCTGTCAGGATTTGTTTGTTTGTCTGAGAAAGTCTTTATCTCTCCTTCATTTATGAAGAACAGCTTAGCCTGGTATAGTATTTTGATTGGCAGAGTTTTTTGTTTTGTTTTGTTTTTCATCACATTGAATATATCATTTTACTCTCTCTTGGCCTGCAAGGTTGCTGTTTAGAAAGATGCTGATAGCCTCATGGGTCCTCTTGTATGTGATGAGTCACTTTTCTTTTGCTGTTTTCAAAATTTTCTCTTTGTCTTTATCTTTTGATATTTCACTTATAATGTATCCGAGTGCATTCGTCTTTGGACTGATCCTTTATCATAACCTTTGGGTTTCACAAACTTAGAGTCACATCCTTTCCAGCATTTGGAAGGTTTCAGCCATTAGACCTTTAAATACATTTTCTGTCTTTTTCTTTTCCTCTTCTCCTTCTTTAACTTCCATAATGTACATATTGGTTGATTTGATAGTGTCCCATAAGCCTATGGACATTCTTCACACTTTCTTTCCTTTTCCTCCTCTGACTAGATAATCTCAAATGGCCTGTCTTGGAGTTTACAGATTTTTTCCTCTGCTTAACTGTCTGCAATTGAAGCTCTCTTTTGCATTTTTAATTTCATTTATTGTGTTGTTCAGGTCCAAAATTTCTGTGTTTTTATTAATTAACTTTTACCTCCGTTGATCTTTGCTTTTTGTTTATGTATTCTTTTCCTGATTTCATTGTCTGTGTTCCCTTGTAAATAGTAGAGCTTCCAAAAAACAAGTATTTTAGAGTCTTGTCAAGTAGTTCATAGATTTCCCTTTCCTTGAGGTCAGTTACTGGATATTTATTAGTTTTCTTTGGTGATGTCATGTTTGGTTGATTCTTGTGATCTGTATAGCCTTGTGTTGATAGCTGTACATTTGATGGAGCAAACACCTCTCCCAGTCTTTGCAGACTGATGTTGATGGATGAAGACCTTCTCCTGCCAAGTTCCCAGACTGATAGGACTGCCTCTAAAATAAGAATTGTATGAAGTTGGAGTCACATCATGTGGCTGCTACTGTATTTGCAATCAGTTCTGCCTTTGGCAAAATTGTTACCAGGAGCATGAGAGGCATAGTTCCTGCTGGATGCTCAGATGGACAGGATTGCTTCCAGAACCACAGTCAAGCATGGCAGATGTCAGCTCTACTTTGGGGTCCACAGTCTACTCCACAGATTGTGACTCTATTACCAGAGGCACAGACTGTTGCAGCATCAGGCCCTTGTGTGAGTCCCTGGGCAGACAGGACTGCCTCTAGGACTGAAGTAGAGTAGGGCTGAAATAAGTCACAGTACTGTTTCAGGATCTGCAGTCAAGTCTGAGGTCAGTGGGCCTATTACACATAGTTAGGCATGGCTCTTCCCAGGTTCTTTGACAGATTTGACTAGTTGCAGGACTGAAGCCAAGTGAGGTTAGAGCTGAATAATATAAAGGATGGGGCTTGTAGCTAGGACCACATTCAGAAAATTTGCCAATAGGGCTTGGGCTTGCCTTCTAAAAGCAGCTCTCCTCAGGCTTAGGCTGCATGACCTTCTGGATTTTGCAAGCTGCTACCTGGATTCCAAATCTTTAGTAAAGACATTTTTGTCTGTAGATAACTTCCAGATCATAGTTTGTGGAAAGAAATGCAGGCTGGGGACCTCCTCTTCAACCATCTTGCTAACATCACTCTTCCTAAAAGTGTAACTTTGAAATTTCTTAGGATGATGTGAATGCTGTTCAAATTCAAGTAGACTTTTTTTATATCAAGTGTTTTCTAATAATGATCTCCAACTGAAAAACGTCTTGCAATGGGCATGCATAGCACTAAAACAGGGCAGAGGTCACATAAGGAATTTTCCAGTAAATGTGAAGAGATTAGGCAGTACCACCTTAAGATGAACCCTCAAAAATATTCTACCTAGCCCCTCCTCATTCCCACCTCTGACTCTATCACCTTATGATGCTTCAGTGATTCTTATGCACCTCAGGGTTTTTACATAGGCCACTTCATGCATGCAGAATGTTTGTATTTGGCTATGGAAGTAGATTCCCAAAAGACAAGGCACCATCTTGGCAATGCTGGGTACCACATGACATACTAGTAAGTACTGGATGATACCGAATATTCTACTGCCTACAGTGACTGCAGATTGCAATTAGCAGTGGGTATGTGAAAGGTGATGAGGAGATGAGGAGGGTCTTCATTTACCCTACACCCTGTCCCACCTTCCAATCTAAAGACTGAGAAATAAATACTTCCTGGCACATATGTACCATTTTCACCATGCTGCAAAGCAATTTCATAGCAGTATCAACCTCTGCCTTCAGCAATTTTACAAGAGGCACTCTTCCTAATTATCTCCTCTTCAGTTTCTTGGCTTGGTTTCAGTTTCTCAATCCAGTACTATACAATAAGATTTCAGTTGAATGCTCCACTTTTTTAAAATTTAGATTTTTCCATTGCTTGGTATTGTCAAAATATACTTCTTACCACTTCCAATACCACCTCTCCAGCCCAAGACTTCATTCATAAATGTACTAGACTCCTGCTGCTTCTATCCTCACTCCTTCTCTCCACATTTGTATCTAGAGTCTGCAGGTTAGCAAACTGATCTTATTAAAATATAAATCAGATTATGTTACTCCTCGTCTCAAAACCCTCTAATCTATCTACTTAGAATTAAATGTAAAACATTACCATAGTCAAATGATCATATGTAATCTAGTCCCTGGCTACTTCTTTAATCACATTTTCAACTAATATACTCCAAACTCACTAATCCTTACATTCTAGACATATTCAATGCTCCTTTCTGTTCTTTGCTAGCTGTCTTCTTCTTTTCTGAGTTCTTCCTGAAGTTCACACACTCACTTCATTCAGTTATCTCTGATCATGTGACACCTGATGGACTTTCTATATAAAATACTTACCCATCACTTGCTTATTCTCATACTTTGATTTCATTTATTTGCTATCTAAAATTATAATATAAAATTGTTTGCATTCTTGTTTGTTGTATCCATCTCCAACAGAATGCAAAATGCTTTAAGAAAGATATTATATCTTATGTGTTACTCCTCATGGCTAAATTAGTATCTGCTATACAGGAAACAATTCATCAATATTATATATTATTGGTGTTCAGTGTTAGTTAATGAATCAGCCTTTCCCTGCATTTCTTCTAAGAATATGACTCCAAATTCTAAGGCTACTCTAGAACCCTATTAAGATTTGATGTTTGGCTGGGGTAAACTGATGAGAATAATTTAAAATTAAAATTGTTTTAATCAAACTTATTTTTGATGTTATGTGATACCTGTCTCCCTAACCCAAGCCCCTCCAAATAAAGTCTGACTGCTTCATTAAATCTTCTACTGTTATAGACAATGAAACTCTGTCAAGTCAATCAATAATCCTACAATGTTTCATTGCCACTATCTATGTAAAGAGTTCTGAACTGAGAATTATTTTAAAGTTATCAAGGAAATGTGAAAGTCATTTTTATTCCTGCCATTTTACTGATTGAAGATTTGCAAAGTAAAATAAAGTAACTATTTTATTTGTGTCTTAATGGCCTGAGAAAAGTGAAACTTATGCCCAGCAATTGCCATATGTACTAAGAGAACGTAATCTAGGCTGAACAAAAAGTTTTTCTTTGATATCTGGAAAAATTTTATGATTATTAAATGTCTATGGTATATGATTTAATTACAGTTATGGCCTGAAGGCTGAATCTTTCACATTACTGGATTTTCAATATTTCCTTATCATTCCTTAAGAGCAGAAGAATGCTTATTTTTTGAAGCTTAAAGTCTTCTAATTGAAATATATCTTTTAACACTTGTAATTTATTCCCGTGAATTCTTAAGCTATGGGTATTCAACACAATACAACTTTAATTTCTAAACATTATTATTATTAACTTAAAATTTTGAATTAAATTTTAATATAATTATGTTCTCTGGAGGTATTAAGATTCATAGACATTTTTCCACCAATATTAAATGACCCTAGACTGCTGTGCTTTTGAGTTTTTGTTTCATTTATATTATGTCTTCTGATTAAAAAATTAATACAAGCTTTTCACTCACAAGTTGAAAAGTACAGAAAGCATAAAGGAGAAAAAGTAATTCATAATCAAAACCTAGCACATTAATGACTATGCAATTTCTTACAGTGCTCTTTATATTCAAACATTTAGAAAAAATTAGAATTATGTATATGGTTTTTAAAATATTGTTTTAAATTGTATTTGCAGCTGGATAATATATGATTTCAAAATATAATTTAATGACTAAAATATAATTTAATGACTATAAATTATTATATAATTATTCCATAATATTATAAAACTATAAAATTTTACCATTCTTTATTTGATAGTTAGCCTTTAATTACAAAATTAAACTGGCTTTAATTTTTTTCTAAAATAATATTGTTACGAATATTCCCATATGTAAACTGTTTGGATATCAGTGGGTAAGTATTTTAATAGAATAAAAATGAGAAAGTTAAATTACTGAGTCTATATCTTTAAAATGTTTCCACTTATATTTTCAACAATATTTATGAAAAAAAGTTTTACTTCATTGCAACAACACCAATTATTATTTTAAAATACATTTTTTTGTTCCAATGGAGAAATAGTGACTGATTTAACTTTTCCTTACTACTGACTTTGAACATTTTTTAACATGTTAGTTAGCCATTTGTAATATTGTTTGAATATGAAACTTGCCTATTTATTACATTGTGAGCTTTTCCATCAGATTGTTTTCTTTTTGGTTTTAAATAACTTCACATAACTTACATATGAAGCATAAAACCTTGTCACAATGTTTTACAGTTTTTCAAGGTTATAATTTACCTTTTAAATTTTGTCTTTAAAAGAATCAGTGAAAAAAGCAAGGGGAGGACTCATAATGTTAATTTGAAGATGTTTGTTTTAATATAAGTAGTTTATGATGTTGAAATGGATAGTCTTGGAAAAGTAACATATTGCTCACTTAGTTTTTCATCAATTTATTTTTCCCTTTTATTTTTTCATATATTAATACAATAAAGATTTTTAAAGTATTTGTTCAGTGAGTATGTAAGTCAGTGTCATCTTAAAATTCTAAACAATTGGGGGTAAGAAGCATAGATATAAATATGACATAGATATACATCTGTGACTCTATAACATGTGGGATGAATCCCTGGCTAGACACATTTGTGGTAAGGACAACTGAATAAAAAGAGCTCTCTTGAAGCCAAAATTCTGATAACTATAAATTCTCTGTTTGAGACAAAATGAAATTAATAATCTATTAAATCACGTGCTGCCCAGGAACTACTAAAATGAGCTACGTTTGGGGGAAAACAAGAAAGCTGATAGTTAAGGGATATGATAAACAATGATTAACTCTGGAGTGATAGGAATCTAGAAACACAGAGACAGAAAAGCAAGAGGCATACATAAGCATAGGCTTGTTAAAAATGTCAAAAACATATGATTCTATACCTTGAAAATCCAAGAAAAAAAATGCCAAAAACAAAAAATGTTATATTTTTAGATAAGTTCAGAACAAGAATGAAGCCAGAATAGGCCCACTGCTTGGGGGTATATGACATAATTCTGGAAGGAATAGGTAATGCAGGAGGAGATGACACAAAGATAATTCAAAAAAGATCTCAACAGGAAGAATGAAGGGCCAAAGCTAACAAGATCAAATTAGATTGTGATAAAAGAATTAACCTTCCCTTAGGTTAAAAGAAAATTAACTGTACAAGTACAAAATTGGGGAAACAGGACAGTCCTCAGAAAAAAAATGCTCTGAGGTTTTTAGTGATTAAAAATTCAATATGAATCAGTGGTTCACTGTGGCCAAAAATGATCACAATCATTGTAGGGAACTTTACAGAAAGGAAGCATTACAGAGGGAATTATCCTCCACTACTTGGTGCTTATTAGAACATACCTATTGAACTTTATAGTTAAAAGTATTTTTACTTTAGAGAGACAGGTCAAGTTAAGACTGCTTAGTGCTAAATATCTGGACTAGTTTTTTAAATCTTTTGAAGAGATTTGGAAACTTCAACTATAATAAAAGGCATACAAATTTGGAACTATTTGAATGACTATCATAATAAAAACAGTTTTTATTCATTCTCTATCAGAATACAGAGCTGAGAGCAGTAGATGGAATTCACAAAAATATGGATGTTGTTTTTAATATTTAGACTATTTTTTTGCATCCTCACTGTCAAGTGTCAGAGATAATAAAATAGAAGTCATATAATTCTGTTTGTTTTTAAAACTTAATGTATGTCTCCTACATTTGAAAATCCAGGCTGGGCTCGGTGGCTCAGCCTGTAATCCCAGTGCTTTGGGAGGCCGAGGTGAGTGGATTGCCTTAGCCCGCAGTTTCCAGACCCGCCTGGGCAACTTGGCGAGACCTCATCTCTACAATAAATCAAAAATTAGCCGGGCGTGGTAGCGTGTGCCTGTAGTTCCAGCTACTTGGAAGGCAGGGGCGGAAGGATCGCCAGAGCCCAGCAGGCAAGGCTGCGGTGGCCGGAAGCGGCCACTGCACTCCAATCTGGGCGACAGAGTGAGACTCCAACTCAAAAAAAAAAAAAGGAAATCCATTGAATGAATTAGATAAGCAATGGTAAATAAGGAAGATCTGATAACGAAATTCCTTTTAGTAGTTAAGATTTATATCTATAAGGAGAATCTTTCTATTATCCTTCCTATAGAACTTGTCTGTGTCTTGGATTTTATGCATTGATGATACGTAGTTAATGCATTTGTGTTCCTGGTCACATAGAGTTGAAGAGATCAGCAATCTGGTAGAAAGGATATAAATATAAGATTAAATCTAACAAGAAAGATTTTATAGCCCTTTCAATTCTACCATTCTACATTAACTTGTCTTTCAGTTTTATTAAAATAATCAAATAGCTTGTTCACATGGATTTCTTTCTCTTTGAAAGAAGTATGTAAATGATTGTTCAGTTAATAAATGCACAATAAACTTATTATTAAATAACTTTTCGCTTTAAAAACAATCAAGGAAGTATCAATAATAGGTGTGAAACCTCTTTCTGGTGGCAAGATTTTGAGCAGAGCACTTCATTTCACTGAACCCCAAGAGCAAACAGCTGATTCTCATTAAGGTAGAAGGGGTAAATAAATATTATTATCCCTTTTAAATGAATTTAAATGAATTAGGAAAGTTGGATGATAGTGTTTGTTCAGGCCTTCTATTTCTTCACTGATTTTTTTCTTACTTGTTCTATCAATTGAGGGTTAACATCTTCAAATATAACTACATAATCTTTCATTTATCTTATTAAGTTTATCAATTTTGGCTTCATTTGTTTGAGTTTCTGTTATGGGAAGTTTCCACATTTATGATTGCTTATGTCTTTATATTAGTCTACCATCTGTTAGAAAATTACACCAAAACTGAGCTGCTTCAGACAACAACATTTAATATCTCAAAACTTCTGAAGATCAGGAATCCAAGTACAACTTAGACAGACACTCTTTTGCAATCAAGATGTTGGCTAGATAAGTAATCATCTCAACACTTAACTGGTCATGGATCTGCTTCCAACCTTACTTGTGGTTGTTGGCAGAATTCAGTCCTCACTTGTGGTCTGAGGCTTCTTTCCTTGTATGCTTCACCATAGCAGCAGCATACTTTCTTAAAACATACAATCAGAGAAGGAGATAGATAGATAGATAGGTAGATAGATAGATAGAAAGAAAGAAAGAAAGAAAGAAAGAAAGAAAGAAAGAAAGAAAGAAAGAAAGAAAGAAAGGATAGATGATAGAACATGTCTATATATATTTTGGACCCCACAGAAAATGTTATGAATTTTGTTTTAAACAATGATATGGCTTATACATTAAGAGGAAAAGGCAAAAATTTAAAAAATCTTAAATAAGCCAAGATATTAACCATTTCTGATGTTCCATATTTCTTTCTTAATATCTGTGTATCATTTTCCTCACTTTGAAGAGCATGTGTTTTCTTGTACTTCAGGTCTGATGTCCATGAATTCACAGTCTTCTTTTATCTGAAAATGTCTTTATTTTGCCTTTATTGCTGAAGGAAATTTTACCTATATCTAGAATGTGGGGCTTATTTTTTTCTTTAAGCACTTAAAATATGTCATTTCACTGTTTCCTGGTTTACATAATTCTAATAAAAAATCATTAATTTCTACATATAATATGCTTATTTTGGTGTTGATATTCTTTCTTTGGATTTCAATAATTTGACTTTGCCATTTTGTTTGCTTCCTCATTTTCACTCGGCTTGGTGCTCATTTAGCATATCAAATATGCATTTATCTCGTTAACCAAGTTTGTATAACTTTTGGCCATCATATTCTTAATTATTTTCCCATCCAATTCTTTTTCCCCCTCTTCTTTTACTTCAATTATACTTATATTTGACCATTTGCTATTTAACAAGTTCTTGAGGTTTTATTTATATTTAAAGTTTTATTTTATTTATAATAGATACATAATAATTGTATATATTTCTGGGGTACAGTGTAATGCTGCAGTACACATATACACTGTATAATGATCAAGCCAGCATGTTTTGCACATTCATCACTGTAAACATTTATAATTTATTTGTGGTGGTGACATTCAAAATCCTCCTTTTCTGGCTATCTTGAAATATACTATTCATTATTATTAACTATAGTCAGCCTATTCATTTAAAAAATTTGTATCTTACTTATTACAGTTGTTAATATATTGATGTATCTTTAAATTAACTTATTTGCTCTTTCCTTTGCCATGTCCATTCACCTATTAATCCCTTCCTGTCTTATTTTTAATGCCCAGAATTGGATTTATGACCTTTTGGATTTAAAAAATTATTTTTATTATCTGCTAATATTTTCCAGTTCTCTAATGAAATATTCACTGGTTGAAAAAATATTTTGTTTCAGTTCATTGTGGATAAAAATCATTATATCTTAAAATCTTTATCTGTTACTTCCAATATCTGGCTTATTTTGTGGTCAGACTAGCCTTTTTTTTTCCCTCTTGGGTATAGTCTCTATTTACTTGATTCTTCATATGCTGAGCAATTTTTTGTTATCTCTACAAATGTTATGACTATTAGATTATGAAGATTCTTGACTCTGTCAAATTTCTCTAATGTGCTTAATTTATTTTGCTTTAGCTGTTATTTTCTTGACTGTTTTGAAACTACAAATTCTATTTTTTACATAAAAGCTCCAGTTTCGGTTCACATGTTTTATCCTGTTCCACATATGCTGGGGACCAGCTCCAGCCAGGTTCAGGGTACCCCAAAGGTGGAGACAGCGTCGGCAATTGGGGGGAAGAAGAGAGAAAGAGAGAGAGAGAGAGAGAAAGAAAGAGGCTGGACTCTAGTCTAGTGCAGAAACGATGTGTGATATTGGGAATTACAACGGGTCTTTTATACACAAAGTCAGATGTGAGAGAGGTGTCCCCTACCCACCAGGAAACTTAATCCATGAAAACTTAATCAGTGATTGCCTTTAAACCCTTTTCATATGATAGTCTTAAAATCCCGTAACAAAGGATAACCTAATCCGTGACTGACATATTCTATAAACCTTTTTCATCCTAAGCTGATTGATTTATGCCAAGTTAAACAATTCTATGGAAGCTTAAGTATTTACTTTACAAACGAAAGTGGCCCATCCCAGAGTGTTTGGAATGTGGCCCAGTCCAAAGTTCACAGTGGGCTACCTGCAAGTAACCCAGCCGCATTCTTTCAACAAAATGGCTGTCTTCTAAAACTATATTCTACAATTTACACCTTCAGTAAATCCTAAGATCATGACCCAGAAGCCTGTGAACAATACTAAGGCTCTAAGATGTGACATGAGTTTGAATTATAAGTTGTGTGAAAGCCAAAACTGCAGTTTGCAGAAGAATGGGAGCAGTGAGCTACTAAAGTTAGCTTGTGTTCATCCCGGTCTCAGAGTTTTTATGTTTTGAGCTCACAGGAGCTTAATCTGGTTAGTGCTAAGTAGAAAGGAGGAGGAAATGGGGTCAATAGCTCCCGAACGCATCCTAGTGGTCTCGGGGTCAATGGCCCTTCCTGATCCCTAACACTCAGTGGGCCTCCGTGGCCGGCTCCCAACACACATATGTGTTGTACAGGGGTCTGTCAAAGATTGGGGATTCACTCTCTGGCTTCTTCCTTTCCAAGGCATTGATGGTTTTCCATCAATATACAGGTTACCCAGGCAATAAAGATGGCAAGTTTCTCTGTGTGGTGCTTCCTCCATGACTGGATGCTTTATACAGCTTGCACCTAGGCCTGGATTAAAAGTGGCAGAGGTGAGGACTTGTATAGCTTTCTATCTCTACCTCTTTAAGTAAGCATGCACTCATAACCAAGTATGCTTTCTTCTGTTCATTATTCTAAATGCTTAGGTAGTTGTTTTTTACATTATGTCCATATTTTATAGTTTTTTTTCTAAAGGAGGTACAACTAGAAAAACTTTAATCTATCATACCCAGAATAGGAATTCCTATCCACCTTAGTTTATCTTCAACTTCACACTTAAATTATACTTCCTATTAGACAGTATGTGATTGATCTTTTGTAAAATTCAGTCTTACTATCACTGCCTTTTATTTGGAATGGTGAGGCCACTTAGTAAATCATAACTATTGATATGGTTGGGATTAATTGTATTAATTAATTTTGATATTTTTTATTTGTCTCATTTTTTTCATTTTTACCTTCTTTCTTTTAGATCAATAGTATTCATCTCCATTTTTGGCTCCTTTGCTATACATTTCTTTTTATCATTGTTTTTTGCAAATTGCTCTAGCTTATGGTCTATAATTGCATCTTTAGCTTATCACAACTAGTTTCAAATAATATGCCAGTGAATATATTATGTGAAACTTGCAACAGTCTGCTTCTGTTTTATTCTTCCTGTTGACTGTACAATTGCTGTCATAGATCAAGTTACAAGTATACCATCAACCTCAAAATATATTATTATTTTTTCTCTCAGCATCTACTTATATTTTTAAAAGGCTGTAACTGAAGAAAACAATACTGTTTACAGTGTCCCATATATGTACCTCTATGGGGTCCAGCATTTCTTTATGCAGATCTAATTTTTCTTCTGGTATAGTTTAATTCTGCTTGAAGAATACTACTTTTAATATTCTTCTGATGAAGATCTTGTCAGCAAATTATCTCAGCTCTTGTTGGTTGGAAGGAGTCTGTTTCCCCTTTATTTTTAAGGCTATTTTTTTCTAGGTATGTAAGTCTAGACTAACAGGTTTTTGTTTGTTTTTAAATTGCAGTGTTTTAAAATGTCATCCATTTGTCCTCTGGCTGGAATATTTTTTGATGAGTTTTGAATTTTTGCCTTTGTTCCTAGCTATATAATGTGTCCTTTTTATTTTGGTTGATTCAAGTTTTAATCCTTATCACTGGTTTTCAGTAATTTAATTGTGATATCCCCTGATGAATTTACATTACCTGTAGTTATTTGTGTTTACCCTACTTGCAGTTTATTGAGATTTTTGGATCTGTAGGTTTATAGTTTTCATCAAATTTGAAAAATAATTAACCATCATTATTATTTCAAATCTTTTTATACAGCCCTATAGATTGCACTCTCTGATTGTGTGGCTTAGAATTTGGCAACAAGCCAGGCTCGGTGGCTCAGCCTGAATCCCGCACCTTTGGGAGGCTGAGGTGAGTGGATTGCCTGAGCCTGCAGGTTTAAGACCCACCTGGGCAGCAAGACCTCATCTCTACAATAAATCAAAAAAATCAGCCGGCGTGGTAGCGTGTGCCTGTAATTCCAGCTCCTTGGAAGGCTGAGGCAGAAGGATCGCCGGAGCCCAGCAGGTCGAGGTGCAGTGACCGGGAGCGGCCACTGCACTCCAGTCTAGGTGACAGAGTGAGACTCCAACTCAAAAAAAAAAAAAAAGAATTTGGCAACAGGCTCAAGGAATCCCCATGGATATTTATGGATCTTTTTCTCCATAAAACTCCCTCCTCTACAGAAGCGAGTCCTAAAACTTTTACCTACCTCCATGTCTTAGTCAAGTTTTCTATAACAATATACCACAGGCTTAACAACAAAACCTTCCCACAGTTCTGGAGGCTAGGAAGTTCATTCATGGTTCCCAGAAAATTTGGCCTCTGATGAAGGCCCTTCTGATGTGCAAATGCTACCTCTCATTGTGCCCTCACATGGTAGAGAAAGTGAATCTCTTTCTCCTCTTATAAGAAAACTAATTTCATCATGGAAGCTCCACCCTCATTACCTCATTTAAACATAATTGCATCCCAAAGGCCTTGCCTTCTAATGTCATCTCTTTGTGGATAGGGTTTGGGGACATAAGCGTGCAGTCCATAACAGCCCCCAAGAACTCTGTTATCGGACTCTGAAATTCTATAAGACCACCATTATCTGCCTCATACTTCTCTTCCTGTTATCATTTCTGTTAAGAGGCTGAAATCAGAAACCTAGAACTCCTCTCATGTATGACAGTTCTGTGCTGCCTGTTTACAATACTTGAAAATTATTTATGTGATATTTTGTATGCGGTTGAATAGTAAATGCAATCTCACTTTCTTCATTATGGCCGGGAATGAAAGTACCTACATCCTTTATTAAAAATTAGAAGTCACTATAAAATATATATTTGCTTGTTTGCATGTTTAAAGTTATTAATAATTGGAAAATATTTTGGCTGTAAATGAAAAATTGTGCTAAATATAGTATTAAGTGACACATTTTCTTTGATTAATTTGCACAAGCACTGAAGTTACTTTTGGATTGTGACATCTGAGCTGTATTATCACTAAAATCAAGAAAAAGCAGAAGATAAATCCAGGTTTTATTAGATCTGCTTCTTGACCTTCAAACTGAAAAAAAACCTCAAACTGTTGCTTGTTTCTTTTTCTTTCTTTCTTTTTTTTTTTTTTTTTTTTAGCAAAAATACTTAGTCAAATCCTAGGTGTAATCTTAGGTACAATTGTTTTAACCACATTGACATGATTAGTAAAATATTAAATAAACTTTTACTACTTAAAAACTGCTAAATGGTTAAAATTATTCTGTGATTTTTCTTTCCTAATATTTTGTATTACATTGGCCAGACAGTTCAGTGCCTAGGGTCATGGTATAAGTTTGGTTTATAACAAAATAGACAATTTAAATCAGATCTCAAAATTTATCATTTTAAATTTTGGGCCTTTTTCTTTTTAGCACTTCATTTTATTTTATTTTATTTCAGATTCTGGGGGTACATGTACAAGTTTGTTAGATAGGTATATGACATGATGGTGAGGTTTGGGCTTCTATTGAAACTGTGAACCAAATCATAAATTTAACACCAAATAAGTAGTTTTTCAATGTTTCATCATTCCCTTTTTCACCCCCTCTGGAGTCTCAATTATCTGTTGTTCCCATATTTATGTTCGTAGGTACCATGCTTAGCTCCCACTTGTAAGTGGTAGCATAAAGTACTTAGTTTTCACTTTCTGCATTAATTTACTTAGAATAAAGGCCTGCAGCTGCATCCATGTTTCTGTAAGTGACATTATTTCATTCTTTTTAATAGTTGTATAGTATCCCATGGTGTATATGTAACACATTTTCTTTATCTTATTCACCTTTGATGGGCACCTAGGTTGATTCCATGTCTTGGCTACTGTAAATAGTACTGTGATAAACATACAAGTACAGGCACTCTTTTGGTGGAATAATTTATTTTCCTGTGATTAGCTACCCAGTAATGGAACTGTTGGGTCAAACGGTAATTCTGTTTTTAGTTCTTTGAGAGATCTTCAAACTGCTTGAACACAGGGGTTGAAGTAAATTATATTTCTACCAACAGTGAATGAGTGCCTTTTCTCTACAACCTCACCAACATCTGTTGTTTTTTGACTTTTTAATAATAGACATTCTGACTCGTGTGAGATGAAATCTCATTGTGGTTATGATTTGCATTTCTCTGATGACTAATGATGTTGAAATTTTTTCAAATGTCTGCTGGCTGCTTGTATGCCTTATTTTGAGAAATTTCTAAACTATACGATCATCTCAATAGGTAAAGAAAAAGCATTTAATAAAATCTAATATCTCTTCATTATAAAAACTATTAACAAACTCAATATTGTAAGAACATACATCAAAATAATAAGAGCCAACTATGGCAAGTCCACAGCGAAAATCATACTAAATGGACATGAGTTGGAGGCATTTTCCCTAAGAACTGGGAAAAGAGAAGGATGTTTACTTCCTGTACTTATTCAACAAAGCACTGGAAGTCTTAGCCAGAGCAATCAAGCAAGAGAAAGAAATTTTAAAAGCCTCCAAATAGGAAAACAAAAAGTCAAATTTTCTCTCTTTGCTGATGATATTATTCTATACATAGAAAACCCTAAAGATTCCACCAGAAGATTTCTAAAGCTGATAAAAACTTCAGTAAAGTTTCAGGATACAAAATTAGTAGCATTTCTATATACCAATAGCATTCAAGCTGAGAACCAAATAAAGAATGCAATCTAACTTACAGTAACCACAAAACAATAATAATAAAATACCTAGGAATACATCTAATCAAGGAGATAAAAACTCTACAAGGAGAATTGCAAAATGCTTCTGAAAGGAATCATGGTTGATACAAACAAATGGCAAAACATCCCAGGCTCATGGATTGGAGAATCAGTATCATTAAAATGTCCATATTTCTCAAAGCAATCTACAGATTCAATGCATTTCCTATCAAATTACTGATGTCATTTTTCACAGAATTAGAAAAAACAATTCTAAAATTAATATGAAACCAAAGACAAACAAACAAATGAAATAACCAAGGAAATTCTAAGCAAAAAGAACAAAGCTGGAAGCATCAAACTTTAGTACAAGGATACAGTAACCAATACAACATGGTACTGTTACAAAAATAGACACATTGACCAATAGAACAGAATAGAAAACCCAGAAATAAAGCCACAACCTGCAACCAATTTACCTTTAACAAAGTTAACAAAAAATAAACAGGTAGGAAAGGAAATCCTATTCAATGAATTGTGCTGAGAAAACTGGCTAACCATATGAAGAAGAAAGAAACTAGACCACTACCTTTCACCATATACAAAATTTAACTCAAGATTGATTAGAGACTTAAGTGCAAGACCTCAAATGATAAAAATCTTAGAAGAAAACCTAAGAAAAACTTTTCTGGATATCAGCATAAACAAAGAATATATGACTAAGTCCTCAAAGAAAACAGCAAAAACAAAAATTGACAAGTGGGACCTAATTAAACTACAAAGCTTAAACATTTATTCATGTGTCTGTTGGCTGCTCAGATGTCTTCCTTTGAGAAGTGTCTGTTCATATCTTTTGCCCACTTTATAATGGGTTTTTTTTTTTTTTTCATTTCAGCACGTTTGAGTTCCTTGTAGATCCAAGATGTTAAGGCTTTGTCAGACCTGGAGTTGGCAAATACTTTTGTTCACAATAGCAAGAACCTGGAACCAACCATGTTGTCCATCAAAAGAGGACTGGATTTAAAAAATGTGGTACATATACACGATGGAATACTACGCAGCCATAAAAAAGAACAAAATCATGAATTTCGCAGCAATCTGGATGGAACTAGAGTCTATACTACTGAGTGATCGCTCACAGAAACAAAGATCTGAGTAGCACATGTTCTCACTCTTATAGCAGACCTTGGACGTCTATCATAATACTATAAGAAAAGGATTGACAGTGGTGGGAAACCATGGGGGGGAAGGGAGGTGGGATTAACGGTAGTCAATACCTGTCTGGGGACAGGGAGACACCCCTTATCAACAAGGGTGCCTGAACGATGCATATTTGTATACCTAACCCTTAACTGTACCCCACAATTTTAAAATAAAAAATATTGATTTAAAAAAAATAAAAATAAACTACAAAGTTTCACAGCAAAAGAAATCATCAAGAGAGTAAACAGCCTACAGAATGGAAGAAAATATTTGCAAAGTATGCATCCAATAAAAGACCAATATTCAGAATTTATAAGGAGCTTAAGCAAATCAACAAGAAAAAAACAAAAATTTTTAGCCTTTCCAACAACTAGCTTTATTAGTGACTGCATTGATAATTTTGTTGAGAGACACATATATTGTGTCTCTCAACTCCTAAATTTTCTTTTATCCAGATATTAAAATTTCTATAAACTAGTTTGAGTAAAATGATGAATGGGTACCTTAGAATTCTTGAATATTTATCGACAGTGCTTAAATCCTTAAAGAGAACAATTATGAAGACTTTCATATTAGTAGGTTAAGGAGTTTAATATAAGAATTATTTTGAGGCTATTCACACAGTTGCTTGTATCATATACAAGCCAGCAGGTGGCAAACTTGAGGGGTTTTTGTTTTGTTTCGTTTTTTGTTTTTTTGTTTTTGGTACTATTACTATTGTTGAAGTTACAGGAATATTGAATCATCTAGCAATGGATCTCATTAGTAGTTCTTTTTTGTTTACTTTGGCATGAGAAAAATTAGATCTTCAAGTTGTAGAGCCACCGGTGTTTGAATAACAATATGCTTTATGTAATTTTCTCTTGACTTATGGTTTTATTCTGTGATTTTATGGAATTATCCTATGACTTTTTCTCCAACAAATGATTTTGAAGCAAACAATCAAAAACAATTTTGCCAGCTCAAACCCTTTTTTGTTCTTGATCTCCATGACTGTGAGACAATTTTAGATGTATTTGGGTTTAGCTTGTGTTTGGCTTGTAAAGACCTTTACATCATTTAAAAAGACATGCAAGGCCGAGTTCAGTGGCTCAGCCTATAATCCCAGCACTTCGGGATGCCCAGGCGAGTGGATTGTCTGAGTCTCCATGTTGGAGACCAGCCAGGGCAACTTGGCAAGACCTCATCTCTACAATAAATCAAAAGTTAGCCGGGTTTGGTAGCATGCACCTGTAGTTTCAGCTACTTGGTAGGCTGAGGCGGTAGGATCGCTGGAGCCCAGCAGGTTGATGCTAGGGTGGCCATGAACATTCCACTGCACTCCAGCCTGGGCAACGGAGTGAGATTACAAAAAAAAAAAAAAGACAAGCAAAATTTACTTTGTGTTCCAAAAAAGAGGTCATGTAAAATTATTTTGAAAATTCTTACATTGATATTCATGTTTTGAAACAGTAATTTCTTCTTTGGAAAATTATTATTTTTAGTTCATTTATAAAAATACTTGTTTTACTGTGAGTCATTGGTAGTTACTTATAAGTGAAAGTGGGTTTATTTTTTTCTATGTATGATTTAATTTTTAACAGTATTGGATTTTGCAACAATGACCCAGGCTTGATCAAGATTGGTTATACTCAGGTATATGGCTAGGCTTTGGGAAACTCATTTCTAGCCATTATTCAGAGATGAAAATTCAGCAGTAATACATGATTTGTTCATTCTTTTTCTCTGTTATATTCATTAATTGTTAATACTACACCATGTTCTCTACAAAAATTCATTTCCCTTTCTTGGTTCCTCTCTTTCTTATATGTCTGCATTAATAAATATATTTTAATAATTTCTATAACTTGTTTCCATAAAGGAAAAAGAATTTCAAAAAAGAAAAAACAGTTACTAAAGACAAAATATTAGTCAGCATAGATGCTTTATTATTTCTGTATAAAAACTTGAAAATTTAGATGATTTCTACAATCTTTAAATAAAATAAGCTATGTGTCATTAAAGCTACAACCTAATTGAGGAGGTCTAGCAATAAGCCAGATTTCAAGACGCAGAAAGTTAATTCACTTAATTATCATTCATTCATATAAATTCTTAAGTTGTTCTCCAAATATCACAATAACTGAACACTCTTAAAGTCTAATAAATTGTAAACTCCGCTTCCTTGCTATATGTTTATTTTTAAAGGAAGAGGATTCAAATTTTTTAAAAAATTGTAGAATGTAACATATCAAAGAAAATAAATTATAGTACAGAACTGAATAAATTCAGTTATAAAGAAATATAAATATTCAGTTGTAATAAATATGAAACAACCCTGAATCAAATTTAAGAACACTGAAGCCAGCACTTATGCCACAGAACGTGTACGACACTGAAGAAGCCTTTAATCACAGAGGTGAGGCGCCTGCGCTGTACTTATGGGCCTGTGTTTAGAGGTCAGGTTTCCCTAGTCCTGTGCTAGTGTACCCTAACCTCACCCTCCTTTATTCTGCTGTCCTTCATTCCATTTCTAACTGGAGAACACAGTTGAAGAGTTCCCATTTCCAAAACCTCTCGTCATTCCCCCGTCGTCCCTCGCTTCCTAAATCTCCTTGATAGAGTACCTTGAGATTTTTCATGAGATAAAAATCAGGAAAATGAAAATGGGGTCCAGACACAGAGACCCCTAGATTCTCACTGCATCAAAAAAGACCATGCAAAACTACCCAAACCAAGCTTGGCTGGCCCCTGCCCTCACGATTCTGATGAGGGCCGACTCTCAAAAGCAGTTGCGCGGGGAGCCAGACTTCTTCTTCTTCTTCTTCTTTTTTTAATGCCTGTTCCAATGTATACATATCTCTCGAATGTGAGTGAGAACACCCAGTCCCAGCTGATCTGGGTCTGGCTATGCACCCCAAAACGCGGGCAACGATCTTACAAGAAAGCGAGGGTCTTCAGTCTGGAGATGAACATCCTGACCCAGGACGTGCGGCCCCAGTCAATTGCTTATTGCTGCCAGACCCGGAGGGGGACAGGTGGTCATAGCCAAGGGTGGACACTCCTTATAAACAGGCTTCTTCTAGACTTAGACCGAGGAGTTTCTTGGTGAGGGTCCTTAGGAGTCCCAGTGAGATCGGGAGTCGGGCTTCAGCTCCTGCGCATTCTCTGCCTTTCTGTGCTCCCTGCCCCCCACCCCCCACCCCGCGTAAACGCCGAAGAAAGTTTTGCACAGAATGAGGCCCGCGTTGACGTAGGCATCGCCTCCCCTCTCCGCTGGATAGAAGCCCAGAGGGAGAGAGTGGGGGAGAGCGGAGGTAGGGATCGCTTGGATTCCCGCGGTGAGGGTCTGGGGGCGGGGCGGATCAAAGGCCAGCCGAGAGTCTTGGTCCTGGATCCACAAATACATCAGGCTTCTCCCTACTCCGTCAACCCCCTAAATCCCAATGAGGTCATAGCAATGAGACAGAATCAGATTAAGAGAGAGGGGGAGGAAGAGGACGACGACGAGGAAGAAGAGACCCAGACGGAAAGAGGCCATCAGACAAGGTCGCTGTTCCTGGCGACACAGCAACTGCGAGGAGCGTGGTGCTGAATTTCATCCACCGCCGGCTCTGCTTGGGGACCCAGAGATTCGCAGGAACACTTTGCGTTAACAAGAAAACAAAGGCGAGGAGCCGAGAGGGGGAAGAGGGAAGCTACTAGCAGTCCCCCTTGGATCTCCGGGAAGCAAAGCTCATCTCCTCGGCAAGGAAAGAGAAGGGAGCCTGAAAGGGTCTGGGAGGCTAAGGGGAGGAGCGGGGTTTCCCTGCGGAGACTGGGGACGCGGCAGGACTCTGGACAGCGCCTCGCTCGCGGGGCTCGGAGCTTCCTGGGATCCTCCACGTCTACGGCTCCTTCTTCAAAGCCCTGCTGCTGGTGTGCTCTCTTATCCTGGACTCTCACCACCGAACCCCAAACGATCCTTCCACGAGCCCTGTCTGAACGTGCCAGGGGGGTGGAGCAGCCCTTCTGCCTCTGCCCGGCCAGGGAAGAGGGTCTCTGTTTCTGGAAATCCAGTCCTGGTGGATAATGCTTCGCTGGTGAAGAAAGAAAAGTTTTGGGATCTGGTAGGGGGTGGAAGGGGGAAGGAGGATAGTGGAAGAAAGAAGGTGGATGATTGGTTTCCCTCTCTGATCTGGAAGGAATGATGACCGAGGAAGGATGTGCACCAGCGGCCAGATTATTGGGAGCCTCTTGGTGCTCTCCGTGCTGGAGATAGGGCTGGGGGTGTCCAGCGTGGCCGTGGGGGCGGTCAGCTTCAGCCTGGCCCTCCGAGAGCACAAGCCGCAGCTCGGAGACTCGTCCCCGGTATGGAGCGGGGTGTGTGTACGTTGAGCCATTTCACTCTCTCTTTACCTCTTTACGGTGATGGTCAGTGTGCGTGTATTAGTCACTCCCTCCCTGGGAAACGAAATCTTAAATCTCCTCTGGCTTGCATGTAGGTTCTTGATGGCCAGCTTTGCTTCTTTATGCTGTCTTTTATTTATTCTTTTTCCTATCTGGCTTTAAGACCAGACTGAATGGCTTTGTTTAAAGTTGGAGGGGTGGGGGGGAGTCCGTTTCTGCCGACATTCTGCAAAGGGCTGCTCAGTGTGCTGATTAGGGGGTCACACCTGTCAAGGGCAGACTTGCTTAGTCTTTTGTTCCATTTACAGGGAAAATGCAGATGGAAGAGTTACATCTTTTTCCTGTACTGTACCAGGGGATAACAGGGATAGTTATGCATTTATCTCTGGGCAACTGTGCCCAAGGTTCACCAAAGACAACACCATTATGACACAGAGAAATGTGTGCTTTGTGAAAGGGGGCCTATGGGTGCATTTCACTCCAGAAAACATTGCACTTAATGTTCCCTTGCTAGCTTTCTGAAACTTCACCTCAGAAGACTCTGAGTTCTAGACAAACAACAAATGGTAACATATGTAACAACTCTTGAGCTGGAGAAAAAAATCAGCATAAAGAGTACCTGACTGCTCAGAGGAACTGTCATAGTGATCTCTAGGTCAGATGGCAGACTCAACAAGCTTCTTTTTTATTAGGGTGAATCTCCAGGAAAGCCTGAGAGACCCATTCCACCCATTCCACCAAGGATCGATATAGTAACTCAGTACTATTCTTAGCATGAACCTAATTATGAACAACAACTTTTTCTTCCTTTGAGTTATAAAGCTGTCACACAGGACTGGGTCTGTAGCATGATCTTACTTTCCAAGATAATGTCATAAGAAGTTACTGTCACCAAGAAGCAGTAGTGTGTTTAACAATCATGGTTTATTTACTTAAGTTTTAAGTAACTAAAAGAAAATGATCATTTAGGAGTTCAAGAAAAATCATTCCAAAGTAAATCTTTTTTTCAGAGAGGCTCTAACATTCTTGAAACTGACAAAATTGTGCTTTGAATAATTAGTTTTTATGTTATTTTTTCCAGGTGAGTTAAATATTTTTAAATTGCAGAGCTTAAAAGAAAAAGTTCTAATTCAATTCTAACATTGAATTAATCCAAGAACGCTTGTTTTGAATTCAATAATAAGTTACTATCAACCTATCCAAATAATTACCTTGTTCGTTATGGAATTTTTGTCAGTGTATACATTAAATTTGTGTTTGAAAGGATAAAATACACATCTTAAATCTGATCATTCTTATTCTTATATGTGATAGTAATTATTTTGAGTTGAAGTTATTTATCTTGTTGTTTTGTTGCTGTTATGCAAGCAGAAACAAGACTTTAAAACATCCATTGAATAACTATCAAAATGAGCTGTAATGTTGGCATTTAGAATGGGGGTGAAGCGGAAGATGATTTTTTGATAGCTTAGGAGAAAAAGGCTCAAATACTTTCCAAATCAATCCCCTCTGAAATTTAATAAATTGAGTGAACAAACTTAGGTTGTCTCTAATAATATTAAAGTATTCAATTTATCTTTGAGAATTTTTGAAAATGGTTACATATCTTGGTATGATATAAGAAAAATAAATAATTTTTATCTCCCCTAAACTAGTTTATATTATCTAGATGAGTCTATGTATGTGTATGCATAAAAAATGAATCAGTTCATAGAATTTTGAATCAGCTCATGAAAAAAGCAACTAAATCAGTTATACCTATATAGTTATTATTATCAATAATTATTTCCATTTTTTAACTGGCTATTTAGAGTAAGCAAAATTCACCTGAGTTCCTGGGACAATAGTTTTGAATTCTATTGCCTAATTCAGTAAAATAAAACAATACATCTGAATGAATTCATTTGAAACTAGAATGCCCAAACAGTTGCTCTTTTTTTCATAAACTCATAAAAAATATCAAATTTGTGAAGAAGTAAATACCTGGTTGGGATCATTGTGTTTAGCAAATGATAGGATGGTTAAGTAAATTTTTAAAATTATTTTTGGAAAGTCATTTGTGATACAATCCAAACTGCTTCAATTTATTCAATGACGAATTCATACCACCAATATTTATAGAGGACTGAGCATGTGAAAAGCATATGACTATTTACTACAGAGATTGTAAAAAAAAAAAAAAAGATGGGTACATCACTAACTTTGTCAGGAAAGAGAAGTTAGAATGTGACCTCAGAAAGGTACAGGAGCAAAAAAGAGAAAAGTTGGAGTGGTCAAGGGAATATTTATGAAAGAAGAATTTTATCTTGATCTTGGAAGTTTATTGGGACTTAGGATTAATGCACCATAATTTTAATTAATGTAGCACAGTGTAATATTTGAAGTCAGACTACCCGGTTGCAAATTCTCGATCTATCACTTGCTAGCTGAGGGACTAGCTAAAGTTTCCTTATCTATAAAATAGAGTTGTTACAGGGCACAAATTAACTAGTTTGCCCTCCCCATTCATGGGAGATTGGTTTCAGAACTTCTGCAGATACCAAAATCTAAGGATGCACACATCCCTTCTATGAAATGGCATAGTATTTGCAAAAAACCTAGGCACATTTTCCCATATACCTTAAATCATCTCTAGATTATTTAAGATACCTAATACAATGTAAATGTTCAATATATTTGGACAACTATATAAATAGTTGTTCAAATATATTTTTTGGTATTTTTTTGTTGTTGTATTGTTACTGTGTTCAAATATTTTCCATCAGAGGCTGGTTGAATCCATGGATGCAAACCCATGGATACAAAGGACTGACTAATGCTCTTAGTAAGGTGGATGTCTTGTAGTAGGCACTGAGTAACTAGGAGCAGATATAATGCATGCACAGACTGGAAGTGGAAGGCATAAGAAATGAGAACTTTTCACCCAGCATGGATGAAGGCAAAGAACTGGGAAAGGATGGGTTGTGTTCTAGAAAAGTAGTCTCTTCTATTTTTCTGGGGCATAGGTATATGAGAGGAAGATAAGCGTAGAAAGAGTGATTAGGACCAGACCATAGGAGGTTGTGTGTCAGTCTGAGGCAATAGATTTATTTCCTTATGCTTTTAGTAATAATAATATCAATTCTTACTTCCCAAAGGTATTCTAGGAAGATGCAGAGGGAAGTTAAATAGAAAATTATTCATCTCTTAGTAAATCATGAATTAAAAATCTATATTATTTGTGAATACCAAATGAGATTTTTCAGTAATTAACCTGTAAAAACACACTCACCCTATAATCAGACTATGTTACTATTGGCGTTGAAGCTTTTTTCAACACAGTAATATCATTATTGCAAGATTTCTGAATGAAATGTAAAAGCCAATGGGTATAAAAGCTGCACTATGAAGGGATTACTTTTATAGAGAGAGACTGTAAAATTATAAGCTTTTGGTCTAGGACAAATGCACTAAGGTTTTAGGCAACTACTGTGTTTTGATTTTTTAGTCCTAAACATGCAAATACAAAATAGTTGGCTTAAAAATAAAGATAAGGGCTCAAAATGTATGAGATGGATGCTTACATAAATTATTTTCAGTCACTATTTTATAATCAGGCAGGGATGCTTCCTGGGATCAAAAATGTGGGCAATTGGAAGGGGAAAAAATGATTTAACTATAATTTCATACAGAAAGCTATAAATGAATTAATAACATTTTTGTTTCTTCTTGATTTATTTGTTTGAACTGATCACCAACAATGAAAACACAAAGTCAGAAGGCATAACTGTTAGATGAAAATTAATAAGCCACTGAGTAAGTTGCTTTGGAAGAGACATGGTCAAGAGAATATAATTAATGTAAAAGATTTATGAGCAGGGAGTTAAGCAAATAGGATTGTGTTATTAAGTTGCTGTGTTAAGTCACTTTTCTCAGCCCCCAGTGAACCATCTATAATGAGATTAGACTGATTTACTAGTATGCTGATTCATAAATCCATAAGAATTTTATTTTGTTGCTCTATGTTGGCATTTGGAAGTCTAGAGATTCAGATGGTAAAGTGCAAAACAAAGTTGATGCCGAGTCGTATAGTATATGCACCATGCTTTAATTCTATTTCTCTATATCTAATAATATCTATACATTTTATTTTATTAAAATAACTTTTCTAAACCTAGCTTTCCCACATGTAAAACACAGGATAATATTTTCAAATACTTAAAATTTTTCTTATCTAAAAAATTTAAAGTTTGAGTGATTTTATTGCTTATTTTTCTGAAACATATCTGATTTGTACAATATAACTTTATCTGGCTAATAAATCTAGTGTTTGCATGGGTGAAATTTATAGCATAATCAATGTACATACCTTTTCTGTAGACTCCTGATTCACCATGGCAACATCTCAGCCAGCTGTAAGATTTTGTTGCAATTCACCTTCATGCATTCTGATCCATTCCATAGCAACACACATGAGGTGCTGTATGTAAGTAATAGATGCTCCAAAGTATTTTTAATATTCAAACCTTTCAAATTCATTTAATGAAAATGAAACACAGCAATAAGATAAAATACATCTCCCAAACTGTTACTTCAAATGTACATAATTTGAAGCTAGTGGGTCTCTGACCAGATAATATACCATTTCTCTCCGGGTGAAAATACATAAGAGATTCATATTCTTTAACATAAGATTAAAACGTTGTCTATATCCTCAGAAAAATACAAATGTGTGTGTGTGTGTGTGTGTGTGTGTGTGTGTGTGTATGCTTAATTTACAATTAATTTTAATTATACAAGTAATTCATGAATGTATTATTTCAAAATGTTTTTAAAAATTAAAATTGAAGTCCCTTTACCTACTCAGCATCAAAATTAGCCACCATTATTTAGATTACTGACAATTATTAGGTAAGTTATTCAAGCCTAAATACTGGGGAAATATAGTGAGTGTTCAAGAAACCCTTTCATTTAGCAAAAGAGATATTAATACACATTCATTTCTGGGGTTAATTGATAATGGTATGATGGAAAAAATGATGAGTTTTGCCATTATGTGATGAAGTTTTCATAGTTATATTCTGTCCACATGTACGTGGTATATTTTAGAATGTCTATCCAAATTCCATGACAAAATCTACTATAGTTCTTATTCAAGGGTATAACTAGTATTGGATCTTAGAAACAGTAGGAGATAATTGATAATATTGCATTAGTCACCTTCTTGCTGACAGTTTGTCTGATAGAAACATGATCTGAATAAAGTCAAACTTCTTAATTTAGATATTGTTGCCTAAAATATTTGAGTTGCCTCTCTATATTGCCTTAATTATTGGCCAGATTATTCAATATGTACTTCCAATATAGCCAGGCAATTTAGTTTTTTACATACAGTTTTTTTGTGTATATCACTTGGTCTCCATGATGCACTTAATTTTATTGGTAGCTTTATTTAAGTTGAAATACCTATCTTTGGCCTCAATAAAAAATACAATAGATGTGATGTGTGTACATGCATGTGCACATACACACACATATACACAAAACCAATAATGGAGAAAACCCCAACAGTTTTATGTTCAAATGATGTTGGATCAGAAACATCATTTTTCTTGTGAAATAAACCAAATTTAATTTCACTACTGCATTTTAAAAGTTATATATCTATATATACATATATAAAATATATGTTATATATAAAAATTTAGTCCTTTTTATTCAAATGACATTTCTATACCTAAATAAGAACCCGGAGTTGGTCAAAATATTTTACTTTATTGTCTTAGCAATCTAGAGAAATTACTTGATGGCCACTCTGCAGATAGATGTTTCAACATTCCAAATAGACAATGCCTTAAATGACAGTATACAAAGATTCTCTTAAGCATATTTCTAAGAAAGAGAGAAGAAATTGTGTGACTACTGATGTACAAAGCCATGCAGTCCTTCCTACGATTGTAGATCTAATCTCTCTCTATATACATACACACACACACACACACACACACACACACACACACACACACACACACACACATATATGCACCATTCCAATTGATTGACAATCAGATTGGATTAGTATATTTCACTCAATATAAATGTAGCAGTGGATAAGTTATGTTCTTTCACTAAGTCAGTTTCCGTATTTGTAAAAGAAGGGAGATACCAGTCCCTATTTTATGGAGCTCTTATGAAGCTCAGAATAAAAAGCCTATAAAGCTGTTAGCTCTGAGTCTGGCAGGGAGTAAGAGCTGATGAGTTGAGCTGCCCTCTGCTGCCTTATGCCACTCCTTACCTTTTTAGGACCTAGAATCCACTAGTGATGCACTGGCCCTCGACATTTCCCCAATACCATTAATCAACCCTAGTATGACTCATTTTTTTGTTATTGCTGTTATGTGTAGTATGTGTCTAGTTAGCTTTTGATTCAATGGAGTTATATACATTAGAGCACTAAATATATATCAAAATATCTATATTAGAAAGGGCATATAAATATTTTAAACCGAATGAGGAAACTTAAAATACCTATTTTTTTGTTTTTATTTTAGAGCAGAAGAAAGAAGTAGAAACTCTATCTTACAGGTATTTGGTAATTAGATCAATTAGACAATTATGTAAATTAGATAAATCAAAGAGTGAAGATATAGTGACTACTGTTTTATGTCATGAAACAAAACCCTCAAAAAAATTTATATCTATGTAAGTACTTGTCAAAAGGTCAAAGTACAAGTACAAATGAACACCTCTATATAAAGGTACTTAATATCTTGGAAAGTATATGGTTTTGCTTGAACTGCCCGAGTACCCTTAGAAGAAATGTTTGTTACCTATTGTATTATTGACTCATTTGTATTATTAACAGATATATCAGTTAAATATTTTGATTTCAACAATAACTATTATACCCTTAATTAGTGCCCATGATTTTTTGGCACCAGTATTAAGACTGCTGAATACCAATTTTAAGTTCCATTAGTTCATAATCTGTTACTAAATATTGAAAAAATAATGTGGTAAAGGCAAAAATAAAATTCTAATGGTTAAATATATCAACTTGGGAGATAGGGCACCTTGATCTACTTACATCGTAGAAATAATACTAAACATTATTTATTAATAGTTAGCTAATGTCCAGATGTTTGCATGTGCATTATTATTTTTAATTTTAACAACTTTGTGAAGAATGTAGTGTTTTACAAAGTTTAGGTAGAAGAAAGAACTTACCTAGAGTCCACTGTTATTTATTCAGTTGAGTCAATATTTAAGGCCAGAAGAGTCTTATTTAAAAGAATGTACTTTTTCTATTGCATTTTGAGGAATTTTGCAAATTTTCTTTAAAAAGTCATTCATTTAGGCCTGACCTTATGATTTGTTCCCTATCTCTGAATATAAGAATCAGACCGGAAGACATAAAGACCAGATTCCAATCATCTATTTTATCCATTTATCTAAAAGATACTGGATTAGTCAATCAGTCAACAGCAAAGCCTCCTTGTTATTAGAACTGTGCAGTCTAAGATACTGGACCTGAATTGTTCCTGCTCTTAAGGCTTAAGCCTTAGCCCTAGAAAGAAAAAAAAAACTCAACTTGGAAGGCTGAGGCAGAAGGATCGCCGGAGCCCAGCAGGTCGAGGCTGCGGTGGCCGGGAGCGGCCACTGCACTCCAGTCTGTGCGACACAGTGAGACTCCAACTCAAAAAAAAAAAACAAAACTAAATTACACATCTCAAATTATGCTTAAATATTATGAGGACAAATCAAGAAGACACAGGACAACACATTTATCTCTCTAGTTAGTTAGCTAGTTAGTTTTTTTGCTACAGGGTCTCACTTTGTCACACAGGCTGAAGTGCAATGACATCATCATAATTCACTGCAACCTCAAACTCCTGACTTCAAGCAATTCTCCTTCCTTGACCTCCTGAGGACCTAGGACTACAGACACTTGTCATCACATCCAGCTAATTTATTTTAGAGATAGGGACTCACTATGTTGCTCAGGCTGGTCTCGAGCCCCTCACCTCATGCAATCCTCTTGTCTCAGTCTTCCAAAACCCTGGGGTTACAGGTGTGACCTCCCCCGCCCCGGCCTTGCCTAACAAATCTAAACAGAGTTTAAAGGGCTGTCGGTGAGGGGTCAAAGATGATTTCCTCATCAGAGAGAGTCTTTCATCTGGACCTCGGAAATCAGGCAGGTTTCCAGTGGGCAGAAGGAAGATGTGCTAAGCAAACCTTGACATGTGTAAAGTCATGGAAAAGAATGGAAAGGTGATAAAATAGAGTGCTTTTGTGACATTGAGGAGACTAGCCTTGTTATCACAGAGACATGTTCATGTAAAAACTGGTAAACAAAGTTCCACCTCATCTAAATTAGATGGTATTTGTTTTAAAAGAATCCTGAAGACTGACAAGACTCTGCTCTTGAGTCTCTGTTAGTTTTAGAGAGCTCTACCGGTATAATTCAGTGATCATGATTCCAGGGCAGTTGGGCCTAGGCACTGCTGTTTAATTTCAAGGCAAAATGCCAGCTTGGTCCCAAGAGAAACATTCTAGATCAGAAGAAAGATTCAAGGAAGGTTTCAAAATTGAGGAAAGTATAAATTTTCCATCATAAATCTAACCACATTTCAAGGGTCATTTCTGTTGATAGTGGGTTTGCAAATTCATAAATTCCTTGTGTTCAATTAATCTCACAGCTGACTAACATACACGAATAGGAACTTGTACAATTCTTTGCAGGTATCAACATAACAAAGAAATGGAAATAGGTTTGGGAGCAATTAAGACTTGGATTTAAACTCTAGCTCTAGCATTTTCCATTTTATGCTTGAGTAAGCTACATTATCTCATTGAGTGATCAGTTAATTCATTTGAAAATAGCAATACTCATGGGGTTATTCTAAAAATTAAATGTAATATTTATACAAAAGTATTCAATATACATGTCAGGTATTTAATAACCGTGTCTGATCCTCAACAATGACTGCAGGCTTTTGTCATTTCTTTTTCTGGAAAACCCATATTCTGTGAGTTGTTTCTATTTGTGAATTATAGTAATATTTTATTTTTATATATTTCTGAAGGGAATCTTATTATAAGAGCATTGATGGAATGAATTGACGTTGGACTCTAGGCTTGCTAACATTTAGGTACTATCCTTTCTTAGAAAGTGGTTACTCTTTGGACATTGGTAATTGTGAGCATGTTTTGGATTACTAGAAATAATTGTTTTAGGTCAATATTGAAACAAGGAGAGATAATTTTTGTTTATCCTGCCAAATAGAGATGTTAGTTTGGTTTTCTCATTATTTTTGACTGAGCTTTTGAAGTTTGTAGTTCATTCTTTACTTGCCCCTGCCTATTATATTTCTATAGGGATTATTATGAAGAGTTAAAATTATAATGATAACATTAACAGTAGCATCAATGGCAGCTTACGTTTACAATATACCACGTTGCCTAAGAACTCCAACTGCTTTCATTATGCCACTTAACTCAATAGACAAATTTATTCACTTAAGGGATGAGACCTTAAAGAATTTAGGATTTAAAATATGAAATCCATAACAGGAGTAGGATAAAAAGCAAAATCACTTAAAGAAGGCAGTATGTGCCGGAGCCAGGGGTATGACCACACATGGGCATAGGACAGGTAGAAAGAGAAGCAACTCCTAGGAAAAAGTTGGTAATTGTTATTGATATACAATATGAGCTGCATTTTGGCTGCTAGTACCCTGATTTGGGGGCAAGTTCATAACACTGTACCTCTCTGTGCAGCTGCAGTGTATTTCCATAACTGGCTAGTTTTCAAAAACGATCATGTAAATTGGATGGACATTCATCTGTTGTGTTGGCAGTACTTGGGAAGAGCATAACTTTCATTCTCTAATCCCCTAGGGTCACTGTCTAGTTTCAAACTCAGTAGGATCAGGTCACAAATCAGACTCAAAGCTGGCATGCACCCAAGGGAATAAATATGTTTTCTTTCCCCTTCACTAAATCCGTCATCTGTTCTTTAAACTCTGTTAGAGTTTCCACATGTATCAAGTTGTGAGGATCATATTTGAATGCTGTCCTACCACATTACACTATCTACATTCATTTTACTCATATGTGACATGAAGGAAACTTAAACATAAAAAATAAGTTAAAATATGCAAATTTGGATCATCTACATTAATACATAAACATTAAGTTACATATAAATATACTTACTAAATTGTTATTATCAACTTTATCATGCAGAGGCCCTGTATAATGTATATAAAAAGGTCAAATCTACCTTAATAAATAGAATATTGTTGATAGCATTATCTATACTTGAATGCTCAATATCAATCACATTCCTTTTACTTCCCTGTAGAAGTCATCATTATTTTAAATGTTTATATGTATTTAATTTTGAGATTCATTCATTTATTACATTTGACTAAAGTAACAAAAATTTGGATTGGAAGGATAAATTCTTCTAATTTTGTTATTGCTATCTATGAGATGGGTTTTCTTTCATTTTAAGGATTAATGTGAATAATGACTATAACTAAGCTTTATTGAGACAATTGACTTTCAAATATACTGAAAATTCAAAGTTCCTCTTATCTAAAATTCACAAGTTTATTTATAATTTGTCTTGTAACAAATGAAGCAGAAACAGCTCTAACATCAAAAAGCCATATTTACTTACCATGTTCAAAATATTCAAGAGATTATTTTGTTAAAAAAAACTATCACAAAAGGTTGAAACAGAACACAATGCATAATGCATTTAAAATAAGTATTCATTACAAGAACTTTGAGGGGGAGATGTGAATAAATAACTGATGAGAATTAAGACTGATTCGTTCTGTATACTGAGGGATTTGGATCCTGGGCCATTTAAAAGTTTCTGAGTTTTTTTAGACTTGGATTTATTTAGAAGTGTTTGCATGCCTATTAGCTACATGCTACATCTGATGAGTTCTTCTGAAATTTATTCTTCTGTTCATCTTTCCTTCAGTTACTTATGGTTTCTGAAAAGGTTTCTGTCACTACTCATGCATCCACATTTCACACTATGTGGTCATTCTTTCCATCTTTCCCTTTGGTGCTTTGGTTTAATTTCTGTATTTACTGTGGCTCCTTCACATCTCACCTGGTCTGCTAAGCCACCAAAATGGCCTAGTGCTCATGGCGGACAGCTTATCACATCAACATGTCTGTTGTACATTTTATCATCTTGGTATTCATTTTTTGTGTAATTGGCTATACTTGTGACAGGTCATGTCACTGTTGCTAAAGATGTATATATACCTCTTTCCAGTTAAACTGATTGTGACATTTTCTGTAGCAGAAAAAACATGGTGTGTGAATCTATATGGTTTACTTTATTTCAGTGCTTCATCCTAGGGTAGAAAGTAAGAAATTAGTTTGGGTTTAAGGGAAAAAAGAATTAGCAGGGTTTTCTATAGACTAGGGAAAGAAAGAAATATAAATAGGAAGGGGGCAAAGTCGCTTCTTTTAAAGATGAACACCACACTAAAATGCAGAAGAATCGAGAGAGGGGAAAGCTAAAAGTCAAGGCCATCGAGGAGATCTGTGACCTCAAAAAAGGTAGAGAAGGCTCAAGGACCTGTATTGTGTGATAGCACAGCTCGGGGCTCAGGATCCTGCTCCCCCCAAATTGGGCTTATTTAGATGGGGCCAAGTCAATGCTGAAGTGAGTGGCTATGACACTGATGACTTGATGTGTCTGACTACCATGGTTCACACTTAATTGGAAAGAGACAAGAAGAGGAATAACAGCATGGTGTGCTGTGACACCATGAATGCCAGGAGGACAGGTGCCTATTGTCATTCTCATGAGCTCATTCTCCTCAGTTCTCTTTTCTATTTGATTTAGTAAACAAATATTGATTCCACAGCTACCATATTCTATTTCTGAGTTAGGTCCTGAACATCTAGCAGTGAATAAATTAATCATGATCCTTGATCTCCTGATGCTTAATTTAAAAAAAAAAAAACACATCCATTGTTTTGTTAAACTCTAGTGTGTCCACGTGGCTCTTTGAGTTATGGCTGCCACGTTTCCTAGCTTTGACCTTCTCCCATAACTTGGGGAGGTGAATCTGTCTTTCTCTCTTTCTCCCTCTCTCACTAATTTACTTTTTTTTTTTGAGTTGGAGTCTCACTCTGTCAGCTGGAGTACAGTGGCCACCAGAGTGCAGTGGCACTCTCATGGCCACTGCGCCCTCGACCTGCTGGGTTCAGGTGATCCTTCCACCTCAGCCTTTCAAGTAGCTAGAACTACAGGTGCATGCCACCATACCTAGCTAATTTTTGGATTTATTGTAGAGAAGAGGTCTTGCCAAGTTGCCCAGGCTGGTCTTGAAACCCAGAGCTCAGGCAATTCTCTTGTCTCTACTACCAAAGTGCTGGAATTACAAGTGTGAGCCACTGCATCTGGCTCTAATTTACTTTTTAAATAAACTATATTTTTCAATCTAAAAAAAGAATATAGATGATAAATATATACTGCACTAATTAAAATTACAGGTGTTGCCATGTTAAACAGGAAATATATACACTTATGACAAATGTAAAAGAACTTTATTAACAATGGGGAAAATCAAGAAAAGCATCTTTTAGGAAGCAATATTCTCAAAAGATTGATGAGACATTACTCAGATATAAAGGGAGAAGAGCAGCCTTGGTATAGATCCTGAGATAAGAGTATGTTGTGTTCAAGGCACTGAATGAAGACCAGGGTGACTGGAATATGGCAAGTGGGGAGGAGGAATTTGAAGGCAATGGAGGAGGTAGAGAGGCAATTTCAAACTTTATATAAATGCTAAAATATTTTTATTTTCCACTAATTATAATAGGAGCCATTGAAAGTTTTTAAGCAGGGAAGGCACAAGGTTATATTTGCATTTTAAGGAGATCATTCTGGGCTGCAGTTTAAAAAAACATATTGAAATCAGACAAGAAGTCACACGTCTAGTTAAGAGGCTACTAGGATGTGTGACACAGTGGTTACTGGAATGAGAGTCGAGATGGTAAAAATAGAGGAAGCACAGATATTCACTTGACAAAACTTTGTGCTTAAATTTTATGTCGCTATAGAGGGAAGCATTAAAAATGGCTCCCAGATTTTGAATTAAAGCGACTAATGGGACGCATTTTTAATTTACTCTTTTGGGAAGTAGATAATTAGAAAACTGAAAATCTCATGAGTTTGTATGAGTGTGTGTGTGTGTGTGTGTGTGTGTGTGTGTGTGTGTGTGTGTGTTTGTGTGTGGTTTGGATGGGAGGAGATCAAGAATCTATTTATGAACTGTAAAGTTAGAGGTTCCTGTGAGATATGAAAATGAAGAGATGCTGTGGATTGTTAGATGTGTCTACAGTTCAGAAGAAAGAGCTATGCAAGACATTTCCATGTGGGAGTAATCTGTAAATACAGAGTATTTACAGCCACATGTTTTGTTGAGACCACCTCTAACAAAGCCTTTAGTTAGTATAATATTCAGAGGCTGAATAGTGATGAGGAGCAAGAAAAGAGACTAAGAAGTCTGGGCAGAGAACCATGGTAAGGACCAGGAGAGCGTAGTGTCAGAGAAGCCCAAAGGAGTGACTTGCCTTGTAAGATGAGGACTGAAATGTGGTGGTCATTGTTTACTTTAGCAAAAGAAGTTGAAGGAAAGCAATGGGAGTATAAACCAAGCTAAAGTGTGCAAAAGAAAGAAAGAGAAATAAGAATCTAAAATACTAAGAAGATTAATAGTGAGGGGAGACATCTCTGGGTTGCAATAGGACAATAGATGTAAAAGGATTTGGAGTCAAGGGAAATTTGTTGTTGTTGTTGTTGCTGTTGTTTTTGTTTTTGTTTTTGTTTGAGTTGGAGTCACACTCTGTCACCCAGGCTGGAGTGCAGTGGCATACTCACTGCCACCCAGTATCTACCAACTGGGCTTCGGCAATTGTTCTGCCTCAGCCTTCCAAGCAGCAGGAGCTACAAGCGCATGCTACCATGCCTGGCTAATTTTTTATATATTGTAGAGATGAGGTCTTGCCAAGTTGCCTGGGCTGGGGAAGTTTTCACTTTTAAGAGAGATTCTGGAACACTTTTGCATGCCAACATGGATAATGGAATAGAAAGGGAGAAAATAAATATGCAGAGAGAAAAAAATCTTTGAGCAGGTGAAGAGTAATTGGATTTAGTAAGTGGGATTTATTTGTCGATAAGTTTATTTTTGTTTATTGTAAAAAAAAAGAGAGAGAATGAGACAAATGCAAGTGAATATGCAGAGAGTTTGGCACCTTTAAAGGCCAGTGGTGAGACGAGTCTCAAACAGTTTTTGTGTAGTCTGAAACTCTAGCAGTCAACCGCTTAAGGTAAGGAAGAGATAGAATTCTAATGCAGGCACACTGGAAACATCAATAAAATGTTTTTTCTTCCTATTGGATGAAAACTCTAATTAAGTCACATAATATAACCTGGATAGAAACTTAAAAATAATTTATTCTAAATCCATTATTTTACAGATAAGTAAGCTGAAACTGAGAATTAGTATAGCTGGCTAGCTATAGAACCAGGACCAGAGTTCAAATTACCTAATTTTTGTTCAAACACTATCTCCACAGATTCCTCAAAATCTTAAGTATTCTTAAAAGAAGCTCTTCCCAAAAAGGAAAATGCAGTATATGGCAACTGCCCAAACTGACCAGAATAATCCCAAATTACTGGCATTGCTAAACTATGATGTACATATAATAAGTATGTTAACAGATTTTAGGGGTTTCTACCTATTTGAAGGTTTCAAAGAAATGGCTATCTATCCAAATTTTGACATGCCCTCCATGTTTTTCCAGACTAAGTGGGAAATGAAAGTTAATTTTTAGAAGTTAGCTAATATTTTCCAAACCACAAGGGCTATTAACAAATTTAAGTAAGTAAGAGAATTGCCTTCAAGAAAATTTTAAAGATAGATACCAAAGCTCATTTATCAAGCAGTGAACATTCAAAAATTCAGACTGGAACTGGCAAAGTCTTGTAGCTATGAATCACTGAGTGTTTTCTTTTTGATTAAAATACATAGGAATCAGAATTAACAGATTTACTACACCATTTGCCTGGAGTACTTAGAAAAAAAATTCATATACACATGTATGTATATTTATTTGCATATTTATATATGTAAATGCAATTATATATTCAATTTATATTTTTTAAAAGTTAATCTTTTTTATGCATTTATTTTTTTACCATGGATATAGCAGAGTGTATTTATAAGTTATAGAATGTACTAAGTTTTCTAATATGAAGTTAAGACACTAAAATATCATTTTAAAAGATAAGCAATATTCACTACCTTTATACTTATTTACTTCTAATTAAAATATTTTCTCAAAGGAACAGCTATTTTGGAGGAAATTTAACTCATGAATTTGCTAATGTCTTTTCAGCTCTAGCCAATATATATCATCAACCATCTTAGATTCTCAGACTTCAAAAGTCTTTTAAAAAGAGACACAATGACCGGGCACGGTGGCCCAAGCCTGTAATCCCAGCACTTTGGGAGGCTGAGGTGAGAGGATTGTCTGAGCCCACGGGTTTGAGACCAGACTGGGCAACTTGGTAAGACCTCATCTCTAACATAACTAAAAAAAAGAAAGAAAAAGAAAAGATAACAATTAGCAAGGCATGGTGGCGCATGCCTATAGTTCCAGCTACTTGGAAAGCTTAGGTGGAAGGATTGCCTGAGCCCAGCAGGTCAAGGCTTCAATGGCTGTGAGCATGTCACTGCACTCCAATCTGGGCAACAGAATGAGACTCAAACTCAAAAAAAAAAAAAAAAAAAGAGGGAGAGAGTCACATGTGTTACAAAATATTAAGATGAAAGTATCCACTGCAATAAAAGATGATAGTATACAATATCTTTTGCAGGTAGATAGAAAACTGCCTCTGAAGCTCTCACATAATGCAATTAGCGAATTTAGGAAAGCATTGTATCTCTTGAGTGATAAGATATTTGGGAGGAATTTTTGTTTCCCCTTAACTTGTGGCCATCACTAAAATTGCACATCATCTAGATTAGCACAAGCAAGTACAGCAGCCAATAGCCACATGTAGCCATTGAGCGCTTGAAATGTGGCTCATCTGAATTTACATGTGCTGTTAGTGTGTAATACACACTGGATTTCAGAAACTGAGTATTGGAAAAAACGTGAAATATCTCGAGTTTCTTATGCTGCTTACATGGGAGTATGATAATACTCTTTATATGTTGGGTTAAATAAAATATTATTAAAATTAATTTTACCTTTTTATCATTTGATGTGACTACTAGAGAGTGTAGTTTTATATGTGGTTCGTATTTATGGCTTACATTAGATTCCTATTGCACAGTTTTTGTCTGGATACAGTTTTTATCAAAAGAAGTTATTTCTGGTCCAGAAACTCTTCATGCTTTGTTTTGCTAAGATATTAACTGTAGGAGAAGAAAACTTTTATGTCAACTAAAATTATTAGTGAGCTGAAAAGTCAGAATTGGCATAGTTAGTTGGTAGAAACAACAGAAACAGCTGAGTGTTACAGTACAGCATTTCTCAAATGGATACCTAAGTTACCTGCTCCCATGACCCAGGCCTTTTAAACTTTTTAAAATAGTAAAACCAAAGTCTCTGTGTGACTTTTTATTTAAGGGATTTCAAGTACCATCAGCAAGTACTAAAGGTGTCCAGGGTGAAGGGAGACATTTCCCTCACCTCTCCCAGTGACCTGCAGTTCATTCATTCATTCATCCATTTACAAATATTCACTGAAATTTTTACATGTGCCAGGTCCCATGTTATTGATACAAATTTAAGATTATTTTTAAATAGCACCTGACTGGGGAAAGTTTAAAATCTTTTGGAATGACAGAACATAATTAATTATTACCAAAAAATATGATCAGTACATCTATTAAAATAAACATCGATACAATGTATTTTATTATGTTCTAACTAGCACTGAGAAGAAAGGTTGAAGAAGGCATCATAAAGTTAATGTTTACACTAAATCTTATGTTCAAGAAGGAATTTTTCACATGAAGTAAGCATTTACTAACACCCATCATATACCACAGTCAAGGCTAAACACTTTCACACGAGTTGCCCCTTTAATACCATAATCGTAAGATATTACCATTAGTCTCCTTATTCTTTTTTTGTAATTATTTTAGACTCAGAAGGTACACATGTGTATTTATTCATACTTATAAAAGAAATGGAGAGTATCATTTTATTATAAATAATATGTTTAGTGTCAGAAAGTTGTGTTTTATGGCATGGCATACTGGAAAAATATCTGCTAAAAATAAATAGGAAAATAGATTCGTGATCAGAGAATGTCAGAGCAAGACTCTCATCTTAGTTCCACCCAATCCAGCTTTCTCCCTTTTAAAGATGAAGCACAGTGAATTAACTGAGCTACTTAAAGCAAACAAAAAAATAAAAAACAATTGGCAAATGAAGATGGAGTAGCCATCTATGGGGTTCTGTTCTGAAGTGCAAGCCAATTTTTTAACAGCACATGGCCTTACATGGCCTTAGCTAGTTGGTTGGCAAGCTCTTGGTCCATGACTACAGAAAACAATTCCATCAAAAACTGCACTCTCATAACAACACATTTTAAATCCTTTTAATGATTGACTGCAAGTTTCAGCTTATTTGTACAAGATTCCTCTTTGTATTTTAGTAGGGTTACAATTATAATACTATTGACTTGTTTATCATGTAATTTTCCCTTTTTAAAACTTCTAATTTTTTTTTACCTGCTTTCTTTCATTTCCTAAATATTTATTCCTTTAACAGGACTGATCGCATCAAGATAGTTTTGGTAATACAAAACTTTAAAACATACAAGACCCTAGAGCTTTCCGGTGAATTCATTTGACAAATAATTATTGGGTTAAATTTGAGTGAAGCACTTTCTTGAGAACTTGAAGATAGATAATACACTGGGCTCTGAATCCAAGGCTTTATAGCTGATCAAGGAAATATACATGCAAATAATAATAGATAATGATCATTTGGGTTTTTTCTAAATTATTTATATCTATTGTGCTATTTAATAGTTACAGTTATTTGATGAGGTATGTACTCTCATGCATCAGGTTAAAGAGAAAGCTGGAAAAATAATTCAAGTAAATTTCGGAAAGCCACACAGCTAGAGAATGGCACAGCCATGATTTAAACTCAGTCAGTATGACTCCATAGTAGTCACTGTTTATCATTAAGCTATGCTGTCTCCTAATAAATCCACATAACTATAGTTTAGTACATAATGGACTGTATATGCAAATCTTGTGGATGCACAAAAGAAGGTGAAGAGCAAGATGCATGACTTCATGAAAGAAATGGCTTTGCTGGCAAGCATGGATAAATGAAGCAGCAGGGTTTGATGAACGGTGATGAGAGAAAGGCATTCCAGGGTAGTAGAGGGAGGGCCCAAGAGAGTTTGAAACAGCAAAGAGAATGTTGGTTTCCGAGCACAGAATGTACAGAAAGAAGAGAGTCCAAAGAAGTAAGCTTGGACTCACTGTGAGGAACTTGAGGACTGTACTGTGGGATTTGAATTACACACATCTTTAGAAAGGAACGGGTACTAAGTATATTTTAAAGGTTTTGAAGATAGGAGTGACAGGAAACTATTTAAAGAATAATCACCTAGGCAGTAGTGTGAAATTAAAACAAGGGGACTATATACATCTTTAATATTAATATTTAGACTCAGAATGAAGGAGGCCAGGCGTGGTGCTCACACCTGTTATCCTAACACTTTGGGAGGCTTAGATGAGAGGATTGCTTGAACCCATGAGTTCGAGACCAGCCTGAGCATCATAGTGAGACCTTATCTCTACAAAAAAAATCAAAAAATTAGTTGGGCATTGTGGTGTGTACCTGTAGTTCCAGCTACTCAGGAGGTTGAAGTGGAAAAGTTGCCTGAGCCCAGGAGGTCAAGACTCTGGTGAAGCTGAACATACCCTGCTCTCCAACCTGGGAGACAGAGTAAGACACCAACTCAAAAAATTAAAATAAAATAATGAAGGGAACAGCAGTAGGAACGGAAATACAAAGAGCACATTTGAGAAACTTCATGGAGTCTGGTTCAAAAAGACTTAATGACAGGCAGGCTTTGAAAAATATGGGTGAAAGACATTGGCAATTAAAGTTGACTTTCTGCCTGGGTTAGAGAGAATAAGAGAGTGTAGTGAGATCACAAAAACAAAAATGTAGGCAGGTTTTGGAAGGGGTGAAAACATGAAATAAGTTTAAACAAGTTGTGCCTCTAATTCATTTATTCATGAAATTTTCATGCATCAATTATGCATCAGACATTGTATGACATACAATGCAATAAAAAACAAGAAGATAAGGTCCCTGTCTTTTTTTAAAATTTTTAAATTTTTTTTTTGAGTTGGAGTCTCACTCTGTCACCCACGAGTGCAGTGGCTGCTCCCGGCCACCGCAGCCTCGACCTGCTGGGCTCCGGCAATCCTTCCACCTCAGCCTTCTAAGTAGCCAGAATTACAGGCATGCGCTATCACACCCGCTTCATTTTTAGATTTATTGTAGAGATGAGGTCTCGCTGCCCAGGTGGGTCTCGAACCCGCGGGCTTGGGCAATCCACTCACCTCAGCCTCCCAAAGGCGCGGGACTACAGGCTGAGTCACCGAGCCCTGCTGTTCCCTGTCTTTAAGACACATATTGTTTATGGGGTTGAGTAAGGGGGAAGACAACCATTAAACATAATTATACAAATAAGTATTTAATTACAATTCTGCAACGAAAATAGTGAGGGTGCCATAAGGGCTTAAAACAAAAACTCAGTTCAGAAAGTTAATGAAGTCTTCCAGGAAGAAGTAACATTTAGGCAGCAAGTTGAGTTGTTAATAGAAGTCATCCAGTTTAAAAAAATATATAGGATATTTGAGGCAAAGAAAACAGCATATGTATGTCCTTGTGATGGGAAGGAATTTGATAAGTTTCAAGAAGTTAAAGGAGAAATAGTAAAGACTGAGGCTGGAGAAGGCAGATCAGGAAACATTTTATAGGTCATGTAAAGATTTGGGGTTTTTTGTTAAAGTCAATGTGATAACATTGAAAGACATTTAAACATGGAAGTAACAAGTTCAAAAAGAGTGGATTTGATGAAAGCAAGGAGAGTACAATTTGAAAGCTTTTGCTGTAACACTGATGAAAGATGATAGTGGTTTGGAATAAAGTTGAAGCAATGGAATTTAAAAGAAGCAGATACATTTTAGATATGTTCTGGAAACCAAAAGAACAATACTGTGTGGTTGACTGAATATGGTACAAGAAGTTATGAAGGAGGTATCAGCAGGAGTCCCATATGTCAAGGATAATAACTGAGTGAATGTTTGTGCTATTTTCAGAAGCAAAAAAAAATATTGGAGGAGGAAAATATTTTCAAAGGAAGATGACAGTGATTAGGACAATATGAGGGTAAAGCATTTTTGTGAGTCTTCCCAGTGCCTGATTCTTCCAATTGGCTTTGTTCTTAGTTTTCACATGGTGGCATTCAGCAGTTCTGGAGTCATATCATTACTGTACTCAGGGCCAGTAGAAAAGGAAGTCTACTTTTCTGACTTAATTAAACGAAGTTTCTAGAAAGTATTCTCTGATTGGCCTTAATTGTGTCATTTATTCATATCTAAAGCAATTACTGTGATCGGGAAGACAGAGGATCCTATTTCATTAAACCTGGTTCATAGGACTCTGGTAGATGAGAGCTCATGACTGAGAATGGGCAATAAGATGGTGTCCTCAGCAGAAAAATAAAGTGTACTTGCCACTAGATGGATAAATATTTAACAACAAAATAGACCGGACTCAGTGGCTCAAGCCTGTAATCTCAGCACTTCAGGAGGCCGAAGTGAGTGGATTGCCTGAGTCCACAGGTTCAAGACCAGCCTGGGCAACTTGGTGAAGTGAGACATCATCTCTCCAATAAATCAAAACTTAGCCAGGCGTGGTAGCATGCACCTATAGTTTAGTTCCGGCTACTTGAAAGGCTGAGGCGAAAGGATCGCCAGAGCTCAGCAAGTCAACTCAGGGTGGCTGTGAGTGTGCCGCTGCACTCCAGCCTGGGTGACAGAGTGAGACTCCAACTCAAAAAAAAACCACCAAAAAAACAGCAAAATAACTGCTTTGTGTCACCACCCACTATAATTAATACTATCAAAGTCGATAAAGAGAAGACAAAGATGCATTGGTTTGAAATATGGGCAAGAGCATGGTTGTGAAAAAGACAGTTGGGATTCTGTTTCTGAGTTCAGACAGAGGTCAGTGCCTGGTATGCAGATGTGAAAAGTTGTTGGAAGAGAAGTAATAGCTAAAGCTACAGAGAGCACAGAATGAGAAAAGCAAAATGATCCTTGAGTAATATCAGCTTAAAGGATGAATTGGGAAAGGATTCAATAAAAGAGGTTGAGGAATGATGGGGAAAAGGCAGGACAATCAGGAGAGTGCCATGAAATTCAATAAGGAGAATATTTCAAAAGTAAGAGAATGGTCAATAGGGTGTTATTGGCAATCTTTGAAAGACAAATATAAATCTATATTAATTACTTTATTCAACAAATAATTACTGAGAACCTATTGATTGTTAAGTACTATAACCATGGACTTCACACATTAAAGTAAGTGCCATCTGAAGTCAATGAGCTTGCTAAATATTCCCAGTGTGAGTAGGGTGATGGTGGCAATTATAAAGTTGAATTAAAAGTGTCTCCTCCTTAAAGAACTGTAAGGCCTGGTAACACATATAATAAACATAGAAATAACTGTAATATGCGTCAAAATGTAATAGAGCCCATAAAAAGTGTATTCGAAAAGGATAATTTGAGATGACTCTTGGAGAATAAGTAAAAATAAAAATAAAATTTTCCAAAAAGAAAAGCTAAGTGAACAAAGACGATAAACTGAGAGAGTACGGAATTATGTGAAGCCATTTTGGCTGCAGAATATCAGCAGGAGATTAGTTGGCAAATTGGGTTGGAACCATCCATCTGCACCCTGATGCCAGGCCAGGAAGTCCAGAGAGCCACTAAGAAAAAAGAAAATTGAAAGAAGGAATGAGGTGTTAAAAATCATGCTTAGAATGATATTGATGAAACAGAAGGCAAGGTGACTGTCTTAAAAGATCTTAAATGATCTAGGTGAAGCCCTCAATGAAATAAGAAGCTCATTGTAAATGTATAATGAATGGCACACAGTAATTAATTTGGTGGAATTGATATGGGAAGAAGGGGAAAAGCAGTAATGCCTTTGATTGAGAGAACAGTAGTAAGAGTGATGGACCTAGGAAGGTGATTAGTGGAAACAGGATTGAGACTCACTTTGTGAGTCTGAGGCCTACAATATAAGTGTGGATCTCTTTCTTTGACTGGCGTGCATCTGGCTATGGGCACACTGAATTGCAAAATGATTGTAGGCTGAGCTAAAAATAGACAAGATTATGAGGACCAACATCCTGTGTTTTTCTCCATGCTCTTATAGCACGGACTCACTTTAGACATAATATTTTGCTTTGAAATATTACATTCAGAGGCAAGTATTATTGATAACACTTAGAAGACTTCCCTTGTACCTAATAGAAATGAATATATTTTGTAATTATTTTCCAGAAGGCAGTCTGCTTCAAGCCTTAAAATCTTGCTAATTGCAGCTTAGTGTATTAGGGCCTGAGGTTGAAAAGAATAATGAATCTCAAATCCCTGGTTGTATATTGATGGTATGTGGGAAAACCTTCCTCCATGGATGACAGAACATGAGCATTTGGAAGCTCCACATACATATAGCTTCAGCACAAGGGAAGATTATGTGAATGAGAAGAAAATTTTAAAAATGTATAAAATATTTCTTATAATTCTATCATTAATTCAGATACTGGTGTGTAGCCATCAGATGCTCAAAACATTATATAATTCTAATAATTGTTATTGATAGCTCCATTTGTTTATGACTTTTTAGAAATTAGAAAGATACCCAAAATATCATATGCATGATCTCATTAATACAACAGCACTGTAAGATAAGTTTTAGCATACTTGCAGTAATATGTTCATGTAACAGATAAGAAAGTTAAGATGCAGAGGATTTAAACGGCTACTGTCAGTTCCACTTCCATGTGGCACAGCCAGATTCAAAGTTCATGTCTGCCTGACTCCAAAGTCTATACTCAAGCATTGTGAAATAACTTCATCAGTTTCTTTGAAGCCCTGAAATTAAAGAGCAGTACTGGTTCTATATTTCAAAACTTTGTAGAGAGTACCTGTCATTTAATCGTTCACCAGTGTGAAAAGTATCCTGGACATAAATATGGCTGCTCTAGAGTTTCAGAAACTAGCATCTCAACATGAAAACTATCGCAGATACCTTTCTCCCACCTGTAATAGCATTCTGCTAGCGGGTATGCAACCATCACACTATCCATCTTGTCAAAGGAAAGGGATTATTTTCTCTTCCAGTATTTTTCTTTCTTCTTCACATATTTTAACAGAAAAACAATGCAACCTCCTGATTCTCCACTCAAATAAATAAATAAAATACAACTGACCATGATATTCTTTTTTTCTAATCAGATAGTTTTAAAAAAAATTTTTTTCTCCAGAAATCAGGGCAAAACTTTGCATGCATTACATGTTAAACCATTCCTCTTAACTTAGTCCAAGTATTAGAGTTACTCCTCATAGACACCTACACTCTTCAAGGAAATGAGCATAGAAAATTGTGACCTTTAAAACAAATATTTTAGAAAACAATAGGTAATTGTTCCTTCTTCAGAGATTCTAAAACTGTATTTTTGGTATGAACTATACAAGACTCACTTTATTTCTGAAGAGATGAATTTTTTTATTGAGTTATATAATGGGTGGCACTTGTTTATAGACTTTTAAACATTATAGTTTTCATATATTTAATATCTGCTCAGTAGTAGAAAATGGCCCAGAATAGACAAATAACACCAGAAGGCTACTGCTTAAAAGTATTCACAACCCCACAACTTTTCACCAGCTTAAGATTGATGTGTTAAGAAGTTTTTCTGAGATAAAAATATCTGTAAGGAGGATATGAATCAGACATGATGATTAGAAACATCAACTATTTAGAAATTTGCTAGAAAGAAAGAAATCCTTTCCTGACTAAAAAAAAGTCTTGCCAAGTTATTTATTTGCTTTTCAGGCAATGTTGTCGCGGACACTTTTCTTTTTTAACTTTATTTTTAATTGACAAATAAAATTGTCTGTATTTATGAGGTACAATGTGATGTTTTAATATATGCTTACCATTGTAGATAATTAAATCATGTTAACATATCCATCACTTTGCATACTTATCTTTGTGTGTGTGATGAATATATAAAATCAACTCTTTTAGAGGAGTGGAAGATGTTGCTGACACTTTTCTTAGAGAAAGAAAGGGAAAAACAATAGAACATTTAGGAGAGCATGATCATGAAAATGGCTGAGAAGTCAGGGAATGATCATCCTAAAGAAGAGAAGACATAGGGTTAAGGATGAACTTGTTTTAAAATGTGGAGATGGGTATGTACCATTTCTGACACACACATTATTTTGTTAAACTCTGGTGTGTCCAAGTGGCTCTTTGAGCTATGGCTGCCATGTTTCCTAGCTTTGGTCCCCTTTCCTACCTTGGGGAGGTAAATCTCCTCTCTCTTCTCTCTCTAACTTACTTTCTAAATAAATTATAGTTTTCAATCAAAAAAAAGTTTTCTAAAAGTCTTATTTACTCAAAGATGAAAAAGACTGCTTCTGTTAATGGAAGATATATATCTTAAACTATGAAAGCTCTTGTTAAGCAAGGAATACAAGTAGCATAGTGATGTTGGGCAAGTATGACACTCCAGTTTCCAAACCAGCAGACTGAACTTAAACTCAGAAAGTAGAAGTGTTTGTGAGTGGTTGTTTATTTGGAAGTAGTAATTTAACTACAGAAAAGGAAGGAGAGAGTGGAAATTTTGGCAGCATGAATTGTGATGAGGAAAAAGGAAGGATAGAGTGGAAATGGAATATATAAATGTGGAGGAACTGTTAATGAATACAATGCTATTTCACATAAGGCCTGACCTTCTCTCTCATTGAAAAAGATGGTGGATATGTTAGTGCGCTTCACTATAGTAACCATTCTACTATCTATATATCTCATAATATCATGCTGTATACCTTGTATTTACGCAGTAACATTTATTTAAAAATGAAAGAAAATAGAACTCTCATGGACATTTAGCACTGCTCTGGGCTATTAACAAGGGTCTCTGACACACACGTAAAGCAAGATGGTGGTGTTTTTTCCCATTTGGATACAATTTTGTGTGTGTAAATTTGACTCAAGTTATGGGTTGGATTTTAAATAGATGGGGAATTTAGGTTTTAAATAGATAGGGGAATTGATTTGGGGGTTTCAGTGATTTAATTCAAGTAGATAATTCACATATTAGGAACTTAAAGGTCAGTGAGGGAAATATTTTGATTGCCTCTTTCCAGATCACACTTTAGGTAGGTCCTCCACCACTTCTAAGAATAGTTGCTTCTGCTGGCTTATTCTTTATCTTGTTCATATAAAATTTTTTAAAATGTGAAAGTCTTAAGCCAATGGCCTAAATGGTGTTATCAGAACAAATTTCTGGAAATATCATATTTAATACCCTATGATTTTATATAAAATTGCTATAGATAATTGGTAAGATATGAAAGAATAAGTGACATTGAGATTGCCAATAATTCTACCACTCAGGGATAATAATTGTTTATATTGATTAATAATTTTGTAGCATAAGAACAAAATGTGCATTAATTTTTATATTTTGCTATTTATTATATTAAAAATAGTCATATAAGCATTTTATTGTTGCTTAACATTTTAAGAAAACATTATTATTTTAAGGAATAAATTTTCATAATTCTTTAGTCTTCTGCTTTGAGATAGCTTCAGATATTTATGTAAGACAAACATTATCTATACCTCCTGAAAAAGATTCTACCTTATCTCATTTTGGTAAACCACACCAACTTTCATTTGCATCACTTAAAGCTAAAATAAAGGTATCTTTATCACTATAAACTATGTTACTTGTCTCTATATTGCAAAGTTGGACATTGATAGAATTTTGATATTCCCTTTTGAGCTAGAAAATTGGAAGTCTTAAGCATGTTTCCTCCAATAACACCGTTATCAGAGAGGCAGCATGTTAGTGGAAAGTATACATGTGTAAGTCACATGGTTCTGAATTTTAATCCTGATTCTGCCTTTTATTAGTTGCATATTCTGTCCAAGTGCATCTTGGACAAAATCACTTAAACTTCACTTAAACAGAACCTGTTTCGTGTTCTGTAAAATGGGCTGGCTGTGTGGATTAAGATAACATGTCTAAAGATCCTTGGCTACTGAAAACCCATAGTATTAGTTAGTGCTTAATGATCAGTAAGTCCCCTTCCAATTCTGATTTGATAAACTCTCATTCTTTCCAAGCTCTGTCACCTCCCTATTTTGGACAGTCAATGAGTATCTCTAAAGCTATAAGGTTAAATGAAGGAAATTTTTCTATTGTCATTATGCATGGTCTTTAATATAAAGGGAAGTTCAAGAATTTTAACTTAGAAGAAGGAGGAGGGGCCGGACTCGGTGGCTCAGCCTGTAATCCCGCGCCTTTGGGAGGCTGAGGTGAGTGGATTGCCTGAGCACGCTGGTTCGAGACCCGCCTGGGCAATCGAGACCTCATCTCTACAATAAAATCAAAAAATTAGCCAGGCGTGGTAGCGCGTGCCTGTGATTCCGGCTACTCGGAAGGCTGAGGCGGAAGGATCGCCAGAGCCCAGAGGGTCGAGGCTGCGGTGGCCGGGAGCGGCCACTGCACTCCAGTCTGGGCGACAGAGTGAGACTCCAACTCAAAAAAAAAAAAAAAAAGAAGAAGGAGGAGGTTATTGCTGAGTAATATTTTAAATAATAATAATAATAGTAATAAATATACACTGGAGAAACCAGTGGAAATAGATGTATTACATTAAAAAGTTAATTGAAGGGAGAAGTCTTTTTAAAAAAAATCTCTCCCAGTTAGATGTAAAGACCATTTAGTTATAAATTGAAAATTAATTGCAAATTAATTGGTAGCTACTGCCATCAAGTGGTAAGAAAATAGATCTTCAGAGAACAGAATCCAATAGCCTTTAAGGGGAAAAACTCCCTTATCACACTGTAGACCCCAATTTATTCCACCTTATCCCATTGCATCACAACAACCCAAGATCCAATTTTCATTAAATGACCAGTTGTCTCTGGTTTCTAGTACGGCACAACCAAAACATCCTCTTGCCAATAGATGGAACTTAAGGTTTATTTCGATCTTTGTTCCAGGAGCTGCCTCTGATATAGAAAGAAAAAGAAAATATAACTGAGTGAATACCGAGAGAGTTAGAATAAAATCATGATCAAAAGATTCTAAAGTGGTTTTGCTTGTAGAGTTAAAAAAGCTGGTATTCAAATACCAGCTCTGCTCCTTACCAGTTGTATGATGTGAAAAACAATTATTTGAGAATTCGTTTTTGCAGCTGAAATATGGAGATTAATTTAGATGATGTGTGTAAAATATTTAGCCCAGACACTGGTATCTAGCAAGTGCTCAGTAAATGTTAGCCCGTTCTTTTGCATTATTATGACTATATACTACATTTTCCTTCCCTAATCCTAAATAAATATTTAATGTCATTAAAATTATTACTGCTATAATTCAACCCAACCCTGAAAAGATGGCAGCTAAGAAGGTAAAATGACCTTAACAACAAATCCTGTTCTATGATTTCCCTAGTACCAAAGAACCACATTGGAAATGCAGAAATGAAGAAATCCTTTAACTTTCAAATCCAGGTCAGGCAGTTGTAATCCTTCTTGCTGAGGGTCTGGGTAAGGCAATCAAGCAACCCTTTAGTTTCCCCAACTCATACAGTGCTCTAAATAATATGAATCAGTCAATGATTTTAGAAAATGGCCTAAAATATAAAATCTGTATGTGAATGCCAATTATAAGTATATACAATAGAAACTGTAAAGAGTTGTCTATTATTATCCTTACATAAAAAGAAAGGCAAAAGATAGGGTGATTGTTTCTTCAGTTGTAGTAAACTATCAGCTGGCATTCTATATTCAATAGCCTTAATTAGCCAATACATTCATGTTTATACACTAATTTGTGTTGACTAATTTATGCTCATAATAGTAAATATCCCAGGACATCGAAGGAGTCTAAAATATTTATTCTGTTTTATCACATGTACATCACCAAATTCAAATTCTTTGAAAATTGAACATCTAGCCATGTGGTAGGTTACTATCAAACAAAATGTCAGTATATTTCATAAGAATCTGCTTCACCTTCCTGTCAGAATTGTACCAGCCCAATCCTCTGCACCCCTAGGAGATGGCTATTTAACTACTTCCCAAACAGTTTTAGTTGAAGGGACTTCATTTCTGTTATAAGAAAGCCCAAGCTACTTTGTGGACAGGTCTACTCATTAGAAATTTTTCCTGATAATGAGTTTAAAAACCTCCCTCTATATAACTCTTATCCATTGTTCTTGGATGTAGCATTTAGATTCAGAAAAAAACAGACAACATTTTAGACCACCCCACCTCCCAGATAGGCCAAAAAACCAGAATTTTTGGAAATAATAGCTTCAGTCTTTGAATATGCACATCCTGCAGCAAAAAGCCTACTTGTTTTGTCTAGCTTATCTTTCAGCAATCATGGATTTTTATGCCTTTAGCTTTTTAAAATAAATAACTACATATCATCTGAGTTATTTGATAAAAAATATATGGATAGAAATCAGAATGAAATGCAAGAGAATCATCATTTTATTAAAATAACCAACAGAATATGCCACTGGAATATTTCAATTGGTAGCAGATGACCACGAAAGTGGCCTCTGGCCCTTTGTGTCCTCAGGTTTGATATCCTTTCAGGATCCTCAGTTCTGGGTCCCCCAGACAGGATGTGGGATGGAACAGTGCCTGCATGTGAGATGAATTATGCACCAGGAAGAAGACACATCCTACAACTTCTTTGTTCATTTTCCTCTTTATCTCATTGTTTTCTAGTCATGTTCATTTAAAAATATCAGCTCATTTTAGTTGTATTAAGGGATAAATGGAAAGGGATTTATTCTCTGTATATTATTTTTATTCCCAACTGAGCAATAGATACAGCAGGAAACCAGAGTCCAGGTATTGCAGGAATTGTAAGGAAAAAGAGAAAAATCTTGAGGAAAGGTTAAAATTAAGGTGACAGATATACTTACAGAGTCGCTCTTCCCACCAGAGAGATATCCCTCAAAAACTTTTCACTGGGAACATTTTGTAATTTACGTATGAAAGATAATTTTTTTTAACCAAAAAAAATATGATGTGCTTGGAGCTGATGTGAAATCAAATGTGGTTGGCCTCCCTACCTGCAGGCTCCATATCTATCAATTCAATCAAGCACAGATTAAAAATAATGGGGGCAGGGGCACAATTAAAAAGAGCAATACATGTCAGGTGCAGTGGCTCACAACTGTAATCCCAGCAATTTGGGAGGCTGAGGCAGGAGGATTACTTGAGCCCAGGAATTTGAGACCAATCTGAGCAACATAGCAAGACCGCATCTCTATTTAAAAAAAAAAAAAGAATTAGCTAGGCATGTTGGCATGCACCTGTAGTCCTAGAGAAGGGAGGATTGCCTGAGCCTAGGAGATCAAGGCTGCAGTAGTTGTGACTGTGCCACTGCACTCCAGTCTGGGCAATAGTGAGAACCTGACTCAAAAGATAAAATAAAATAAAATAGAATAAATTAAACCAATATAACAATTAAAATACAGTTAGCAACTATTTATATTGCATTTATATTGTATTACATATTATAAGTAATCCTCAAATTATTTCAAGTATACAGAAGGGTGTGCATAGATTATATGCAAATATTATGCTTTTCAAAAATATAAAGTCATCCTGGAGCTAATCTCCTGCAGATACTGAGGGAGGACTGTGTGGAACACAGTAAGGAATGCTTTGGGAATCCCAAGCTTCTGTTCTTATTGAACATCTGCCACTGATTTGCTATGTACTTTTTGGCATCTTAATTCCTCTACACACAAAATAGAAACATTAGTGTTGGGATTTTTTCTGTTTTCCCAGAAATAGTGGGAGAAAGAACCCAAATAGAAAGTATTGCAAACTTTTGAAAAAAAGTAAATGATGGAAATTTGAGAATCTATTACAACAGAATACTTCAGAAATGTTTCCATCTGGGTTCCTTTATCGGGAATCTACATAAAGGAACTGGATGATGAGTACAGACATCCATCTGCTAAGGCATCTTGTAAATTTTCTTCCAGTAAGACTAATAACTGTTGTGCTGAAGGGTATTTGTGGAGACTGCAGTGTTTCACCTTTTCTCCAAAGTCTATAACCTACGTGATTTTTTTTATGCTCTCAAATTATTTCTCTTTGCCACATTATTATTTCTTCCTGCAACCTTTGTGGGTTTTTCAGTAAAAGCACATCTTAACTCCAGGAAATAGAAAAATCTGTCAGGCTTCATCTTTTTTTCTTCTTGAAGAGCCAGCACCTATTGTCTGATTCTGATGAGAGTATAAGTCATATGTGTTTCATTGCAGCATCATCTTATAATACTACAAAGACGTGTAAGTGTTGTGTCCTTTATGCAACTGCACTGACCTAATAAAATTGCTCAGTAATGAATAAATGAATCAGTGAAAAACTAGAAAAAGTTCAAAATTATTTTATGTTTGTTCTTTTTATCCAGAGAAAGCTGAAGGCTATTAAATTAATAACATAAATCAATGATACTTAGAAACCACCATTCATAGCTATTTTAAAACAATTCAGAAATTCAGCATCTTCTCTGGGTCATTTATTAGCTTAAGTTCATAAATCATCTGGACTGTTATTCTACTGCAATTACAATGATTTCTTCCAGAATCTAGTCCTTAAAAACTTTACTCTTCAAATTCGTTTCCCAGAATCTGCTAGTTTTAGCAGTCTGATTCAAGTTCTTACAAGATCTTACTTTAGATTTTTTGAAACAATGAGAAATTTATAAACACGTATTAATTTTATAATTCTCCAATATTTGATCTACAAGTCTCCCTATTACCTTGTTGAGGTTTTAGGATTCTCTGGCAATCAAACTGAAAAAGATAGTATAATGTAATACAGGTTCACTGTCCATTAAAAGCAGCTTGAAGTTAACAAAATAGATATGTGAAAAGGCGAGATACTTCCCCCTCAGGAAATTTCAGGTGAGTTATAAATAGCACCTAGCAACACACTGGTTTCTCACAGAGTTTGGAAATACCTCATTCAAGTTTACTTTTTCCACCTCTTAGCTGTCTCAGTACAATTATGTATACTGACAGGTTCTAAATATATTCAAGAAGAAAATTATAATTTTATATCTGATCCAATATAGGCATTATAAAACTCTGGCTAATAGAGTGAGCATGACTAAGGAATATAAACTATAATGTTGACCCACAGAGTGAAAGTAAAATTCTTCCTTGTATTTATTTCACAAGCCTCTAATCAACTGTTCCAGACTCCTAATAGAGAGAGGAAAACAGACAGAGAAAAATAGATCAGAACAAGTTGGGCAAGAAAACTTCCACCTTTATTAATACACCTTGAAGAAGCCATTCTCTCGTTTCTTCAAGGTCCTATCTGGAATAATGATAGCCCTACTTTTCCTTCATTTCAAGTGTTCCAATTCCCAGAAATGATTCATCATCATGGGAAACAGAGAAACAAATAAACCTGGGCAACATAGCAAGACCCCATCTCTACAAAAATATTAAGAAAAAAGCCAGGCGTAGTGCTGTGCGCTTGTAGTCCTAGCTACTCTGAAAGCTGAGGCAGAAGTATCAACTGAGATCAGGAGGTTGAGACCAGGATATTGAGGCTGCAGTGTGCCATGATTGTGTCACTCTGTACTCCAGCCTGGGTGACAGTGTGAGACTTCAACTCAAAAACAAAACAAAACAAAACCAAAAAAAAAAAAAAGTAAAAGCCTGACTATATCACCAGTTAGTTCTTTGATAGGAGAAATTAGTCTGTCAAAGATAAATCAAAGGAAACTTGCCATGCAAAGACCTCAAATGTCTACAACAAGAGCTAGAGAAAATATCGTTAACTTCATCTCCCCAGGATTGATGGAGATAAGTATGCAGAAGATACTTATGCCTGATGGAGGCCTCCTAACAACTGGCTCAACACCTGGGAATAGAGAGATAAATGTTCTCTAAGGCAGTTTAAACATTTCAAGATGGGGAAGAACTTTGGTCCATCATGTAAAGCTTAGAGAGACTTTGCGGTCTAATATTAGATGCCCACTGCTGCTCCATTTGGTACTTTTATAAGAAGCTGCATTTCTGACATGCGTCCCCATGCCATTCTGATAAAAATGGTCTGCGGAAATCATTATTTGAACATTTCTTGTTGATGCTTTGTAACTCAGGTGATTTGGACTACAGTGAGTCCAGTTGTCAAGAAGGCCAAAAGTGGATTCTCAAAGTTTACCCGTGGAGAAGAAATAGACGAATAGTATGGGCAGATTTTGTATGCTGCCTCAATCTCAAGAGTACTGGAGGACTTTAGAACTGAATGGATGCAGGAGCTGATGGGATTATTGTAAAGCATATGTCCTCAAATGGAGAGAGATCGCTCCACTTTCAGATTTTACAAAGGACTTCAAGCAGGGTACATAAGGTCATGATTATCATTAATGTGGTATATTTCCCAAGGCTTGGTGAAGTTCCTCTTAGGGGACTCTCCCAGTTACAGCAATCTCTTTTCCTCCAGAAATAATACACAACAATGATGGAAGCAGCCTAACTGTAGTCATTGTCCTTCTAAGAACAGCCATTGCTTATCATTTGAAATTGAGGTGGTCCTCCTCCTTCAGAGGTTGTGCCTTCAGAGGGGCATAACTTGTGAGGTATAGTACCAGATAGGGTGAAAGAACCACAAAGCAGCAAAGCACTTGAGTCTATTTTTAAAATATGAATTTGGACATGTTAAACATCTTGAAACTTTTTCTGATATATTTTTATTGTTCTTAAATTATTTAATCTTGACTGAAATAAAAGTATCTACATTTCCTCCAAAAGCAATTTTTGAGGTGGGATTAGGATAGTGTGTACATCAAGGCTAAAGAGAGGATTAAAGAAGGGATTGAACTATAATCACCCAGAACAGTGATCCAGTCAATAGTCAGCATTCGGATGAAAGTGTTGTAAGTGTCCAGCTTCTAGTTTCACGAAAGAATAACAAGTATTCTGTGTCTTTTCTGAAGCCAGATCTGGTGCTCTAAGGAAAAGTGAATCAACCACTGAAATATACACTCACAGGCAACTCTCCCAATTTTCTGTCTCACATAATTAAGAGCACACCTTTTTTAGTTTGGGAAATTACTTTTTACCTCTAAATAAAAATCTTTTGGCAATCATCACTCAGTGCCAAGGTACCATCTTTTTCAGTGACTTTTGTGTAGAAAAGCCTATTTGTATCAACATCTCAAGAGCACCTAAGGATGGAAAAGGAACCTCCTGAAACTCTAAGTATGACACTTAGGCCAACCCCTTCAAATTATTTTCTAATGCTACCATTTAGAAGAGAATTAATCTATTACAACTAATCATGAGTGTTTCCAAAAGTTTAAGTTAACTGGATTTTATTCAGTAAAAAAGATTAATTGCACTTAGTAATGTGTATTAGAATTGGCTGAAATTGATGAATCCCTGCACTTCCCCGTGCATACTATAAATACTTATACATCCATCTACTAGTTCATTAATGCAGTTTGAAGTTCTATTATGTCACCTAGAAATTTTATTTCAACAGCATAGGTTTGTTGGAGGAGCTATGGCAAAGCTGGATATAACAAATAGATGATTTGTCACCCTACCAATGTCAGTAATGGCAAATGAAAAAAACACATCAAATTCCATTTTATGTACGGTTTCATGTGAGGTTTGAACCAGTTTCTTTGACCCACAATTTATTTTCTTCATAAACTTGCCCATCACAGAATTCTCTTTTTTAACCCACCCCCCACCTTTTTTGAGAGGATTGAGAGACTAGCAAAATGCTTTGCAAAATCAAAACTTTATTTCAGCAACTATTATGGATGTGTGAAACTACAAATCCTTTCTAAGTAAAGATGAAACATGCTGTTCATTGTAGGTGAGGCTGCAGATACTTTAATATGTGTAGTTTATGCTTTGTTATATTTAACTGAGAAAAAAAACCTCATTCAGTCCTCAACCTAATTTTCCATGATAGGCTCCATTTATTTCAAGAAAGACTGTACTCAATTCTTGTAAACCACTCTGTGGCACTTTGGGATTCGTGCCTGAAAGGTTTGACCCTAGTAGGTTCTGAGTTCAATTCAATCTGCAAAACCAGTCTTATAAATAGGCAGGCAACATAATGACCTTAGTGTTATGATTGAAGAAACACTAACATAGCTCCTTGACGCCCAAATTATGAGCCGCCCCTCCCTTTCAATTGCACATTCTGAAAATGTACAGATTGGAGAGTTTTTATTAGTATTTTTTAAATAGTCACAGGCAACATGGATCTAGTAGTGATGAATCTTGATGGGCTTATTTTTTCTAACACCCACATAATAATTTTCCATTAAGCAAATAAGACTCTACTTATTTAACTTTTTGGATAAACAACACCTGTACATGGCTCAAAAATAAAGAAAAGTTAAGGTATTCAATGAAAAGTTCAGTCCCTTTCATGAGGTTGCCACCACCCCTCCAACACAGGTAATCACAGTCACTTGGTTTTTTATGTGTTTTTCTAGTTACTTTACACATGTATGAACAAATTCGTATGTAGACTATTATATATTTCTTATCTTTCTACACAAAATATAGTACATTACATACACGCATTAAAGCCTTGCTTTTTTCATGTAACTATATATGTTGGAGAACTTTTGATAGCAGCATATAGTGACCTTTCTCATATATTTTTATTAGGTGTAGGTAATTCCACTGTACTTAATCAGTTCTCTACTGACTGACATTTGAGAGTGCTCCTCTTGTGCTGTTACTAACAATGCTAAGATAAATAATTGGGTACATATATCAGTTTGCACGCTTCCCCAAAACTGTTGGACAGATTCTTGTATGTAAGACTGCTGAGGTAAAAGAGAAGTGTGTATATATATATGATTTTGTATATATACAGATGCATATATGTATACTTTTGATAATTATTGCCAAATTCCTCTCAGGAGAGGTTGTATCAATTTATCTTTCTACAAGCAATGTGTGACTGGTTCTTCACATCCTTGGCAAGATTATCAAACATAAAACAGAATCAGGATTTCTGCAACTCTGAAAGGTGAAAAAACATCTGTGAGTTAATTTGAAATTACATTGATCTCATTATAGATGAGATTGATCATACTTCTATTTAGAAGTCATTTGTATTTCAGGGAAGTGTCTCATCATATTCTTTGCCTATATTTGTATATTGGCTTATTTTTTTCTTATTAATTTTTAGGAGTTCAATGCACATTAAGGAAAATAGTTTTTTTTGTAGATGCAAATATTTTCTCAGCTTGTCATTTTGAACTTGCTTGTGATAATTTTTAGTGAGTAGGCTTAAAAAAATTTATTGCTTTTAGATTTTTAGAATTAATTAGGCTTTTATTTTATAGATTATTAATCATATGTAAAAGGTCTTCATCACTTCAAAGTCATAAACAAATTCTATTTTCTTCTAGTATTTTTATGGTTTTATGTTTTAACTAAAATTGTTAGTCTATTAGGTTATTACCCTAATACTGTAGAAAATGTGGATCAAATTTCATTTTTTTTTTGTCTAGATAGATACCCAGATGTAGAAACACCATTTGTAAAATAGTATATCTTTTCATAAATGCTTAAAGCAGCCATTTTATTAAGTACATTTTGTCTGTTTTTAGATTTTATAATTCTATTCTATCTCTTTGTTCAGTTTTTCTACTCATATGTAAATACTACATGTTTTAATTATTGAGATTTTATACTGTGTTTTGATATCTAGTGTTACATTCAATCTCAATGCTCATCTTTTCCAGAGTTTCCTTGATATTTCCTCTGAAAAATATTTCTTCTTTCATATTAATTTTAGAACCAACTTTCTAATTTAAAAAAAAGAATCATTTTGGTGTTTTTATTTGATTATGTTAAATTGAATTTGCTTAAAACTATTAGCATACTTTTGATGTTAACGCCTCCTAGATGAGATCATTTTCTTAATTCATTCAGACAGCTATAACAAAATACCTTAAACTGGGTAATTTATAAACAGCACAACTGTATTGCTCACAGTGCTGGAAGCTGGGAAGTCCAAGATCAAGTCCACCAATAAATTCGGTGTCTGATGAGAGTTCATTCACTCTTTGCTTCAAAAATGGTACCTTTTGAGGGGCTCAGTGGCTCAATCCTGTAATCCCAGCATTTTGAGAGGCTGAGTCGAGAGCTCAGGGGCAACTTGATGAGACTAGTCTGGGCAACTTGGTGAGACCTCCTCTCTACAATAAATCAAAAACTAAGCTGGGCATGGTAGTGCGCACCTGTAGTTTCAGCTATTTGGAAGGCTGAGGCAGAAGGATTGGCTGAGCCCAGCAGGTCGAGGTTGTGGGGGCTGTGAGCATGCCACTGCACTCCAGCCTGGGAGATAGAGTAAGACTCCAACAACAACCAAAAAATGGCGCCTTCTAGCTGTCTTCAGATGGCTGAAGGTATGGACAAGCTTTTTCGAGCCTCTTTTATATGGGCCCTAATCGCATTCACAAAGATTCAAACCATAGCAATCATATTATATATTTTTCTTATTTATGCAAATCTACTATAATATTCTTCATTTGTGTTTTTTTTAAGTTTTCTCCTTATTGACTTATACTTACATTATACAATTTGTTCTTAGGAATTTTATGCTTTTTATTAAAAATGAGATTTTTCCCATTACAACTTCCAATGGGATGTTATTTGTGTACATGAATATTATTAATCATCATATATTAATTTGTGTTTTGCTACTTTTTTAAATTCCCTTATTTTTATAGAAAATTTTAGAGTTATTCTCTTGGGAATTTCATCTATCAATCATATTGTCTGCAAACAGTGATAGTTTCACCTCCACCTCTCAATTTTAATACCTCCAATTTCTTTTTCTTTTTCTTTTTTTTTGAGTTGGAGTCTCATTCTGTCGCCCAGACTGGAGTACAGTGGCCGCTCCCGGCCACCACAGCCTCGACCTGCTGGGCTCCGGTGATCCTTCCACCTCAGCCTTCCCAGTAGCCAGAATTACAGGCATGCGCTACCACGCCCGACTGATTTTTTGATTTATTGTAGAGATGAGGTCTCACTGCCCAGGCGGGTCTCAAACCCGCGGACTCAGGCAATCCACTCACCTCAGCCTCCCAAACTCGCGGGATTACAGGCTGAGCCACAAGCCCAGCTACCTCCAATTTCTATGGTCAAATTGTGTTTTCTAGTAGCTCCATTTCAATGTTTAAAACAAGTGGTGTTAGTGGGCATCCTTGTCATTTTCATCACATCATATAAAGGATATACGCAATCAACATGACCGATCACTGCTGGTATTGACCTTCATAACCTGACTGGGGTAGTGTTCAGTCTCTCCACCCTAATGTTATTCTTTCCCCCCTTTCCATATGGTACTCTTTGGAAGGAAATTATTATGTGTGACTCACTGTTAGGGAGTGGGAAGCTGTGCTCCATTACTTTGCAAGCAAAATATCTCCAAAAAATATTTGAAATTTTTCTGCATAGGCGATTTTTCTCTCCTCATTTATCAATTTATTCAACCATTCATTTGTAACAATGTGACCTCATGGATATTTATTGTATACATTGGTCATAATCCAATGCTACTTCATTTATCTTGTTACTCAAATTGTTCCAGTTTCAATTGGCTTCTTTGAAACTTTGACAAATCTCAATCAATGTTGGTTTTCGTCTTTTTGTTTGTTTGCATGCTCCAAACTCACCCTGTATATTTCCCACCCCAGTTCAAAAATCAGTCATTTCTCCAAGGATGTATGGCTCCTTTTATTGAAGAATAGCATTAGAAACCAAAATCTCTGTGATAGGTATGCTCATTGATACTGGAGTGGAGTTCTTTCTATACCCTGTCACCTAAGAGATCCAGGATATATATGAGTCTATACTAACATGTATGCAGACATATCTATAAATATTTCTATATTTAACCATCTGCATCTATATTAAGTTTTAAAATGCTGAATACTGATATCCACAACCCTGAGTCCTTACCATGTGGACCAGCCTCTTCCCCTTGCTTGTCTGTGAACTCTCATTCCAACAGTAAGAAATCTGATTCCTGCCATCTACCACACATTTATTTAATTATTCAATTTCAATATACACATACAGTGGTATCAAAATTGTTAACCAGTAATCCTGTAGGAAACAACTTTGTCAAATAGAATGTAGTGCTCTTGTACAGTTGTCTCTTTGTGTTTCCCTAAGTTTTATAGATTCAACTAATTTGTAGTTACTTAAGCCAGTATCTTCTTTCTGATCCCTTTCAGTGAAATTGTCTTATATACTTTATTATGGCTTCATTGTTTGGTTACATTCTGCATTCTATCCTAGGATTCCCTCACCCACTATATTTTTAATTTTTAATATTTTTTAAAAGTTTACTTAAGGCCATGCTCGGTGGCTTAGCCTGTAATCCCACGCTTTGGGAGGCCAAGGTGAGTGGATTGCCTGAGCCCACTGGTTCGAGACCCACCTGGGCAACTTGGCGAGACCTGTCTCTACAATAAATCAAAAATTAGCCGGGCACAGTAGCACATGCCTGTAGTTCCAGCTACTTGGAAGTCTGAGGTGGAAGGATCGCTGGAGCCCAGCAGGTCGAGGCTGCAGTGGCCGGGAGAGGCCACTGCACTCCAGTCTGGGCGACAGAGTGAGACTCCAACTCAAAACAAAAAACAACAACAACAAAAAAATAAAAGTTTACTTAAAAAGTTTATACATTAAGGTTTTTCATGCTGTAAATTTTTCTATATTTTGATAAAATACTAGTATCAGATATCCACAATTATAATATCATACAGAATAGTTTCACGCCTTAAAACTATCCCCCATACTTTACCTATTCATCCCCCTTTCCTTTCCTCAAACCCTGGCAACTATTTTTTTTAACTGTCTCTATTGTTTACTTTTTCCAGAGTTATATAATTGTAATCATATAGTACTCAACCTTCTCGGAGTAGCCTTTCTTATTTAGCAATATACCTTTAAATTTTAGTGTCTTGATATCTACCTTTTTTTAAAATCAGTGAATAGTATTGAATTGCATGGATATACCACAAATTTTGCGTTCATCTACTAAAGGACATCTTCCTTGCTTTTAATTTTTTGTCAATGATAAATAAAGCTGTATAACATTTCAAGTTAGTTGTATAAATACCTAAAAGCATAATTGTTGGATCACATGGGAAGACTATATTTAGCTTTGTAAGAAATTACCATGTCACATCCCCAAGCAGCTACATCATTTTCCATTCCTATATCCAACAAATGAAAATTTCTGCTGCTCCACATCACCAGCCTGTGGTATCATCAGTTTTATTCTGTTTTGTTTTGTTTTGTTTCATTGGCCATTCTAATAGGTTTATGCTGACATTTCACTGTTATTTAAATGTGTAATTTGTTAATGACTAATAATGCTGACTATCTTTCTGTATACTTACGCAAATATGTTGACTATTTTTCTTTCTTGTATTGCCATCTGTATATCTTCTTTCTCAATTGTGCAGGTGTTTGCCCATATTTTAATTCAGTTGTTTGTTTTCTTACTGTTGATCTTGTTTAATCTCAATTTATTTTCCAAGATTTTCCTACAATGGTGATTATTTGCATGGGTGTTTTTTTAATGCCTATTTTTTCAATTCTCAATACAAAATTAGTCAGTTTCCTCCAGATAATAATGTATCATGCCCAATTATATTCTAGTTAACTAAAGAAAAAAAATTTTGAATGAAGTTTAGAAAAACTTAGGAAAAAGATTTAAGGAAAACATCTATTAACAATGATGAAAGGCACTAGGTGGAATAAAATAATGGATGATAAAATAATGACCTCTTTTTCTAAGAGCCGTTAGAGACCAAACAACTCTCACTCTTTGACCTTATCTATGAACATGGACTTTGTGTTTTTCACTTGAAGACCACTTTATCTGGCCTTCATATCCATCCACATCTCACTGAGACTAATTAAGGGGAACTTTAGTGCTTTAGTAAATAGTCCTAAAGTGAGTAGGTCTGCTGGCAAAGCACTGGTGAATTCCCTGCATGTGATTTTTAGGGCAATGGTTCTGTACTTTGATTGTACACTGGAATTGCCCGGGAAGATTTAAAGATGCGAATACCTGAGTCCTATCCTGGAGATTCTAATTTTTAATTGGTTAAGGATCAGGAATTTTAAAAGTTTGTATGCAGTAAGTTTGAGAGCCACAGTCTTCAGGCAGACTTTTCTTGATAAACTTTTCCCATTTTATGGAGATAACTTATGCAGAAATAATTAGGAATATGGGATCTCAAATGTTAGGAGGCCTGTGACAAAGAAGGCAGTCTTATAAGTCTAGGGCAAAGAAGGCAGTCTCATAAGTCTAGCCAGGGTATGATGTAAGAAAAACATGATCACATCAGCATAGTTTTCAGAAAAAATGTGAACTATTTTTCATGTGCATTGTACGTGTTAAACTACAAAATAATCCTTTTAAGAGCTTCCAGAGTCATCACTCCTTAACTAAAAAGTGATCTAAGAAGAGTAAAAATAGTCAAGGACTAGTTGTAGCAAAACAAGTCATATAACCTTTAATCCGGGTTCAAAAAATATATATTATTTAGCCAGAGTTAGATTATTTCTGGTCAGTTTTTTAACATCTAACATTTGTTGTGTGTTTTCTTAATAATATTTCTCTACGAATAATTGTAAAGAAACTGACTAATTTTGATGAAATTTATATATATCCTTATATGTATCATTATTAAATTCAATGTGCGGTTCAGCTTTTTATCTTGAGAGAAGAAAGGTAGTGCTGTTTCTATTTTCTAATAAGTATATTTGCTGTAATGGCTAGAGAATTTTAGTGAAAATTATTTCATCTGAATTAGTTAAATGTTATATGGAAATTTTTTCATAAACTGTCTTAAAACAAGATCGGACTACCATCTTTATAATCCTATAAAATATAATCTTATAATCAGTCCAACCTTGCCTTCTCTCCTGGAGAGTTGACAGGACCACAGCTTATATCTGCTTCCATGGTAATAGTCATGGTTCCAAAATTTTCCATTGTATAATTCTAACCAGGAATGCCTACAACAGCCTGTTTTACTCTTAATCTCTCTTTCTCAAAATAAACTGTCTTGTACAGAAAATAATATTAGTTGGTAACTCATCAACTGTCACCTAGGTTAGTCGAAAGAAATATAAATATTGATGAGTTCTCAACATATATATATATGTATATATATATATATATAGAGAGAGAGAGAGAGAGAGAGAGAGAGAGAAATAAGGAATGAAAAGGTTTTCACTGATTTCGATGAACTTTTAACAAAATCCTTTTCTGATCTCTATTTTTCCTCTTAAGAAAACGGAATATACTCACATTTAGTTTGATTACTTACATTATTACAAGTATTTACATCAACTTATTGCATAATTTCACTTTAGCTTTTTTTTATTATCTGTTGGTTTTATCTTGACTGTTGTTATTGTATTCTTTATTCTTCTGACCTTACTTATATAATGAATGCACATATTTAAGATTCTACTTTTCTATCAATGCCTAGAGCTGGTTAGCATATCTTTATTCTGCTAAACAATACAGGAATTTTATAAATTTTGCTTGTATCTTTACTCCAACACATTGTATTTCATGCCAAAATCACTTGGAATATTCACCCTAGATAGATTTTTTTCAATTTACACTATTTTTTCAATTTTTTCATTTACTCCTATTCCATGTCAAACATTTACTGTTTTACTGTATTGTGGCTTTTACTACTATATTTCTTTTTTCTCTCATGTCTTCTTCTGTGTTGTCCTGAAGAATAACTTCTAGTAATTCTTTTCAAATTTTATGTGGAATAATGCTTTGGAGATTATATTAGTTTTCTGTTGCTTTTTATAATAAATGACCACAAACTTAGTGGCCTAAAAAAAAAGAAATGTATTCTCTCATATTCTGGAGGCCAGAAATCTAAAATGAGTCTTCAGGGCTGCATTTCTTCTGGAGGCTCCAGAGAGAATCAACTTCTTTGTCCTCTCTAACTTACAGAGGTTACTATACCCTTTGTCTTAAGCCTACCCTGACCCTCTCCAAAGCCAGCAGTGCAGCATCTTCAAATACCTTCCCTCTGCCTTTTTGTTTCTGTCAGCACATAGCCTACTGTCTTTTTCTTTTATTTCCCTCTTATAGAATCTGGTGACTACATCTAAGTTGTCCCTGGATAATCCACTATAATCTCCTCATTTCAAGAACTTTAATTTAACTAAATCAGCAAAGACTTTTTTTTTTTTTTTGCCATAGAAGATAACATTCATGGGCTCTGGGGATTAGAACATGAATATCTTTGAAGAGCCATATTTTAGTCTACCACCATGTCCTTGGCCAAATGAATATGCCTTTCTTGCAATCTCTTGTTAGAATAAGAGTTTGGCTGGATGTAAAGCTCAAAGTTTAAAAGTTTTTATTTTCAGAATTGTATAAGTATTTTATCTTAATATCTTCATTTAGGCTTTTAGTATAAGTGATGAAGTCATTCCAGTGAGGAATTACTTGTCGTAGTTTCTGTGATCATCTTTGGTGCTACATACTCTTCAAATTCCTCTAGTGGTGGGCGTGGCTGCCTTGTGCTCCCAGTAGAAACTGAGGAGCTGAAAATTTTTCAGTGTGAGTGCCACACCCTCAGCTTGAATCCCTGCTCACCCCCATCAAAGTGGAGGAAGTCTCCTTTCATGCTCTTGCCTCCACTTCATTGGTGTACTTGTTACTTCCACCTGTGATGCTCATAGTGAAGGGCAGGTGGAGGTGAAGGAAAAGGTTCTTTTTTGTTCTAGACCAGTCTCAGCTTAGGAAGGCTCTATGTACTGGCCTCAGGGAAGGGACTTTGTCAGTATTCTGTTCCCTTCTCCATGTGACAGCCAGACTCAGCCTTGTATTTGTGATTGGTCTTGAGCAGGAGGTTCTTGCCTCTTCTCTAATAGTTGATGACTTCTATTCAGTATAAGCATAGGATGTTAGTCCTAAGATGTATTCCTGCCTTTCCATCTGTGTAAAGAAATGTTTCTTCTACTTTTTCTCCAGTTATGGTAGCAATCTATATTTGCACAGACCCTGGAAATGACAAGTTTTGCTACTCCTCTGCCAGAAACTTATGGCCTTTGTTTCATGAAAGAGAAGGTTGAAGCAAGAAACAGGGCTTTGCATCCCCTACCCCATGCCCACCCCCTACACACCATTTGTATGACTAGTGTCTTTTCTTCTCATCCTCTGCAACAGGTGATAGTTTCTGTCAGACTTTCCCTGGAGAAAGCTGTCCCTCTTTGAATTGAGGTTATTTTATTGCCCTGAATCTTTGACTTCGACGGGCTCTTCGACGGGCTCTAGAAAAGTTATTCTGTAGCTTTTCATTTTTTTCTCATTGTTAGGGTGGGAATGACATTTTTGTATCTTTTTATGTCCTAAACAAAAGTAGAAATCTCCAAGAGCCTTCCATAAAGAAAATTCACTCAAAATATAGAGTCCTATCTTCATAATATCTTCATTTCATCAGATAAGTCACAATTTTAGCTATCTCTTGAACATGATCTAAATTGGAATCAATTGAATTTCAGTTGGAATACTAACTAGTTTTACTTCATAGTAGTACTTTCTGCCCTGTCATTGGATTGCTAAATGTATATTCCTTTATGATAAGAACAAAGCAAATAACCCTTCTTGGACTTAAATAGCACATCTTCTCAGAACAAAAATTCCAATGTAAAATTGTTTAAGTGGATAGATAACTAGATAGATAGGGTGAGCTATCGGCTTAATTTCTGTAGCTAATTTGTTTTTTATTTGCTTAATAATTTGCATAATGTAGACAAGTGCTTTACATCCTGGATAAAGTTATGTTAAGCAAAGAAAGTACTTTGAAATATCATAGAACATTTCTTTATATATCTAATTTTAGAATATAGCACAAATGACTAATTTTCTAATTATTTTATTACATAAAAAATTAACAACAGCAAGAGCAAAGAGCACTGTTGCAAGTGAGCAGTGTTCATTGAACACCTTTGGTTGGATTTGATAGTATAATCTGCACTGTACTAGCACTGAAAAAATCCTTTTAAAAAGCATCTTTACCAAATTATTAGACCAAAATTAATTTAGGCGCTTAGTAAAGCTCTAAATTATATGCCTAATTTCTGATCTTAATGTATGATCTTGAGCAAGTCACTGATCTGTCTAGACCTCTAGTTCCCCATATCTGACACATGTAAATGTACAAGGCTGAATTAAATAATCTTTTGAGATCCATCTTAGAACTGTGACTTGCAGTAAATAAAGATGGCCAATGAAATAAAAAATCAGTTCTCTACTTTGGAGGCGTCTTTTTCTCCTCTATTTAAATTGTGATGACTAAGACTCAACCAGGATCCTCTGGATCCTCCTGAGAAACTCCATGAATTTATAGACTTCCCATTGCGTGTGCTTATTTTCTCCAGATTTCAGGTTTCCCCTAAGGAATATGATTTTGGATACTCTAACAGTAGTAACTGTTGGAAAAAATTTACACTCTAGGTTTGAGGGAAAGTGGACAAATATTGCTTGATTCCTTACTACTCACCTTTCCCCTTCCAAGGCCTTAACTCCCATTTTTTAACTCTATCCAAGTAAAGTGAGACAATGCAAAGTAACCATTTCATTGTCATCTATATGTTCCAACAAAGTGACGGGGATGAAGAACTCTGCTTATGCTTCTGACCCTCCCTTGGGCTTCACTCTAAATAAATAATGTCAATGTCTAGAGATTTCAAAACAGGTATAAGAATACTGCTTTCAAATTATTTCAAGAATGACTTCTGGGTGAGTGGACTTTCAGGATGAATTCAGGCTAGTCAGGGAAACTTAAGAGATGTACATGCTTGGGCTTTGATCTGAAGCTTGAAGCACTGAGAGGCACAGAATTGATCCAAACTGAAATTTCATGAGCACAGCCTTGAAGGATGTGAGAGATGGGATCAGTGACAAAGAGTCCATGGGAGGACATCGTCAACTATACTTAGGACACTGTGGTGGTGGAAAATGGGCATTGTGAAATCACTTAAGGCTTCTGAAAATTATGCAAGTATTCAGATTTTATAAAGTTCTAAGTTTCAATCTTCTCATGATTTTATAGTACTAAAAATATTTTGTGAGACTGGTTTCTAGAGTATGTTAACCCCTTTGTCTATCATATACTTTCTGGATATAATTGTAATTTTTTTTGCCTTTGAGAGTTACAATATTTTTTACTATAAGAAGTACAAATTTCTCTATTAATACTAACATGTATTTTCTATGTTGGTCTGTGAGTTTGGTGCTATATTTAGAAGAATGTTCCCACTTCTCTAAAATTATATAAACTATAAACATATAATTAAATAAATAACTTTGTTTTCTTCTAATGCATTTAATTTTTATATATTTAAATATGAAAACTATTTGATATCAATTTTGATGCATGGAATTAAGGAAGGTTAACAAATTTCTAATTCCATTTATTGAATAAATAATCCTGATATTTGCACCATTAATTTGAAAAGTCGTCTGAATCATGTGCCAAATTCTTATATATATATATATTTTTCCCCAAATCTGTCTTACAGAACCACTGCCTACTTTATAAACATTTCTTCCCTTATAGGAAGATTTTCCCTGCAGCAAATTTCCTTATGCATAAGTTTTAAACAAATTATCTTGGTGCTTCTCAAATTCATCTTACCAGCAATAATCCCTAGAATATTTTGACACTTCTTTTTAAAAAATATATTTAGATATAAAATACTTCATTTAAATCAGTTACAGGTTATTTTTGACTTGAGATAAGAAAATTTTAAAACAATCAAATGGAAACACGTACTTAGTACTTTTTGCAAATCAGTTTTTTTTACAAATCTGAAGGCCTTTAGTAGACTTATTACTTATTAAATAATCTATTATTTTATATATATGGCTCATCTCAATTTAGAAGTATGTGCAAATGTGAATTCAAATGACCCTAAATGTTTTTATTCAAATTAAATTATTTACCATTTTATGGTAACCAAAATGTCTAATGGTCTGTCATTGGTAGATAATTTTATGTGACTGCTTTTGGCAAAGCAATTATAACCCCAATGTTTTTATTTACAAGAAATCATATGTCATAAATAACCTCAATCCCTGGTGCTCTTCTAACATGCAAACAAAGGCACTCTTCCCAGTGAAATAGCATTTAGCCATTGTAAGTCTGAGAGGTAGGGAGAATATCTCTATAGATAAACATTTCCCTGTCTGATGCTTTGTCTTTTAATTTGTGCTAAATTTTTTCCTGCAGTATAACCTATTGAATTCTAGTTACTTAGTGTGAATGAATGTATTACACCACTTTTCTCCCTGAGAAAGTAGGAAGGGATAAGAAGACAGTGAAAAGAAACAGGAGAAATAAAACTCTATATTCATTTATTTTGTAATTTCGCCTAGTTCTAAAAACTGATTCAAGTGTTGCTTAAGTCCACCATTACCTCTCTCAACCAGGCAAAAAAAAATTTTTTTTAGTAGAATTTGCATCTTTTTCTTTACTAATGTATAATAAGATAATTTTTTTTCCAGCTTTTGATGGGAATTTAAAACTTTCTAGCCTCCTTGGAGCAAGTGTCATTAGAGAACTAAAGCTAAGTCTAGGAGTTCTTTGAATATGGAATAATTTTTCTTTTTTTCTTTTTTTTTGCAGTTTCTTCTCTGTGGCATTTGTGGAATATTGTGCGCCAAAAAAAAATCGGGACTTGTCGTAAGTTTTTGTCTTGTTTGCATTGTGCATTGACGTGTTTGAAATGTAAGAACTCAAAAACAGAAATTATGAGTAGACAACTTTCATATACTGAATGTTACTAATTTGGGATAAGAAGAAAACTAACAAATCTTGGCTTTCTAGTTTTTAAAGAAAACCATCAAGATTCTAAGAGACTATGACAAAACACCACCAACAACACCACCAAAAAAAAAAAAACCTGAAGAACATTTGGAATACGTGAATATGCAACATTTTTTTATAGGCATTAAATGGTTAATAGCTGTCTCCTGAATATGACCTTTTATTTTTATTGCTGAAAAACTTTTGCAGTGACAAAATGACCTGAGAATACCCTGAAGAAGTTAGACGAAATATGAATACCATTACAGAGGAATTTTTATTGAGTACCATCCTGTTTTTTTTTTTTTTGCTTCCATTTTTTTTTAATTAATCAGTATTTTTTATTATGGTTTTGTGGGGTACAGTTAAGGGTTAGGTGTACAATTACGTTTCATTCAGGCACCCTGTTGATAAGAGGTGTTTTTCCATCCCCAGACAGATATTTGCTACTGTTAATCCCATCCCCCTACCCCCATAGTTTACCAGTACCATCAGTCATTTTCTTATAGTATTACATTGGATGTTCAAGGTCCATTATATGAGTGAGAACGTGATATTCGGATCTTTGTTTCTGTGAGAGGTCACTCAGTATTATAGACTCTAGTTCCATCCAGGTTGCTGCGAAATTCATGATTTTGTTCTTTTTTATGGCTGCATAGTATTCCATCGTGTATATGTACCACATTTTTTTAATCCAGTCCTCTTTTGATGGGCAGCATGGTTGTTTCCAGGTTCTTGCTATTGTAAACAATGCTGTGATAAACATACATGTGCAGGTATCCTTTTTATAGAGTGATTTGTGTTCTTCAGGGTATATTCCCAGTAGGGGGATTGCAGGGTCATATGGAAGGTCAATTTTTAGAGCTTTTAGGAATCACCACACTGCTTTCCACAGAGGTTGCACTAGTTTACACTCCCACCAACAGTGTAGAAGTGTTCCCTTTTCACCACACCCTCTCCAGCAGCTGTTATTTTTTGAGTTGTTGATAATTGCCATTCTGACTGAAGTTAGGTGGTATCTCAGTGTGGTTTTGATTTGCATCTCCCTGATGATTAGTGAGGTTGAGCATTTCTTCATGTGTTTGTTGGCTGCTCGAATGTCTTCTTTTGTGAAGTGTCTGTTCATATCTTTTGCCCATTTTATAATGGAGTTGTTTGTTTTCTTCTTTTCAGTACGTTTCAGTTCCTTGTAGATCCAGGATGTTAAGCCTTTGTCAGACCTAGAGTTGGCAAATACTTTTTCCCAGTCTGTAGGCTGTCTCCCTGCTCTCTTGATGGTTTCTTTGGCTTTGCAGAAGCTTGTCAGTTTAATAAGGTCCCACTTGTCTATCTTCTCTCTTAAGTCCTGTGGGTTTCGGGTTTTGTACAGGAATTGGATGCCAGTTCCGATTTACATGAGAGTATTTCCTTCCTTTTCTAAGGTTCTTATGGTTTGAGGCTTTACATTCAGGTCTCTGATCCATTTGGAGTTAACCTTTGTGCATGGGGAAAGATAGGGGTCCTGTTTCAATCTTCTGCATGTGGTCAGCCAATTTTCCCAGCACCATTTACTGAATAGGTTCTTCTCTCCCCATTGGTAGGTGGTGGGGGCTTTGTCGAAGATGAGTTGGTTGAGAAATTGAGGTTTTGCTTCTGGAATCTCAATTCTGTTCCATCGATCTATATGCCTGTTCCTGTACCAATACCAAGTTGTTTTGATGATTGTAACTTCATAGTAAAGTTTGAAGTCTGGTATGTGATACCATCTGCTTTGTTTTTTTTGCTGAGGATTGTTCTGGCTATTCTTGGATGTTTGTGTTTCCATATGAATTCCTGTGTTGTTTTTTCTAGGTCTGAGAAGAATGTTGTTGGCAATTTAATGGGTATTGAATATGCAACATTTAATGACTGCGGTGGCGGACAGTTTTCAGAATAGAGACTTTCAGACAATCACCTGATTCCTTCAGTTAGCTCAAAAAGATAAAGCTTCAGTGCATAAGAAATTTAACTGGTCAAATATGGAACTGGGCCTAAGGATTATTGACTTTCTTTGACCATAAAGCTAATTTTGCAAAGCAGCAAGATAGCTGTGTTGCTATGGTTACAGTTAATTCTCAAAGATTTATTTTATTACAGTGACTGCACATTAAGTGTTTTCAGATGTTTTGTGGTACTATCATTGGTTTCTAGGGTAGAGAACATACTTCCAGTTAACTCTGATATTGGCAGGAGGAGAACTTCTGCATGCTGAATTGTGGATTCTCTACAACCTTCCGTGACATTTTATGAAAGTTTGGAATCAGGCAAAAGCATGGCTTATTTTTCTGAGTACTATAGGAAAGTTTGTGGGCCTTTACAAATTAACAAAATTAATAGTATACAAGGACCCTAGAAAGTGGCCTTTGAGCCTAAAAAGAGTTTTCTAAGGAGTGGCCAGTTATCTGAGCAGTGTAGAAAACAAGGAGCAGTGCCGTAATTTCCTTTTGAACCCTTCTAAAGTCACTCCTTTTTAAAATATCTATTGTGACACAAAAATAAACCCCTCACTACTTTAAATGTGTGAGATGTAATGTTTTAAAATTACTTAAAGGAAAATAGGAAACCTTTGGGAGATAAAATGTGTGTTTATTAGTGTTGGTGTGTAGTTTTTATCTATGATTCTCTTATCATTCTTTAGACATGGTGTTCATTCTCTACATTCTTCCTCTACCAAGACTCATTATGGTTATGCAGAAACAATTCCTAGGGAGGAGAAAGAAAAAAAAAAGAAAGAAGAGGGGGGGAGAGAGAAAGAGAGAGATAGTAAGAGACAGATGGTAGAGGGAGGGATGAAAGACAAGAAAAAACGAAGAAATAATTTTTTTTCAAATTTTTTCAAATAGTGTTTTCTGTCTTTCTAATTCTTTAATGAGTTACAAAAGAAAAGAATCCTAAGATGTGAACTTTTTAGAAACTACTATCCAGGTGGTAGGTGTACCTACCATCAGAGGGTGTACTGTCCTCTGTACTTTCTGAGATTCCCATAGATGGCATTTAGCCATCAAGATTCTCTACCCTTTAATCCAATGTTATAAAAATTTCTTCATTCCAAATATTCATTCAGTCTAGAATCTGCAGCCTGGTTAGGTTTGAAAATAGTGGTTATAAACTTGGATACAGATTTTAATATTTAATTCCTAGGTGAGAATGTTCTGTCAACACATGTTAATGAAATGTCATGCCTTTAAAAAATTAATGAAAATAACATCAGGAAAAATATGGGGTTTCTCATATCCCCAAGAAACTGTATGCCATCTGAATGTGCTTAAAAATGTATAACTGGTTGATTCTACTTGAAATTGTGAGCTACAAGTTTCAACTTGGTAGAATGGTTTTATTATTCAGTAATCGATTATAAGTATAATATTTAATCAAATATAAAAAAGACTTTATTGGTCCATCATTGGGTTTTCAGCTATTGATGATAGGTACTGGGAGACAGACACAATAAGGAATGCAGCATGGTACTGGGAGACAGACACAATAAGGAATTAAGAATTAAGTTGAAGAAAGAACTTCTGGTTCTTTCTGCCCACCATGCTTTTCATTGTACTATTTCATACATCCATGATCGGACCTTCTGCTGGGAACTGCATGCACTCAGCTAAAATGACAAGTTTTCAAGGAAGTCTTCTCTAACAACTCTGGCTAGGCAAAATTATTCTCTTTCCTACTGCTAGGGCAACCCGTTCATCCTTCTTAATATTTACCAAGCCATGTTGAAATGTTGGATCTTCTCTTTTATGAGATTTTAATATACTCAAGGGGAATAATAATGAGCTATTCTTCATAATGCCAGCAGCTACCTTGCTCAGGTCCTAGGAGATGCTAGGTGCTCAAGAAGTGTATCAAACTAAACCAACCGTCAACAACAAATAATATCTAGTAAAGAAAAAGTAAATGCTAAAGTGAGTTATAAAGCTGTTTGCCCTGGGGAATATTGCAAAGGAGATCAGCAAAGTCGAGGAAGGCTTTCTGACAAAGTTAGAACTTAATTTGTGCCTTCCATCCAGGAGTTTAAAGAAGAAACAAAATTATTTCCAGAAATGAAAAATATCATTGAAGTGGGAATGTGCAGGTGTATTGAGAGAAAAGAGAGAAGACTGGAGTAAAGATTGTTACAGAGGACAGAAATAAGTTTGCAAAATTAAATTAGTATCACACCATAAAGTATCATGAGAGCCAATAGAAGAATTTAGATCAGATGCCAAACAAAATCAAATGATTAAAGTTAGTGGAATAGTCAATTAAGTTTATTAAATATTCATAGACTATTTACTACACAGATATTGCACTTGATCTTGCCAGGGATCCTATGATAGTTAAGTTAATTATAACCTCCTTGCTCTATTAACAGACACCAAGAGCAAACCAACAGTAGGATCAAAAGCAAAGCTACATCTTGTGTTTCTTCAAACGAACAAACGAAGTTTTTGAAATAGCTACCCTGTATTTTTCATTGTGAAGTCCTAGAGTAACAGAAGATGTGTCAGATACAGGGCCAGGTCACAGGAAGTCACTAAGCTACCCTCTGAAGATATAGATGCACAAGAAATAAAATACTTAGTGATTAAAAAATAATAATAGGCCGGGCTCAGTGGCTCAGCCTGTAATCCCGCGCCTTTGGGAGGCTGAGGTGAGCGGATTGCCTGAGCCCGCGGTTTCGAGACCCGCCTGGGCAGCGAGACTTCATCTCTACAATAAATCAAAAAATCAGCTGGGCGTGGTAGCGCACGCCTGTAGTTCCGGCTACTCGGAAGGCTGAGGCGGAAGGATCGCCGGAGCCCAGCTGGTCGAGGCTGCGGTGGCCGGGAGTGGCCACTGCACTCCAGTCTGGCCAACAGAGTGAGACTCCAACTCAAAAAAAAAAAAAAGAAAAAAAATAATAATAATAGCCGGGCTTGGTGGCTCAGCCTGTAATCCCGCGCCTTTGGGAGGCTGAGGTTAGTGGATTGCCTGAGCCCGCGGGTTCGAGACCCGCCTGGGCAGGCGAGACCTCATCTCTACAATAAAATAAAATAAAATAATAAAATAAAATAAAATAAAATAGCCGGGCGTGGTAGCGCGCGCCTGTAATTCCGGCTACTCGGAAGGCTGAGGCGGAAGGATCGTCGGAGCCCAGCAGGTCGAGGCTGCGGTGGCCGGGAGCGGCCACTGCACTCCAGTCTGGGCGACAGAGTGAGACTCCAACTCAAAATAAATAAATAAATAAATATAATAATAACTAAATTCCCAAAACTTACATGGGTAGAAGGGCTAAAGATTTGAAGTTAGTAGAACTGAAAATTCAATAATAAGAAGACATTTAGATATTTTGGGAGGATTAGAGGGTGAAACTGGATTTAGAGTCAGAAAATCTGAGTTCAGTCCTTAATTTGCATATCAGCTAATCACCATTCATTTTCTTTAATATAGTTAGCCATTGATTTCTGAAACACTATGGTCTATTCCCTCTACAATGAGTCAGACTGAACAGAAACTTGGCTGGAGGAATAGATCTTAGCTTCTGTGAAGCACCCAAACCCCTTTTCTCTCTCTCTCTCTCTCTCTCTCTCTCTCTCTCTCTCTCTCTCTCTCTCTCTCTGTTTCAGATTAGAAGATATAATTTATTTAGAAAGAAAACTGGAGAGAGAGAGAAAGAGAGGATTCACCCTGCTCGAACACCCCAGCCCCCCCCCCCCACACACAAACACACACCCCAAGACAGGGCAAAACTTCTCTTTATTGTAGATTTTCCAACCTGGGCATGCAGCAGAACATGCTGCCTTCTGACCTGCTTTACCTTCTCAACGTTAACACCTCCTTTATTTTTCTTATTAGATGATCCTCTTTTCTGCCTGCTGTATCTGTGGACTCATCGGGGGCATCCTGAATTTTCAGTTCCTTCGGGCAGTCACGAAGAAGACCTCTTCCTTGTATCCTCTTCACCTGGCCTCGATGTCTCTTGCGTGCATTGGGATTGGTGGCTGCACTCTCTCTTCCTGGCTCACTTGTCGACTGGCCAGCTATGAACAGAGGAGAATGTTCTCAGAAAGGGAGCACTCCCTGCATCACTCTCATGAGATGGCTGAGAAAGTGAGTTGTGTACCTTTTCCTCCCACTGCTATGATGTGATGAAGACTGTAGTCCACTCTAGGTGAATCAACATGCAAATTCAGATGACAATTTGATGAGCCAGATTTTATAAATTTGGCCATAGTAGATTAAGAATGGAAAATTTGTTATGACTATCCTTCACTGGAATAGTACACCTATTTTCAGCATAATTTTATAGCATCTCTGTCTATTCAAAAACACAGTTCCTAAAATAGCATTTTATAAAATATTGAATACCTTATAAATATGGATTTTTATGTATTATGCTGAAGAAAAACACATAAACTAAATATGCTCTCCACTCAATAATGCCAGTTTTAGAAATCACATGAATTCCCTTTTTTAGCTTATCCCTTGTGCTTATAAGTAGATGCATTTGATTATGTAAATTCGATCTTCAAGCATAAAGGGGTTTTTTAATAAAAATGACAAAAAGCCTTGTCTATCAGTACAGATATTACAATCCTTGTAAAACTTCATTTAATTCTCATCTAAACTTTATGCACATTTGAATAGCTTTGCCTGTATTTTAAAAAATAGTCCTTGCATTATTGGTTCATGAAACCCATTCAAACAGAAAGTTACATTAATTGTATAAAAGGACAAATGATGTAGTGAGCGATCTGTGTTTCTACTACATTTTGCACATATTTCATTTTTCACATAATTCAGTTCCTGCTACTGGATCTAGTAAATAAAAAACAAAACATCTGTAAAATAAACTCACTAACATAATGGCCACATTATATTGTGCTGTAAGTCAAAAATAAAAGTGCATAATCACAGAGTAGAAGTAAGAATAACAAGACACTGCATTTCTTTGAATTTTATTTTGAAGGAAAAAATACTTATGTAGTTTGTGTTTCCATTTTGTGCACAATCCACATATACACATAAGGAGAGAAGAAGCTCTTAAATTACCCCAAGAAAGCAATTTTAAACAGATGTATACATGCCTTTCAACAAAGAATGAATAGTATACAGAGTAGGTCTCGTAATTTAAATAAATGGGTTGTTAAAAATAGATGATCATCATATATTTGTATAGTGACTCGTGCTTTATTTTTATACTGTTATGATTTAGTTTTCTTGTGTATATGTTTGTACAATATTTATTGTATGATTGTTATATTTACATTAGAGATTGAGGGCTATTGAAATAACCGACTTGCCCAGCTGCCCGGTGGTGCCCCCGACACCAGAGTTACCTACAAGGTACGCTGATTTCTAGGGAGTTACCATGTTGTAATGTCGCTGCAGAAAACACTGCCTCTCCTAGAAAGCCATGATGTCAACAGATCAGTCTGGACTGATGTTGAAATGTTGTTCCTCAAAGTATTGCTTTCATAAGAGCAAGCTTACTTTGAGGAGCTGACATAACCTACATGGCAGAGTCTTGCAGCTTGAAATTTGGTTGAGTATTTAAAATATTCAGCCTGCCTGTAAGCATCCAAACACATTTCTGTTTGGATGATCCATGACTCCTTTTATTCTCTACTATTTCATGATTCCAACTCAATATCATCATTTATATACCAAAGTTTTGGTTTTAATAATAGATGTGTCTGGATAAAGACAAACTGTGTATCTACCTCATGTCAAAATTGCATGAGCAGGTAGCCAACGTTTGACACTAAATCAGTAAAAATTCTGGGGGAATGTTTCTTCTTGTAAAAGTATCTACTGTGATACATTTTAAATTTATTTCCCATATTTCAAATTGCCGAAAACATATAGTAATTGTTCTTCATTTGGTTAAACAGATTAACTGGAAATACAGAATGTATGTCCATTTGCAAATACCCACATTTGGTCCTGCTCAAATTGAAAGTACAGTCTTCTTGTTAAATTAAACAGGCCTATTTGCAAATAAACTGAAGAGACTCACAAATTTCAAAACTAATTTTCACTGTTATTTCCTATGAAATATTTTTTGTGATTTCCTTTTTCCTGTGATTTTACTGTGCCCATGCTAGGGTAAATTCAGTTAAGAATTTTTATTTTAAATTTTGTACAATTTTTTTAAAAATTGCTTTTTTAAAATCCTGCAATAAAATGTTAATACATTAGATTAGCTTGTTATAGATTTTAAGTAGTTCTTTAGATGTAAAGCCTTCATAAGAGAAGAAAAGTCACCCAAGGTTCTTGTTTCTAGAAATCTATTAGAATATTGTTTTTTGTTTTTGTTTTTTCCTAGTATGAGGAATAGGAAAAGATGTACTAGTAAATTTTGCCGAAGGTAATTTTGGGGGGAATGATTTCTATTTATTTTACCATCAAAGGTGAGTTCTTGAATAAAGCCTCAGATCTGTTTTCTTAACTACAATCCTAACTCCAGCCCATAACGCGAATGTATTTTCACAGTTTCACTATACGTCTAGGAGACTTTGACCATGTGCATCTCTAGCAGATTCTCCAGAGCTAGATAGAAATGGAAAGAAATGAGATAATTGAGAAAGAATTTTCATTTGAATTATTCCTTACTGTTCTTTTGCAAATAGGCTTGTTCAAGCATGGAAAATGCTGCCAATCTGTTTTTAGGTCATTTTACCAATATATTATTTATAATATGGTACACTAGCCATTATACATGTGAATGGACTTCACATCCCATCACCATTTTTTTTGGTTGGGAAAGGTTTAATATTTAATCAAACATATAAATTCAGTGCATCAAATTAATGTTTTCCTAAATTAATGTGCATATTCTGTAGCTGCAATGGAAATCTTTTATGTTAGTTTATCCTTTGCATTTATATTTTCATTGCTTTCCCATGTGGTTTTCCTTATTAACTTTTTAGTAATTGATTCCTTAAAAACATATTAAGAGACACCACTGTTTTGTTTTTTACTATATAAGTGATAGTATCATGACAATCTTTCCTACTATGATTTTTTAGCAATTCATAGTTACAGGTGAGCAATGACCCCCTTGTGTGCCTTTTTCGGTTCTTAACAAAAAGGCCATATGTTTTTCTATAGAATAAAGGTAGTTCCTAGAATGTATTGGTACTTTGTTGACACAATCAGCAGAGGAGCCTATGCATTTGAAATGAACACTTAACCATCTTCTTCCTCCTAGGGGAGATCCTTCCAAAATAGAGTTCAGGAAAGAAAGAGAAAACTTAGGGAAGTGGGGAGAAAATGAATGGTTGTTGTGGGCAGAAGATTTTGACCTAACAAACACATTTTAGCACTTTCATGTGCTCCAAGATGCCATGAAATTTCATTTCCTCTGATTCAACAACAATATCAATCCTTGTCCTTCCCCATAACTCAGCAAGTTTTTTTAATATATTAAAATTTCTGTTTTGTAAACCCATTAACCAAATCAATGTCTTACTCTGAAAGCGAATTTTAATTCATTTGTTATTTTTCTAACAGGAAATGACAGACAACATGAGCAATGGAGGACCACAACTAATATTTAATGGAAGAGTATAATCAATGTTTCAAAGAACTGAATACTTTTTTTTTTTTTTTAGGATTTCATGAGGCAAGTAGATACCAAAGGACTAGGAGATAAGATTAAAACAGTTCTTGTATTTCTTTTAACACTCCTGAACATCTACTAAAATTATTCTTCCTCAATTTTGCCTCACTTATTTCTTCAGCTTTTTTTTATGGGATAAAACAGTTTCCAGAAGTGTTCTAGTACAGTAATTTCAAGAGACTTTCCAGATTGTTCTAAGCAAGACTTTTCAATAAAAAGAAGCAAAAATAAAACAGAAATAAAATTCATATTGACTAGCATGAGCATTAGATTTATAATGACATATTTCATATGAGTAATTCAAAAGTGCGAATATTAAGAAATAACTAACTTACTGATGTCTTTGTTTTGAAAGACAGATGGCTTCAAGAATGCCATAATTCAAAACCTCAGTAATTCCTTGTTATAAAAACATTGTAATTATTTTCAATTTGTGAATGAACTATATTTCATAATTTATTTGTAAATGACCAAAAATCTAAAGCATAAAAAAGAGATTTTTTAGAGAGAAAATATTAATCTGCATAATATTTTTGCATTTTTGCACAAGAATGAAAAGTTGCAAGTAAATATCATTTAAGAAAAATAAACATGTTTTGACCATACCATGCAGGTTGATCTGCATGTTCATGAATGAGCTTAAGAATCAAGTATGTGTATGTATGTGTGTATATAGACTGTAAATATAGAAAATGTATACAGCATATATTTATAGCATACATGAATGTAAATACGTAGTAGAAAGAAACTGTGATGCTGTGGGGGTATTTTTAAGATTCAACTCCACAAATGTGAGAAGGCTCAAGGCTTTTTTATGCCCACAAAATCACATATTTAATTTCTACTAAATTTGCCCATTTTTCTTCTTTTTATTAGGTCTGTTTTGTGTAAATATCATTGTGGTGATATTTAGGGGACTGAGTAATTTGGGTAGTGTAGTATAAAGATAAGTTACTTAATTATTTGACTACTTTATTGTGATTATAGTATTTATGTAACATGACTTCAAATTACATACTTCCATATTTATAAGTAAAGATATCATGGCCTATAATGATTAATGATACTGATATTTCAAACACCTTACAGTTCAATTAAATGATGCAAATCAGCAGATGATGTACACCCCAAAACGAAGTTATAATTAACTTCACTATAATTTAATTTAAATTTAATTTAAATTTGTTTTGCTTTATTTTCTTCTACAAATCACATGAAATAATATAGGCAGTCATATATAAGAAAGCATACATCCAAAGAATCTGAAAGAGTTCTCTATAGAATGAAATGAAAAGAAAGGCTTAAGTTTTTCTAGCTAGATTCAATCCTTCCATTCCATAATGGAATGTTAAAATAGCAACCAATGATAATACTTATAAGGAAGAAAATAGCATAGCTTTGGAAATATTTATGAAAATATAGTCTTTGGAAACATATAAAGAAATTGAATATTTTAAGATAATCCTCACTGTACTGTCTACTTTTTTCTCCCCCAAACGGATCAATTTTAAGTTGTTTTTTATGAGTTACTTATTGAACCATAGGTAAATTGGAATACATAATATCCAGTATGAAAATATGTTATCATTCATAAGCAAAACTTAATAATAATTTGAAATAATAAATATTTGAAGGTTTTTTACTTTATGGCAACATGATCATTTAGCCTATTTAAATCAACTCATGAAAAACTCTGCCTGTATCTATTCAACAGAAATAACTGGACTCTGGTTGTTTCATAATGTCTCTTATTTCATTTGGATAACTTCATTATTTAGTAGATTACAAAAGATGTCCATAAGTGCAAAAAAAGTGAGTCAACACCAACACTATTCATTTGATGCCACAACTAGGCATGATATTTGTCCATGAAATCTCAATTATATGATGAAGATGTTTTTGTGTATATGGTTGTACTGAATTTATGCAAGGATATAGTTTTATAATGAAAGAGTAACCACTGACTAATTTTCAGTGGCATTTCTCTGGTAGACATATTTATACAATACAGAATTATAATACATCAGTAAGATGTTGTAATGCCTTTTGAACTAATTTATGAAATTATACTCTAAAGGACAAAAGTAGGTTTATCACTGCTTTGACATAGAGTTAAAAAGACATGTTATCATTACAATTATTCAAATATCCACAGTGTATGTTTAACCAAATATGGATCAATTTTTAAATGTAATTATTTCAACCCAATGTTTTCAGGGTTAAGTTGAGAATTATTTACCTGGAATATGTAGTGATTCTTTTTGAGGTAAGTGGGGAATGTTAGGAGGACATTGTTCAAGTGCTTGAAAATTTAATTTTGACAATATATTGAATGTGAACTAGAATTTTTAAGTGACTATGTTATAGTTTTATTATGAGCCTACTCTTGGAAAAAGTAATGTAATATTAAATTAGAAAAAATATGTGAAACTGGTGTGGTTGTGTGGTGTGGACTAGCTACAAACAAGTGGAGTTATCATAAGCATAAAAGAACCAAAGTGGACTCTCCTTGGGCATTTAAAAACATATATATGTTTATGTGTATATGTATGTATATGTACTTATGTGTGTATATGTATGTATACACACACAATGGTTTAGAAGTGGAACATGATATGATGACTACATTGATATGTCCATGTAATAAAATGGTGTGTTTTGAAACTATGTATGGCATCATTTTTGCTGTTGTTGTTGTTTTTGTTATAATACAAAAATTGTTTCCCCCAATGGCTAGGTGAAATGTGCTATTCTGGGATTGGCAGGGGATGGACGTTATAAATGAAGAAAAAAGAGACAGTCATAGCTGGAAGATATAGAATTAAAAAGGGATATTATTTGAGATAGGAAAGACTAAAATGTGTTCAAATACCATATAGAAGGAGAGTGGTAGAAAATATAGGAGAAAATGATTATTAGAAAGTGAAGTCCCTGAAGAGGCAAGAGGAAATAAAACACAGATCATATGAGACAGAATTAACTACAGGTAGACTGAAATAGCAGGAGATCTCACGAACTATGCCATAATATTTAGAGAACTCTGATGGCTACTTGAGTTTGTCAAATCAGTTGCTATGCCATTTGGGCTGAAGAGTAGCTCATTATGCATCATGTCCTATGCAATTCAGACCATTTAGCTGTTCTGGTTCACACTCGCTGATGCCAGGTGGACATTCCAGTCATTCTAATAACCAAAAATGTGCTTACAAATGTTTATCTGTTTCTTTGATAGAGAACTATTACCCAGTTTAGAACCACTGAAGAAATCCTTTGATCCAGAATAACCAATTTTGATGTGACTCACAACAGAAGACCTGAATTGCTCAAGGTCATAATCTCACTGTTGTAAGGTCTACCTACATTATCTAATATGATACCACTATCTACAAGTGACTATTTAAATTTAAATATAAATTAATTATTATAAATGGAATATTCAGTTTCCCCACCAAACTAGCCACATTCTAAGTATTGAATAGCCACACATGGACAACAGTTACAGAATATTCCTATCATTACAGAAATTTCCATTGGACAGTGTTGGTCAAAAACACATACAGGAGAACAGCCTATTCACCTTCAATTCTTGTACAAGTTTTTCCACAGTCAACCAAAAATAATTAAAATGTGTGAAAAAAGTTGATAAACACTCCATGGAACTTGAAAGTTAATGGATCCGTAAAATCCAAAGACTGAACAGAACTTGCAAAACTAGCAAAAATAATAGATCAATCCATAATGAAGTTGAGAATTTGCCTTAGAAATTTCAAATTAAAAATAAATTCTGCTCACAGAGAGATTCCAGTAAATTACTAAATATTGTATGTTTGACAAGCAAAATGAGATGTTATATAACACTCATTTTTGAAGAACGTTACCTATTACCATGTGTCAATGAATAATCTTGCATTTCTTGTATTTGGAAAGGTGAGAATAATAAATACATTGTTGTCCAATTTATTCTTTCACTTAATTCAGAAATAGTATTTTTTAAAACCTTATGTCCAAAACTGCATTTTCAAAGATTATTTAGCAAACATGCTTCAGAAACTTAGAGGGAGCATCTAAAGTACTGTTTAGTTAGAACACTGTTTCCAAATAAAATTTCAGTACTTGGCACCACTTCACTCTTTTCTTCTTTAAGTCATTTTTTTCTGGAAACATATGTAATATTTCTTACTCAAAGTGTATGACAGCCAAGAAATTCAATTATTCCAAATCCATAAATCACAGGTTGTCAGTTACTCATAACATAGGAAACCAATTCAGAAATTGCTGGAAATATGGATGCCTAGTAAAATTATACAGAGGAGTTTTTTTTAAACTCCCTTTGCCAGGAAAACTATTTATTGAATACAAGAGTCCTTTACAAGAAGTGTATTTCTCAAGTAATATATTGATTAAAAGTCAAGCTAGAGAGCTAAAGAAATTACTATAATATTTTAATACTTCAACATTATCTATATAGACTAACTAAGGTGAAAAGAGACTCCCTCATTTTAGGCAGACAATCTTCATTTAGTAAGAAATTTTGAAGGACTAGGAGTCATCTTTACTTTTCTTTACATCAACTAAGGACTATTGCTTTCAAAGTTTTTTGTTTGTTTATTTTTAACAACCAAAGACTCTACTTTTTTAGCCACACAGTACATTGCAAATCTTTCCCCAAGCTAAAATGTATTATGTTACTAAAAATTGCTAAGGAGACTCTAGAACTTGACTGAAACTTCATAGCAAAATCTAAAACCTTGTGAAAACAGCACCAACTCTTGTATTAATCACAGGAAATTGGGGCTCATGACTTACTATTAAACAATCAGGGTATTGGTCCCCACCTAATCCCAAAGAAGAAGGTTCTCAAACATCTTTCTACAACATCCTGAGGAGTGCTAAAAAAAATATCTTGGGGCCATGCCATGGTCACTGCCCAGGAAAGAAAAACTACTGATTGTTCCTACTAGACAACACTACTCCTTCCTCTGAACTATGTCAGTTCACAAATGATGTAACACCCAAACCCTTGAGATAGCTGTCTAGAAGTCCACTGCCTACATTACTATCCCTAAAGTCTTTTGAGATCCAGACTTCTCTTTCTTTCTTCTGAGGATATTAGTATTCTTACATCATTCTCTGAGAAAATAAAAGCCTCAACGTTCTCCATAATAAAATAAATTGCTAGAAAGAATGTCAAGTTACCAAGCCAAAATATAGTTAGATATAGTTAGTAATGGTAATATTAGCCAGTTGCTATCTACCAGCAAAAAGGATAGTGGGGCAGCAGGTGAAAGACAACCATTTATCAAGTGCTATTTCAGAAATGCTATTATAATCTATATTATCTGTAAGTGTGAATATGCCTCTGTTATGTTAATATCATTAATAACATGAAATAGCCGGGTTCGGTGGCTCAGCCTGTAATCCCGCGCCTTGGGAGGCTGAGGTGAGTGGATTGCCTGAGCCCGTGGGTTTGAGACCCGCCTGGGCAACTTGGCGAGACCTCATCTCTACAATAAATCAAAAAATTAGCCAGGCGTGGTAGTGCGCGCCTGTAGTTCCAGCTACTTGGAAGGTTGAGGTGGAAGGATCGCCGGAGCCCAGCAGGTCGAGGCTGCAGTGGCCGGAAGCGGCCACTGCACTCCAGTCTGGGTGACTGAGCAAGACTCCAACTCAAGCAAATAATAATAATAATAATAATAATATGAAATGAGAAAAAAGTGGGTGGACATCAACATTTCACCTGAAAGTTGAGATTATTTCCTGCTGTACCTCTGAAACTTACCATCATTCAACCAAATCATGCAATATACATGCATACACACACACACACACACACACACACACACACACACACACACACACACTCACACACACACTCATACACTCATACACGCACACACACACAGGTCCATAAAAAAACCAACTCTATCCAATATGAACCACTCACCTTCATCTGACCTGCTGCTTCTGGCTTCACATTCAAAATTCTGGTTCTGTGATACTGCCTTGATTTCAGCTTCTTGTCCCTACGCTTGAACCTGAGACTTCATCTCTTCAGTTGTCAAGTTTTGACAGTTACCCATACTCATTTCATGCTAAGCACTTGGTGTAGTTTAACAGAACATTCTAGGAGGGGACCAAAAAAAAAAAAAAAACCCAAAACCTGGAATTACTTGTTGGAGGGCAGATTCCTAGTAGTACAGTCTTCCCCTGCTAAGTAAGTGTTCTAGGAACCCATTGGCATCCGTGAACCAGCTAGCCTTGTTGTGAGAGGCTGTGATCAACTACAGTGAAAAATATTTTTGAGAATCTTTCAGTGCATTTGCCCATTTTATGGTGGATGATTTACGAGAGCACCTGCCCACACTCGGCTGAGGGCTCAGCAATTTTTGACCAAAAAATGGCATGACTTGCGTGCCTCATCCTCCCTCTTCACCTGTTCTCACCTCAAGTGATTTATTTTTCCCCCAATAAAAAACAGTGCTCACAGAGAAATGTTTTGCCTATGTGGAAGAGGTGAAACAAAAAATGGCAGCAGCACTAAAAGGCATCAAAATTGAAAAGCTCAAAACTTCTTTGCTTCTCAATGGGTGTATTGCATCAATGGAGGGCACTTTTTAAAAATCCAGTCCTCTTTTGATGGGCAGCACGAATGGTTACATATACTTGCTATTGTGAACAATATGGCAATAAACATACGTGTGCAGGTATCTTTTTAACAGAGTGATTTGAGTTCTTCTGGGTATATTCCCAATAGTGGGATTGCAGGGTCATATGGAAGGTCAATTTTTAGAACTTTAGGAATTGCCATACTGTTTTCCCCAGAGGCTGTACTATTTTACACCTCCACCAACAGTGTAGAAGTGTTTCCTTTTCTCCACATCCTCTCCAGCATCTGTTGTTTTTGAGTTATTGATGATGGTCATTCTGACTGTAGTTAGGTGGTATCTCAGTGTAGTTTTAATTTGTATTTCTTTGATGACTAGTGAGGCTGAACATTTTCTCCTGTATCTGTTGGCTGCTTGTATGTCTTCTTTTGAGAACTGTCTATTCATATCTTTTCCCCACTTTGTAATGGGACTAAATGTGGAACAAATACACAATGGAATATTATGCAGCCATAAAGAAGAACAAAGTCATGAACTTCACTTAGAGTCTATAATACTGAGTGATCTTTCACAGAAACAAAGAACTGAGAATCACATGTTCTCATGCATAAGTGGACCTTGAACAACTATCATAATACTACAGGAAAAGGATTGACAGTAGCAGGAAACAGCAGGAGCATGGGGTGGTGGGGAGGTGGCATCAGCAGTAGTGGGAAACTGCCTGGGGAAACGGGGACACACCTTATCAACAAGGGTACCTGCACAATGAATATTTGTATACCTAACGCTGAATTGTATCCCACAATTTTAAAATAAAAAATTTAAAGGTTAAAAAAAAGATGGAGGGCACTTTGTGACTGAAGTATAAACATGTTAAGAATACAAACCAGGCTGAGCTTGGTGGATCAGCCTGTAATCCCATGCCTTTGGGAGGCTGAGGTGAGTGGATTGCCTGAGCCTGCAGGTTCGAGACCCACCTGGGCAACTTGGTGAGACCTCATCTCTACAATAAATCAAAAAATCAGCCAGGTGTGGTAGCGTGCGCCTGTAATTCTGGCTACCTGGAAGGCTGAGGCGGAAGGATTGCCGGAGCCCAGTGGGCTGAGGCTGCGGTGGCTGGGAGCAGCCACTGCACTCCAATCTGGGTGATGGAGTGAAACTCCAGCTCAAAAAAAAGAATAAAAACCACAATGTTTATAAACAAATTTCAGGTTTCTTGCCCCCGCCCTGTATTCCTGAATCAGCCAGTGAAAATCAGCCTTGCTCATGGAGCCAGCAGCTGCTAGTGAAAGAAGTGACTTCAACAACACAACTTTAGTCACTTGGCCAACAGGCATGTGTCCAAATTGGAAATAGGAAATCAGAGGAAGGATCTCAGAAAAATGAATGAAAACTTGAGCTCCTTATACCTTGAATGTAAAGAGGTTGGAAAATCTAGGAAATCATTGGCAATAGGCCAGGAAATGTAAGTGAGAAACTGAAACAAGATCATTTTCCCCATGGGCTTTATAGATAAGGGGACTGGATCTGTAAGCTATAGAGAAAACTAATTTTGTCATGAACAAAATTCTTCCCTTATATAAAAGATATGTTCATTTCTTGTAGCAGCCTCTGTTTTTTTTCCCACTTCTAAATCTCTTATTTAACCTACTCAGCTGCTCCAAAGAATACCAGAAGAAGAGATTATATTCAAGCTGGAGCTAACACTCTCAGTATTACCCTTGGCCAATATGGTACAAGACAGCAGAAATCACAACAAGAAATTTCAAAGAAAGTGAAACACAAAGAGATAGGTTTATTTTCCTTTAGTTATCAATCTTCCACAAATCTGGGACTTCCAGATATTTTACTAACAAACGAGGCCTTTATGTAATGTCTTCCCTTGTAAATTTCTTCAGGACATTTTAAAAAAATAACTGGGCAAGTCCACTTTGCCATTGGACAAAGATAAATTAGTTACTATAATAATTTCCAAAGCATAGTGCTGGAGTCCAGCTCCAGGAGAGAGTCAGGGCTTGAGATGGGGGAATTGGGAAGCGGTGAAAAAGAAAAGACAAAAACGACAGGATCCTTTGTCCTGGGGAGAGTTCAAGACTCTGCCAATTTTTATTCAATTCTTACAAGCTTATATAGTTTTTTTACTGACCCCCCTACCCACAAAATGTATCCCATGTTACACATTAAATGTTTACATCGTGTTTTTTCTTTTGTTTATGGGGAAGTTGACCTTTACAAGTTTCATTTTGTTCCTTCCTGCTACCGGTGGGTGTAACAAAATACCAGCTGCCAATTTATCAGCCACATCCTGTGACCTCTAGGCCAACTGAATCTCTTCCCTTCGCTATTCTATTTCTTTTCCTTTACTAATCTATTTTCTTAATTCTACCCTTATATATACTTTTAGCAGCAGAATATTGACTTGTTTTTTCTTTTATATAACCACCCTTATCTTACCCACTACGAATTCTTAATACTATTAATTTAAAAATTTAACTTTCTTAATTCTAATTGCCTTATCTATATTACTTGCTATTTTCTTATCACCTATTTTACATTTTATATTTCTAAACAAAACATGTCTAAATCTACATTTATATATAAAATTAATCTTACTTCTAATCCTAAATGTATTTAATTTTAAACCTACATTAAGTGTACATAATTTTAAGTTTTACCTTAAAACTTAATTATTTCCTATTCCTTATATTTAACTAGTACCTACATCTATAATAAACATTTATCTTTTAATTATAACTGCTATTTATTTAATTCTAATCCTTATTTTAATCTTAACCTTCTTTCTAATTAAACTATAATATTTCTTAAATCAAAAGGCATGTCTATGACTTGTTTTTCCCGAAAACACCTGTTTTGGGAGATACTCTGTCTCAGTTTCTCACTTCCTCATCAATCACAACTGTCAATGTTGTTACTTATAAAGGGTATGAGGAAGTACTTGTTTTTCCTTTTTTAGCTAAAAGTTGCAAAATTTGCATTCCCTTGTCCCTTCGGGGGGAAATTTTTGCTGTTGAGCCCTTTTTACATTTCTATACATAGGTTTCTAATTCCACATCCTTGCACATTCTAGCTAATTGTTTTAATTATCAAGGGAGGTGTTTTTCAAGCCTAAGCACGCATTCCTTTAAGGCCAAAAGGAGTCCTTCAATAGGATCCATGGGGCTCTGCCTCCAGCATGGCTGCTTCCCACTGGGGCTCTGCTCCCAGTCAGCATTTTTCCCATTTTGGGGTAACCTCCATTTTGCATCCTTTAGAGGTTGCAGCTTCTGGTAGCATAGAAATATTAAGAGCATACTGTGGCCATAAGAGAAGGTCTAGAATATGATACATTAATATAAATTGTGTGTAGTCACTCCAGAGTAAATTGCATATCAAAAATCACTACATCTAAATTTTGTTTTTTCAAATTACCACCCTCAAACTTTATTCCATATTTTTTTGGAAATATTTAATGTCAAGGATCTTCAAGTTCACACCTACACAGACTCTGCAGCCAGCAGGTTGTTTATTAAACTACAACTTTAAAGTGATCTTTAAAAAATAAAAAAGAAAATGCATTTCTATTTTTGTTCTGCACTGAACTGAAGAAAGGTGGAAGTAAATGAGAATTTCCACAGGCACCCTTGGAAGTACTATGGCTAATTTTATTAGCTGAATTCCTTGAATTTGAAAACCTTGAGAGAAGGGTGTGGAAATTCAGTTGCAGAAAGGTCTGACTGAAGAGGAAATAGGGTTTTAAAAGAAATACTCATTCTAGTTTTCATAAAAGGATAAAAGATGTCATCCTATCCTCCTAAAGTAGCCTTACCACCTTGAGATACCTTCTTTACCCCTTTGCAAACTCTAGAAGCAATCATTAAAGCACACAACCAGGTATGCACACTCATTCACACATACTACACACACCTCTAATTAATTTTATTATTTAAGCCAATTCTTTTCAGCTAGCATCTTTATTTGAAGTGCTATGTAGTTGCCTTCCTGGCCTTTACCTAAATAGATACATGCAGCTTCAAGTAGGTGGAGCTAAAAAAAAATTGGCAAGACTTTACGCAGGTTCAACTTCAAAAGTTCAGGTTTAACTGCACACACATGTTTATTGCATCTATTCACAATAGTAAAAACATGGAACCAACCGTGCTGCCCTTTGAAACTGGACTAGATTTTAAAAAATGGGGTATGTATACACAATGGAATATTTTGCAGCCATAAAGAAGGACAAACACAGCAACTAGGATGGATTTAGAGTCTATCATACTCAGTGATATATCACAGAAACAGGAGATAGCTAAAGAAAGGCTAGGCAGACAGACAGTTCCTCTGGCAATAGTATAGTGAATTCCCGGCAAACCTCTCAGGCTCAGCATTGATAAACAAGCTCCCTGTGAGCCTCTCAAGCTAGAGCTTAGGTACTCACTGCTGGGATTGAAAAGCAATCAAACAGCTCACCATTAGGTCTCTACCTTAATACTGACCAATCAGAACAACTACAACTCACAGCTATTGCTAGTCAATTGACTTAGATGTACAGCTACATAAGCACCAGGTTTTCAACCCCTGATGGCAACTCCTTCTGGTCCCCTCCCACTGTGGGAGCTTCTCTGTCCTTTCAATAAATCCTGCTTTCTCACTTTCCAGCCATCCGTGTCCCTCATTCTTCCTGGGCATGAGACAAGAACCTTGACCCTGATAGAGCTGCAACCTGAAGAGCTGCAGAAGATTGTCAGTGCCGGCTGAACCAGGAGAGCTGTTGGAAGAAGGCGAGATGCTGAAGCTGAAACACCCAGGAGGCTAGACTTGTCAGGCCACCGAACCAGCAACACTCTCAGGGCCTGGCTTGCCAGTCCATTATAGCCAATACTCCAGGGGCTAGGCTTGCCAGCCCACTGAGTTGCAACACTCTCAGGGCTTGGGTTGCCAGCCTATTAGAGCTGACACTTCCGGGGTTAGGCTTACGAGCCCCTTGATGGCCCTCTCTGGGGCTTAGCTGGCCAACCTACTGAGCTGACACTCTTGAAGCCCAGGCTGACCTGAAAAATCCACATCAAGAGTACCATATGTTCTCATAAGTGGACCTTGAACAATTATAATACTATAAGAAAGGGATTGGCAGTTGAAGGAAACTGGCTGGGGGGTGGGGTGCACACCTCATCAGCAAGGGTACCTGCATAATGAACATTTGTATACCTAACCCTGAATTATACCCTACATCTTTAAAATTTAAAAAAAAGTTCAGGTTTAAACCATATATGTGTATGTAATATAATGTGCACTGTTCACAGTTTCCTCATTGTGAAACAGTGTACACTGGTTAGTGTCAACCCTCTTACAAGCAAGTAGGAGGAGCTTTCAAGTCAAAAATTGATCTTAAGTCTTTTTTTGAAGGACTGTAGGGGTTTTTTTTAAAGGTGTCAATAAATATTTGCCCCTGATTTTGCCATTTCTACAATCCTAAGGCTAAAGCAAAACTTTACAAATTTAAGTTCATGTTTGCCATCTGCTGACTGATTTGTAAATTACAAGTGGTTTGAATCAACCGACATTTGGTTGATATATACTATTTTATATATATTTGGCTAAAACTGATGCTTGTTTGACACCTTTCCAAGCATGTTAAAATGATTTACTACTTTGGTCTGAGTCCCACCTTAGTATTTTTTAGTCAGAGGTTAAATAAAATAAACCATCCATTTTCGCATGTGTTACAATTTCTTTATTAATTTTGGTCACATAGATAGAAAAAGTGAGAATCTTTGGTGATTGAAGCCATGAGTTATGGGATAAGACATTCCTTAGTTAGATTCCTTGATTGATCAATATCTGTGTGTCTTTAAGAAAGTCATTCATTCATTCATTCACTCAAGTATTGGGCTAGGTCCTGGGCACATGACTGTTAACAATACAGAAAGTATTGGCACCATAATGGGGCCAACCTTTTTATTTGCTGACCCTAGGATCCAGTGTCCTCATCTGTAAATAAATACGATTAATTCATAAAAGAGTGTGTTATTCGTGCAAGGTACTTAGCACAGCACCTGGCAGATTGTGTTGTTGTTTCTTGAGACAGGGTCTTGTTTTGTTGCCCAGGCTGGAGTGTAGTGGTGCAATCACAGCTGACCATAACCTTGAACTCCTGGGCTAATGCGGTTCTCCCTCCTCAGCCTCCAAAAGCGCTGGGATTGCAGATATGGGCTAGCACACCTGGCAGACAAATTTGTGATAAAGTTTGGCCGTTATCATGTTGGTCATTGTGACATTGATGCTTTATCATTATTTCACCAATTGGATAAAATCAGCCAAATAAAGGTGACAAAACCCTTCCTGTCAGTACTAGCATTGTCCTTTATCGAGGGTGGGCCTATCCAGGGACTTCCCATTCACACCCAATGTATGACAGAATTAAAAGGAGGTTCTGAGACTCTCTTATGCAAAGAACAAAGTCCTTGAGAGCAGAATCATCCCATGAATGGATTAACATTGTGGCAGTTCCAGAGTTTAGAAAGAATATCCTAACTCTTTCCTCCCTCCCCCGTCCCCCTCCCCCCTTCCTCATCCCCCCTTCCTCATCCCCTCCCTCCCTCCTCCCCCCCATTGTGGCAGTTCCAGAGTCTAGAAAGAAGACCCTACATCTCCCCCCTCCCCTTCCCCTCCCCCTCCTCCTCCCTTTCTCTGAAAGCTGCTGCCAGGAAAGCAGGCGCACCCTAGCCTGCAGGGGGGTGAGAGACAGGGAGCCTCATGTGACCACAGATGCAGGAGTCAGCCCAACTGAGTCCTGCCCAAACTTGCATCCATAGAACTATGTGTTACATTTATAGTTTCTGGCAGGCACAGTGGCTCAGCCTGTAATCCCAGCATTTGGAGAGGTCCAGGTGAGTGGATTGACTGAGCTCGCGGGTTTGAGACCAGCCCAGGCAACTTGGCGAGATCTCTTCTCTACAATAAATAAAAAGTTAGCTGGGTGTTGTGGTAGCGCGCTCCTGCAGTTTCGGCTACTCAGAAGGCTGAGGCGGAAGGATCCCCAGAGCCCATCAGGTGGATGCTGTGGTGGCCATGAGTGTGCCACTACACTCCAGCCTGGGCGACAGAGTGAGACTCCACCTCAAAATAATAATAATAACAATAGTTTAATTTAGAGCCATTCAATTTGGGGATAGTTTTTTATGCAGCAAAAGCCAACTGTTCTGGCAATGTTACTTGGAATGGTCTTTAGATGAAACTCTTCTATGAAAACTGTTGCACACAGTTAAAAATTCCTGTCTGACTTTATAAAATTTTACTCTACTAATTTTAGCTTTTTGAAAAAAAAGAAAGAAATGTTTCTAACGTCACACATCTAGTAAGAGGAAGAGCCAGGATTTGAACTCAAGTTGTGTGACTAGCTTCCAGGCAAGCTCTTCACGTGACAACTATTGAACCACCAAAAACTAGAGAATTTCCTATAACAGCCAAAATATTCAGATTAAGTTTCTGATTTTTTTTCATATAAAATATTAAAATAATATACAAAAATGTGCACAAGTAAAATAAGAGCATAAACTCACCCTCAAGAGGTAATGAATATTAAAACATGGCACAATCACATGTCACTTAATAACAGTAACACGTTCTGAGAAATGTGCCATGAGACAATTTCATCATTGTTCAAATGACAGAGGGGACTGACCCAAAGCTGGCTGACGCAGCCCACCACACATCCAGGCTCTATGGCCTATTTCTCCTATGCTAGAAACCTGTACAGCATGTTACTGTACTGAATATTGTAGGCCATTGTAACCCGATGGTCAAAGTTACAGCAAATAAGTTTTTAAAATAAAACTGTTCCACCTGTATAAGACACTTATCACGAATGGAACTTGCAGGACTAGAAGTTGCTCTGAGTGAGTCAGTGAGTGGGTGGTGAGTGAATGTGAAGGCCCTGGACATTACTGTACATGACTGCAGACTTTATAAACACTGGATACTTGGGCCACACTAAATGTATTATAATGTTTCTCTTTCTTAAATAGTAAAGTAATTTTAGATTTCAGTAACTATTTCTCTTTATAAATGTTTCAATTTTTTTAACTTTTCAACCAGTTCTTTTTTTTTTTTTTTGGAGTTGGAGGTCTCCCTCTGTCACCTAGACTGGAGTGCAGTGGCACAATCAGGGCGCACAGCAGCCCTGGACTGCTAGGCTCATGTGACTTTCCTGCCTAAGCCTCCATAGTAGCTGGAACTATAGAGACAAGCCACTACACCCAGCTAACTTTTTTTTTTTTTTTTTTTTGGAGTTGAAGTCTCACCATGTTGCCGAGGCTGGTCTCAAACTCCTGGGCTCAAGCAATCTTCCCGCCTCAGTCTTCCAAAGTGCTGGGATTACAGGGATAAGCCACCACACCTAGCTTTTAACTCTTTGATAATAATATCTAGCCTAAAACACAAATGTACAGCTATACAAAAATATTATCTTTTACTATCCTTAGTCTATAAAGCTTTTTCTATATTTAAATTTTGTTTTGTTTTTACTTTTATATTAAAAACCAAGACAAAACAAAAACATTAGCCTAGACCTACCCAGGGTCAGGATTTTCAATGTCACTGTCTTCTGTCTCCACATCTTGTTCCACTAAAAGGTCTTCAGGGACAATAACACTCATGGAGCTTTTATCTCCTATGATAATAATGGTTTCTTATGAAATCTTTCCTGAAGAACCTGTCTGAGACTGCTGTATAGTTAACTTTTTAAAATAGAGTACTGTCTAAAATCACAATTAAAATATAGCATGGCAAACACATAACCCAGCAACATAGCTATTTACTATTTTCAAGTATATGTACTGTGCATAATTGTATGGGCTATACTTTTATATATTTCCTGACTATATGGTCTAACCTATTGCTCTTAGTCTACAAAATTACACAGCATATTGCTGTACTGAATATTGTAGGAAATAAAGACACAATGGCAAGTATTTGTTTATCTAAGCTTATCAAACATTTAGAATATACAGTAAAAATGTGTGCCATTATAATCTTTGGGCCCACCATCACATATGTGGTCTATCATTGACTGAAACATCGTTATATGACTCATAACTGTGTTTGTACATGCCAATTCATTTCTAAGCATGTTAGTGTATATGTGTCAAGATGTTCAGCTTGTTTTTTACTAAATTGTTTTGTGAATAAAATGTTTCACTAAAGTCACCTGCAGTCAATTTAGATCCATCTTAACTGCAAGGCGTAATTGCCTTGAGAGATTTTTGTTGAATTGATCTGAGGTGTCAACTGGGCATCAGGAGTTTTATAAAGTCCTTAGGTGATTTCATTGTATAGCCAAGTTTGAGAGCACTGGACAAAGGGGTCCTGCACAGGAGTAATATAGAACTTTGCAGCAATCAAAATAAAATCACATTTCCCATTTGTGGACTTAAAATGTCTATCACTAGGCTTTGGAACAGTTTCATCCCATTATCATCTCATGTTGAATTTGCAGTCAGTTAAGGAATCCTGAAGGAAATGCTGTTTATTTATGCTATTGGACCCTCTTATCATTTCTCTAAGGTAGGCAGGGCAAGTATCATTATTCCAATTTCACAAGTGAAAGAACAGGTTTAGAGATGATGGAGGCTTTTTGCAGTATCTAGGAGAGATGTTCTAGTATTCACATCACTCTTTGATATATATTTATCTTGGCACTTATCCAGCATAATCTGTGCTATATGTTTATGTTTAGATCCCATTTCCATGTAGACTGTGAGCTCCTTATCATTTGTTATTTCATTCATTATTTACTCATTCATTTAGGAGGTATTAGTTGGTTTTTCTCTTTGTGTTGTTTTGTTTTGCAGAAATTGAGTTATAGAGGCTTGGTGGTGAACAGGTATCATGTTCCCTACCTTAGTGAGCTTGGGGTCTAGTGATGGAATAGGTAAGCAAATAGGCAGTGAAGGTAAAATTAACATAAAAGCCAACACAGATGGGGAAATACCCAATCCTTATGAAAAAAGAGGGATAGGATGTTTTTAAACTTTTTGCAAAGGAAGGGACTGTAAAATCTAAGCTGAAAACTGACTTATGAGTAGAATTTATCCATATGAGAAATGCTACCATATTCCCTGCTAGAAGGAACAACACAAGCCTGAAGAAAGAAAGACCTAAATGTGGATCCGGGAGCATGACAAGGTTAAGGTGAGGCGTGTGATACAGGATACTTGAAAAGAGACGTTAGAAGCAGATATAAAATGGCCTTGTAACATATGTATGAACCACACTAAAGAGTTTATATTGCCCTAGGGAAAATGGGGTACCTGTGTCGGGCTTTAAGCAGAACAGATCAAATATTTGTTTCGGAGATCTAGCTGTCCCAGAGAGCTCTCCTGACCTAATTAAACTAGGCTTCCCGAGGCAGGAAAGGAGTCCTGTAGTTTTAGCGGCAAAGACAGAGAGAGGTGTCCAAACTGAGTGATGTTTTTGTTTTGAGCAACACAGGCCTTTGGGCTGATTTGATGTTTGGGTGCATAAGAAAGGTCCTGAGGAGGACTGCTGGGCTGGGCCACTAAAGCAGTGGTAGAGTACCCTGATTTGGCGATTGCATAATGAAGAGAAGCCAGGCTAGAGAGAAACAGCGGGTTTGCTATCAGATATGTTGCACTGGAGGCATCTGGGCTTTTCAGGATTGGGTTTACCGCCTAAAAGATATCGTAAATCTTTTTGATTTATTAGTGTGCAGCCCAAGCTTGCAAAATTCTACCAAAACGATCAAAGCGGAACTCCCCCCCTTAAAGAAACATACTAAAGTCAATGAGGACGATGCAAAAATACATTTGCCCGCCCTTAGATAAAACGTGAGTTGGCTTTCGCGCATGCTCAATACCTACCACAAGCTCCAAACTCAGTCCTGGGAGCGTGATCAAGTGGTTTCTTTCCCTCTGCTGGTCAGACCTGCATATTACAGCGCAAGGAGAGGAAATTCCTAGGGGCGTGATTGCTGGTGATGACGTCACACAGCGCGTCGGGGGAAACGCGGTTGGTTTGCGTCAGTGGTGCGCGCCGTGGGAAAGCTGACATGCAGCATGGCTGCGGGTGGCTTAGAGGCCCCTCGGCCGAAGGCGGCTTCGGATGGGCCCCTCGTAGGAACGGCTGGCGTCCTACCGTGCCTGGAACTGCCAACCTATGCTGCTGCTTGTGCGCTGGTGAATAGCTGCTACTCCTGCCTGGTCGCCGGGCCGCACCGAAGGCACATCGCGCTTTCGCCTCGCTACCTCAACAGGAAACGCACAGGCATTCGAGAGCAGCTCGATGCGGAGCTCCTGCGCTATTCGGAGAGGTACCGGTCTCGTTGCCTTCTTCTCTAAGCGGACGGTGACGTAACGAGGCCTTCTTTGGGGACGGAAGGGGCAGCGGGTGGATGTGCTGTTGGCTCGGCAGAAAGGGGGCAAATGGCAAAGGTCGCCTTGGCCCCCGGGAGCTTTGCCCCGAGGGTTTTTAGAGTCACGATCCGCCCCTCAAGGTCTGGTAAAGATCTTCTCGGGCTCCTTTTCATAGGCAGAGAAGAAAACTTAAAGGTGAGGTTCAAGTGTTGGCGGAGAGAGTGGAGAATCTACCTCTAGGGGTAAAAACAAACCCGGGGTCTGCAGACCTGGTAGGCCTAGTTCTGTTTAGCATTGAAAATTTCATTTATTCCCTTTCGGATAATTTTTTTTTCTTTTTTCTTTTCAAAAGACAGTTAAATGTAAATAGATTATTTCTCATTCCATAGGAACGTTCAACTGTAAAACGCGTAGGGCGATTTTTGTTGTTTGTTTCGGCCCCGGTCGTTTCTCCGTGTTCTCTTCTCTTGCACCTGATTAGGGATGAGGAAAAAACCTTTGGTTTAATTTAAACTAGCTTAGTCTAGTTTAGTTTTTAAGAGCAGAATTTATCCAGTCTATCTGGTGAACCTATTGTTGTTGGGAGAGGAAAAACAAAAAACAAACAAACAAAACCTCCTGGTGTATTTATATTAAGATAGCCAAAAATGACTTGAAAACTCAGAGTTACAGAAGTGGGTGGGAGCGGGGGGGGATATACTTTGGTCCAAAAGAAGGATTCTAAAACCACATGAATGGATTCCCTAGGGATTCATAGTTGTCCTTTAGGAATTCCATGAACCCTTGGAAATTGCAGGAATTTCCTATGTGAATTTCCTTAGACATTATCCAAAACTTTCACCATTTTCTCAAGGGATCCTGGGCCCCCCTGCCCCCCAGGTTAAGAATCAATCGCATCTATATACAGCTTCTGCCAAGCAACCAACGTGTACTTGTATGTTTATATTATATACCAAGGACTTGAGATATAAAGACAAAAATTAAAATCCCTATGTTTAAGGTATAGTAGAGATATAAATGTAAGCCAGTAAATCCAATGAAGTGTTAAAATTTGACAGAATCCAAATTAAGTTATAGTAAGAGGACCGGTTAACTGGAACTTGGGACCTTTGAGAACAACTTGATAGATGAGAGTACTTTCAGATGGTAGCTTTCCAGGCAAGAGAGTGGCATAAACAAATGGTAGTAGATGTTAATTGGTTTTCTTTGACCAGAGGACTGTAAGTATAACTGGAATGAGTTTTATGTCAGGGGAAAAGCATTGGAGAGGATGGCAGGGGATCTAAGATGGGGTAGAAGATGACTCAGAGGATAGTTCTTTTTGTTCCTTTCCTACCAGTTTTTGTTGTTGTTTGTTTGCTTGGGGGGAGGATTGCTATTCTTTGTTTTGTTTCCTGTTTCTTGAGCAAGGTTAGTGCTTTATCCTCCCAGAACCCTCTAACTCAGAATTGGCACATTCTTGAGAGAGTAGTGCATATTTGTAATCTCTAGTACATAACCAGGTTAAGCAACAACACTTGGTGCCATCATGTGATAGTTTAAAAAGGATAAGATAGTGAACAAGGAGACCAATTAAGAGAATGCTACAGTCGTCCAAGAGAAAAAAATGAATGGAGAGGATGGATTTGAGAGAGGTAAGGATATACAAGGTGGTCACTAAACCTGGAATCACAGGCAACTATGTTGCTACTTTCTGTAATCAATTATTGTTACGCTTGACAGGCTGGGGGAAGTCACCCAGAGTGGCTCTGAACAGATACAGCACCTCTCCTTCCATGTTACTTCTGAGATATGCCAAAGACTCATGTTTACTCAGCTACAAACCAGGCATCACATATTGAACTATGTATTATCAATGAGGGACAAACGTTGAACATATATTACTAAATATCTCAAGAGAAGAGGCTACCACCCTGACCAGATATCTACTTAGAATGATTTCTGAAAAACAAAAGTAAAGGAGGAAAAGGTATATAGTGTTGGGTGCTTGTCTTATGCATATCTGATGTCTTTTAATAAGTTGCATGCTGTGAGTTGCTTTCCCAAAGGCTTGATGGAGTTACACAAATCCTGTTGAACTTAGGCTCTATCATCACATTCCCTAGTTAGTGGTCTGAACCCTATAGGACCCAGCACCTAAGTTTTATAAGAAATATTTTGCAGTGCCACCTTGACTGTTGTGAAAACTGTCTTTACTGTGCTGAAATGAAATCCATAGATAATATCACATACCCACACCATTTACAAAAAATCTATATAGTTCTCTAATACGATAGAGTAAAATGTATTTTAATAGACTGATGCTCACGCATGACTACCTGGGAAGACTGAAGTAGTTAGAGTTCTCCTGCATCTACACCTAAAAATCTGTTGGTTACAAATGTACATTGATATAGGTGTTTTGAATTGACAATGCAGGTAACACATTAGCCCCAATCACCAATGCTTTCCTGAAATAGTTGAGTAATTCTTGGTAAAGTTACACACAATCGCCCCTTGAATTTATGTATTACTAAATTCCTGCAAAGTTGGTTTTTTTTTTTGTTTTGAGTTGGAGTCCCACTCTGTCACCCAGACTGGAGTGCAGTGGCCGCTCCCAGCCACCGCAGCCTCGACCTGCTGGGCTCCAGCGATCCTTCCGCCTCAGCCTTCCAAGTAGCTGGAACTACAGGCGCGCGCTACCCCACCTGGCTAAAATTTTTTTTTTGTTTATTTATTGTAGAGATAAGGTCTCACCAAGTTGCCCAGACGGGTCTCAAACCTGCGGGCTCAGGCAATCCACTCACCTCAGCCTCCCAAGGCGCGGGATTACAGGCTGAGCCATCGAGCCCGGCTATGCAAAGTTTAATGTATATTAAAACCATGCAAAGATGAAAGAGTTAGATTATGTGCCTAGCAATCTATAAACAGGCTTGTCCCCTTATTAAAAGTCAGGCAAAGCTGGATATTTCTTCATTGTTCATGGTACATGAACGTCCTGTACATGGTAGACTCTTTTCCCTGGCTTTTGCCATGTTTATGAAAACCATAAATAGTAACACAAAGTTCCAAATGCTCCCTAGGAGACCACAATATTCCTTCCACTTGAGAATTACTCTCTGGTAGTCCAGAGGGAGGGCTTTGAATAGATGAAACAAAGTCTTAATTTCTGTTTTTTTCATATAGTATGGCAGTTACTTTTGCTTTTTTTTCCAGCTCTCTAACTCTGTTTTCTGTGTCCCTAATATTGTCTTAGTGATGGTATGATTCCTGCTTAGGAAAGCCACGTGCAGAAATTAACAACTCAAAAGATTGCTTTCCTGAGTAAGTCTTTGAGTTTATGATTTTCCTAACTTAGTAGTTATTCAAATTTCTTTACTGTGACTCCTGGCTGTTTTTCTAAACATGTATTAGGGATAAATTCTTTTCCTTTTTTTATATGAATCACACTAGAAATTTAATTGAGTTCAACAAAAAAGCTCTTCTCTCCTGTCAAGGGCCTTAGATTCATGTGTGGAATTCAAACACATATACAGATAGATTCAGTAAAACTAGATTAAGTACAGTGATAAAGATGTTTATGGGGTTCTGTAGGAGTAGAAAAGTGATTTCAGCTTTGTCTGTGATACTCAAGGAAGTTTTCTCCAACGAGTAGTGGGTAATGAGGCCATGATGTTTTTCTCCATAGTAGTTATAATTTCTTAATAACTGGGAAATGATATTTTGAAAGAGAGTTGCCTCGTAATCCTGACTGTCAAATTTGTAGCCTAAAATGTCAGAGTCAGTTCTTAATGATGTAGTTGTGTTTCTTAACATTTCCATTTACTAGCAGTTACAATTTGGAGTTTTTCTGTATTAAATCATTGGCTCTAATATTCAGGGTCTTCAGCTTTAACTCAAGTGCATCCCTTGCTATATGTCATGAAGAATTTCAGTAATGGTGGGTAAACCAAAATTTTGCCTGTTATTCAGTCAACTCACAGAAATACACAAGCATTTTCCTTGCAAAGCTCTGTGATTTGTCTTTCTAGCATGACTAGAAGAATTCAAATAGGTAGCAAATAGGAAGAACGGTCAGTTTATGGCTCGAGCATAATTGGACATTTTGTTTCTAAGTACCTTAGAACAATCCTTTGAATAATCCTTTTTAACTTAGCCTACACATCAGAACCCATAGTGAAATACAACTGCTGAAGTTGTTATAGACTAATCATATGCTATTGTGTTTTTCACCTAGGTGGTAAATTTAGCACATGTGTACCTTTTGGACTCTTAATATCTAATCACTATGAAAATGGTCTAGTTAAAAGAGGATAAAATGTTTCATTTTCTCCTTTTTCTATTTGCAGTCTTTTAGGTGTCCCCATTGCATATGATAACATCAAAGTTGTGGGTGAACTGGGAGATATTTATGATGACCAAGGACACATTCATCTTAACATTGAAGCAGATTTTGTTATTTTCTGCCCTGAACCAGGGCAGAAGCTTATGGTATGTATGTAATTTTTTTCTAACTTTCTTTGTATAGCCGTATAATTTGGAAAATTTTAAGAGACTATATAACACCCTAGGACTCAAATAAATTGCTATTGTGAGTAAATAAAAATTAATTTAAAAAAAATATATGTCCCATCCAATTTATTCTTTGCATAGTAGCAGAATGATTTTAAGGGAAAAAAAAAATATATATATATATATATTATTTTTAAAAGTTTCAATTGTACAGAAATATCTTTTCTTTATAAAGGATTCAAAGAATCTAGTAATATATGAAACAAGAGTTCAAATGGGGGAGGCAGGTAATGAAAATGAATGAATGACAGAGGACAGGATGGCAAGTCTGCTTGGAAGTGAAGGCCCATTGGGGAAGGTTTTCTGGTTTTTCAGAAGTTAGAAATGCAGGAATTGATGTGAAATCTATACAAACATTGTTCCTTTATCCTCTTTACTTACCCCTTTCTTCCTTCAGCAGTTCTCTGTGTGTGTATATACATACACATATATATTTTCATGTGTTTTTTCTTAGCAATTAAGCAATTCCTATAAAATGTTCTTGAATAGAGCAGAACTGTTAATGAACCCTTGATACCATTAATAAAAATATAGAACAATTTCACTGTGACAAAATCCACAAGGCACTTCAATTTTTTTTCAATATCTTACTAATAAAAATAGTATCTTTTGCTTGTGAAACTGGCATTTTCAACCAGATTCTGTGTTATTAAAGTTGACAGTAGATTTGTACTTGAAACTTTCCAAACTTAACCTTCGTCTGCTTTGTGTGAATTATTATTTTAAATGTAAGCATGTAGTACATGGAAATAATATTAATTATATATAGAAAGTATAAAATGTATAAAATGGAAAATATGCCTTTTATTCTATCCACTACAACAGAATCTAGTCCTCTAATATGAGGGAGTATCCCAGAAAAAAAACCAGAATTATCTTTTCACAGGGTGGGACCCTTGTAGAACAGGCTTCCCCTGCTATGCAAGAGTTCTAGGAACCCTTCAGCATCAGTATACCAGCTAGTATTGTGGGAGGCTGCTTTCAGCTTCAGTGAAATTTTTTTTGGAGATTCTTTCAGTGTGTTTGCCTATTTCATGATGAGTGATTTATGAACACACCTGTCCACACCATGCTGAGAGTTCAGCGGTTTTTTGACTAAAAATGGCATGGCCCCCATGCCCTACCCTCCCTATTCATCTAATCTTGCTCCAAATGACTTCTTTTGTTTCCCTGATGAAAAAGTCCTCAAAGCGATACATTTTTGCTGATGTGGAAGAGATGAAGCAAAAAAATGAATGAAGCACTAGAAGGAATCCAAATTGACATGTATGAAAATGGTTTTAAGTAGCAAAAAAAGTGTCTGAATCAGTATATTGCATCAAACAGAGTACTGTGAAAGTGACCGAAGTATAAACATGTAAGAAGAAATACACCATTTTTATAAATAAATTCCAGGTTTTGGAGGTACCCCTTGTAAAAGTGACCAGTCACTTTTTAAAATTATGATTTATGTTTAGTGAGATAATTTACATATAATAAAATGCGTCTTCTTTCTAAGGAGATGGAATAGTTTATGGACTTGATAAAATTCATTGAACTAAACAATTGTTGAACCAATATCGATACATTATTATTATTATTTTTTTTTTTTTGAGTTGGAGTCTCACTCGGTCGCCCAAACTGGAGTGCAGTGGCCGCTTCCGGCCACCGCACCTCGACCTGCTGGGCTCCAGCGATCCTTCCAAGTAGCCGGAATTACAGGCATGCACTACCATGCCCGGCTGATTTTTTGATTTATTGTAGAGATGAGGTCTCGCTGCCCAGGTGGGTCTCGAACCCGCGGGCTCAGGCAATCCACTCACCTCAGCCTCCCAAAGGCGCGGGATTACAGGCTGAGCCACCGAGCCCAGCGATACATTATTATTAAATAAAACCTACAGTTTACATTCTATGAGTTTTGACAAATGTATAATGGCATGTGTCTACTATTGCAGTATACAGAGTAGTTTCACTTCCCTAAAAATCCCTTGTGCTCTACCTGTTGATCTCTCCCTCCCTTCCTTCCTCCCTGCTAATGCCTGGCAACCACTGGTCTGACAGTCTTCATAGTTTTGCCTTTTTTGGAATGTCATACAGTTGGAATAAAAGAGTATATATTATTTTCATATTGGTTTCTTTCACTTAGCAATGTACATTTCAAGTTCATGTCTTTTATGGCGTATTTCTTTTTATTGATGAATCATCCATTTTATAGGTGTATCAGTTTGTTTATATAGACCATCCAAAAACTACCAGTGGGGACAGCAGACTCTTGATCATGACAAATAGAGTCTTATTCTGTCACATATGTAAAAGGTTGCTAATGTTAAATAGCATTGTATACATGTCAGTATTATTTACCATTTTACAATTCAGAGAATGTGAATTTTTTAATATTTCAGTTTTCATTCATATACTTTGTATATATTGATTCTGAGAGGAACACAAAGTTTTATGGAAAGTTTTATCTTAAGCTTAAAATCATATAGTGCGTACTTTTATTTTAGTTTTAAAGCTCCTAATGTTTTTATTATTTCACCAAAATGAACATGCTCAAGATTTACATATAGAGGATAAGCTATCTTCTAATAGGAATGTTTGCATCATCTAAATTGAATCATTAAAGAATGCATTTTTAAGCTTTGAAATTTCATCTGTTTACAGAAATGTAATATGGATTCCAGTTATAAAAAGCATGTGCTTCCTGCCTTCAGGTCTTTTTCACATGCAGCATATATCAGAGAGTGTTTTCAGTGTTGTAAAAGAATAATTCCCCAAGGAAACCTACAGTGGGGCGTTAAGGTGTTTTTTTGTTTGTTTTGTTTTGTTTTGCAAGTCAGGGGAGTTGTTTATCCAGTTAGACCATAAATATGCAATTACTTATTTAATAAAATTTGAGCTTTCTAGAAACTAAATAGTGTTCTAAAGTGATGTTTTGGCTTGACATGTGGTATGTTTAATTGAGGTAAGCTTTTTCCATGTTAAATTAAACCATTAATTTGATATTTTCTCTTTGAAGATTGTCTGAAGCTTGTAAAGTTTGGTTCACCTTTTAACTCTGTGAATCTCTTCTTGATGTTCTGCTTTCTTCCTTGTTCTCAGGGTACAGTTAATAAAGTGTCTTCTAGCCACATCGGCTGTTTAGTACATGGGTGTTTTAATGCCTCCATTCCAAAACCTGAGCAGTTGTCAGCTGAGCAGTGGCAAACCCTGGAGATAAACTTGGGTGATGAACTAGAATTTGAAGTATTTCGTTTAGATTCAGATGCTGCTGGAGTATTCTGCATTCGCGGAAAACTAAATATCACTAGGTTAGTTCATCATCACATAATTATTGTTGGATACTTGTTTCTATTTAATTCTGAATTTAGAGAACATAAGCCCCTCTTTTAAAATGTTTACAGCATGTTTATTAATGTTTTCAAACTATAAAGTCAATATAAACAGGAATCTAAGTAATCTATAAGCATGCATCAAATAAATATTCAAAACACTGTGTCTAGGTAACTACTCTATATTTTAATAGTCTAATTTAACTCAGTATTCTGTAGTTTGTTGTTAATTTTTTGAAAAGTTGATCACTGCACCTGAAACTACTTAAGCACAATTATATTGCTAACTGTCAGCTTGTCATCTGTGCCAGGTAGGTATTTTTTTGATTATTTATGGTACTGTGTGGATTAAAGTTTTGGAACAGCTCTCCAATTGAACTTTCTGTAATGTTAGAAATGTGCCATACATGCATAATACAGGAGCCTCACTAGTGATCATTGGAAATGTGACTAGTATGACTGAAGAGTTACATTTTGAAAGTTATGTCATTGAAATTAATGCAGTAGCTATATGTACCTAGTACACATGCATAGGACTTTGCAGTTTAGGAGAGAGAGCTGCTTCATTGAAATTTGTTTTATTTTAGTGGTATAAAACAATTCACAACTTTGAAGTAACACTACCTCAGTGTAGGCTAAGTAGAACAATGGACTATTATTTGAATCAGGATTGAAATAGTGGACAGGAAACACCATTACTTTGATACATACCAGAAGTATACTTTCTCTCTGTCAAATGTCAGTGGTTTGGCTAATAAGCCTGGGTATTATGATGTGTAATGCTCAGCAACCAAATTCTCTGAACCAAACCAAAAATTAGAAGACATGTTTTAACAAGATTTTTATGTCATTTTTATGTGTGAAAACAGTCTGGGAGAAGTACTTTGCAAGCAAAGAATTTGACATTTAATGTTAAGTTAATATTGTTGAATTTAACATTCAACAGCCCATACACAAATATTTCAGTGGGCTGAGGGATAATAGAATAGAATATTTGAAATTTATGCCAGTGTTATATATTACACTGCTGTCATTATTTAGAAAATCTTGGCCTTTTGGGATATTCTTGACCTTATTTTGTTCTTTGATATTTTTTTTTCCTGCTCTGTTAATTTTTAAAATTTAATTTACAGTTTAAAATTTAAGTGCCCTGAAGTTCCTGCAGAAACAACAGATACCTGTGCTGATGAAGCTGTTGAAAAACCTCCAAAGAAGAAGAAGAAGAAGAAGAAAGACCCAGAAATATGTGAAGTGGACGATGGTACCACAAAACTAGCAGATTTTACAGATGATACCCCAAAGAAAGAATCAGACCTGCAGAATACTAATAATGTGAGTGGCCTCTGGGAGGATGAACCGAAGAAGAAGAAGAAGAAGAAGAAAAAGAAAAAGCACCAGGAAGATCAGGACCAGGACCCTGTTTTCCAAGGCAGTGACTCCAGTGGTTACCAAAGTGACCATAAAAAGAAAAAAAAGAAAAGAAAACACAATGAAGAGGCTGAATTTTCCCCAATTTTGGAATGCTCACCAAAAAAGAAAACAGAAAAGTAATTATCTTTAGTGTATTTTAATGATTCAGTTTTTAAAAAATTGAATTACATACAATAAATTTATAAGCATTTTTAAATGATATGAAATGTTTATATATACCAGTAGTTTACAAAACCAGAAACACTTGATTAGGAGTTGGAGGATTTTTGCGCTACAAATTATAAAACTGATTATAAATTAATTTGGGGAAACCAATATTATTAAAGTGCCATTTAATTTTATACAGAATCAAAAGATAAGAGCTGCTTTCACTCTTGACTCATATTTTTCCAGGTTTTACAGTCTACATAAAATTATTTCTACAATCTCAAGACTAGCAAAAGGACTTTATAATACAATAGTAGTAGATGTCATCTTTAGTCATTACATACTGTTGGATTTTGTTTTTTAAAATCTCAGGACATTCGTTAGGGCCTTTATCATGGTATATTAGTCTGGTTTACATTGCTGTAAAGGGATATCTGAGACTGGGTGATGTACAAAGAGGTTTATTTGGATCACAGTTCTGCAACTATACAAGAAGCATAGTACTGGCATCCGCTTCTGGTGAGACCTCAGGAAGCTTACAGTCATGGTGGACAGGGAAGGGGAGTCAGTGTGTCACCTGGTGAGAGTGAAAGCAAGAGAGAAAAGGGAGGTGCCAGGCTCTTTTAAACAACCAGTTCTCCTGTAAGCAAACAGTAAGGACTCATTACCTAGAGGACAACACTGAGCCATGCATGAGGGATCCACCCCCCGACCCAGACCCCTTCCACTAGGCCCCACCCCTACATAGGGGATTACATTTCAATGTGAGATTTGGAGGGGATGAACACCCAGACTATATCACATGGCTACTACAGCATTTTTATTATTTAACTTACAATGGTTTACCAAAGAAGTTTCTGAAGTTTCCATGGGTCTTAAGAATCATGCCAGTACTGACTGTGTGTTGGGAAATGATACTGTTCTTTCCTTCCAGCTGCATTTGAGTCCTTGTTTTCTGTTTTTTTTTTTTAAGTCTGAGAGGTCGGTGGAAAGGGCTGTTCTCTTTCCTTGTTCATTTGTGCCTTAGCCATCTGATTTTGTTCTGTTAAAGGAGAATCTCATGAAAAGATTCTGACTAGTAGGAAATTCATTTGTCGGAGATCTGACCATTTACTTTGTATAATACATTCTGCTAAGGCCCACAGATACAATGGCAAGGAAGATGTAGTTCCTTTCTTCATGGCAGTCATAGGAGAGACAAATGCACATACACACAAAGTATAAGTAAGAAAATATAGTGATTGTGTTAAGTACTGTAAAGTAAGAGGATTGTCCACTCACTGTTACCTGTGTTAGTACCTGCAAGTAGATGAATGGTTGAAATGAACTCCCTGTGTCATTTTAGTTGCCATTTTTTTTAGTACCAGACATTGTGCTGGTCTCACAGTTTAATATTTGGTAATAAATGAATTCTACTAGTGGTATGTCTGTATTTAAATCTATAAAGATAGGATATAGAACTTGCAAAGTGACAGACATTCACAACCTTTGTCTACAAGTAGATATGCCAGACAGTGGTAGGTTGTACACCAATGTCCTGTATTGTGATTGAGATTCATGTGTGTATTCAGCCCTAGAAATGTGGCTAGTCCAAGTTAAGATGTCAGTATAATATACGTACCCAATTGTGAAGATGTGCAAGAAAAATATAAACTCTCAGTTTTATATTGGTAAAATTATAATATTGTTGGCACAGTGGGTTAAATATATTTAATTTCAGCTTTTTTTGATTTATTTTTCTACGAAAAGATTTTTTAAAAATTGCACGAGAGGCTCACATTACCTTTCTTTTGGACAGTTCTATTTTCAAGGAAGTATGAATTGAAAAAGGTTTGAAACAAGCTATACTATACTATTAGGATATAATACAATGGCATACTCAGAAAATGTGTAATAAATGCTTGCTTCAGATTTTGAAATCATGTTTGACAATATAGAAAATTAACGTTTAGTGAAACAGTCCTAATCTCTTTCTGCCGCCACAATACACATCAAAAAAGATGTCACATTTATGTTAGTCATGGAAAAATTCATGTGGCTTCGCAAAATAAGCAAATCCCCACATGCAATTTTTATTTTGCTTCAAGTAGTACTTCTGCCAATTATGTTTTATGAAGGAAAAAGGAAGCAGTGTGCTGAACTGGAATCTAGATTGTTCATGCTTGTCTCACAATGTGAGTTGCTTTGAAAAGTCAGGTCTGGCAATTTTTCTTGCCTAGAATATAGTGACTTTGTTGATTATTTTTTTATTTTCTAATATGAAAAGAAGCTGATGATGATGCCCTCCCTGTGTTCTTCAAAACATTTGTCACATGCTGTATTCACATAGGCTTTATCTTTTCTGTCTTGGAATTTGCTCATTAAAACTCTGTAACCCTCTAGCCTAGACTAGTCCTCTTGTCTTCTCGCCAATTTCTGTCATTCACCAGCTTTGACACTATGCAGGACACCTTGTTAGTCATTGATGATACACAGGTGATTCAAGCAGTTTCTTATGCACTTAAGGGCTTATAGTTTTGTCTATGAGATACACAGCTAAGTGTAAATGGTAATACACTTACATACTTTGCAATGTACTTTAAATGAGTACAAAAGGTATGAATGTTTAATGCTTTATGCTTGATATTTAAACTGGTTGCTGGATAAGCAGCATTTTGAGCAATGGAGAAGGGAAAAGGCTGTGGCATTCTAGGGAGAGAGTCTAGCAGAGGTCTCAGAAGTGTCTGACACAAAAGACCTTCATAAAGTTTTCTTCTTCCTTCATAAAGTTTTTTCCAGAATAATGTGCTTGTTTCATAACCATAGTCTTTATTTTTCAATAGATAATTTTCTAATTTCACTCTGCATTATTGTTTCAGATTGTTCTGTTTAAAAAGCTTGTCTCTTGATCACATTTGTCTTGTCTAAATAAGCTTCCTGAAGTCTAGGATTATGCCTTAACTATATCCTCAGTATTTAACAGTGAGTCCTTTGTAAAGTAAAAGTAGCAACAAATACTTTTAAGCTGATAATTTAATAAAAAGTACAGTTTCCAATGGTATCACTCTGCCTCTGATGTGGTATTCTTAACCTTTTTTTCTTTCTGTTTCAATAAATGCATTTATTGCTGTGCCTACAGATGATGTGGTTTTAGTATTTTTATCCCTTTCATGTGTCAGTGATAACTTAGATGGAAAACTTCTAAATGGCAGAAATTTAGTCTCCTTCATTTGCTTTACAATTCACTACATAGATCAGCTTTGGACTTTTCTTTCCAAATAGACATTTTGTGTTATAATATCATTTAATATATATATCTATAAATATATATATTATATATATATAATATATCGTTTAGAAGTTCAAATAGTAAAAGTATATACATCTCCCTACTGTCATGGATTTCCCTCCCTATCCCATCTCCCACCAGACACTTAACAATTCTGTTTCCCAGAAATATTGTTGATCACATGTGTAGTTGGAGGGTTTGGGTGTGTGTGTGTGTGTGTGTGTGTGTGTGTGTGTGTGTTTAATGAATTTGAAAGTGCTGCACTTTTTACAACAAATGGGATCAAATTACTCATCCTCTGAATCCTCTTTCATTTGATATTAATGACCTTTCATATAAACATGTAGAGGTCTTCCTATTTATAATGTATGCAGAATGTCAATGTATAATTTGTTTTCCAATGATGAATAGGTTTATATTGAGCATGTATGCATATATATATTTTTATTTGCCTTATATAAAGTCCAAGAAATGGAATCGTGGTTATTTAAGGGAATAAATATTTACTTTTATATGTAGATTGTCAGATTGTCAGGAAAGTTCTAACAATTTACAATCCTATCAGCAATCTATGCTTGGCAATGTTGCAACCTTGAAAATTACCAATCATTTTAATTTTTGACAGTCTGATGAAAATGTTTTGTAATTTATATTTATTTGGTTATTTGTGAGCTTGAATCACTTTTGTATTTTTATTGTCCATGCATATATTTTCTTGTGAATGTCTTTTTAATGTCCTTTGATCACTTCAGTTAGATTTTTTTTTCCACTTGTTACTCTTTTTTTTTCTTTAGAATCAAGTTCTCACTCTGTCATCCAGGCTGGAGTCCAGTCATGTGGTCACAGCTCACTGCAGTCTCAAACAAACTCCTGGGCTCAAGTGGCTCTCCTGCCTCAGACTCCTGAGTAACTGGGACTACAGGTGCATGCCACCATGCTTGGCTAATGGCTAATTTTTCAATTTTTTTGTAGAGATTATGTATCATTGTATTTTCCAGGGTTGTCTTGAACTCCTGGCTTCAAGCAGTCCTACCACCTCGGTCTCCCAAAGTGCTGGATTGCAGATGTGAGCCACCATGCCCAGTCTTGTTAGTCATTTTTTAAGAACTCTACATATTAAGGATAATTTCTTAATATTATTCATTATTATTGTTCCAACAACTTTTGAAATTTGCCTTTAACATTTTAACCTTATCATTTACTGTTCAGAAATGTTTGTTTTTATGTAATAAATAATCTTTTTTTGTATGTGTTCTAGACAGTGCTCTTATAAATGTGCTTTGGGAAAAACTCTCCCAAACCATTTTTTTTGTCTATTCTTACACCAACACAACAGTAATCATCAATACAGAAGACTTCTGTGATTAAATGTGTGGATTTTTCCCCACATGCCACACAGTAGACACCAGCAGTGTCCTCTAATTCCAACACTATGTGGAGATAGTGTCATATCCCACATAGTGAGGGCTCAGCTTCTAAGACATCTCCCTGCACACACCAGTCCTGGCCTCCAAAATGTCTGATCAACTGGCTTCAAGTCTTGGTTCCCATGACTCCCTCTTTGGGTTCAACTAATTTGTTAGAGTGGCTCACAGAACTCAGGAAAGCACATTTACTGGTTTATTATAACATGTTGCAAAGAACACAAATGAAGAGATGTGTAGGGCAAGGTATGAGGGAAGGTGCACAGAGCCTCTATGCCCTCCCTGGGCACACCACCCTCCAGAAAGCTTCACGTGCTCAGCTATCCAGAAGTTCTCCAAACCCAGTCCTTTGGGTTTTCTGGAAGTTTCATGATGTCAGCATTTCTTCCTCCAGGCTATAGGATGGGATCCTCCTCTTTGGGGAGGGCCTTAAGACCCACAATCAGAAAGGTGAGGCAAGACTAGAGTCAGGCCTTGGGGCAGGTGAAAGGAGAGCATGAGAAAGTCGCAGAGATTTTGTTTGCTGAGGCCTAATACAGCCAACATTTAACAAAAGACTGTAACGAGCTAAGGGGATTATGAGCCAGGAACCATGGATGAAACCAGGATACAAATATCGTTACACCACGAGAGGCATTTCCCACCCCAAGAGTTTAAGGTACTCATATGCCTTCTTCTAATACATTTGTCATTTTACTTTTTACATTTGAAATTTTAGTCCATCTGGAATTGGAATATGACTTGATGCAGAAAGTTATTTTTTCCCAAATTGATGTCCATTTGTCCCCAAACTATTAATCCATATTTTCTCTATTGATTTGAAGAGCTTTAGCTTACACTATATCCCACATACTATAAGTGGTCCTGGAATCTTCTGATGTATTTACGTATTCTGAACAAGGACCCACACTTTATGATGCTAATCTGGTAAAAAAATATATTTTTTATAGTTTCTGAGATTTCACTTAATCCTCACAACTGAGGAAGATGAATTTTACCTGCATGATTTGGTTATATTATGTGGCACAATTGGCTTAATGACAGGAAGTGATCTGGGTGGGCCTGACCTAATAACAAGCTCTTTAAACCAGAGTTTTCTCCAGCTGGTGACTGAGTAGGATGTGAGAGAGGTTTGAAGCATGAGAGTTTGATGGAAGAGAGAGTATCCCTTACTGAGGACGGAGGGACCATGTGCACCTGAGGAGCTGAGAGTCCCCAACAGTCAGCAGGAAAGCAGAGACCTCAGTACTATATCCACAAATGACTGAAATCTGCAAATGAGCCTGGAAACACGTTTTTCCCCAGAATCTTCAGAAGAGAATTCAACTAACACCTCGATTTCTGTCTTGTAAAATCCTGAGCAGAGAACCCATCTACACCTTGTCAGAATTCTGACTGACAGAACTGTGAACTACTGAATGTTTTAAGCTACTAAGTTTGTGGTAATTTTCCATATAGTCATAGAAAACTAACATATGTAGCTTTATGGTATATTTTGATATCTAGTTAAAGTATTTATTAGGCATTTTCAAAATCATATTGGTTCATCTCTTGCGTACAGTCTTTTGGATATATTTAAAAATAAATTTTGTCAAATCCCTTAGTAGCACTAATTTTTTTTGTCTATTAAGACCTGTCATATATGTTAAGTTTATTTTTAGGAATTTTATAGCATTTATTGCTTTTGTAATTGGAATTAAAAAAAAATCCTGATTAGTTCTTACTGACATATAAAGTATTTTAGTTTTAAAAATATAACCTATCTGGCCAGACTTACCAAAAATTTGTTTATTTTACTGGCCTTCTCAGAACACTACTGGTTTTATTTATCTGGTTTGCCAGTTTTTGTTTTGACCATTAATTCCTGCTCTTTATTAAATCTTTTATTTTGGTTTATTTTTCCCCTTGGTTTCCTAAGTTAAATTCTTATTTTGCATTTAATTTCAAGCTTTCTCATTTACGAATGGAATCTTTTGCCTTTAAAATCTTCCTCTTTGATGTCAGACTTGTGCATATTCCCTAGGCTTTGATATGCAGTGTCCTCATTATTTTCAGTGTCTAGATGTTCTGAAATTTTGCCTTGATTTTATTTTTACTTAATGTTTACTTAAAAGGGTATTGTTAAAATTTCTAAGAGTTTCCATTATTGTTTTAATTTTCATTTTTTAACTGTATTTGTAATCTTCAAAGGTAAGCTCTGATTTCTACTTTTAGAAATTGAGATACCTTTTGGGGGTAGTGAATTCTTAAAACTATTCTTTAGGTACTTGAAAAGAATTTTTTTTTTGAAATATTCAAAGCACTGTTTTAAAAGTAGATTTTATATACTATACAATCAGAACAAAATTGAAAAATAATGAATAATTTCTGCACATGTTGCGACATTTTGTGGCATTTCTCCTGGATAATTCATGGAAAGTTCAATAAATGTTCAATTCAGTATATCATTGGCTTTCCTTACTAAAAACAAAGATGTTCAGACATTTGGTTAAACTGCTTTCTCTTCCAAACCTCTGCCTTGGCAGTAGTAAATAACTTTATGGTATTGTTTTTCTTCTACTTCCTTCATATAAATATTTGGTACCCTGGATCTTCTTAAAGCCCAGTTACCTTTTCTCAGACATTTAAATCTTGAACCTATTTCCACTTATTAACACTGATTTGATAATTTGTCCTAAATATATTTGAAAGTTTTTAGTAAGGAAAAAAATTAGAAAGTTATAAAATTGGAGTAATTAAGAATAAAAGCAGAATAAGCAAACATAAGTCTGCAACCAGGATTTCAATAGCGAATGAGCTGCAGTTTGTGTAGTTGTAAGTAATTAGTTCCACATTCATTGGTTATAATTAGAAAATGCTCTGGCACTTATTGACTCAAGGAAAATCCAGGACAGATGAAATACCTTGCCAGTTCTTGTCTTAGTAAACAGCTGGAAATAGAAGCTAAAAGATTCATCAAAGAGGACCATAATTTAGAATTTAAAATTATAATGTATTAGTAAATAACCCAGAAATTTATGAGATTGTGAGCAAGAAAGGAAAGATCTAAGTACAATGTTCCTAATACATGAAAAAAGTTTCTGTTAATTCTACAACCCACCATGTTTTGTTATAGTATAGTGTCTTTCAAATTTGGTTGCCTATAGGCCAGTTACAGAAGATTCTTATAGGCATCAAAAACACCATATTTTGTGTAAGTGGATATTTATGTGTATGTTCAAGGGAGGCTGAGAGAATACTAACTCATCCAAACGAATGATTAAACAAAAGTAGTTTAGTGCCTAGTGTTCTAAGATATTTATACTCGATTTTTATTAATTACTTTTAATCTTTGCATGTTAAATGACAGTGGTTTAACCCCATCCATTGGAGTTTGAACAGTTTTACTTACCTCTCTGTGTTCTGTTTCTTTACTTATAAAATGAGAACATTGAACTAGACACAAGATTATCTAAAAAGTCCTTTCGTTACAGAATCCTAAATGTCATTGCTACTGCTATCCTATTATATACTTGGAATCTCATTTTACTTGCTTCGCATCTATTAAGAACTGTACAGAATCTGAGATTTGGGCTTATTTGCAAGCTAACATGTTAGTCTGTCACAGCTTCACGGGTGCTAACATAAGACATGACTCCCAGGTCACAGACAAATAACTTTTATTACTCACTATGTATCTAGCAGCTTGAATTTCGTGTTTGTGACAGTTCTTCTTGCCCTATCCCTCTCCGCCCCAAGTCCCATAGGAGCCATGTGGAAGGCCCTGGGTAACTGCTGTGCATGAAGTGAATTTGTCACAGATGAGAAACTCCATGCTTAAGGAATCCCAGTGACTTATAAAGGACTGCCACCAAACCTGCCCAATCTGTGCTCCAGAGGGAGACACTATATTATGCTGGGCAGTGAACAAACCTGGTTTCTTGGCTTCTGCTATGGGGGGTAGGGGAGAGTATTTTTATTTTCTAAGAACTTAGTTATACAAACATCCTTGAAAAGTTAGTCTGAAACAAAAGCTGTGAGTGCTTCTGTTTAACATAGAAGTGCAAGAAACTTGGGGAATATTGTCTTCTGACATTACCTCACCCAGAGATAAGGTCAATTAACATTGACTAAATAATTAATACATTTAGCAAGTATCACTACAGATTAGTATGATTTATGCAAATGTAAATAATATATTCAAATATAATTATTGAATTCATTATTTCAACTTTAATATCAAGCTACTACTAATGTTTTTTTAATATGGGCTTATTATTAGAAAATTATTGGCTAGGCACAGTGACTCAAGCCTGTAATCCTAGCACTTTGGGAGGTTGAGGCTAGAGGATTGCCTGAGCCCAGGGGTTCAAGACCAGCCTAGGCAACTTAGCAAGACCTTGTCTCTACAATGAATCAAAAAATTAGCTGGGTGTGGTGGCACATGCCTGTAGTTCCAGCTACACTGAAGGCTGAGGTGGAAGGATTGTCTGAGCTGAGCAGGTCAAGGCTGCAGTGGCCGTGAGTGTGCCATTGCACTCCAGCCTGGGTGACAGAGTGAGACTCCCACTCAAAAAAAAAAAAAAAAGAAAGAAAAGAAAAAGAAAGAAAGAAAAGAAAATTATCTTCATTTTGCTTATTGAAGATAATTTTCTTACTGTTATTCTTATTTTCTTGCTGTTTTTCTTATTTTAAAACTAATATATGTTCATTGTAAAACTACTAACATCTTGTAACACACACACATATATATTTAAACATATTGTATGTATATACACTCACAAATACAATGGATATCTACAAGTTTTCTTATCTAATGTCTCTTTTAGAAACCACCTCTCCTGTACCTCATGGATTTCTATGGTGTGGTGTTATCATGAGATCCAGGTCTGAGTCCTTTTGTGACCTCATCCCATGAATCATGGATCTTGAAATTACCAAATGATTAAGTAAATTGCAGGGTGAGCTTTGAGAATAATTATCTTGATACTGTTTAGAAAGAAGTTTTTGTTCTTATTTCTAGAATGATGCAACTGCCATGAGAATACCCCTCAGAGTCTCCCAAACAGGAGACTTGTTTAAGCTATGAGCCTGAGCCACTGTGCTCTGAAACCCAGCACCACATTTGAACCAAGACCATGTTTCCTCCTGCAGCTCCCTGCCAGTTGCTAGCATGCAGTGCAGGGATGAGGGCAGACCCATTTCTGGGGGACACAGGACTCCTGTAATGATAACCTTGACTTGACTCTCTCCGGTGATCCTAACCAGAATCTTCTGTAGATTACTCAGAATCCTAGAATGCTTCCACCTGTCTTTCTTTTCCTTCCTACTGCCTTCTGGATGGGCTTACCTTGATTATGCCAGTTCCCTTCCCATTTTCTCTCTCAAGCATTTTCCCTAATAAAATCCTTGCAAGTTCAATTACGTTTAGGTATCTGCTTTGCAGAGAATGTAACATAGATCATTAGCTGTTAGTAGGCACTAGTGATGCTGGTGACAGTTATGACCCTCAAGTGAAATGAACATATTGAGAATCAGGAAAATTCAAAGGACCATAGTGCCAGAGAGATGAAATCAATGGATAATATTCTTTTAATTTCTACAATCAGAGACAGGGCAAGATGGCGACAGCATAGGTGAACTGGTGAGATTCTCTGAAAGGACCAAGGCTGCATACTGCTGAATAGACAGACTGTAAAGCAGAGGGAAAAGTGAACAAAGCCAGAAGACCCTCATAAGGAAGAACAGGTCATTGCAGAAGAGAAATAAAAGCAACCCCACCTTCCCTCAAAAACAGAATTGAAGAGGGGGAGGGAAAGGGGGAGAGGGAGAAAAATCTACAGAAATGAAGAAAAATCAAAAGAAGAGTATGGGTCTCTCCCAGACGCCTGGGAGAGCAGACATTGAGAAAACTGACTTTGGAATGCAAACAATGAAAAATCCCCAGAATGAAGGGTCTCAAAATGCAAATGTAGATATCAAAACAATAATGGAGAGATTAAAAAGAATTGAGGAGACACAAGAAGAAACTAGGAAGGAGCTGATATCTGAGATAACAGTAATAAAGAATACTGTGAATGAAGTAAATAACAAATTGATAAGCATGGAAAGCAGAATTACCCAAGCAGAAGAAAGAATCTCAGAGCTTGAGGACCAAAATATAGAAATAACCCAAACTCTTAAAAACACAGAAAATAAGCTCAAAAAGACAGAACAAAACCTTCAAGAGATGAGTGACTACCTCAAGAGGCCTAACCTAAGAATAATCGGACTCCCTGAGGCAGAAAGAGAAACAGAGACCACATTGGAACAAACTTTCCATGAGATCATTCAAGAAAACTTCCCTTATCTAATCAGTGATGCAAAAATTCAAACACAAGAGATTCAGAGAACCCCCACAAGACAAGAAATGAGAAGACCAACTCCTAGACACATAATAATTCGCCTAAATAAAGTAGGCACAAAAGAAAAAATCCTAAAGGCAGCAAGAGAAAAAGGCCAGATCACCTACCATGGAAGACCAATCAGAATAGCAGCAGATTTATCTGCAGAAACCCTGCAGGCTAGGAGAGCTTGGAGCCCTATCTTCAAAGTCCTAAAAGATAAACAATTTCAACCAAGAATAACCTACCTGGCCAAGCTAAGCTTCATCAGTGAGGGAGAATTAAAATCTTTCCCAGATATCCAATCCCTAAGAACTTATGCTGCCACCAAACCATCTCTACATGAAACACTTAAGAAAGTACTAAACACAGAAGAAAAGGAAAAAAGAACAACATCCTTCACAAGAGTACAGGGAAAAGAATAAAATATACACGAACCAACCCCAAAACCAAAAGAAAGACAAAAAAAGAAAAAAGAAAAAAGAAAAAAACAAGTGGAAGAACAACAACTCAATAAGAACTCCATGATAGGGACGAACTCTCACATTTCAATAATTAGTCTGAATGTGAATGGACTAAACGCACCACTGAAAAGACATAGAATGACAAAATGGATAAAATATCACCAGGCAACAATATACTGCCTTCAAGAGACCCATCTCACTAGAAAGGACATACACAGACTCAAAGTAAGAGGATGGGAAACAAATTTTCAGGCGAATGGAACCCAAAAGAAAGGAGGAGTCGCAATCCTAATTTCAGACAAAATACCATTTAAGCTATCAAAAATTTAAAAAGATACAGAGGGCCACTACAGAATGATAAAAGGTTCACTCCATCAACAAGAAATATCTATCCTAAACATATATGCACCCAACATAGGTGCGCCAACATTCATAAAGCAACTTCTAGGACTGATTCTAACACCATAATAACTGGGGACTTTAATACATCACTCACAACCTTAGAGAGATCATCAGGACAAAAAATCAGCAAGGAGATCCGGAACCTCAATGAGACTCTGGACCAAATGGACTTAATTGATACCCATGGAACACTCCATCCAAAGACCACAGAATACACATTCTACTCATCACCACATGGAACATATTCTAAGATCGACCACATAATTGGACACAAATCAAGTATAAGCAAATTTAAAAGGACTGAAATTCTACCATGCACTTTCTCGGACCACAGTGGAATAAAAATAAACATTGACACCAACAAAGTCCCCCCAAAACCCACAAAGACATGGACACTAAACAGCATGATGCTAAATAACTCCTGGGTCAATGATGACATCAAAACAGAGATCAAAAGATACCTGGAAACAAATGAAAATGAAGAAACATCTTACCAAAATCTCTGGGATGCCTTAAAAGCTGTAATAAGAGGGGAATTTATATCCCTACAAACACACATGAGGAAAATGGAAGGAACAGAAATTAACAACCTAACAAGCCACCTAAAGAAGCTAGAAAAGCTAGACCACAAAAACTCTAATTTCAGCAGAAGAATCCAGATCACCAAAATAAAAGCCCAAATCCAGGACATAGAAGACAAAAAGATAATAGAAAAAATCAATGAAACAAAAAGCTGGTTCTTCAAAAGAATAAACAAGATCGATGGTCCCCTAACTAGAATGACCAAGAAAAAACGAGAAAAAAACCAAATAAGCACAATCAGAAACACAAAAGATGAAGTCACATCTGACCCTGAAGAAATACAAAAGATCATTAGAGACTACTACTTACACTTGTATGGAAACAAACTTGAAAACCTTAAGGAAATGGAGGACTTTCTGACATCACACAACCTACCTAAGTTGGAACAAGAAGAAATTGAGACCCTAAATAAACCAATAACAATCAAGGAAATCAACTACATAATAAGAAAACTTCCTAAAAAAAAAGCCCTGGTCCAGATGGTTTTCCAGCAGAATTCTACAAGACATTTAAGGAGGAGCTGATACCAATCCTACTGAAGGTATTCCAGGCGATTGAAAAAGATAGAATGCTCCCCAAATCATTTTACGAAGCCAACATCACATTGATACCCAAGCCAGGTAAAGATCCAACAAAGAAAGCGAACTACAGGCCAATATCTTTGATGAACATAGATGCTAAAATTCTCAACAAGATCCTAGCAAACCGGATTCAGCAATACATCTCAAAAATCATCCATCATGACCAAGTAGGCTTCATTCCTGGGATGCAAGGCTGGTTCAACATTCGTAAAACCATAAATGTTATTAAATACATCAACAGATGTCAAAACAAAAACCACATGATTATATCATTAGATGCAGAAAAAGCTTTTGATAAAATCCAGCACCCCTTCTTGATAAAAACCCTTGAACATCTAGGCATACAGGGAAAATACCTCAAAATAGTAAAAGCCATCTACGAGAAACCCACAGCAAGCATACTCCTAAACGGACAAAAATTATAACCATTTCCCCTCAAAACTGGAACAAGACAGGATGCCCACTCTCACCCCTCCTGTTCAACATAGTATTGGAAGTCCTGGCTCGAGCAATCAGAGAAGAGAAGGCAATCAGGGGTATCCAAATAGGAAAAGAGGAAGTCAAGTTATCTCTCTTTGCAGACGACATGATTGTATACCTTGAAAACCCAAGAGAATCTGTCAAAAACCTCCTTACACTGATAAAGACCTTTGGCAAAGTCTCAGGATACAAAATAAATGTACAAAAGACAATCGCATTTCTCTACACCAATAATAAACAAACAGAAACCCAAATAAAAAACACAATTCTATTCACAATAGCCGCAAAAAAAATGAAATACCTTGGCATCTTCCTAACTAGAGATGTGAAAGACCTTTACAAGTAAAACTACAAAACACTGCTAAAAGAAATCAAAGTTGACACAAACAAGTGAAAAAATATCCCATGCTCATGGATCGGAAGAATCAACATTGTGAAGATGTCCATCTTACCTAAGGCAATCTACAAATTCAATGCAATACCCATCAAATTACCAGCAACATTCTTCTCAGACCTAGAAAAAACAATGCAGGAATTCATATGGAAGCACAAACGTCCAAGAATAGCCAGAACAATCCTCAGCAAAAAAAAAAAAAAACAAACAAAGCAGGTGGTATCACACTACCAGACTTCAAACTTTACTATAAAGCTACAATCATCAAAACAGCTTGGTATTGGTATAGGAACAGGCATGTAGATCAATGGAATAGAATTGAGATTCCAGAAGCAAAACCTCAATTTCTCAACCAACTCATCTTTGACAAAGCCTCCACCACCTACCACTGGGGAGAGGAGAACCTATTCAATAAATGGTGCTGGGAAAACTGGCTGACCACATGCAGAAGATTGAAACAGGACCCCTATCTATCCCCATGCACAAAGGTTAATTCCAAATGGATCAGAGACCTAAATGTAAAACCTCAAACCATAAGAACCTTAGAAAATGAGGAAAAACCCTCATGGAAATCGGAACTGGCATCCAATTCCTGAACAAAACCCAAAACCCACAGCTCATAAGAGAGAAGATAGACAAGTGGGACCTTATTAAACTGACAAGCTTCTGCAAAGCCAAAGAAACCATCAAGAGAGCAGGGAGACAGCCTACAGACTTGCAAAAAGTATTTGCCAACTCCAGGTCCGACAAAGGCTTAGCATCCTGGATCTACAAGGAACTCAAGCGTGCAGAAAAGAAAAAAACAAACAACCCCATTATAAAATGGGCAAAAGATATGAACAGACACTTCACAAAGGAAAACAAACGAGCAGCCAACAAACATATGAAGAAATGTTCAGCCTCACTAATCATCAGGGAGATGCAAATCAAAACCGCACTGAGATACCACCTAACCCCAGTCAGAATGGCAATTATCAACAACTCAAAAAATAACAGCTGCTGGAGAGGCTGTGGTGAAAAGGGAACACTTCTACACTGTTGGTGGGAGTGTAAACTAGCGCAACCTCTGTGGAAAGCAGTGTGGCGATTCTTAAAAGCTCTAAATACCAACCTCCCATATGACCCCGCAATCCCCCTGCTGGGAATATATCCTGAAGAACACAAATCACTCTATAAAAAAGATACCTGCACACACATGTTTATCACAGCATTGTTCACAATAGCAAGAACCTGGAAACAGCCATGCTGCCCGCCAAAAGAGGACTGGATTAAAAAAATGTGGTACATATACACAATGGAATACTACGCAGCCATATAAAAGAACAAAATCATGAACTTCGCAGCAACCTGGATGGAACTAGAGTCTATAATACTGAGTGACCTCTCACAGAAACAAAGATCCGAGTATCACATGTTCTCACTCATATAATGGACCTTAAACATCCAATGCAATACTATACGAAAATGACTGACCGCACTGGGAAACTATGGTGGGGGGAGGGAGATGGGATTAACAATAGCAAATATCTGTCTGGGTACGGGGAAACATCCCATATCAACAGGGTGCCTGAATGAAACGCAATTGTATACCTAACCCTTAACTGTACCCCACAACTTCACAATAAAAAAAATAATTTCTACAATCAGTAAACTTGAAGCTAGAACCATTTTCTAAGACTTCTGTAGTACCCAAACCAAGAAATCCCCTCCTTCTCTCCCCTCTCTCCTCCTCCATGGAATAGGAACATCATCCATTTCCCTCCAGGAGAGCAGGATCATAGTGAACCAGTTCAGTGCTGGCAACATTGTGGCACTCAATACATATGTTAAATAACTGAAACAATTAAACAATATTTTAATTCTTCTCCTTGTAACCCCTAACCACTTTAAGGGTTTATTAGTATGAAAGTACAAAGGATGCCCATGGACCCAAGTGTACTCATGGAGTCCAGGAAACCCAGTGGGCAGATTCTCTGTTCTGTTCTCTTTTGAAAGCAGGCAAAGGGTCTGAGCAATACACCTTGAAAGAGAAGAGAACTTTTTCAATCTACTTGAAAATAAGAAAACGCTGTAATTTTGGTCTCTCAAGCTACATGTCAATAATACACAACACTATAGTTTTGCTATGCCTTTCAGAGCCACATTCTCTTCCTGTTTCATTCAACTAATGATTCCACCTAGATAGACTCATTGGAGCAAACAAGACTTTCCAAAAAACAAAAAAAAAGGGTCTTCCCATAATCCTATATTTTAATTTAGAATTATTTGTTCTAGAACAAATGAAGTCTCCTAACACTTACTTAAGCTAAAAACAAAATAAAACAAACAAAAACCTGGGCTTGAGAGTTGCTATAAAAATTCATGGTGCCATAGGAATTCTGGAACAAGGAGGCGGCTGGATTTCAAGAAAAGATAAAAGAGTCTGAAAAGCATCATTATTTCCCTTCCATTATTTACAGGCGTTCCCCACAGTCATTTTGTGTTTCTAACTATGTGTTGACTAATTCCTTGGCTCTCAGTACCAATCGCAAATTCTCAGGAAAGAATTTGGGCCAGCTTGAGGATGATATTTACTACTGGTATTACTAACATACGTAATACTAATACGTATTACTGTCTGGCACCCAGATTTATGGAAGAAGAGTTAAAAGATGAAAATAATCCCCTCGCCAAAAAAAGGGGAATTATTGTTATCTGGTAGACACCCCAAAAGTTGACTTCTACCCCAGCTACCCAAGAAAAACATATTTCATCCTATTAAGCATTCTGAAATGATGAAATTTATTTTTTTGTATTTTTACCCCTAGAACATTTGACTGAGTTACATCTTCTATTCAATGGAAAACGTTACAAGACAGAAATAAAAACATTATAGAATGGAGAATCATTCTACTTCATAAATTAGCACCTAAATCTGCTAGAAAATAGCAAACTGAGGCTATTGTTAAATGGATTAGCTAAACTGACAACATCAACTTTTAAAGATGTTATGTTCTGTTTTTATAATCCAGAGGTAATATGCCTGGGTCACCACAAGGAGTCGTTAAGTGATGGGAGGATGGGCTAAGGCATTTATAAACACATTTAGCTATAGTAACAAAAGTTTGAGATACATGGCTCATCCATTTTCTCCTTTCAAAAATCATATTTGAAAAAAAAAAACAGGGAAGAAACTCATTTATTTTAAAAATTACTCGTTAGTTAAATGGCCAGCCCTGGGCAGCAAAGTTTATTCCAGTCTCCCATCCAATTGTTTGAATTACCCAGAGACCATAACTTGAGGTACTAGCACACTGTTTATTTCTCCATGCAAGAAAAACAAACGAAAACACAAAGAGGGCCGCCAAAGTGCCTGAATTATTGGCGCAGTAAGGAGATTTTTAAAAGCCGAAGGAGGCATTGTTTTCCTCCAGCCAAATGTTGGAGAGCCTGTATATTTTACCAATCCATATGGACAGCAAGAGAAAAATAGTATGTACTCACAGCCTAGTCTAGATTTGAGTTACTTTGTTAACTCTCTCTAATTTGTAGTTTAATTATTTCAAAATTTGAAAAACATGTATTGGCAACATATTTAAAAAACAAAATAATAAAACTTCTTAGTCTTTAAAATGTTCAAAATGAACACTTAGAGGCCAACTTAGACTATAGGTGACCTAAGCTAAAAAAAAAAAAAAAAAGAAAAAAAGAAGAAGAAGAAGAAGAAAAGACTATGGCTAACATTTTTTGATGTCTTGAAAGTGATTATGTAGTGATATTTACTTTCTTTTTTTTTTTTCAGTTGGAGTCTCACTCTGTCCCCCAGACTGGAGTGCAGTGGTGGCTCCCAGCCACCGCAACCTCGACCTGCTGGGCTCCGGTGATCCTTCCGCCTCAGCCTTCCGAGTAGCCGGAATTACAGGCATGTGCTACCACACCCGGCTGATTTTTTTTTTTTTTTTTTTTTTGATTTATTGTAGAGATGAGGTCTCGCTGCCCAGGCGGGTCTCGAACCCTCGGGCTCAGGCAATCCACGCACCTCAGCCTCCCAAAGGCGCGGGATTACAGGCTGAGCCACCGAGCCCGGCTGATATTTACATTTTTAAATGAATTTTCTCTGTATATTTTTCTACCTCAGTCTATTCTATCAGTTCTAAGAACATCTATGACAAAGAAAAAAGGAGAAAATTGGAGTAAGAAGTAAGACTCCTCTACCTATATTCTAAAGTGGGCTTTGGATTTTTTAGTTTATAGACCAAAACAAGTCATAAAGTGACATCTCTAACCTTAAATAGAGAACATTATGGCTCTGAAAATCATAACTGAAGAGTTCCTATCAATTTTTCTTTGAGACATCTTTATAATACTAATAAAATGGAAGGATTTTGCATGTAATTTATCATGTTAATAAACATGATTTTTGAACTAAAAAATTATTGTCTATTAATTTTGGTTCCAGGGTGCACATCTTATGTGTTATCACATGATGATGTACATTAAGGCCTAGACTTAGCCGTCTCTGGTGGCCCCATGTTATTTTGTGAGGTGACTGTATCTTGACATGAAAAAGCCATTTACTTTCTTTTCTCTAATTTTTTTTTTTTTTTTTTTTTGAGTTGGAGTCTGTTGCCCAGGCTGAAGTGCAGTGGCTGCTCCTGGCCACCGCAGCCTCGACCTGCTGGGCTCCAGCGATCCTTCCGCCTGAGCCTTCCGAGTAGCCGGAATTACAGGCGCGCGCTACCACCCCGGCTAATTTTTTGATTGTATTGTAGAGATGAGGTCTCGCCTGCCCAGGCGGGTCTCGAACCTTCGGGCTCAGGTAATCCACCTCACCTCAGCCTCCCAAAGGCGCGGGATTACAGGCTGAGCCACCGAGCCCGGCTTTTTTTTTTTTTTAAGATTCTCCCTCTGTCGCCCATGCTGGAGTGCAGTGGTATTATCATGACTCTCTGCAGCTTTGAACTTGCTGCCTCAGCCTCCTAAGTAGCTGGGACTACCGTCATGCCCTGCTAATTTTTCTATTTTTTTGTAGAAATAAGATCTTGCTTTATTGTCCAGGCTGGTCTCGAACTCCTGGCCTTAAACAATCCTCCAGCCTTGGCCTCCTAAAATGCTGGGATTACAAGCATGAGCCACCACTCCCAGCCTAGGAATTCTTTTTTGTTTTGTTTTGTTTTTGCTTTTTCTTGCAACCAACCAATATTTATTGGATGCCTACTATATGACAAACTCTGATTTGGGCACTGCGGTTATATCAGGGAACAAAACAGACAAATTACCGTTTGATGCAGGGCATATTTTTGGAGCAGGAGGAGAACAACAACAACAGAGTAAATAGGTAGTATGTCATATGATGATAAATGTCATGGAAAGGGAAAAAGGGGGGGAGTGTGTGCAAAAGACACGTCAGTATGGTGCGGGTCATCATTGCATTTTAAAATAGAGTTGGCCGGGCTCAGTGGCTCAGCCTGTAATCCCAGCACTTCGGGAGGCCGAGGCGAGTGGATTGCCTGGGCCGGAGGATTTGAGACCAACCCGGGCAGCTTGGCGAAACCTCCTCTCGACAACAAATCAAAAACTAGCGGGGCGTGGTGGCGCGCGCCAGTAGTTCCGGCTCCTTGGAAATCTGAGGCGGAAGGATGGCTGGAGCCCAGCAGGTCGTCGCTGTGGTGGCCGTGAGCGTGCCACTGCACTCCAGCCTGGGTGACGGAGTGAGACTCCAACTCTAAATACATATATACGTACATGCATACATACATACGTACATACATAGAGTTACTGGGCAGCCCTCTTTCAGGTCCCCTCCCACTTGGGAACTTTATTGTCTTGTTAATAAACTCCTGCTTTCTCACACACACAAAAAAGTTACTCCCTATTCTATGAAGGCCTTGCTAGCAGAGTAAATCAGAGCCAATACTTGAAGAAGATGGATCCTAGCTGAAAACAATTTCAGGGTGAAGACATACTCCATAAAAAGACCCAGAGACAGGAGGAGTAGCCTAGGCTTCAGATTTCTGAAAGATATCCAGAGTAAGGATAATTGTGTGGCTATAGCAGAGAGAGCTAGATAGAGGATGAGACACAATAAATTCAGAATCAGCTTATTTCATTTTGTCTTTGTACCTGTGACATAATTTAACCTTGACTAATAATCTAAAAAACTACCTTGAAAGAATTTTGATGTTTCCTTAATAATTATTTGACTATCAATTATACCTAAGATAACTAAAGATTCATTATTAGGAAAAAACATTTTAAATGTTTGTATATTAAGTGGCACATGAAATATGCCACTTTTGGTTTCAAATTAACAAAAAGAAGGAATATATTGGTATGTTTTCAACTTGTATGCCATAATTCAATCAAATAGCATTATTTCTGTTTGACAGATGTTGTAGTAGTTTCTAGTTGTTAATGTTTGTTATTTTATTTTCTAGTAACTTTAAATTATTGATTTCAGGGGTGCTTTCTTTGTATGCTTAGACATATATAATTCTAAAAATCTGTAAAAATATACCTAGTCTGGAAGTCCATTATTACAATAAAGCCAAATGAGTTAGTAGAATAAGGTAAAAAAGTATATAATTTAAAATCCGTATCACAGATAAGTGACAAGAAAAATGCATTTTAGGTATAGCTTTAAATGAAATTCCTCTTTTTCCATTTATACTCCCTTTACTCCAATCTGGTCCATAGTTTCAAAAGAGCAGCCTTTGTATCACACAACTATAGCTTTCTAGTCATGTTGCTTTGATCAAGGATGGAAAATGACCCAAGCTGGAATAATTATGTTCTCTCTCTGAAAATCTTGGGATATGAAAACAGAGATTGAAATTGCATATTATATTGGAAATTGGAACCGTAAATTTATGAAGCGTAGAGATAATGTCAGAAAAATAGCCAGCAAGACTCTGGTGCAAGCCTAAGTTACTGACAAGTGAAACTGGAACTTTTCAAAAAGTGGATTTTCTGTGAGAAGATGATACATTGTATGTTCCCAGAAGGATAGTGTGTGAGAGACTAGCTGCCAGTCATATATCTACTTAACTCATGGAAGGCCTGCCTATATTGCCTGCTGTTGGCTTCTATGAGAGTATTCTCCTTTGGTGATAAGCATCGTATTAAATTGAGCCTTTTCAAGAGGGTTCCATTGTTTTCAACCAAAAAGCCTTGTACTATTGTTAGGAACTGGATATACTAAAAATTGAACTTATGCTAATTAAGTAAGTTTGTTGAAGTGTTTAAGTAGGCTTTTAAAGTATTGGTTCAGTATGCTACAAAATTGCTCAGACTGAAATAAATTGCAATAAGTAAGGCATCATCTTCTTCCTCATTTGAACAAGGTTGAATTTAGTAAGTGATTATCCTGCTGCATTTGGACATTGTGAAGATATCTTGTGATTAAGTAGGATGTTGACTATTTGGGAGGAATATTATAGACTAATATGTACCTTGACCTAGATGTGAATGGATCTTATTTTTTCAATATTTCAAAAATATAACATTTTTCTTCTAACTACCTTTTTAATCTTTAATAGAGCGATCAAGGTATATAGAGAATACTGATGAAAAAAAAACTTTGTACTACTTTTTTTTTTTTTTTAGCCCGAATCTCACTCTGTCGCCCAGGCTGGAGTGCAGAAGCACCATTATGGTTCACCACAACCTCGACTTTCTGGGTTCAGGCAATCCTTCTGCCTCGGCCTCCTGAGTATCTGGGCCTACAGGCATGAGCCACCATACATGGAGATATATAAATATATATATATATATATATTTTTTTTTTTTCGTAAAGGTGAGCTCCTGATATGTTGCTTAGGCTGGTCTCGAGTTTCTTCTCCCTCCTTGGCCTCCCTCCTTGGCCTCCAAAATCCCCGGGATTACAAGCATGAACCACCGCACTTGGCATTATTTTTAAATCTTTTAAGACAGTGCATTAAATACTATATGAAGGTTTTCTGTTAAGTGCCAAGAAGGCTACAAATAAGATTTTCAGGTGGTACTCACATTGTCCCTTTTTTCTATAAAGGAATTTTTGAACTAAGGAAAATCTTTTGAGAAACAATGGTTCATGTTCTGGATTATATGACTGTAACTCAAATTTGCTCAGCCCAATGATCAGATTATGCAATGAAACTTCTCTTACGGTGGAGACCAGTTTTTAGACACCTGATTATGTCACATTTCTCACAAAATGGCCAACATTTTTTAGGGTAAATCTGGAAGTCAATATGACATTGCTTTCATAAAACATTTAATAAGTTTCTCAGCAAACCTATGAAACCTTTTACCTAGTAGTAAAATTTAGGTTAATCTGTTAAAAAAAAACAAAACAAAAAAACACTTAAAACATGTCTATATGAGAGTGAAGAAGATGAGCAATGTTTTTAATCATCAATTAGTCAACAATTGAAGTAGTAAATTATAGGAATACAGTAGATTTCCCCCTTATTTGTGGAGGGGTATGTTCTAAGACCCGGTGTGGATGCCTGAAACCACAGATAGTACTAAATCCTATAAATACTATATTTTTTCTATACATATGTATCTATGATAAAGTTTAATTTATAAATTGGATATAAAAAGAGTAAAAACTGCAATAATAAAATAGAACAATTATAACAATATACTGTAACAAAAGCTATGTGAATGTGGACTCTCTTTCTCCTCCTTTGTCTCCCAAAATATCTTGCTGTACTCTATTCACCCATCTTCTTCTTGTGATGAAGAAGGAACAGAGCTGGACAGTGAGAGATTTCATGAGGCTGCTCAGAATGGTGCAAATTTAAAACTTATGAACTATTTATTTCTGGAATTTTCCATTTAATATTTTAGACTGCAGGTAACTGAAGTTATAGAAAACAAAACCACAGAGGAGGGCAGGACTATTCTGTTGTATGCTTTTGAAGTGAAGAATAAACGAGTTATTTTATAAGAAGAAATAATGCTTATAGTTATATATCTACCCCCATTCTTTATTATAACACTGTAGAATAGATAGGTGGTCTGTAACATTGTTATATTTCAGTGCTAATTACTTGTTAGATTCAGATTCTAAATTGATGATATGATGATTGCAGAAGACAGAGATATTTTAGCCAGTGGTTGGGCAATTATACTGCTGTGTGTGGTTTTTCTAATGTAAACTATGTGCTACCCTAAAAGTCAATAAGAAATGATTTTACAAACTTCCAAGAAGTTATTGTCTTTAAAAGAAAAAAAGACATGCTATTTTGATAATAAGTATAATGGTATACCTGGGAGGACTCAAAGTAATCCAGATATCTTTTGGAGAATGGGCCCTTGTAGTACACTTGGAATTTTTTCCTTGAGATCAAAGAGTCAACCAAAGTTTTTATCTGAAAGTTTTGAGATGGTTGCGTTGGATTTGTGGAAGAAACATTCTGAGTTGTGGCAAATAGTTTACTGGTTCTTCCATCATGACAATGCACCTGCCCACACCATGTTGTGTTCAGCAGTTTTTGACCCAAAACAACATGATCCTGGTGCCCTCTTATTTTTATTTTTTAATTTTTTTTGGTCTCCCCTGAAGAAGAAAGCTCTCAAAGGGAAGCATTTTGCTAATATGGAAGAGGTGAAACAAAAAACGGCAGAAGCACTAAAAGGCATCAAATTGACAAATTAAAAAACTGTTTTGAACAGTAGAAAATGAATCTCAGTAGGTGTATTGCATCGAACAGAGAGTACTTTGAAGGTATTTGAAGTTTAAACGTGTAAGAATAGATACACTTTTTTAATAAATAAATTCTGGCTTTTTGGGGGAGGCCTCATATATCTAAGATATGGAGACAACTAAATTGCAGGTTATTTTGAGAAGAGAAATAATTAAGGACCAGAGAGATTTAAGCAAGATTAAAATAATTTAATAACTGAATAATAGAACTTAATATTCATTAAATGGATGACAGAGTAATCACTAAAATAAAGTGAACGTGTACAAATTAGGGCAGAAGTAAGATGGATTATAATAGTATAAAACAGAATGAAGATTTACATAGAACATTAGGTAAAAACATAATGATAAATTTAATTGGATTGAAGTTATCTCCCAGAAGTAATTTTATTTGTACATCTTCTTAAAGATGTGAAATCAACTAAGACATCACAGAAGGAGAAGGAAATACATTCTCATATTGAGAAAAGCTAAGAGAATTTGTCAATAGCATACTTCCTCTTAAAGAAATGCTAAAGGATATTCTTCATATACAAGATAACTCTTACTAGAAGGCAATATATAAATTTAAGAACAAAAAAAATAAAAGTTTAAAATATAGGTAAATATGATAAGCCATTTTCTTCTCTTAAGTACTTTAAAATATATATGATGGTTTTTCAATGTATGTACATGTGATACTTATATTTACAAGATAAATGAGGTGGAGTAAAGGAACGTATATGATAAGCTTTCTACATTTCCCTTAAATTAAAATATTAATTCAGAATGGAATGTGAAAAGTTAAGTGCATTTATTTTAATTCCTAGAGCAACCATGAAAAAAAAACTATTTAAAAAGATATAACTTAAGTGGGTTATTAAAAATTACTCAAATAACCCCCCCAAAAAGAGAGAGGAGCTATGAAACAGACACAAAAATATAGAATAAGCAGTAATAATAATAAAGAAATAATAAACCGACAGAGATAAGTTCAAACATGTTGCATTTAATTGCAAACATGTAATAAATATAAATAGTCTAAAATAATTTAAAACAGAGATTGCCAAAACATATTAAAAAACGACAACAAAAACAGAGACCCAACTAAGTGCTAAATAATCTTCACAAAAAAGGAAATTATCAGGGACCCAGACACAAAATAATAATAATAAGAGGTTCAAGCTGCCAAGAAATTATTACAATTGTGTGCACCAAACAACAAAGTTTTATAACACATAAAATAATGATTAATAGAACTAAAAAAGATAGGAGGAACAAATTCACAATTATCATGGGAAAATTCAACACCTCTCTGAGTAATTGATAGAATTGCAGAAAAATCAGCAAGAATATAGAAGATCTGAAAAACACAATTAGCCAATAATATTTAAAAGATATTTATAGAATATTCCAGCTAACATCAATAGAGTACACATTCCACCGAAATTGCATACTCTATACAAAATATTAACATAGATAATAAATCTAAAAGCAAGATTTAAAACTGTAAAACTTTTTGAATAAAGCATAGGTGAAAATTTTCCCAACACTGGGTTAGGCAAAAAGTTTTTATATACAGCACCAAAAGCACGCTCCATACAGAAATCAAAATTATAAGTTGGATTTTATAAAAATTAAAAACTTTTGCTTTGTGAAAGATGCTGTTGAGACAATGACAAGTACAGACAGAGACAATACATTTGATTCTTGTTATTTGTGGTAGTTATGTTCTAGAAAGTACCATGAACCAAGAATTAGTGAGTACTGAACCATTGCTAAAAGGAAATACAGGGTTAATTATCTGGATCACAATTTTTTTATTAATGAATTAGTATATATATTTGTTCTATGTGTATTTCTTGTTAAAGACATCTTTTAAAATAAATATTGTTTATTTATTGATATTAAACTCATGGCCAACAGCACTATAACTCATGCTTGAATGAACCTTAACGCATTTTTTTCTGTAAGTATATACATCACAGCTCTCTTGTGTTTGGGATCACTAGACAGCACTTAGAATGGGGTCGTTCTAAACAGATAACTTACCAAAAAAATGGGGAAAAATGGCACTAGGGAGACTGCCAATAGGATACTTTTTATAGTATAAGAGCTGAAACAAGAAAGCAGAATGTCACCTTGTTCGACCTCAGTTAGGAACACACATGTCAGGCAGTCCAGATGTCTAAGCACTCTGTGCATGTTGTGAATTGCTGCAGAAAAGAAGCAAGAGTATTGGTTTGGGATTACAAAATGCATTTTAGTGATGAGGCAGATGTGCAATATGGAATCTGCCAATAATTATCCAGTATATTTTCAGATACCGTATCCACCAAAGGATCTATATTTTGAATATATAAGATACACTCAAACTCAGCAGAAAAAAAAATTCAATTAAAAAGGTTAAGGGGAGGCAAGCATCTTCAACAAACACTTTACCAAAAGAGACAAGAATGATAAGTTCATGCAAAGATGCTCAACATTTTATTAGCTTATGATAATGCCAATTAGAAATGCAGTGAGTTCCTATAAAATTCCTATTAAAACAGGTAAAACAAACAAAATAAACTGACAATACCAAGGGCTAGCAAGGATTCAAAACAACTAGATAATTTATGTATTGCTAGTGAAAGTGAAAAATGTACAGCCACTCTGGAAAACAAATTGGTGGTTTCCTATAAACTTAAAAATACACTTACCATATAACTCAACAATTCCATTCCTTGTTATTTGTCCTAGAGATATCAAAATGTAGGATAAAAAACCTTGTACATGAATTTTTATAACATTTCTATCTATAATCATCGGCAACTAAAATAGTGCAAATGTACCTCAATGAGTAAGTGCATTGCAGCAACTGTGATACATCCACACAATCAATTACTATTCAGCTATAAAAAATGAATTATTAATAATGCAACAATATGGATGAATCACAAAGGCAGTAAGTTAAGTGAAAGAAGTTAGTCTCAAACAGTTGCATACTATATGAATTCATTTGTATAGCATTATGAGAAGGTAAAATCATTAAGACAGAATAAGATTATTGGTTGCCAGGGTTGAGCCATGGGGGACTTGGTTTGACTAGAAAAAATGTGGAGGTCATGTAACTGGTATGTGTTTTGATTGCATGTTAGTTATATAAATCTATATATGTGTTAAAATACAACTATGCACCAGAAAAGTCAATTTCATAGTATTTAATTTAAAAATATTAGACTTTTAAAAATTTTGCTGTTAGAAACATTAAGTTCAATATATTATTTGTATGTTTTATTCTTTCTCCTTTCTTATGCATAGTTTTAAATAAGTCATAAAGAAAATACACAGTGTTTTAACACATCCAAATTCTCCATCAGTGTGAAAATTAATGAATATATGTCATTTACATATATAAAATAAATAAAATTTTGGTAACTCTTCTCAGTTTTCATGACCTTCTCTTACACCATTGGGTGCTCAAAGAAATGTGATAAAAGTTTACTACTTTATTTTACAGGCTTAAGCACACTTCTTTCAAGCTCTGAAATAACTTCTTAAATAGCACAATATAGTCTTAAATTTGTTCAGATTAAGAGAATCTTCGCTTTTCCTGAATTAAAAAAAAAGATTTTAAAAACAATTCAGTCAATATTTTTTCTCTTACATTTAATTAAAACTCTTACAAATGATATTTAATTTTTCATTCAGTTTGAATGCTAAGTGTGCAAATGGTTTTCCTAACAAAATGTCATTCCTAATATACTCTATATGAATGCATTGTTAATTAACAGAGGGCTTAGGGCAAATTTTTTTTAACGGTTTTGGATACTAGCTCTTTGATTTGGGACCCAGAATATCCCAAGATGGCTGATTTTAACTTCCTTAATTTATAATAGGATTTTTTTCTGCCTAGAAAACCTCTTTTGAAGCAGAGATGGCAGTTTATTTTGATTTTTTTTTTCAAACTGTATAGAATACCTCCAAAGCAACTTTCTTTCCATTTCTCTAAAAGTAACAACTTTGGGGAAATCACAAAATCATGGTGCTTTCTTCAAAGGAGATATTGTATACCCATATCATATTTTTTATATGTTTGAGATTTTTGATAAATATGTCCTTAGCCAATTCCCTAAGTATTTTCCACCTGTTAGCGTTTCCTCTCAGGGGCTTCAATATAGTCCATTTAGATTAACCGGGTACTTGTCAGGTATGTCAGGATGTAATAACAAATTATTTTTAGCTCATGAATCTCTTGTTGTGTCTTAATTTGTTCATCTTTGTTTTCATCATATTTAAAATAAGGCCACGGAATATATTTTTTAAGTGGCTAATTTATACTGGCCTAAGACAAAACTTACTTTCTAATTCTTGTATTGTTAGAGTCATACATTGTCTAACTCATGCATTTATATAACATGTATATATAGAATCCAGGACTTTCTAAAAAACGTATGCTAAATCACTCATCCTCTATAAATGTAATGCTATTTCTCATTTGTTTGTGAAAACAAAATCAGTTTCTCTTACATAATTTGTGAAATTGACTTTGTTCCATAAACAAGCCCCGTTTTCTTGCTACGTAAATGGAAAGGATGTACAAAGGGGTATCTGGGTATAAGTCTTGGCAGAATTGGGTTCAAATCTTTGGGCAGATTACTTTGTTTTATTTATTTATTTATTTATTTATTTATTATAAAGATGTGGGGTACAATTCAGGGCTAGGTATACAAACATTGATCATGCTGGTACCCTTGTTGATGAGGCATGCCCCTCCCTCCCCTAGCAGCTTCCCCCACCTTCCAGTCCCACCCCCCTTCCCCTGACAGTTTTTTCCACTACTGCCAATCACCTTCCCACAGCCTTATAATTGTTCAAGGTCACCTTATGAGTGAAAACATATGGAACTCAGTTCTTTGTTTCTGTGATAAATCACTGAGTATGATTGACTCCGAATCCATTCAATTTGCTGCAAAGTCCATATATTTGTCCTTCTTTACGGCTGCATAATATTCTATTGTGCATATGTATCACATTTTTTTTTTATCCAGTCCAGCTTTGATGAGCAACACGGTTGGTTCCATGTTTTTGTTGTTGTGAATAGAGCTGCAACAAACATATGTGTGCAGGTATCTCTTTTGTAGAATGATTTGAGTTCCTCTAGGTATATTCCAAATAGAGGAATTGCTAGGTCATATGGAAGGTCAATTTCTAGTTCCTTCAGAAATCGCCACACTGTCTTCCAAAGAGGATGTATTAGTCTGCATTCCCACCAGCAGTGTAGAAGTGTTCCTTTCAACCTTTGTTTTCTCATCTCTCAGGAGGGAACAATAAGATGTGCCTTGTAGGGAGGTTAAAGCTTTAAAAATAGTACAAGAAAAAAGAATCTGCCAGTGATTGGCAATGGTTGACCCACAATTAATAGCAATGATTTGAAACATAAATAATTTCTTCAACCCATGGATTTTTTTCCCCCTGAAAGATAGCTCAACTCTCTTCATAGATATTCCTTGGTTTTGCATCCAAGAAAAATTTGCTCATGCAATATATACTTACATACTTTAGAGACTTCGTTCCTTAAAAAGCAGAAACAAAAGAGCTAATAATTGTTATTTTAAACACTCATCCTTAAAAATTTCAAGATACTTTTACTATTAAGTGTCAAAATGAGTAATATCAAATTTTAAATTGAAAATTGTAATGATCATAGACATTTCAAAGATAACATCTTTTTTGGCTATTTTTCTTTTAAATATTGAATTTCTTTTCATCATAAACATAATGCTTTTGTTATCAAGTATGTTTTTCTTTATGGCATTTAAAGTTATATAATACTCATTTACATGCATATATTAATTTTAATTTTCACTTTTCTAAGATTTCAACAAATCTATATCTTATTTTTTCATTAGAGAAAACTAACTTAGCATTTCTGTTTTGAATTTAAAATGTGTTTTTTGGCTGAGTGTGGTGGCTTGTGCCTGTAATCACAGCATGTTGGGAGTCCAAGGCAATAGGATTGCGTGATGCCAAAAGTCTGAGACCAGCCTGGGCAGTTAGCAAGATCCCATCTCTCCATAAATATTTGAAAGAAATGTGATTCTTATTGTTGAAAGTGGCGGTCTAGTGAGAGTTGCTTAGGTCATGGGGGCAGATCCATTATGAATGGCTTGGTGCAATTCTCATGATAATAAGTGAGTTCTCACTCGGTTAGTTCATAAGAGAACTGAACTATTAAATAATAATAATAATTTAAAAATTCATTTTAATATGCAAATTTGCATATTATAATTAGTCAATAATACTACCTAATGAGAGTATTTTATTGTTCTCAAAAGCTTACCATCTTTCAATTAGGTGAAATTTTTCTCTTCAGTGATCATTCTTTGAAATGTCACTAAAAAACAACACCGGACTTTTTTTGGCAATTTTTCAAAGAGAAAAACCCTATTTCAAAATCAGTGGCTTTGTAGTCATTTCTTTGTAGTTGAAGAAATTTTTATGCATTTTTCATGTTCTACCACAGGGTGGAGTATTGCTCTAATTATGGGACATTTTTATACCATGCATTCCTAACTATAATTCTATTATGCAGACAAATAGTGAAATGAAGTTTTAGTTGATAAAACTAAATTTTGGGTACTACAATTTTAATTACTATAGGACTCATCTGTTTACTACTCAGGTATAATTAAGAACAAAATATTAAACATAAATATTTCATTCAAGATCCTCAACAGAAAAAATCAAATACCTTTATTATAGTTGTAGGAATTTTATGACATAGGGTCATTGAAGTTTCATGCAATTGTTTTTCTTAAAGGCAAGAATCATGGCACAGCCTACCGTTTTGAGTATTTATATTTCATATATAGGTATTAATTGTGATAATGTATAGTCTGTGCTGAAATATATTCATTGAATTTTTTGAAAATATGGCTGTGCTACTGAATTGCTTTGGAATTGTCATGCTGAAGACTCCGCTTACTATAACAAAGTCTGTTAATTGAGACTAAATAATTCCTAGCTGGGTACCGTCAAAGAAAATCTTTCAATTACTTCATGATACTTTTGGTTCAGATCAAGTGCAAATTCTCTCTTGAGAAGAAGGCTTCTTGGGGGAATTTTAATGGATTTGATGATCATGCAATTACATTTCCATGACATCTCTCTGTCTTACTACCCTTGTTTGTTGTTATTTAACAGGTTGATGACAGGTGCTATGATGGGCAGCAACACAGATAAAACAAAAGCACAACTGTCAATTATGTATGAAAATGAAGAGCTCATTCTTAAATTATATCCAGTGGCTCATATCTCAGACCTCTAGGAGATAGCTACAGAAATGCTTGAAGTGCTATACATGACTTAGATAAAAATACTTCAGAAAACCCATCCTAGCCTGTTTCTTTTTTTTTCTTTTTCCAAAATATTTCGACTTTTGAGCATTGGCCAAAGAAAATAAAAAAGAAAAAGAGAACTTTTCCTTTTCCCTAACTCCTTATCCTATCCCTAGCAAGGGAAAACAAATTCAAATTTGGAAAGATAAAAAATGGCATTCAGAGCCACTATTTCAGTCAAGGAGTTGCTTAATTTTTATTTTTATAATTGCCGAGTAGTAAGAAACCAAACATTCAAGTGTTTAGCACCAAAACTTACTTTTTTATGGATGTGTAACTCACAAAACATACAATTAACCATTTAAAAATGTACAATTCAATAGCATTTAGTGCATCACAATGTGCAACTACCACCTCTTTCTGATTCAAACATCATCACCCCCCCCAAAAAAATGCCTTGTGGTCATTAAGGAATCACTCACCATTTTCTGTTCCCACTGTCTCCTGGCAACTGCTAATCTGCTTTTTGTCACAATGGATTTACCTCTTCTGGATATTTCATTAAAAAGACGTTATATAGCATGTGACCCTTTGTGTCTGGCTTCTTCTATTTAGCATAATGTTTTCTACATTCGTGTATGTTGTAGCACTCACCAGAATTAATTTTTTTTCAGGTTGAGCAATATTGCATTACATTTATGCCAACAAATACTTGGCTCGTTTCCATCTTTTGGCTATTGTGGATAATGCTGCAATAAATATTGGCAGAACCTATCTGAGTCCTCGTTTTCAAATTTTTTTATGACTCTGCTTAGAAGTGGAATTGCTGGGTCATATCTTAATGTTATGGTTTGATTTTAAGGAACAGCCTAACTGTTTTGTATAGTGGATGCTCTATTTTACATCCCCACCAGCAATATGAGGGTGGGGATGAATGAATCCTCTGTATCCTTGTCAATACTTGCTGTTTTCCATTTTTTATTAAAAAATTATATCCATTTTAGTAGTTGTGAAGTGATATTTCATTATGGTTTTGATTTGTGCTTCCTTGACAACTAATGATGCATATTTTCAAGTGCTACTTGTCATTTGTATATCTTCCTTGGAGAAATACAATTCATGTTTATTTTTTAATTAGATTGTTTGTCTTTTTGTTATTGAGTGTTAGAAATATTTGCATATTCTGGTTATTAAAATCTTACCAGATATGTGATTTGCAGATATTTTCTCCAAATCTGTAGGTTGTCTTTTCACTTTCTTTGAAAAAGCACAAAAATTTTTTTAATTTTTATGAAATTCAATTTATCTATTTTTGTGGTTATTTATGTTTTTGGTGTCAAATCTAAAAATCCATTGCCAATTATGCATTCATTAAGAATTACCCCCTATGGATTTTTTTAAACAGTCTTATAGTTCTATCTAGCTCTTATATTTAAGTTGTTTTTGCATTTTGAGTTAATTTTTGCACATGTTGTAAGGTGGCAGTTCAACTTAATTCTTTAGCATGTTGTTTCCTAGTTGTCACAGCATCTCATGGCAAAGAACTCTCCTTGCCCAAATTGAAGAATCTTGGCACTTGTGTGTAAAATCAGTTGACTACAAATGTTTGGGTTTCTTTCTGGACTCAACTTGATTTCATTGGTCTATAGTTGTATCTTTATGCCGGTATCACATTGTTTTGAATACTGTAACTTTCTAGTAGGTTTTGTGATCAGAAATTATGAGTTCTCCAACTTTAATTTTCTCTTTCAATATTATTTTGGCTGTTTGGAATTCTTTGAAACTTCTTGTGAATGTTAGAATTGACTTTTCATTGCTGCAAAAAAAGGCAATTTGGAATTTAGCTATAGATTACATTGGATCTGTAGTTCACTTTGGGAGTATTGCCATCTTAACAATATTAAGCCTTTCAGTCCATAAACACAGGGTGCCTTTTAACTTATTTTGTTATTCTATAAATTCTTTTAGTAATGTTTTATAGTATTCAGTATACCAATCTTTCAACGTCTTAAATCTATTCCTTGATATTTTATTCTTTGAATGATAATGTAAGTGATATTCTTTATTTTGTTTAAGATCGTTTATCGCTAGTGTCAAAAAAACACAACTGATATTGCATAGTGAACATTTAACATGCAATTTTGCTGAATTTATTTATTAGTTTCAGTAGACTTTTTGTGTGGATTCTTTGGGATTTTATATATAATTTGCCATCTTCAAATAGAGATATTTTAATTTTTTTCCCTTCCATTTGGATACTTTTATTTCTTTTTCTTCTCTACTTGGCAAGTCTGGCTAGGACTTGAATGGCAGTGGTGAGACTGGGCATCTAGGTCTTATTTCTAATTTTGCAGGAAAGCTTTCCATCATTCTTCAGTGAGTATGCTGTTTATTATTGAAAGAGGAGTATGGAAGTAATTAGCTATTATTATCAAATTGTCTATTTCTTTATTCAATTCTGTCAGCATTTGTTTCTTTTGTTTTGGGGTTCTGTTGTTTGGTGTGCTGTTGTTTACAGTATTTATATCTTGATAAACTGACTCATCAATATATAATTTCCTTCTTTGTTTCTTAAAACAATTTTGACTTAAAACTTTTTTTTTCTGATATTATTGTATTAACCCACTTCTCCTTTAGAGACTATTTACTTTGAATAATTTTTTCCATTCTTTCACTTTCAATCTGTGTTTGATCCTATAGTGTTTCTTGTAAGCTGCATAACATTAGATTATGCCACTTCTGCTCCCCCTTTTGCAAATCTTTGTCTTTTAACAAGTCAATTTAATCTATTTATGTTTAAAGTGATTATGAATAATGAAGGACTTACTTCTGTCATTTTGTTTTCTATCTGCTTCACTTATTTTTTCTCAGCTCCTCCAATACTTCCTTCTTTTGTGTTTGATTTTTGTTCTAGTATACCATTCTGACTCTTCTCTTTCCTTTCCCGTATGTTTTTAAATTATTTTCTTAATAGTTACCAGGAAAATTAGAGCTAATATAAGAAATTTATAACAATCTAGTTTGAATTATTATCAATTTACCTTTAATAGCTTATCTTAGTCCTGCTCCTATTCGGTTCTGCCCTCATATATTGTTATTTGTAATTTACCTATTTATACCTGTGTGACCATTTATATGGATTTATAATTATTGCTTTATGTGTTTTGTTGTAAATGATGCAAAATTTAAAAGCTCAGTTACAAATTAAAGCTATAATACTCTTTTTTATATTTACCTGTATAGTTGCTATTATCGATGTTTATTTCTTCATATGCTTTTATGTTACCAGGTATTGTTCATTTATTTCAGCCAGAAAGACTCCCATTAGTATTACTCATAGGGAAAGTCTACTTAGCTTTTATCTAGGAATATATTATTTTTTCTTTACTTTTGAAATACAGTTTTGCCAGATACAGAATTTTTTTTTTTCTTTTAGCAGTCTAAATATCATCACACTGCCTTCTGGACTCTGTGGTTTGGATGATAAATTAACTGCTAGCCTTATGGAGAATCCTTTATAAATGATGAGTGGCTTCTTTCACTGTTCTTAGTATTAACTTTTGTCTTTTGCTTTTGAAAGTTTGATTAATGTGTCTTGTGTGGAATTCATTATTTTTCTTGGAGGTAATTGAACTTCTTGAATGTGTAGATTTATTTCTTACATAAAATTTGGAAAATTTTCACCATTATGTCTTCAAATGATTTTTTTCTGTTTGTTTCTTTCTCTCTTTTTTTCTATGAATTCTATGGGTATGCTAGTATGCTTGACAGTGTCCCATAGGTTCTTTGGGATATGTTCATTTCTCATTATGTTTTTTTCTCCTCAGACTGGTCATTTTTTTAAAAAACCTATCTTCAAATTCACCACTTCTTTCTTCTGTATGCCAGAAGTTAAATTTTCTGTTTAACTCTTCTAGTAATTTTTTTCATTTTGTTTGTTGAATTTTTAACTCCAAAATTCCCATTCGGTTTCTTTTTATAATTTCTTTCTCTTCACTGGTTTTTCCTATTTGCTCATGCATTATTTTTCTAATTTTTTTAACTTTTTTATTTCTATGATTTTCTTTAGTATTTGTCTTGTAAGTCCAGTGCATGAGTTTCTTCACAAAGAGCTTTTGTCATTTTTTTTCTGTAAATGGGTCATCATTTATTTTTGTTTTAGATGTGCTTTATTTATTTTATTGTTGTTGAGAACTGAATATTTTGATTATTGCAATGTGGTGACTGGAAAGCAGACTCATCTTCCTCTTCAGTGGCTGCTGTTGTTTTGTTGAAATCATTCATTTGTTTATTACTTTTCAAAAATATTTCTGCAAATATTATTTTCCTTTTCTCTGGAGTCACTGTTCTGTTACCTCTGCAGTCAGTCAGTGACCTGACAGAGATGTCCTTGAATGCTTTGACTCAAGAAAAGAAAAAGAAAGATAAAGACTATCTGATTCTTTAAATTCTTTTGACAGATGTTACTAAGGAAGGAGCTTCAGTTTGAGGGTATTGAATCAACGGCTGGGTTTCTCAGCATGGCACCAGACAGATTCAAACACATAACTCCACTTTTTAGAGGACAAGGATCTTATTGTTCACCCTGATACCAGTAAGCATCACCAGGAATTTGGGTAACTGTCTCCATGGCTATCTACTCCAGGCCTGAGAGATGGTAGTTGCTAAACAATATGCCAAAATTCACCAATATTTACCAGTCTCTTTCTTTATCAAGCACTCTTATTGATGATCCAAGTGTTCAACTAGACTCCAGAGTTCCTAAATAGTTGATTCTGACCATCTTGAGAGCTCAGTAGTTGTTGAGGGATCCATTCCTGGAACTTCTTACTCTGTTATCTTTTGTGACTTCACATCTAGGATAGACTACTTTTTTAATAGTGACAAAAATCTACATACCTGATTGTCCCTGAATTTCCTTAATTTAGACTGGATTTTTATGGAAAACAGTTAATCCTTGGATGCATTTTTCTTTTTTATTCTCAGTTATTTCCTTTTTGTCATTTAACAAAGTCAAGTTTCAAATTTAACTTCCATAATATATGCTTCAAAGTAATTTCCAACTCTTAGGGAATAAAGTCAAATCCTTAACATGATAGTTCAACATTCATTTCTAATTTCTATTCTCTCCATGAAAACCTACTAATTTTCTACTTAAACTTCTGTGTTAGTCAATTTTGGGTTGCTGTTTAAAAAAATACCTATGACTAGGCAATTCATAAAGAGGTTTATTTGAAACTCAGCATTCTGCAAACTGTTCAAGAAGCATGGTGCCAGCATCTGCTTCTGTGAGGGCCTTAGGAAGCTTACAATCACTGTGGAAGACAAAAGGAGAGCAGTCATGCCACGTGGCAAGAAAGTAAACAGGAGGGAGGGTAACAGGCACCAGGTTCTTTTTAACAACCTGACCTCTTATGAACTAACAGAGTGAGAACTCACTCATTACTTTGAGGAGGACACTAAGTCACTCATGAGAGATCTGCCCTCATAACCCAAACACCTCCTACTATGCTCTACCTCCAACAATGAGGGTCATATTTTAACATGGGATTTGGAAGGGACAAAAAACCAATCTATATCAATGTTTCAGAACTTGGAGCTTATATTATTTCCAATGTTATTCAATTCCATATTTTAGGGTCTTTAATTGCTGAAATGGTTTAATTTACACATAGCTGAAAATTTTTTCCCCATTAATTTGGTATTAGTTTATCTTATGAAGTAATCACTGAACAAGCCTGAAATTCTGCCACATGACAGAAATGGATTTTCATAAAAGGTAGTTGTCTGGGTTGTCTGTACTATATGTTCTTCTTTCCATATAACCCTGCTTAATTCTGGACACTTTTGTTCTGGAAATATTATTTCTAAAACACAAACCCAGTACTCCAGATTTTGACCAGCTCCAGATTATCATTCTACATGCTGCTAAAAAGGAAATAAAGAAAATCTGGCTTTTTTTTTCCTCTATGAACTCACCATTACCTCTACCTTTTAAATACTAATAAATGTATTTTGGGTGTTTTTTTTTGTTTTGTTTTGTTTGCTTTTCTTTTTTCTCTTGTAGAGATAAGGGCTTGCTATATTGTACAGACTGATCTGGAACTCCTGGCCTCAAGTGATCCTCCCTCCAGGGCCTTCCAAAGAGCTGCAATTACATATTTGCCTCTGGGGAGTTTCAGTCTTAACACACATTTAAGTTTTAAATAGTGCTTGTGTTATACCTGTTGCCAGACCCTTTCCCCAATTGATTTTAGGACCAGTAGTCTCAAATTTTATAAGTACTCTAGGTCTTTCTGGAGAAGGATAATGAAAACAGCTGTATAACATTTGTCTACATATATTTACCCATTTGAGTATATGTCAAGCAACTGGACACTATATCCAAATGTGGTGTTACAAATTCAGGTATGATGGATTGATTGATAATACTAGCTAGATGAGACAGAATGGATAGAAATCTTATTATCTAATTTTCAGAATGAAGGATGTTAGGAGTCATCATTGTAGGAGACATGACCAAATATGGAAGGAGACAAAACCTTGTGCTAACTTAACAGGAAGGTGCTACAGAGATTCTGAGACTCAGATCCACAAGGTTACTTAGAAACAACTTCTGGTACAGTATACCTAATGAATGTATTTTGTAATAACACATTTAGCTTTTTTAATGTATGATCGTATTGCAGAAACTTTAGCAAATAAAGGAAAATTGATTTTTACACTACTCTAGTAAAATGATTAGAATTTTCCAGTGTTTCTGTTTGTGCTCTGTTGTGTGAATATAATACCTTAAGGTTTTTAAAGTTTTAATAAAATTAAAGTAAACTCAGCAGGGAAAGAATTCATTTTCTCACCATTATTACATAATTAGTATTTAGTATAAAATTAATACAAAATTTGGGGCTAAATGTTTTCTTTCTCTAAAGTACGTATTCTTAATGTAACTAGTGTATTTGCAACTTAACATCCTGCTGTTTGATTTACCATTATCATATGAGCGTTCACTTATGCACTTACATTGTATTTGTAACTATCAGGTTTTCAGGTTGTTTATCAATTTCCCTAAAGTTGCTACATTCAATCTGCGTATACTATTAGTATTCTTAGTCATTTTTATATGTAAAATTTTGTATTCATTTAGAGTAACTTATTTGAGTTAGGAAATTAGAAATAATGAGCTTAACACCATGAATTTAGAAACCATGTAATCTCCCACCTTACCCCCAAAAATAAGCTATAGAAATTCACGCTGCTGTGAGAAATGTATGCCCACTTCACTTTGTGCTTTTAAACATCAATTATCATTTTTCAATGTCTTTTATTTTGATGAGCAAAAACTGTAAGCCTGATTTATTATATTTTATAGTTCTTTAATTACTCTTGGTGTAAGATGTTTAATTTTTCATGTTTATTTACAACTGTCTTTCCTCTTTTACGAATTACCTATACATGCTATTTTGGAGTTTACTTATTGATGTTTAATTATCTTTTTATTTATATTAAGAATCTTTTAAAAAAAGTAATACCATCTCTAATTTTTATTCCAAATCTTTTAAATCTTGGTTATTTTTATTTATTTATCTTTTATGTGTAGAAGTTCAAATAGCTATATATCACTAACTTTCCTATTTCTTGTTACTTTATGCTTAAATTGTTTCTCACAACTGTTACATACCATTTCTTCTAAAATGTCTATGGATTGTTATTTCACATTTAATTATTTAATTACCTTCAAATTTACTTTGCAATTTTAATGAGATTCTACAGTGATTTATTTTTCTGAACCACTAAATATTTATTTTCAACCATTGCATTGACATCCTTTGACTTCACCCCTTTCTTCCTAGATATCAAGAAACCATCTATCCATTCATTGAAGGTCTGAGTCTCACAGAGTTCTTAGGTACTTATGATACCATTTTGTAACTTTACCCACCAGTCTTCAAGCAAGGGCACCTAAACAAATTGCTTAAATCTCTGAAAAAATAATACTTTCAGTTTTATCAAACAAGTTTTTCTGCTTGGAAAATGTGAGTACCCTCAGGAGAGCTGGGTCATGTCATAACTCTGAATTTGGTGGTTGTTATTGTGGGGTTTTTTTTGTTTCACACCCAGGTTTTATTTCTTAGTCTCTTAATTTGTCTCAAACAGTGATTTATCTCATGATGTTTTTCTTTTTCCCATTAACTTTTTATTGACCGTTAAACATGTGTACTTGTGAATCTGGTTCCATATCTGGAGCTAAGCTTAAATTTTTTCTAACTAAGCTTCTGAGTCTGTGAAAATCAGGAGATCTAGTTAATGGTGTGGAATAGAGACGATATCTTAACTGCATCAATCAGATTATTTTAAACTGAGTTTCAGTTCTGGTTTTGCCAGATCACCTAATAAAAAAATTGTATCACACTTCTCACAGTAGACCTAAACTCTTTAACTTACTCTTAAAACAAAATCTTTCAATTTGTATAATTAACAATTTACATAACTAATCACAGATATAGTAAAAGAAATTGGTAAAAATCTTGATCTTCAGAATGAGAAAGATCTGAATTTGAATGTCAGTTCTGTCATTTACTAATTTTGTGTCTCTGGGCTAAGAGACTTAGTTTTCCAGATCTGAGAAATAGACTCTTACTTAGTGAAAATGCTTGTTTCCTAGCCCAGGACCAACAGGATAGAGAGTTAAGCAGAAATGTGACTGATTATGGGGGTTTAGTTTTCCTGAAGGTAGAGAATGGAAATTACTTGGGAGAAATGGCAGATCCCCTTTCTCAGTTGTGACAAATGGAGAATATGGCAAACTCAACAGCCATCCCAACTCTCCCTTTTTCTGCCTGTCATTTACTATATTCATTAAAAATTCCATATTCTGTCTCAATCCAGCCAGTGATATATAAAAGGAACTCTTCTGGGGAGATTCTGTTAGGAAGTTTTCTCTCTCTTGATAAAGAAGGGAAACACGTAAAAAGGACTTCTTTGTACCATCTTCTCTTGCTTCCGGTCTTTAGGTTTCATCATATGAAGAAATGGTCATGCATGTACAGGATGCTTGGAGTTTTATTTTTTTATTATTATTATTTTTCTTTATAATTCTTTTTTAAGATGTGGGGTACAATTCAGGGCTAGGTAGAGATGACTTGTGACCCTGGGAAGAAGGCCAGGAGAATACCAGAGACACCAACAAGGACACAAGCATTGTTGAACTGCTAAGCCTCCTGCCTCCAGTTCCTTTCTTATGTAAGCTGATGGTCTTTATTTTGTAAGCAAGCACTAGTTTGCTTCATGTTCCTTCTAGGGACCTGTGTTCAAAAAATGGTAGTGTTAGTATAATCTGAGGGTGGACTTTTTGGTCCTTTGAGGTCAAAAGGTGGAGGAGGGGTCATGAAACCCTCTCTGTGCCTTCTCTGTAGATTCATCAGAATCAGTCCATGGCCAGTGGTCTATTAAAAGGCAAAAAAGGAAGAGCAGCATCAGGCAGTTGGTTCACATCATGGTAGAGTCTTTTGAAAATGCTTGTTTTGGTTTAGCCCTTGAGGAGGACACCCTAATGGCAGCTAATGAGGGAGAGCATATAACAAAGTATGTCTGCCTCCATCCCTTCATGGCCAAGAACTCAGTTTTTAAGGTTACACTGAGGTCCCCTTGGCTAAGAGATGCCTGAGCAAAGCATAATAAGCACAAGTGGAAGATGCAGAGACAGAAAACAAATGGCCTGTTTGGATCACTTTCAAGATGGTAGAATCACTTGTAATTAATGAAATGAGAGTTATGTACTGTGAGTAGAGAAAAAGAAGCCCAAAGAAATCAGATCACTAATGGTAATATCTAAATACATACAAAATTTGGAGGTTAGAGTGAGAAAATATAGCCAGAATTAGGTTAACTCTAAGTAACAGAGAAATAGCTACAGAAAAACTACAGTTTTAATTTTTGTGAAACTTCAACATAAAAATGAAAGAGGGAATTATTGCACCACTAGCTGGAAAAGGCACTCTGACCCATTCCAACAGAAGCATAGTTCTAATAGTAAAGGAGAGCTTATTTTATTTAAAGTTGACAAACAGGAAGAGTTATGATTGAAAATGTATAAAGATGTAAGAACAAAAGTGAAAATAAACTGAATTACTTTCTAACAGATAATAAAGACACATCAGGAAAGCATAGCCATGAAAAGATGTATGGTATACCCACAGATTTTAAAACAAGGTAAAAGAAATTAAAGAAATGATAAATGACTTTAAAGAATGGTATACATCTGAATTAGAATAGACCAGAATGAGACAGTATTACACCTGACTAGGTTCTTATGCCCACTGCCCAGAAAAACCAAGTCTGATGCAGTCATTACAACAGAGAAAGAGTTTAATATTGTACAACAGCTGAGTGAGGAGGACAGGAGATATTTCTCAAATATGCATCCTTGAGAATTCAGAGGCTAAGATTTTGAAAGAGAATTTGAAAGGCAGGGGGCTAGGGATTGCTGACATCATGGGGTTTGAAATTGCCTTCACGTCACAGAGTTGTTTCTGAGAAGAAGTGAGAACATCACAGGACAGCTGAAGCCAGCTTCCTGGTATGTGTTCTGGGCCTAGGTAGGGCCTCAGGTCCAACAGAGTACAAAGTCTGCAACCAAGCTGCCCATCAAAAGAGGACTGAATTTAAAAAATATGGTGCATATACACGATGGAATACTACGCAGCCATAAAAAAGAGCAAAATCATGAATTTCGCAGCAACGTGGATGGAATTAGAGTCTATAATACTGAGTGACCTCTCACAGAAACAAAGATCTGAGTATCACATGTTCTCACTCATATAATGGAACTTGAACATCCAATGTAATACTACAAGAAAATGACTAACAATAGTGGGAAACTATGGCGGAGGGAGGGAGATGGGATTAACGGTAGCAAACATCTGTCTGGGGACGGGGAAACACCTCTTATCAACAGGGTGCCTGAATGAAATGTATTTGTATACCTAACCCTTAACTGTACCCCACAATATCATAATAAAAAATATTGATTAAAAAAGAAGAAGAAGAGGGCTCAGACAAGTACAGAGGGAATGCTATGTTTACACAAGGCAAAATGGCTATTCAAGCCAAGGATTCTCGGAAGAAACCAACCCTGCTGACACCTTGATCCCAGACTTGTATCCCCCAGAAATGTAAGAAAATAAATTTTTGTTGTTTAAGTCACCCAATCTGTTGTACTTTGTTATGGCAGCCCTAGCAAACATAGACACACACAGACACACACACACACACAAAAGAAAAAAAAAGAAAAAAGAAAAATATATCAAATACCATTCTTAGATTTTACAATAGATGCTACCTAGGAAGCAAGTCCCATGACCATCAGCTACTAGCCCCTGGGCAGTAAGCCATTACAGAGGTAGTTTAGGAAGAAGGAATGGGGGAGGCAGGATCTCTGGAGACTGCAGCTACTTCTGTTCTTCAACCTCTGCTTTTGTATCTATCAGTCTTAGACCCATTTTTTTTCATTTATATATTTTTTAATCTTTTATTTTTATTTTTAAAAAAATTTTAGGCCCATCGTTTAGGGAAAAATAGTTTATCAGTCTTTTAGGGCAGCTTCTACCCCTCCTTATGGATCAGGACATGAAGATAATTATTTGTCCTCTATTGGAGAGGAAACTAACCTAGAGAAAACTGATTTGTTACATTCTAATAATGTGGCACAAGTTGTATTTTTTTAAACGGTCTTTATCAAGTTGAGAAAAATCCTTTTTTATTTCTAGTTTACTATGAGTATTTTTTTGTTACAAATAAATGTGAACTTTGTCAAATGCTTTTTCTGCATCTATTGATAGAATGGTAGATAATATAATCAATATAATCTGTTGATATAATTTTTCTTCTTCAGTCTGTTGATGCAATGGATTAGATTAATTGATTTTCAAGTGTTAAACCATCCTTGCATACCTGGGATAAATCCCACTTAGTTTTCACATATAATTCTGTTTTGTAATGTCTTTGTTTGGTTTTGGCATTAGTGTAACACTGGTCTCATAGAATGAATTAGGAATTATTCCCTCTGCTTCAGTCTTCTGGAAGAGATTGTGAAGAACTGGTACAATTTCTTCCTTAAGTGTTGTCAGTGATTTCATATGGTCTTGGTACTTCCTGGTTTGTAAAAATATATATATTTTAATTGATTAAATGTATTGAAAAGATATAGGTCTTTATCAATCAAAATTAAATAAATATAGGCCTATTCATATTGTCTATTTCTTTTTTGGCAAATTTTGTCTTTCAAGGAGTTGGTTGAGTTTATCCAGGTTATCTTATTTGTAGACATAGAATTGTTCATAATATTCCTTTATTCTTTGAATGTCCTTGGAATCTGTTGTGATGTCCTCTCTTTCATTTCTGATATTTGTAGTATGTGTTTTGTTTTGTTTTTTTCCTTAGATTGGGTAAAGGCTTATCAATTTAATTAACTTATTTTTTTATTTAAAAATTATTTTAGTGGCTTTAGGAGGTATAAGTGATTTTTGACATTGTACAGCAGCAAAGATGTCTGAGCTTTTAGTTTACCCACCATTCCCACCTGTGCACATTGTATCTGGCAGGTGATTTTTCATTCCTTCACCCCTTCTGTCCTCTCCCATCTGAGTCTCCAATGTCCATTATAGCATTCTATATGCCTTTGCAGATTCTTAGTTCAGCTCTCCTTTATAAGTGAGAACATGTGGTGTTTGCTTTTCCATTTCTGTGTTAGTTCACTTAGCATGATATTCTCCAATTCCATCTAAGTTGCTGTTAAACACATCATTTCATACTTGTTTATGACTGAATAGCATTCTATGGTATCTATCTATCTGTCATCTATCTATATATCTATACCATATTTTCGTTATCCACTGATCAGCTGAAAGCATTTAGGTTGATTTCACACCTTTGCAATTGTCAATTGTGCTGCAATAAACATATGAGCTCAGGTGTCTTTTTTGTATAATCACCTCTGTTACTTTGGGTAGATACCTAGTAGTGGGATTGCTGTAGCAAATGGTAGATATACTTTTAGTCCTTTGCAAAATTTCCATTCTCTATACCTATTTCCATAGTTTGTACTCATTTGCACTACCACCAATAGGGTATAAGCATTTCCTTTTTGCCACATCTGCATCAACATCTTATGTTTTTTGATTTTTTAATAATGGCCGCTCAGATAGTTGTAAAGTAATATTTGATTGCATTTTTATTTACATTTCTTTGATGATCAGTGATACTGAGCATTTTTAATATGTTTGTTGGCCATTTGTATATCTTTTTTTGAGAGATATCTGTTCGTGTCATTTGCCCACTTTTTAACAGGGTTATTTGCTTTCTTCTTACTGATTTGATTGCTTTTTTTTATAGATTCTGGATATTAGTCCTTTGTCAGATGTATAGTTTATGAGCATCTTATCCTATTCTGTAGGTTATCTATTTGCTCTTTTGATTATTTATTTTGCTGTGAAGAAGCATTTTAGTTTAATTAAGTCCCACTTGTTCATTTGTGTTTTGCTGCGTTTGTTTTTTTTGGGTTTTAACCATGCATTCTTTGCCTAAGCCAATGTCCAGAAAAGTTTTTCCTAGGTTTTCTTCTAGTATATATATAATTTCAAGTCTGACATTTAGGTCTTTAATCCATCTGAGTTAATTTTGCATATAAGGAGAGATAGGGATCGAGTTTTATTTTTCTGCTTGTAGCCCTCCAATTTTCTTGGCACCATTTGTGGAGTAGGGTATCCTTTCCCCAGTGTGTGTTTTTGTTTGTTTTGTTGAAGATCAGTTGGTTGTAGGTATGTGGATTTGTTTCCGGATTCTGGATTTTGTTCCATTGTTCTATGTGTCTGTACTTATACCAGTACCACTCCATGAGCATGGGATATTTCTCCATTTGTTTGTGTCCTCTACAATTTCTTTCATCGGAGTTTGGTAGTTCTCATTGTAGAGATTTTTCACTTCCTTTGTTAAAGACATTCCTAGGTATTTTAGAGTTGGGGCTGCTATTGTAAATGAAATTGAGTTCTTGATTTGATTCTTACTGTGTCATTGTGGGTGTATAGCAGTGCTACTGATTTTTTTGTGTAGATTATACAACCTGAGACTTTACTGAATTTATTCATCAAGTCCAGCAATCTTTTGGCAGAGTCATTATGATTCTCTAGGCATAAGATCATATCATTGGCATACAGAAATAGTTTGAATTCTTCTTTTTCAATTTGGATATGTTTATTTCTTTTTCTTGCCTAATTGCTGTGGCTAGGAATTTCAGTACTGTGTTAAATAGGAGTGGTGAAAGTGGACATCCTTGCCTTATTCAATTCTGCAGGGGAGTGCATTCAACTTTTCTCTACTCAGGATGCTTGTTGTTGGTTTGCCATATATGACTTTTTTTTTAAAATGAGGAATGTCCCTTCTGTGCCTATTTTGCTGAAGGTTTTAATCATGAAGGAATGCTGGATTTTATCAAATGCTGATTTGATTAATTTGTTAAGGCATCAGTTTTTTATTTATTTTTCCCTGAAGAAGTGATATAGCAGAACAGACATGTAAAATTATCAGTCAAGATAACTTTCCATTTGTATAAAAATAAAACATTTAAATATACCAAAATGGTATATTGAACTTCAAATAAAAAATAATTATTGGGGCTCCTAGATATTATAGTTGGTGGTGGTGGGGAGAGAAGACCAACTGACATAAGATGTCTACACAGCAATATTTTCTAATAGAAGAAAATAAGAGGCAAGGACTTTACACCCAGCCAAATTGTCTTGCATGTGCAAAAGCCATAGACAAACTATTAGAAACTGGAAAGAACTCAAGACATTGATTCTGTAACCACTTATTGAGTGACCTAAAAGATTTAGTTGCCAAAGAAATGAGAAATGATTGGAAAACCTTCAGCACAAATTTTGGTGGATTTCAGTGAGCTTAATTCATGATAAAAAAACAAGCTTAATACAGAGATAGGGCAAAAGATATACATAGACTATGTATTTATACAGCTTTATATTTTATAAAGCACATTTATATACTTGATTAAATTTCATCTCATAATAATTTCGAGGACAGGGAAGTCAAGGATTACTCTTCCTATTTAACAATGAGTAAAAATGGTAAGCAAGGTTAAATGACTCTCCTCAGTTTATAAAATTGAAATGTGGCCAAGTCAGAGCTTGAACTCAAATCTTTTGTTTCACAAGTAAAGCTGTAAAGGTGGAAGTGAAAAGGAAGATCAAGAATGGTGAGTTAACCATTTGTAAAGTTAGCAAGCTCTGTGTAGGTAAGATGCAGAAGATTATTTTCCAGTAAGCTGGACTAAAATATTAAGAGCTTTGACAATTAGGAAAAGTCTAAAAATAGTTAAGCGTAAAAGTGATATGGTTGTAGGCATATTCAAAGTAGTTAATTCTAAAGTTATCATGTAGAAATAAAAGAAAGAAAGGATCTTAGAAGACGTCTTCCTATGAGGATAATTTTACCATTGTCTCTATGTAAATGGTTCTGTTCTGGATTAAAACATAGCAGTGGAAAAACAAATGTAGAAGCAAATGTTTGAGCCATTGCAACTCATTAAAACTGAAACTTATCAAATTCCTACCAAAATAATTATCCACTGTGTATCAGGTAATCTACGGACCTAAATAATAAGAAACTCGGGAAACTTACCTGAACAGAGGTGATTCTGATAAACAGCCAAATTTGAAAACCATGAGTTTTTCATTATGGCAGGAATAATTAATAAGTTTGATGACTGGTTGAACACAACAGTAAGAAAGCATACTGAAGCAAGAAAATTCCAAGTTTTTAAAGGTACTTGATCCTGGGAAAATGGATATCTTTGTTATTATTTTTATTATAAAAAGTAATCTACCAATGCTACCAATTTCTATTATTAAACTTAAAATTTAGCAAATTCATCCAGTGAAAAATACTACCTAGATATTAGAAAGTTTATAATAGATAAAGTTACAAACATATCTATTAGCTTATATAAACTCAAAGAAATGAGACAGACATTCAAGAGGCATGGCAGAGTGACTAAAATATATTACCATACAGTTATTTTTAGCTCTAGGAAAAGATAATAGAAAAAATGAAAACAGTGCAATATTTGAAGAGGGGATGATCATAATTTATGAAAAACAAGGGTTCTTTTACACCCTGCTAATACCTCTGAGACAATGAGTGAATTTATTCTACTTTTTGTATACTCTCTCCAATTATCCTCCCATTTTTGAAGTTTAAGTATTTACAACAGTGGCATACTGTTAGCTTTATTCTCATCATCTAGAGATAAAATGACATCAATTACTTGTATGTTTTGTGAAATACAAGACACTACACATAAACCTATTCCTTTACTTTAAACTTGCTTTCTAATTTCTCTTTCATTCAAGGAACAGATGGGTTTTAGAAAGATCATAGCAATCACTGTTATGTTCATAAACTATTTTTTGTTAATGTTAATCATTAGGTTCTTTGTTCACGGATGTATTTCTATATATAGTTTCAACTTTTAAAAGATAGTGACTAACTTCTGGATTCAATTTCAATTTGTAATCCTATCTCTTGTCTTCATACCTAAAGAATAAATGCACTAAGGTACTGGATTTCATTTTATTATCTCTCATCCAGAAAAGAAACTACATCTGACAAGTACCCAATATTTGATGGCTTTATTGATTTTCTTCTGAATAGTTTCCATTAGATTTTCTCATTTAAAATGTAGTCGAATTTATGTCATTGTTCCAACTACAGGTGGCACTGACTGACTTAATTTGTCAGTTATATACTTGATTATTTTTGTTAACCTGGAAGTGAACAGAATACTACACATCATGAATCATACTGAAGGTATAGCCTGCTGAATAGTTCCTTAGAGGGAGAAGTTTTATGTGGGAAACCATTTTCTCTTTTATCTGTTGTGCTCCTAGGAGTCCAGCCAGTACGATATCTGTTTAGTTTCTTTGATACATTTTTGTGTCTATCATGGAGATGTGGATATGTAGACATTTGATAAATGTTACGTCATGATAGTTGAGGTTATTGTTACTAGTTGTGGTTATTGTTGCATTGTAACCTTTCCAAAGGTTTTGATGCTGTGACTTCATGGAAAGATACATTTTGTTTCTAGATTTCTCTTTTAAGAAAGGCCTTGAATGAACTACATTTGTTTGCGTATTCAGAGTCATAGGAAAGCCTACAGAGGTCACCTAGTCTATACAGATTATTTTAAAAGAAAGAATTTGAACAACAGGGATGTTGTTTGACTTGTTCAATATGAAGCATGTAGTTAATTCCAGATCTGGTACTAAAAATCAGGTCTTCTGGTCCTAAAAACTGCAATATCTGCTCTACTAAAATGAGAGTTTGTTTTCACTATTACAAAATGGTAATTTACAGCTCTTATTCAAAACTGTGTTTAAAATTTTGCTTTAGAATTCACAATGGAATACAAAGAATAGAGAAATAAGAATAACTTGATGTATTTCTTCCCAATGTAGATATTTTGACAGAGTGGGTGGGCCCATTTTATTTTATTGGACATTATTGAATAGTAACAACATCCAGAGTGAAGAGAATGCAATCAAATTAAGGCTAGCTGGGTAACCAGTTTCAACTCAGCTGACAAAAGAAACTGACAGAATATAAGGGAAGAGAACTTCAGGGTGTGCGTTAATATTGGCTTCAGGGAATTAAAAAAGAGAGAGAGAGATACTTATCTCCCTGATGAGATGGTTAGTTTTGAAAGCAAATCTCCCTTATAGTGATCCAGATATCAATTTATGTTGGAGTTCAGAGAGAGTATTGGAGATTTTAAATACACAGTATCATGTAGATTCTGACATTAATGATTTTCATCAATTGAGGTAAAGAGATGCAGTATAAGATGAAAATCCTATACATCTCTAAGTAGGCCTGATGTAAAATGCAGCTCCCACAACAAACCTCAAAAGACATTTGTTCATTTGGTTCATTTTGTAGCCAAATGTTTTATTTCATAATTCTGGAAGTCAACCAGTTCTCTGTTCCCTCAGTACATTTCAACGCTGAATAAATAGAATGCTGGACCTGGCCCACTGAAAATGACCTCCTCTCACTCATACAGGCAAAACCATGGATTCTGAATTGATTTGGTCTTCTTTCTGGACTGTGGTAGGGGAAATAAATGCATAGGGTGACTTATGTCTGTTTCTTCAGGTGACTTGCACCTTGGCTAACTTGATTTGTGCTGATGGGACCACAGAGAGACCGTCATCCGTTTCCCAGCAACCAAAGGTCAAGCTATTTTCATGCTTCTCTGTCTCATTTTCTTTCCTTCTGGGACTGGTCCTGTTCTTGTAGGCTTTAAAGTATTGTCACATCTACTTAAAAATATATATATATCATTATCACCTCTTGTTTATTGCGGGGCTGTGTTAACATAGTATAAATCTATGTAAATTAGTTTACAAAGGCGAGTTCTTATGTAAAGACTTCTCTTTGCCCCTGGTACCAGCCAAGTAGCATTCCTCTTCATTTCACTTTTTATAATTCCGCTTTGTCTCCTTTTGCTTTTGTGTATGCTGCTTTATTTGTGTAGAATGTCCATTCTTTCCTTCTGTGCCTAGCTGATTTCTGCTGCCCTTCAAGACTTAGGTTAGCTATCACTTCTCCAGAAAACCTTCCCTACCCGTTCAGTCTGGGTTTGGTGCCCTTACATTGTACTTCCAAAATAAATGCTCTCTTGGCTCATCTATCTACTCCTCACACTGTACTATTATTTCAGTTTTATTGCTGTCATACATACCCCACCACTATTCTACAGCCAACTTAGAGCAATTACTGGCTTCATTTTCTATTGCCTGTGCCAAGCATAGAGTTTGAGACATGGTAGGAACATAACACATGGCAGTTAAATGAATGGATGGGCATTTAGAACAAGACTCAGTTTGTCAATCATTTAATTTTAAACATACATTTATAGAAAATAGTTATGGGGTATAGATGGAATAAAAGTAGATTTAGAATCAGAAGAGATGAGGTATGACCTAGACAAGAATCTTAGCTTCCCCTCATTTCAATTTACTCCTCTGTGAAATAAAATAGTACTAAGTAATTTCTAATGATAAAAATAATTCTTAGAAACAGATTACATTTTTTTCATCATAAGGACAGTGAAATGGCTTGACAGTTTATATGCAATTGAACAACTACATATTGAACTTCTAATATGTATCTGTCAACATACACAATGTATATGGCACTTTTTAAAAAATTGTTCAAAACTGAGCTGATATAAAAATGTTCACATAAATAAATGTTCTAAACTTGACAAAACCAATTTGGTAGAGACTACAGCTGACATGCCAACAAATGTAGAGAAAGGAAGCAATGACTAAGGATGATCTTGGGGAGAAAGGCAACAGAAAAGAAATTTCACAACTTAAAGGATGAGCAAAAAGTAATATAATTTTAAAACTGAGTGGGTTCCTAGAGTCATCTATCTCCTTTGATTTAGAACAAGTTTAGTTGAGTTTTAGTGAACTGTAGCCAAACCAAAGAACTCGTGGAGTCCTGCTTGGTGTTCAGGATTCTCAATCTGGTACTTTTCCTTTGTAACATCTGACATTCAATATAATAAGCTAAGGCTACCAGCCAGTAGTAACAAGACACACACAAAACTAGGGAAGGAAAAAAAAAAAAAGATAGTGGAGCATTTAGACTCAAAACTTCAGCTAGATGTTTTATTTTATTTTATTTCTTTTTAGATTCAAAGGGTACATGTGCAAATTTGTTACATAAAGGTATACTATGTGATGGTGAGATTAGGGCTTCTATTAAGCCTGTCCCCCAGCTGGTGGGCATGGTACCCCATGGGTAGTTATTCAACCCTTACCCTTTCTCTCCCTCTGTCACTCACATTCTTATGCCCATGTGTATTCAGTGTTTAGCTTCCTCTTATAAGGAAGAACATGTGGTATTAAGTTTTCTATTTCTACTATATTTTACTTAGAATGATGGTCTCTAGCTGCATCCATGTTGCTGTAAAGGACACGATTTTGTTCTTTTTTATGGCTGCATAGTATTTCATGATGTAGTGCACCACATTTTTACTGGTAGGTACCTAGGTTGGTTCCATGTGTTCTGCTATCATGAATAGCACCGTAATAAACATGTGAGTGCAGGTGTCTTTTGGTAGGGTGATTTATGCTCATTTGGGTATATATTCAGTATGGAATTGCTGGGTCAAATGGTAAATCCATCTTGAGTTCTTTGAGAAGTCTTCAAACTTCTTTTCACAGAGGTTGCACTAACTTACATGCCTACTGACAGTGTAAGAATATTCACGTTTCTCCACAACCTCACCAACATTTGTTGTTTTTTAACTCTTTAATAAAAGTAATTCTGAGTGGTGTGGGAAGTTATCTCATTGTGGTTTTGGTTTGCATATCTCTGTTATTGAGCAGTTCTTCAGATGTTTGTTGCATGTCTTCCTTTGAAGAGTGTCTGTTGGCTGGGCTTGTTGGCTCAGCCTGTAATCCCAGCACTTTGGGAGGCTGAGGCTAGTGTATTTTGCCTGAGCCCATAGGTTCAAGAACAGCCCAAGCACCTTGGCAAGACCTCATCTCACAATTAAAAAAAAAAAGTGTCTGTTCATGTTCTTTGCCCACTTTTTAATGAGATTACTATCAATTTGTTTGGAGTTATTTGACTCTGAATATCAGTCTCTTGTCAGATGCATAGTTTGCAAACATTTTTCTCCCATTCTGCAGGTAGGTTGTCTGTCAACTTGGTTGATAGATTCTATTGTGTGAAGAAGCTTTTTAGTTTGATCATTAATTTATTGATCATGAATTTATTGTCTAGGTCAATGTCCAAAAGAGCATTTTCTAGGTTTCTTTTCTAGGATTTTTATAGTTTGGGGTCTTATATTTAGGCCATTAATTCATCTTGAGTTAATTTTTGTATATGGTAAGAGGAAGGGGTTCAGCCTCATTCTTCTGTATATGGTTAGACAGTTTCCCCAGCACCATTTGTTAAATAGGGTGTTGTTTCACCAGTGCTTGTTTTTGCTGATTAATACACAAACACACACACACACACACACACACACACACACACACACACACACACTCAGAATACATCTAACCAAAGAGGTGAAAGATCTCTCCAGAAAGTACTAAACATTTTGCTGAAATAAATCAAAGGTGACACAAATACATGAAAAAACATTCCAGGGTCATGGGTTGGTAAAATCAATACAAGACGGACTCCCCCTCAAAGTAGAATTTATTTCTAAAAAATTGTGAATTTCTTCTTATATGTTTAAACTTTAGTCACCTTCAAAGTATTCTCCATTTGATGCAATATACCTAACAAGATTCTTTTTCCACTGTTCAAAATTTTTTGAATTGGTCAATTTTGATGCCTTTTAGTCCTTCTGCTTTTTTTGTTTGTTTCACCTCTTCTGCACTGGCAAAATATTTCTCTTTGAAGATTTTTTTCACCCAAGAAAAGAAAAAAAAAATTTAAACCAGGGCAAGATCAGGTGAATTGGAAGGTGGGGCATGAGGGTCATGTGTTTTTGTTCAAAAACTGCTGAATACTCTGTCGTGTGGACAGGTGCACTTGTAAATCACGCATCATGAAATGGACAAACATGTTAAAAGAATCTAAAAAAAAATTCACAGAAGCCAAACACAGCCACTCACAACATTAGCTGGTACACTGGTACTGATGGGTTCCTAGAACTCTTACCCAGCAGAGGAAGCCTGTATTACAATGGACCGGCTCTCCAAAAGATAATTTCAGGGTTTTTTTGGGGGGGGGTCCCCTTATATTTTTTAAACAGGCATACTTCCTAAAGCAATCAACAGACTCAACGCAATCCCTATCAAATAACCAGTATCATTTTTCCAGATCTAGAAAAAAGCAATAATTAAATTCATATGAAAGCAAAATAATAATAATAAAGTAGCTTGAATAGCCAAAGATATCCTAAGCAAAAAGAACAAAGCCAGAGGCATCAAGAACTCAGAATAAAACTACTGTCTTACAACCAACCAGATATTTTAGACAAAATTTAAACAGCTATTTCAAATGCTACATTAAGTAAATATCTGGGTTTTTTTTTCACCCAACTTCTCATTTTTTGATAAGAAAACTCCAATTTTCCTCAATGAACTATCTCTACCAGACTCTGAGTCTTTGTAATCTTTAAGGAAGTTCTTGATCTAGAAGCAATCTTGTTGCTAATCTGTATACTTCCAAATGTATTGACGCAGATTCATAGACATTTGAAGAGTAAACATTACAAAGTGGGTAAAAAATATTTTGCTACCCAACCGTTGGAAACTCCGAGGCCTGACCTACTGAAGATTATCATCTATTCTATAAGAGTGTATTTATTATGTACTTCAGTTAAATATAATTGACCCTGGAACAGCATGTTGAACTGTGTGGGTCCATTTATATGAAAATTTTTTCCCAATAAATATGTTGGAAAATTGTATAAAGATTTGTGACAATGTGAAAAAATTGGCAGATAAACCACATAGCCCAGAAATAGTGAAAAAAATAAGAAAAAGTTAAGTATGTCATGAGTGCATGAAATACATGTAGATATTAGTCCATTTTATCATTTGCTACCATAAAATATGCAAAAATATTATAAATTAAAGCTTATTAAAAATTGTGTATTCATTTATAGTCTGTACATTGCACCATTCAGTCAAGATAAATGTAAACAAATGTAAAAATATAGTATTAAGTTATAACTGAATAAAATTAACTGCCATACATATTATACCACTGTACTATTTTCATAGCTACCTACCTTGTTATGGCAATTGACAAGGTCAAGTGTTTCAAGTATCTGCTTAAAACGCTGTGTGACTAATCATCTCCATTTGAGCAGTTCATCTTTCCAGTAAATTGCATATTGCAGTATAAAGTGATTTCTCACAGGTCTCATGTATTTTTCATTGTGTTTAGTGAATAACACCATGGTATCCACACAAAGGGCCATTCATGATGCTAGAAGTGCTGTCAATAAGCAGAAAAAAAGTGACCGTACAAGAACAAGTTGAATTACTTCATATGCACCATAGATTAGGCCTGCAGTTGTGGTGGCCCTCCATTTTAAGAAAAATGAATCCAGCATAAAGAACACTGTAAAAAAAGAAAAGAAAAGAAAATGTGTGATGCTATTGATGCAGCTATGTCAGCAAGTGAGAAAACCTTGCACATGAAATTTCAGCTTTTATGTGAGTGAAGGATTGCTATAAGAGAGGGAAACCTGTAGACTCAAGTATCATTTAAGAAAAAGTAAAATAATTGTATGACAAGTTAAAGCAAAAGGAAGGTGTAGACTCTAAAGCTGGAGAATGTAAGCCAGCAACGACAGTTTGGTCATTGTATTTATTTATTTATTTTTATTTGTATTCTTTGAGTTGGAGTCTCACTCTGTCACCTAGGCTGGAGTTCAGTGACGTGATCACAGATACTGCGGTCTCTACCTCCTGGGCTTTGGCAATCCTTCTGCTTCAGGCTTCTAAGTAGCTGGGACTATAGGTACGCACCACAATGCCTGGCTAATTTTTTTTTTTTATTTATTGATTGTAGAGACAAGGTCTCGCCATGTTGCCCAGACTGACCATGAACTCCTGGGTTCAGGCAATCTTCTCATCTCAGCCTCCCAAAGTGTTGGGATTATAGGCATGAGTCACTGTGCTCGACAGTTTGATAATTTTAGAAAAAGGTATAACTTAAAAAAAGTCAAGATAACAGAAGAATCAGCTTCTGTCAATCAAGAGGCAGTAAATAATTTCCCAGGTTCCTGTAAGGAAATAATTGAAAATAAAGGATATCTGCCTGAACAGGTTTTAATGCAGACATATGTGCCCTAGTTTTTGGGGGGGCAAAAAGCCACAGAGGATATCTGTTAGTAAGGAAGAAAAACAAGCACCAGGATTTAAGGCAAGAAAAAAGAGGCTAATCTGTTTTACACAAATGCATTTAGGTTTATAAAAAGTACTGCCATTAGCTATAAAGTTGCTAAGCCACAGACCTTGAAGGGAAAAGAGAGATACCAACTTTCTGTATTTGGTTGTATAACAAGAAGGTCTAGACAGAAATCTTTATTCTGGATTGATTTCATGAATGTACTGTCCCTGAAGTCAGGAAGTATTTTTCCAGTAGAGGACAGCCTTTTAAAGTTCTTTTGATGCTGGACTATGTCCCTAGTCACCCAGAACACCATTATTTCAACACTGGAGGCATTGAGATGATCTGCTTGCCCCAGATGCAGCATCTATAAATATAACATTCAACCTGTAAGATCAGGGGACATAGGGACCTTTAAGGATTATTATACATGCTACTCTATGGAAAATAATGCCAGTGCTATGGAAGAGAACTCTGATAGAGAGAACATTATGAAAGTCTGGAAAGATTACACTAAAGATGCCATCATTATAAAACAACAATAACAGCAAGCCATCAATCCTGAAAGCCATCAATCCTGAAAAAATAAATTCTTCCTGGAAAAATCCATGCTTAGATGTTGTGCATGAATTCCCAAGATTTACAGAGTCAATCAAGGAAATCATGAAAAAAATTGTAAATATGGCAAAAAAGGTGGGGGAAGAAGGGTTCCAAGATATGGAAACCCTTTAATTTCTTGGAAAATTAAAGATTCAATAGATGCCAAACCAGTGCAATTAGCAGACGATTACTTTAGGGAAATGAGTGCTTCAGAGCAAGTACCAAAAGATGAGGGAGATGTAAAAGAACCTTGGCCAGAAAAAAAATTGACATTAGACCATCTGACAGAAGATGTCTGACTATTCAAGACTGTTTTTTGCTTCTTTTAGTCATGGATCCTTCTTTTATTTGGGCATTGACACTAAAGCAAACAGAAGAAGAAGATTGGCATTGTATAAAAACGATTTTAGAAAAATTAGAAAGCAAAACAGAAATTACAGGAGTCACACTGATTGTACTTGCCTCTCCTGCCTCCCTTTTCACCTCTTCTGCCTGTGCCACCCCTGAGACAGCAAGACTAACCCCTCATCTTATTCCTCCTTCTCAGTCTACTCAATGTGACGGTGATGAGGATGAAGACTTTTATGATGATCCACTTCCACCTAATGAATTAGTAAATGTATTTTCTCTTTCTTATGTTTTACTTGATAACATTTTCTTTCTCTAGCTTACTTTATTGTAAAAATATGGTATATAACACATAGTATACAAAACACACACACACACACACACACACACACACACACACACACACATACCTTTTTTTTTTTTTTTGAGTTGGAGTCACTCCATCGCCCAGGCTGGAGTGCAGTGGCATGCTCACAACCACCCCAGTGTTGACCTGCTGGGCTCCAGCGATCCTTCAGCCTCAGTCTTTCAAGTAGCTGGAACTACAGGCACGTGCTACCATGTCCGGCTATTTTTTTTTAATTGGAGTCTCACTCTGTCGCCCAGACTGGAGTGCAGTGGCCGCTCCCGGCCACCGCAGCCTCGACCTGCTGGGCTCCGGCGATCCTTCCGCCTCAGCCTTCCGATTAGCTGGAATTACAGGCGCGCACCACCACGCGCGGCTAATTTTTTGATTTTATTATAGAGATGAGGTCTCGCCTGCCCAGGCGGGTCTTGAACCCGCGGGCTCAGGCAATCCACTCACCACAGCCTCCCAAAGGCGCGGGATTACAGGCTGAGCCACCGAGCCCGGCTTACTTTTTTATCTATTGTAGAGACATCTCGCCAGGTTGCTCGGGCTGTTCTCAAACCAGTAGGCTCAGGCAATGCACTTGCCTCAGCCTTCCAAAGTGCTGGGATTACAGGCTGAGCCACCGAGCCTAGCCTACAACAAATATGTTAATCAACTATTTATGTTATTGGTAAGGCTTCCAGTCAACAGTAGGCTATTAGTAGTTGAGTTATGGGCAAATCAAGATATACACATATTTTTGACTACTATAAGGGGTCAGTTCCTTTAACCCCTGTATTGTTCAAGGATCAAGTATGTTTATTGAAATTTTTTGACCTGTAAATACCGTGAACCTTTGCCTTTACCTGCAAAGATCATTTCTAATATGTTTAATGCATGGTTACCATCACTAGGCTTCTACAAGACCATGTCTCACACAGCGTCTTATGGCTAACACTCCATGTTATCAGTAGTAATAGTCTGATATTCTTCTTTCTTAAGTATGCTTTTTGAACACTGACTCTCTGTTTCACAGAATAGTACTAGCCACAACAAAAACACCTTTAGGATTGAATATTGGTTTCATCACGTTATCTACATAACCTTGGGAACATAACACCTCAAAACCACATTCTATTTACCAGCAAAATATGTAATTTATATCTGCTGCACATAACTGTTATATGACTAATATAGATTTGTATAATATGTTTAGCAGGGTTCATGGTACTTAATAACTATACTATAAATATTCTTATTTATTATTTAAGAGCAGTCACACTGGCTACTCTTTTCCATATATTTGTTTCACTTTTGTTTAAGATGTTAAACTTTTTTATACCATCTTTCAATATTTTGTCACCTGAAAACTTAGTCAATTTTTACTCTGAGACTCTGACAAAGTTACCATTGTTGCTGAATCCTTTACTGGTCATTTGATAATAACATAACATTTGTTTATCTCTAATAACTCTAGGCATGTCAGACAGATTGTATACATAGATAGATAGATACATAGATAGATAGATGATAGATGAATGTTAGCTCATCTATTTCTAGTCTATATTACTAGATTTCCCATCTTTTTTTTTTTTTTTGAGTTGGAGTCTCACTCTGTCAACCAGACTGGAGTGCAGTGGCCGTTCCCGGCCACCGCAGCCTCGACCTGCTGGGCTCCGGCGATCCTTCCGCCTCAGCCTTCCAAGTAGCTGGGACTACAGGAACCGGCTACCACGCCTGGCTAATTTTTGATTTATTGTAGAGATGCGGTCTCGCCAAGTTGTCCAGGTGGGTCTCGAACCCGCGGGCTCAGCAATCCACTCACCTCAGCCTCCCAAAGGCGCGGGATTACAGGCTGAGCCACCGAGCCCAGCTGATTTCCCATCTTTCTTAAGGAAGTACTAAAAGCATATGCATCTTACTGCTTCCAGTTCTTAGCATACAACCTGCCATTCAGAAAGAAGAAAACAGAGTGGGGATAGGAGACACCAAATAATTACATCATAGTATTTCAAAAATTTTTCACACTGAATTCTATAAAACTTTAAAAAGTGATGCATGAAAATTTCACACATATTTCCCCATATAATCAAAACATAAATTATCTGAAACTGTACAAATTTTTACTTTATTAAACTATAATGTGCATAATATTACTCGAAACATGTGTACCAACTGGACCTTATAAAAAGATGTCAAAACATGCTTTGTCAAACATTCATTTGTCATTCACTTAGCAAAAGTTATTGACTACCTATTATGGGGTATGTAATAGCCAGATGCTGAAAATACAAAGACACACAAAATATGATCTCTTTTTTCCAGTAGGTTATAGATTAATGAATCATAGTGATCAGTAGGTTGACAAATTGTGATATAACATTGCAAGTGTGTGATTTGATGGAGTAGTGAGTTAGCATAGATACTGAGGATAAGGTAACTAACACATAGGAGGCTGAATAGATGTTCCAACACTAGCTCTTGGTCCTTTTCCCCCAGAACAGATTGCATTTATTTATAAACTGTAAAGCATTATTTATTTTGTTTTCTCACATCTGAGATTTGAAAACCATCGGGAGCACTCTTCTTTCCTTTGCTGAGGCTTATATTTTCTTCTCTAACTTCTTTGACTTTTACCTTTATCATTTCTTAACTCCCACATTAAAAGGTAAGGGCATAGACAAGTATACAGGCAGAAGTGGGGGCATGATAAGATCATTAACATACAAAAGGATATATCAGACATTAGTCTTTTGGTGCAGCGACAGAAATCCAACCCAAACTTGCTTAGACAAGAGAGGTGAAGTACTAGTCTTTATATAAAATCATTGTTGGGTACTACTGCTGCTTGGGCATTTGAATGCTTACAGAATTCTCTCACCATTTCACATTTGTACTGTTTCTATGTCAGTTTCATTCTTGGAGATGCACTTACTCCACACAACTAAAATAATAGCTACTGGTAGCTGCCAGCTATCATGAAACAGCAAGAGGCCCTTCTGTTAATTTCTACTTAAAAAACTCTTTAGGAAAGTTTTATTTGGTCAGCCGTGACTAGGAACAATAAAACATGACCAGAAGAGTAGGCTCTAAAAGAAGAATTTGGCTTTTGTTAAAGCATGCAGTAGAGGGAGAGGAAGAAAAAACACATTCTAGAAGAAGGGAAATGACTGGTAGGGCATACAAAAGCAACTGTACAAGTATGCTGGCATTGAGTTCCTACAATGTGCCAAACATTGGACTTGATGCTACAGTCTGCTAGGGGAGAGTAATATTAATCAAATGATCTATAAATAAACCCTCTCTATGAAGAACAGGAGCAGCTGCCCCATTCCAGGTGAATTCCACCCTCTGGCAGCTTCCAGAAACTGACCACAGCCAGCTATATCAGCCTGGGATTGGTCAGGAAAACAGAGTCACTCTAACTATTCCAAGAATAAAAGTTTTCACTCAAACATTAGGCTTCATACAGATGTTGAAAGAGGTGGAAAGGGAAGGACGGAGAAAAGTCAGGGCCACAGAAGCTGGAAAGTCAGAGGGAAGCTGGAGAAGACCTTTGCCATCTGCAGCAATAATGTGGATGGTGACATGTGCTCCCTGAGAAGCTGTTATCTCTCATGTCTGCCTTTAAGTCGGGTTGCTACCACATCCAGAGGAAAAGCACTTTAACTTCTCTTCTGCTGTCTAAATCTCATGCAACTTCCTCTCAATGAGAAATTCTAGCTGGAACACAACAGGGAAAAGGAGTTTGGGCAGTGAAGTTTCCCAGATCTTTGAATTGTGTTGTGATGGTGCTGAGTTGGCATTAGACAATCCAATCCAGCAGCCTTACTCTGCTTCAGATATTACCACGGTGACCAACATTTTATTGTTGACTTACTCCTGCCAGTAATTGTGTCTAGCATTTCATGTTTTCTCAGTCTTGCAACAACCTTAATAGTGGTGGTGGGGGGCCTGATGAGGGTGGGGGTGGAAGGGAAGAGAGTTTTATTTTCTGCATTTACAGATAAGAAGATTAAAGCTAATAGGAGTAACTGACCCAGGGTTCCATAGCTATTGTAACTTTGGAGCTGAGGTTCAAATACAAATATGTCTGATATGAAAGCCTGATGCCTGAACTGCACACATTGTTGACACACTCTCTCTTCTTCTGTTTAATGTTGGCTGAGGTTAAGGTAGCTAAAGCCAGTTTATTTTCCCATGTAATTTCATTGCAGACAGTACTTCTATTTCCAGTGACTTTCATAAAAAGGTCATTTGGGGGAATTTGGGACATGTTATAAGGCTTATAGTTCTGAAAGATAGACTTCTGAAAAAAGGACAGCAATTGTGAGAGAAGCACTTAAGAATAAATACACTGTGATGGAATGAGTTCCTGCTCCAAAATTATTCTAACTGCAAAAAAAAAAAAAGTACTTGGAAATAGTTTATTGATAAGATTAATGTTTTAAAAATGGGAAATAGTCACCCTACTGGGCAATTTTAATAAAAATCTATACTCTTGTGAACTGTAACATAGTATAAAAGTAATATTGAAATGAAGAAAAGTGCTGTTGCAATGAAAATGAAAAGTGGTTATAATGGAATATGAAACAAAGAGAAATAGCCAGAAAGAATGTGCTAGCAGTCATCAAAGCAATTTTAGAAAGGAAGAAAGAAAACGAGAAAGAGAACAAGAGAGAGTCATAGAACAAAAGAGTGCTGGTGAGAGAGAGGGAGAGAGAAGTGAGAGAAGAGGAGGGGAGAAGAGAGTGAGACGAGAGAGAGGCGAGTGCTTGACTGCATCTGAAGCATTCAAATAATATATTCTGGATCCCTCAGAGAAGTAATTAAGAGGTAACATTCAAAGGGCTTAAAAGAAGAAGACTTTTGTTCCTCAACAGTCTTTCTCTATGATCTCTCACTCCCTAAAAAAACTCTGTTTGCTAATTTGATTTCTAAGTACATTGATATTGGTAATGACCCCATTTCCATAATGCATAGTATACTGCATAGTAGAAATGATTTTTTTAGATTACTGGAAAAGATATGTTCCAATTGGTGTCTGTGAGGATTGAAACACCAGTTTTTAAAACAATAACGGCCATCTCTCTACATACAGGAGATTGTACTTTTAATTAATGCTAAACCTCATTTTTGGAGGTTGGATTCAATAAATTAAATGCATCTTTAAAAATTTATGAGTCACAAGTGACAAATTGATTATGATAAAATAGCATTTTTTAACACTTTTAATCAAATTGGTATTTGTATATCCTAATGATAACATTATCAAATGTGAGTAATATAACAGAGATCTTTTAATTCTAAAGACTTTTCACTCTAAATTTTGAGGATAAAATTGCACTTTTAGAAGCAACACTTTACCATTAGTGGTTTACAATCACTCTGTTGAACTATCCAGTGTTCTCCAGACGGAGAATAAAAATCTAGTTTTACCTAGATATTTTCTTTAAAGTCTTTAAGCTTCTTTCGATTCAGCAGGTAAAGCCTGCATCATGCCTACTTGTCATCATTCTATCACCTCTCACCACTGACATTCAAAAGAAAGCCCTTGCTGAGGTGGCTTGGAAGGAAACACAAAATCGTAAAAGCCATTCAGTAAATAAGGCCCCAAGCCAGCCGTCAGGCAGTATGTATTCACTGTGAAACTCAGTGCACCTCTAAGCACCTCCTGGTTTGGTTGCTATGTTATAGCTGGGAAAATGCAAAATGTAAATAAACAGAAAAAGCCAGGTGGCATGGGGATTTGGTAAAGTAACCTTTCATTTCTGGAAGTCTGTGTGAAAAATAATGCCGAAATCAAAATCCAAAAGGGTTGGGTGGAGTGAACCCAGTCTCTGGATACTTGGCTGTACAATCACAAAAGCCCCAGGCCTTCTGGCCAAGTGTAGCATGGTTGGCAACTTGCAGAGATGACTGGGATAGAAATAGCAGGCATGTGAATCAAGGCTGAGGGGAGTGAACAGAAATGCATGGGTCCCCAGAGAAAGAGTGTGGAGAACAGAGAAATGATATTTTGGCGTTGAAGGAAGTTTCTGGCATATCATATTGAATAAAAGATAATGTGAACTTGGCAATAGAAATGAAACTTAATGACTCATTAGTTAAGATAAATCTGATTCCTTTTGAAATAAATTCTGTCTCAGGTTGCCCACACATGAGTAATCAAGAAGCAACTTATTTAATTCTAAGTCAAAATGGGAATAAGTTTAAATAGTAGCAAAAGGAAAAAAAGAAATACTAATGATAAAAAAGCCTCAGAACACTGTATTATTACTTATATAGAAGTTATAAATTGCTAAGGTCTGCACATAACAGTTTACAAACATGTGATGTGAGATCCTGCTGGATTGATTTTTATTTTATTTGAGTTGGTGTTCTCACTAGTAAATCATCTACCAGCCAGTTTCAGCATAGAAAAAAATATGCATAAACAAGACCCTAATTCTTATGAAAATAAAGGCTTTAACGTTGAATCCATAACATGTAGTAACAAAGAATGCAAGCATGTAAGAGAGTCAGACGGGACCAGAAGCACTTGCTTACCAAGTTCTAGGAACATATGCTAATTCTGCATTCCTGCAATCTGACATTTGTTGCACATACTCAAAAACATCTTTGAAATGACGAAGTTATGATGGAGAGTGGTCTTATATTGCATAATTCTGGAAGAGAAAGACATATAGTCATGTTATAGAAAAAGGAAGGAAGAAGGAAGAGAGGGAGGAGAAAAGGAGAGAGGGAAGAGGGAGGGAGGGAAAGAGGGAGGTAGCACGGAGGGAGAGAGGTGGGGAGGGAGGTAGAGGTGGAGGAAAAACAGAGGGAGGAAGGTAGGAAGGTCAAAAGGGACGGAGGGATGGAAGAAGCAAGGAAGGAAAGATGCAAGTAAACAAGGAAAGTGGTTGATGTTCCTAATATTATATATGCTATAATACTAATATATAAATGTATATATTATTCAGAGAATTCAATATATAATGATCTAGATAATTAGGAGTTAGAGCAGTAGACTGATAACCATAAAGATTCCTAAGCTATATGTACAGCATAAGGTTAGAAAAGACAAGGGGGACCCAAAAAACCCCGGAAAGTGTTTATTTAAAATGGTGTATTTATATTACATGTTTAATCTTTAGTCACCTTCAAAGTACTCTCCATTGGATGAAGTACACGTATTGAGACATTGTTTCTACTGCTCAAAACAGTTTTTGAACTCTTTCGATGTCTTTTAGTGCTTTTGCTATCTTTTGTTTCATCTCTTCTACATGGGCAAAATGTTTCCCTTCAAGGACTTTTTTCATCTGCGGAAACAAAACAAAATAGCTCAGGGCAAGATCAGGTGAATAGGGAGGTTTAGGGCACTAGGGTCGTACCGTTTTTGGTGAAAAACTGCTGAACACTCAGTGCAGTCTGGGCAGGTACCTTATCATGGTAGAAGAACCAGATATCTGTTTGCCACAACTGAGGATGTTTCTTCCGCAAATTGTGACATGACACAACCTTCTCAATACGTCCAGACAAAAACTTTGGTTGACCGTTTGATCCGGAGGAACAAATTCAGATTATATTACAAGGGGCCCACTCTCCAAAAGATAATTCCAGGGTTTTTTGGGGGGGAGTCCCCATCTTACAAGAAAAATGAGAGGTGTGCTCTATGGAATGATATGAAAGTAAAGACAATCTATACTGCAGTGATGTACCACACAAAATGTTTCTATTAAGGCAGTGTTCTGGCCAAATTGTGGACATAAAGAGCTGCTTGGACAATGATTATCAGTTTATACATAATATGTAGAGGGTGGAACTCTACATATACCAAATAAAAATGCACATATTTTAAAACTCCATATTGATTATTTCTAATAAAATTGTTCAACTGTAGTTTTGTTTCTCATTATACAAGAAAGATAGTGTTTGAACATAGTATTTGTTCCAACAGGCTTACTTAGGTTTAGGTGCAATTTTCTGAAGACTGGTGAGTTCTTGTACTTTCTCTTTTATCCAATAGTTAGCTATATTGGAAAGCAATGAATGAACTGTAATATATTATTGAGATCATGGGCCAGACCTGGTGGCTCATATCTGTAATCCCAGCATTCTGAAAGGCCCAAGTGAAAGGATTGTTTGTGCCCAGGAGTTCAAGACCAACTGGGGAAACATAGCAAGGCCTGTTTTCTACAAAAAAATAAAACAAAATAATTAGCTGGGCATGGTGGCACGTGCCTGTAGTCCCAGCTATTCAGGAGACTGACGCTAAAAGATCACCTGAGCCCAGGAGGTCAAGGTTGCAGTGAGCTGTGATTGTACCACTGCATTCTGGCCTGGGTGACAGAATAAGACTCTGACTGAAAAAAGAAAGAAAGAAAGAAAATTATAAAGATCATCTTATATTTGCTCCTCTTTTTTTCCAACAGCTAATATCTTATTCATTTATTTAATTTGAAGTCATCTTTTAGTTTTATATCTCATGGTTTCTCTTTCTTCCAGCTTTTTATATTGTGATACAATATGTATAACAAAATTTACCATTTTAACCATGTTTAAGTGTATAGTTCAGTGGCATCAACTATATTGATAATGTTGTATAGCCATCACCACCATCCATTTCATAACTCTTCATCTTGTAAAGCTGAAACTTCATACTTACTACATGATAACTCCCCATTTCTGCCTCTTCCTAGCCCCTGGCAACTATCATTCTACCTTCTATCTCTATGATTTTGACTGCTCCAGAGACTTCATGTAAGTGGAATCATGCAGTATTTGCCTCTTTGTTTTTTGTTTTTTTTTGTGTATTTTGTTTTTTGTTTTGTTTGAGTTGGAGTCTCACTCTGTCACCCAGACTGGAGTGCAGTGCCACTGCCGGCCACCGCAGCCTCGACCTTCTGGGCTCCGGCGATCCTTCCGCCTCAGTCTTCCAAGTAGCTGGAACTACAGGTGCGAGCTACCATACCTGGCTAATTTTTTTATTTATTGTAGGGATGAGGTCTCGTCAAGTTGCCCAGGTGGGTCTCGAACCCGCGGGCTCAGGCAATTCCCTCACCTCAGCCTCCCAAAGCGTGGGATTGCAGGCTGAGCCACCGAGCCGGGCTGTATTTGTCTCTTTGTAACTGACTTATTTCACTTGTCATAATGTCCTCAAGGTTCATTCATATTATAGCATATTGCATTATTTCCCTTTTTTAAATTTATTTTTATTAATTAATTATTATTATTATTTTTTGAGTTGGAGTCTCACTCCGTCACCCAGATTGGAGTGCAGTGGCCACTCCCAACCACCGCAGCCTCGACCTGCTGGGCTCCGGTGATCCTTCCGTCTCAGCCTTCCAAGTAGTTGGAACTACAGGCGCGCGCTACTACGCCCAGCTGATTTTTTTTTTTATTGTAGAGATGAGGTCTCACCAAGTTGCCCACGCGGGTCTCGAACCCGCGGGCTCAGGCAATCCACTCACCTCAGCCTCCCAAAGGCGCGGGATTACAGGCTGAGCCACCGAGCCCGGCCTATTTCCCTTTTAAGACAACAATATTTCATTGGATACACCACATTTATTTATCCCTTCATGAATCAAGGGACACTTAAGTTGCCTCCGTATTGCAGCTGTGGTGAATTATGCTTCTATGCATATAGGTGTACAACTGTCTCTTTGAGACCCTGCTTTCAATATACTCAGAAGTAGAGTTGCTGAATCATATAGTAATTTTATTTTTAATTTTTTGAGAAGTTTTTATGCTGTTTTTCGTAGTAGCTGCATTAGTTTACATTCCTACCAACACTGCACAAAGGCAAAAGCTTCTCCACACTTTTGTCAACACTTTTTTTTGGTAACCATCCTAATGTGTGTGAAATAGTATCTCAATGCAGTTTTAATTTCCATTTCTTTAGTGATTAATGATGTTGAGCATCTTTTTTTATGTGTTTATTGGTCATTTGTATATCTTTCTGGAGAAATGCCTATTCAAGTCCTTTGCCCATTTATGAACTATTTTTTTTGTTATTGGGTTTGGGAGTTTTAAATATATATATATTCTGGATATTAATTCCTTATAAGACATATCATTCACAAACATTTTCTCCCATGTGGGTTGCCTTCTATTCTGTTGATAGCATCTTTTGATGCACAAGTTATTTTAATTTTTATGAAGTCCAATTGTCTTTTTCTTTTGTTCTTTATGCCTTTGGTATGATATCCAATAAATTACTATCAGATTCAATGTTGTAAAGGTTTTGTCCTGTATTTTCTTCTAACAGTTTTACTTTTTTAGGTCTTCATTTATGTCTTTGATCTATTTAAAGTTGATTTTTATATGATATCATATAAGTGTCCAACTTCATTCTTTTGCTTGTGGATCAGTTTTCCAGGTGCCATTTGTTGAGACTATCCTTTACCTACTGAATGGCCTTGATGTCCATTAAAATCATTTTGCTGTATCTGTGAGGGTTTATTTTGGGACTCCCTATTCTATTCCATTTGTCCATATGTCAGTCTTATACCCAAACCATATCATTATGATAACCGTAGCTTTGTAGTAAGTTTTGAAACAAGGAAATGCTGAGTCCTTCAGCTTTGTTCTTTTTATTTTTATTTTTCAAGAGTGTTTTGACTATTCCAGGTAACTTGAGATTCCGTATAAATTTTAAGGTGGGTTTTCTGTTTCTGCAGAAAGCATCATTGAGAATTTGAGAGTGATTGTATTGGATCTGTAGATTGTTTTAGATAATTTTGGCATATTAACAATAATAAACCTTTTAATCTATAAACATGGAATATTTTCACTTAATTATGTCTTTGTCAATTTGCTCAGCAATGGTTTGTAGTTTCCATTATATATCTTTCACCTCCTTGATTAATTTCTAAGTATTTTATTTTTTGAAATTATTGTAGCCGGGCTCAGTGGCTCAGCCTGTAATTCCGCGCCTTTGGGAGGCTGAGGTGGGTGAATTGCCTGAGCCCGCGGGTTCAAGACCTGCCTGGGCAGCAAGACCTCATCTCTACAATAAATCAAAAAAATATATATATATATATATCAGCCAGGCGTGGTAGCGCATGTCTGTAATTCCGGCTACTTGGAAGGCTGAGGCGGAAGGATTGCCAGAGCCCAGCAGGTCGAGGCTGCAGTGGCGGGGAGCGGCCACTGCACTCCAGTCTGGGCGACAGAGTGAGACTCCAACTAAAAAAAAAAAGAAATTATTGTAAATGGAATTGATTTTGTAATTTCCTTTTCGCATTTTCTATGTTAGTGTTTAGTAATGCAACTGATTTTTGTACGTTGACTTTCCATCCTGCTACTTTGTTGAATTCATTTATTAGTTCTAACAGCTTTTGATTACTGATTCAATCTACTTACCTGGTATAGAAGTCTATTCAGGTTTTCTGTTTATGATTTAGTATTACAGGTTTTCTGTTTCTAGGAATTTATCTACTTCATCTAGATTATCCAATTTGTTGGCTTAGTACTCCTCAATAATAATTTTTATTTCTGTAGAATATCTCCACTTTTATTATGATTTTAGTAATTTGAATCTTCTTTTATACTTAGTCCGTCTAACTAAAGTTTTGTCAATTTTGTTAATCTTCAAAAACTCAACTTTTTAATTTATTGATTTTGTCTTTTTTTTCTATTTTTTTGTTTTCTTCATCTCTATTCTAATCTTTATTATTTCCTTACCTCGTTAGCTTTGTGCTTAGTTTGTTCTTTTTCTAATTCCTTAAGGCATAAAGTTAGATTACTGATTTGTGATCTTGCTTATATTTTAATGTGTTTACAGTTATAAATTTCCTCCTTAACACTTAAGTTTTGGTATGCTGTGTTTTAATTTATCATTAAGTATTTTCTTATTTGCCATATGGTTTCTTCATTGATACACTGGTTAAGAACTTATTTTCCACAATACTGTTAATTTTCCAATTTTACTTTTGTTATTGATTTCTAAGTTTTTCCCATTGTGTTCAGAGAAGATACTTTGTAAGATACCTGACTTTTAAATATACTGAAGCAAGGTCAGCCACAGTGTCTTACGCATGTAATTCCAGCACTTTGGGGGGCCAAGATGGGAGGATTGCTTGAGTCCAGGAATTTGAGACAAGCCTTAGCAATATAGAAAAATCTTATCTCTAGAAAATAAAAATAAAAATTAGCCGGTTGTGTCTGCAGTCCCAGTTACTCAGGAGACTGAGATGGAAGGATCACTTGAGCCCAGGAGGTTGAGGCCATGGTGAGCTGCGATTGTGCCACTGCATTCCAGCCTGGGCAAGAGAGGAGACCCTGACTACAAACAAACAAATAAACTGAAACTTAATTTGTGTCCTGGAAAATGTCCCATATGCACTTGAGAAAAATGTGTATGCTCTTGTTAGAGAGAGTGTCCTACATATGTCTGTTAGATCTAGTTGGTTTTTAGTGTTATGTTCCAAACGTCCACATCTTCCTTTAGTTCTTTGAGCATCTTTAAAGCAGTTGTTTTAAAATCTGTCTAGTGCGCCAGACTCGGTGGCTCAGCCTGTAATCCCGCGCCTTTGGGAGGCTGAGGTGAGTGGATTGCCTGAGCCCGCGAGTTTGAGACCGCCTGGGCAACTTGGCCCGATCTCATCTCTACAATAAAACAAAATTAGCCGGGCGTGGTAGCGCGTGCCTGTAGTTCCGGATACTCGGAAGGCTGAGGCGGAAGGATCGCCGGAGCCCAGCAGGTCGAGGCTGCGTGGCCAGAAGAGGCCACTGCACTGCAGTCTGGGCGACAGAGTGAGACTCCAACTCATAAAAAAAAATAATAAAAAAAAAATCTGTCTAGTGGATCTGTTATCAGGTCTTTTCAGAGGCAGTTTCTGCTGATTTATTTTTTTTCTTTGAATGGGGTATTACGTTCCTGTTTTTCTGCCTGCCTTGTGATTTCTTGTGAAAATGTGACATTTGAATCTGATAATGCAGTAACTCTCCTCCTTCCCCTAGTTGGCTGTTTGTTATTGTTTTTGTTTAGTGTTTTTACATATTTAAAAAATTTGTTGTAGACTGTCTCTGTGTCAAGGATCAGTCTGAAACCCTTAAGTTCTTCTCAGGTCTTTTCCGAGCTGTGCCTCTTCTTGGGCATGCACGGTCACTTTCCAACTTTCCCCATGTATGCAGCTGTTTCTGAGTGTCCTACCTAATCTTTGGGGTCTAGCTTCCAGAAGGGGGAATAAGAGAAAATGAAAAGGGAAGAAAAGGCACCAGCCATAAATCCCCTGGAGTTCACTTTAGCTGAGAAAAAGGGGTTAACATTGATGGGAGGAGGCACCACAATCAAGGCCACCCACATTTTTGTTTACAACCTGTGATCAGAAGCAGCAATCAACGATTATAGCACAGATGCCCAATATTTAAAGGACAAGATATTTTTTTGTCAACCCTAACACCTGCAAGCTGTGTGAGTGTTGCTCCAGGAAGCATGCACAGCAGGCTTCCACAGGGATGGGGGTGGGGGAAGGGAAGCTGTTACTGTGCTAAGGGCTGAGATGAATGGAAATTAACTGCAATTTACCATCCAAACCTTCCCCCAAAAGTTGCAAGCCTTCTAGATTTGAACTCTAGCTTTCCAGAATAATTACATCAGACAGATTCTGCCAGTTCCATTGTTGTCCAGGTGGGGATATAGATTCATGGTGGTTCCTACTCTGCCATCTTCCCAGAATCCTCTCACTTCTCCTTTTTTGAAAAAAGAAAATCATCTGCAAATTTCAGTTCTTTATTTTCAATATCACACTGTTTGAACATGACTTATAATGTACCAGTGTATAGCAAACGTACTCTTAGAACCACTATCATTGGTAAAGAACTCTAAAAAATGAAAGATCAAAAGGCTAAAATCCATTGGAAAAATGGGCAAAGCATATAAATACACAATTTACAAAGAGTTATATGCATATAATTCTTAAATGTATGAAAATATTTCATATATTTTTCCCAGTAACTCCATATATAGTAACTTGACCTTATGATACATCCCCTCAAACCCACACACATACAAACACACACACACATTTGTTCATGCTTATTCATTGCAGCATTATTTGCAATATGAAAATGTTGGCCAGGCACGGTGGCTTATGCCTGTAATCCTAACACTTTAGGAGGCAGAGATGAAAGGATTGCCTGAGTACAGGGGTTTGGGACCAGCCTGAGCAACTTGGCTCATCTCTACAACAAATCAAAAAATGAGCCAGGCATGGTGACCCACCGCCTGTGGTTCCAGCTTTTTGGAAAGCTAAGGCAGAAGGATCACCTGAACTCAGCAGGTCGAGGCCGCAGTGACTGTGAGTGTGCCACTGCATGCCAGCCTGGGCAAAAGAGTGAGACTCAAACTCAAAAAAAAAAAAAAAAAGAAAAGAAAAGCTGGAAAAGACCTACGTGTCTATATATAGGCAAGTGGTTGAATAAACTATGGTACTTTCCTATAATTGAAGACTACTAAGCTATATAAAAAAGCAAGGAATTTCTCTATTAACTGACATTGAGGAATATCAATGTGTATGCATTAGATGAACAGAAGTGAGGGGCAAAGGGTATTTATTGAACACTAACTTTAAATGTGAAAAAAAAAGTCAAATGTATGTTTGCATATATCCTTATTTCTATGTGTTTATCTGTCACTTTATGCTCATTTTTTAAAAAGACACATAGGATAAACCAGCCATTAATGAAATAAATGAACCAGAAGAGGTGATTAGGGATCCAGAGAAAGAAATTGGGAAGAAAATTGAACTTTTGAATCATGTTAATATCTTATCTATGCAAAAAATAAAACTAATTAACCAAGGAGTGAAATCCTAAAATTGAATATAAACACAAACAAATGAACATAATTACATATCAAGGAGATATCATACCCAGTTAGAAGGAAAACAAAAATTTATCCAAGTAATTTTTCAAACAATAATTCAGCCATATAATTTCAATGGTGTATATTCTAAGGCCAAAAAACCTATAAAAAATCTTGAACTTTATTTATGAAGTTTATTATTTATAGTGATGTTACTAGAAATGTCAATACTATTTTGTTTATTTAGAATTGAGCATATAAGTTAGTTTATATTGATATTGTTGAGAAATTAGAACTTTTGTTGCAAAAGAAGAAAATACAAGTATAGAAGGCAGAGTGAAGTGTACACATATTGTATTGCTAGAATTAGAAATGTAAGTATCTGTCTCCAAAAATGATGGAAAACACTGGTACCCCAGTAGTAACGATCATTCCTAGCTTTCTGATATTACTTTTGAATATTATTTCACACTAAAAGGATAAACTCTGTCTCTTTGGAGAAAAGGTTGATTTCGAGGCTATAGCCGAAAGGGTATAGTATGATCCTGCAGTGTTTTGTTGTGCCAGAAAATAAGAGTCATATACCTGAGGCATATCTCCGAGGATGCAAAAACCAGCTTTAAGAGTCTCCTACTGGCCAAATCTGAGATAATTTGTGTGTGTGTGTGTGTGTCAACATAAATAACTACAGGGATAGAATTAAACAAGGAACTCACAAATTCATATTTATTTTAAAATAGATTTTAAAGGATTTGGTATGGGACAATTTAAGAAAACCATTCTTTAATGAACATATACTAATAAATGTTGAAGAAACAATACTTATTAATTATAAAAAGAATAAATAAATCTTTATCATGAAGAAATATTATCTTAACCAATTGACTAAACTTAACATCAACAGTGAGGGCAAAGAATATATCACGTGCTCCTAATGTGATGAACTAAGAAAGACCAAATATCACTAATGTAGAATTTCTGCTAGAAATGTGTCTACTCACAAATAAATAATCTAACAAATTCAAAATATGTGACATTCTGAAAAACAACTGGCCTTAACTCTTGAAAAATATTAGTGTCAGGAAACACACAAATATGGCTGGGGTCTTTCAAAATTATAGATCTAAGACATGACAAACACAATATGTGATTCTTAGTTGGTTATTGAATTGAATAAAAAACAAGTTATAAAAGAAAATATTCAAATAATTGGGAATATTTGAATACATATGGTATATTAAATATACCAACAATATTCATTGTGAAATTTCCTGAGTCAACATTTTGCTTAAGTCAAACATGCTTGTAGAAAAGTAGTTAGCTGTAGACTGCCACAGTGCCTGCAATTATGGTTCAGTAAATACGTGTGTGTGTGTGTGTGTGTATGTGTGTGTGTGTGTGTGTGTGTGTGTGTGTGTGTGTGTGTGTGTGTAGTGAGAGAAAGAGGAAGAGAGAAGATAGGCAGAAAGGGGAAAAAAGAGAGAAAAAGCAAATTGGGAGAAAAAAGTCACAATCAAGATCTCTATTTTGACAACCAAATTTGTAGTACTTAGTTTCAGAATATATTTTTGTCCCCAGACATCAGTCAATTTTTCTGAGTGTTTTCCTTATTTAGATGAAAACTATGTGAAAATGTAAGATTTTAGGATTGTAGTTAATTTAACTCTATGTGGCATTTACTATATGTGAGAGCAAATATTTATTAAACATGTAATATACTCCCATATATTGTACACCAATATACATATACACCAATATATTGTAGTGTAGTTAAAAATCACTAGACTTTGCAGACTCAAGTATCACAGGCATATCAATTCCATCCTTATAGAATTATGGTAATAAATTGCCAATATTACATTTTTGGCTCAAGTTCTGGTATATAAATAGATATGTTTAACAGGTTGTGGCTTTTTTTATATTTCATATCATTGTTTCAAACACTTATGACCAAGTGAAAAATGTTTTGTTGCCATTCAGAAACCTCGTAGTCTAGAGATGAAAACTGATTCACAAATGGTTAGGAGATCCCCAGAAATAAGAGGAAAGAAAGTAATACCAAAGTAAAATTATTGCCACACAGATATAAACAAGGGGGATTTATTTTACTGTAGAGATGTCACGTGAAATATATATATTTAAAACAACAGATAGCAAACTTAAGAATATATTCCTCTAGCAAATATATTGTATTTAAACTACTTCTTAATAATTATAAACTCTTTGTCAATATTTATACAATAATTTGACCTACCTCTGTAATTCTGAAATGTTTACTATAACTCCTACATCTGTTTATCATGTACTTTCATTGTTTTTTGCCTTTACCCCCTTTTCTGAATGCCATCCCTTCCATTCATCAGTGCTATTGCTAGCTGCTCATTGTAACCTTTGTTCACTACAGAATCTTTTCAAAGTCAAATTTTTTAAATATAGATTCCCAGCCAGGCTCAGTGGCTCAGCCTGTAATCCCGTGCTTTGGGAGGCTGCAGTGAGTGGATTGCCTGAGCCCGCGGGTTCGAGACCCGCCTGGGCAACTTGGCAAGACCTCTACAATAAATCAAAAAATTCGCCGGGTGTGGTAGCGCATGCCTGTAGTTTCAGCTACTTGGAAGGCTGAGGAGGAAGGATCACCGGAGCCCAGCAGGGCGAGGCTGCGGTGGCTGGAAGCGGCCACTGCACTCCAGTCTGGGTGACAGGGTGAGACTCCAACTCAAAAAAATAACAAAACATTTTAGACATGGATTATCTGTTTCTTAAATTTTTCTAATTATAGCGTAAGCTACTTGAGAATTCCCATCTGTATCTAATGTGTAGCTGCCATCATACTACTGTTATGTTTTTTAAGTTATTTTCTTAAAAAAAAGAAAAATAGAAGAGAATTAACCCTAAAAATAGCAATCATATTTCAATAAACATCATGGCGGGTGCAATATTTCTCAGTCTCATCTATTATTTTTTTCTCTTTATGGTTATTTATCTAGAACTCTAAACTGTTTCTTTAGAAACTCATCTAATCTGTGGCTGGAACTGCAGGTCTAAAAAGGGATTGGCGTGTTTCAATATAATACAAGCGGAGCAATTTAGAATAGTGTATACCAACAGACAGCTTTGAACAGTATAAATTTCAGATCTGTTTATATAGAAGACATTCACTTGAGAGAAGCTACCATTATTCATAAACAGACATACTTACTCATACAAACATAATCAGTCAGTGTTGTTGATTATTCTCCTGGAAAAGACCAGAGTTTACTGCAATTCTTTTAAACTCCTCCCTAGTTCCAGTCAAACTGTAAAACAGTCAAGTCTCCCATTAGATCCCGGAAGCTGACATGGTATTATATGAGCAAGCAAATATTCAACTACATATTTCCTAATTTTAGGATTTTTAGAATTTCTTTTTGACATCATTAATGGTAGGCCCTGAAAATATTAAACAAACTAAAGAAGGCAGAGCCACTTGAGAAATATTGTATATAATCAAGAGTTTGGGGCATAAAATATAAACCAACTCTACTCTCTCAGGCCTGCTGTTCAGTAGCTAGATTCATTATTAAAAACTCAAATATTATGTATAATTATTGCTTCAGATGACACAACAAAATAAAAGAACAAATTTGTGAGACTGTATTTTAAGGAAAAGAATCCAACACATATTGTAGTTAACTATTCTTGTCAGTTATTAATGGTGGAACAAATTGTAATAGTTTTGTACAGGAACACCAGGACATCTGTGTCTCTTATCTCTTCACAGAAGGGATCTGCTACTAACCTGGATGGTAAGAAGAAGCAATATTTCTCCCAAAACATTTCACATGCTCCTCTCATAACCACAGTGTACAGGAAAACACTGGTTTCACGAAGAGAATAGATGCATATGCATTCACAACAGCCAGCAATTTTCAAAGCATATGCAGTCTGACAAGTTCACAAACTTGCCACCATGTGCTTACATTTGCAGCATTGTACAAACAACTCAGTAAGGTTCCATAACCTTGGTATATCAGTGTCTCACAGTGTGTTCATGTCAATGTGTGGCGGTGTCTTGCTAAGTGGCGTTCATTGTTGTTGCATGTTTTTGTGTGCTGTCACAAGAATGTTGAAGCTTGAATTAGAGCCATGAATAAACATTAAATTTTTTGTTAAACTTGGCAAAAGTGGAAGTGAAATCAGGGAACATTGGTCCAAGTTTGTGGGGCTAATGCCATGAAGAAAACAGCAATGTACAAATAGATTCGAAGTTTTTCTGGGGGGAGAGAAACCATCACAGGTTAAGAGAAATCAGGACGACCAGTAATGAGCAGAACTGACTAAAACATTGCAAAAATTTGTCAAATTGTGTCAGATTTGTCAGCGGATTGTGAGAAGCATAGCAGACCAAATAAACATTGATTGAGAAACAGGAAAATCTTAACTAAAAATCTTAGCATGAAAAATGTATGTGGAAAAATGGTCCTGAAGGAGCTCTTGCATTATCACAATGTGCCAGCTCACACAGCACTGTCTGTGAGGGAGATTTTAGCCAGTAAACAGATAACTGTATTGGAACACCCTCCCTACTCACCTGATCTGGCCCCCAATGATTTTTAATTTACCTGAAGATAAAAGGAAATATTGAAAGGAAGACATTTTGATGACATTCAGGACATCAAGGGTAATACAGCGACAGCTCTGATGGTTATTCCAGAAAAAAAGTTTCAAAACTGCTTTAATGGGTGGATTAAGTTTTAGCATCAGTGAAGAGCTTTCCAATGGCAGTACTTCAAAGGTGACCATAGAGATATTCAGCAATGAGGTATGTAGCACGTCTTCTAGGATGAGTTCATGAACTTAATCATGTATATTTGAAGTCTTCAATAGAAATCAATTTATAAAGGCTCATTTCTGCCAGGTATGGTGGCTTACTCCTGTAACCCCAACACTTTGGGAGGCTGAGGAGGGAGGATTTCTTGAGCTCTGGAGTTTAAGACCAATCTGGGCAACATAGTGCATATCATCTCCACAAATAATAAAAAAATTAGGCATGATGCTGTGTGTCTGTAGTGCCTGTAGTCTTAGCTATTCGGGAGGCTGAGGAGAAAGGATTACTCGACCCTATGAGTTGGAGGGGAGGCTGTGGTGAGCAATGATCATGCCACTACACTCCATTCTGGGTGAGAGAGTGAGACTCCAACACACACACACACACACACACACAATACATATATTTAAAAATATGTATGTATATATAGGGAGATATATACATATCTATCTATCTATCTATCTATCTATCTATATCACCTCTGAGTCTGGTTTTTTTTTTTTTGAGATGGGGTCTCACTGTTGCACAGGCTGGTGAAATCGGGGAAAGTTGGTCCAAGTTTATGGGACTAATGCCATGAAGAAAACAGCAATCAGCAGCAGCCTCAACTTTCTGGGTTCAGGCAATCCTTCCACATCAGCCTTCCAAGTAGCTAGATCTACAGATGCGTGCCACCATGCCTGGATAATTTTTATTTATTTATTTATTTATTTATTTATTTATTTATTTATTTATTTATTTATTGTAGAGACGAGGTCTTAACATGTTGCCCAGGCTGATCTCAAACCCCTGGATTCAGACAATCCTCTCACCTACGCCTCCCAAAATATTGGGATTACAGATGTGAGCCACTACACCTGGCTGACTTAGAGGATATTATCCATCAATAGGTAGGATTAGACGAGGACCAAGGAAGGGACAGTAAAGGGCTACTTCCCTGACCACTTTGGTTAAGAATTCCTACCAGTTTTAAGCGGAAGAATTAGGAATTGACATAGTATAACACATATATATATAATTTATTGTGCTTTGTAATACAAAGTAAACAGGTATGGAGTATCATTTTCAACACACCCACTTGACAATTTTATAAATTCTCAAATTAAAAAAAAACTGCTATGAATTGGTGCGTGTAGTTTCTCAGACGGGGTCTAATTATGAGAGTCAAGATGCTGGGGCTGAGTTTCAGCAAATCTAGATATGCAGTACCCTTAAATACCTCTCTCTTAATGAAGTGCACTCCTGTCTGGGTGTACTAGTAGTGATATTCTTGTGTTACAAAGAAAAAAATCTGACTCCTAAAAAAGTGGACAAATTCTTTTATACACAGTGACACCCTCACTAATAGAAAATAAAAAACCTAAACGTAATGATAAGGTTAAAAAGTATAATTATTATTATCATTATTGTTAAGTTAAATTGCATTTGATTTGAAATGTGTTCTCTGAGGAGTCATGACGTCAAAATAATTCTGGTCTCATTACCCTGGATTCAAGATACATCAAACAATGATAAGATTTTTGACATTGGTCAGAAATAGTCTGGCTATTTTTAACTCCTAATTTAACCATGGGGAAAAAAGAAGCCAGTCTACTGCTTGACATAGGGTCTTTTAATTGCTTAATAAAATTTGCTGAAAAAACAGTGAATTGATAAATAAATTCCTAAAAAGAGTCACTAGTTTACTTCATCAAGCAGTCTGTGCTGAAATGTTAAGTGTGATTGACATTTGTAATGCCCTACTTTTTTTTAAAGGTCTCAGATGCATAAAATTGAATTGATCATTTTGTTGTCTAGTGTTGTGTTAAAATAAAATAGCAAAAATTTCGCACTTAAAAAAACATCCATTTACTACTTCACAATTACTCTGATCAGAAGGCCAGGCACAGCGTACGTGGACGCTTCACTAGCAACTCACAAAGCTAAAAACAAGACATCCAGAGAGCTGTGGTCTCACTTCGAGCTTGCAGTACTCTTCCAGGTTTAATCAGGTAGTTGAAAAAGTTGACCCAGGCTGAAGCGTGCAGCTCTGCCTCGAGCTGCTGCCCCTGTGGAGGCCCCTGGCGCCCACGCCTCTGAACTCCGGCCCCCACCCAGGCTGAAGCGCCCAGCCTCTCCTTAAGCCACCACTGCCCACGGAGGTTCTATGCACCTGCCCCTTGGAGCTACCGGCTCCCCCCTGACTGAAGCACCCATTAGGCCCAAAGCCACCACAGCCCACGCAGGCTCTCGGCACCGCCCCTCGGAACTCCTGGCCCCCTACCTGGCTGAAGTGCCCAGCCCTGTCTCAAGGCACTGCCCCCATGGAGGCCCTAGGCGCCCGCCCCTTGGGGCACCAGGTTTCATCCCTGACTGAATAGCCCCTCCAGGTCCTAAGCCTCCACTGCCCGTGGAGGCCCTCAGTATCACCCCTCAGAGCTTCAGGCCACCCCCCTGGTAGAAGTGCCCAATCCTGCCTCAAGCCACTGCCACCCACCAGCAGAGGCCCTTGGTGTACACCTCAGAGCTCTAGGCCCCCTCCTGGACCTAAGTGCCCTGCCCTGCCCTAAGCTGCTGCAACTCACGGAACTCCGGAACTCCGGGCTCCCTCCCTAGCTGTAGTGTCCAGTCATACCCCAAGCTTCCACCACCACCGAGGAAGACCCAAGGCTCCTTCCCCGTGGAGCTCTGGGTTCCCTTGTTGGCTAAACTGTTCTACCCTCCAACCACCCTGACCACTACACTGATCAGCAATGCCCAGCAGTCTCACACACCACCTCCCCCACCTCGTCCCAGACTGTAGCAGGACCAGAGAACAGCTGGAGCTTGAGACCAGGCAGAGACCTGCATTGCCCCATGAGCTCCACCCAGCTCTGTGCATCCTCCAGCCTGGGACCTAAGAACAAAGAAAGAAAAAGAGGCCCAAGTCTCAGGTGACACTGATCTACAGCACCTGTCTTGCATTCCGCCCCCCACAGCTGTATCTGGCTGCAATAGAACCTGGGATCATCTGGAACCCTGTGACCAAGCAGAGACCTGCAGTGACTCACCCACCCAGCTCTGCTCAACCTCCAACTTGGGAGCTAAGACCTCATGGTTATGTAAGGGAACAGTACATCTTAAGGAGGCTGGTCAGCTTGTGTGTCTGTATGATTGTATGTCCTAGTTTGTTTGTTGTCGTCACTATTTTTTTGTTTGATTGTTTTTATATTTGTTTTCTCTTACTCTTATCTGTCTTCAGGTCTATTTTCATTTATTAGTGGGTACCTCTGTCTGTTCTTCCCTTTTACTCTCCTGTCTCCACCTTCCACTTTGCCCCTCCCTATTCCATTTCTTTCCCTTTTCTTACATCATTTTACTTTCAGGGAGCAAATCAATACCCCCACTTCATGAACAGATTACAAGGCAGTGGGAATCAGGATCTAGCATATCCATACACATGTCAGTGGATACTGGGATCTCCAGATAAATTTTGAATCGTTGCTCCCCCCTCAAATAAATCTCAAAGCTGCAAAAGGTATAACCTTCAACCTACAATCCAGCCTCAGAATTGAACAAAGTCATAAGATTTACATAAGGAAGAATAGGAAATTGAGCAAACAGAAGCAGAAAGCATCCCCGCCACCTGTTAACAACAGATTTAAAGAGGACAGAGGGAAGGGAATAAAAAGGAAAGAAAAGAAAAAAGTGGGGAGGCAAATGTACCAAATGAGAAAAAATCGAAAGAAGAATATAGGTCTCACACAGACTCCTGGGAGATCAGATATTGAGAAAACTGACTTCAGAATGCAAACAATGAAGAGTCCCCAGAATGACTGGTCACATACTATGAACCCAGATATCAAGGCATTAATAGAGAGAATAAAAAGAATGAAGGAGAGACAAGAGGAAAATAGGAAGAAGTTGGTAACTGAGATAATAGCAGTAAAGAATGCTGTGACTAAAATAAATAACAAACTAATAAGCATGGAAAGCAGAATTAGTCAAGCAGAAGACAGAATCTCAGAACTTGAAGACCAAAATATAGAACTAAATCAAACTGTCAAAAACAAAGAAAAGCAACTTAAAAAGATAGAACAAAACATTAAAGAGATGAACGATTACTTCAAGAGAACGAACCTAAGAGTAATTGGCCTTCCTGAGACAGAAAGAGAGACAGAGACCACCCTGGAACAAACATTCTACAAAATTATTCAAGAAAACCTCCCTCACTTCATTAATGATGTGAACATTCAAACACAAGAAATTCAGATAACCTCAGCAAGACAACAAATGAGAAGACTAACTCCTAGGCACATAATAATCCTCCTGAACAAAGTAGGTATAAAAGAAAAAAATCCTAAAAGCAGCAAGAGAAAAAGGTCAGACTACCTACCAGGGAAGACCAATCAGAATAGCAGCAGATTTATCTACAGAAACACTTCAGATTGGAGAGCTTGGAGTCCAATATTCAAAGTTCTCAAAGATAAACAATTTCAACCAAGAATAACCTACCCAGTCAAGCTAAGCTTCATCAATGAGGGAGAATTAAAATCTGTCCAGACATCCAATCCTTAAGAATTTATGCTGCCTCCAGACCAACCCTACAAGAAACTCTTAAGAAAGTATTAAACACAGAAGAAAAGGGAAAAAGAGCAACAATGTTCTTCACAAGAGTGCAGGAAAAAGATTGAAAAGACACATGAGCCAAACCAAAAATCCAAAAGAAAGACAACAAACAAACAAGTACAACAACTCTATAAGAACATCATGACAAAGATAAACCCTCACATTTTGATATTAGCCTGAATGTGAATGGACTAAATGCACCACTGAAAAGACACAGAATGACAAAATGGATAAAATATCAGGAGGCAACAATATATTATCTCCAAGAGATTCATCTCATAAGAAAGGACACTCACAGACTCAAAGTAAGAGTATGGGAAACAAATTTTCAGGTGAATAGAACACAAAAGAAAGCTGGAGTTGCAATCTTAATCTCAGACAAAATACCCTTTAAGCTATCAAAAATCAAGAAAGATGAATAAAGTCACTATATAATGATAAAAGGTTCAATCCATCAACAAAAAAATATCCATCCTAAACATATACACAACTAATATAGGAGCACCAATGTTCACGAAGTAGCTTCTAGGCAAACTTAAAAAGAGATTGACTCTAACACTATCATAGCTGGGGACTTTAATACCCCATTCACAATCCTAGACAGATCATCAATACAAAAAATCAGCAAGGACACCCGGAACCTCAATGAGACACTTGAACAAATGAACTTAACTGATACTTACAGAACACTCCACTCAATGGCCACAGAATATACATTCTACTCACCATCACATGGAACATACTCCAAGATTGACCACATCATTGGCCATAAATCAAACATAAACAAATTTCCTAAGATTGAAATCTTGCCATGCACCTTTTCAGCCCACAGTGGAATAAAAATAAATATCAACACCAACAAAATTTCCCCAAAGCCCACAAAGACATGGGCACCAAACAGCGTGATGCTGAACAATGACTGGGTCAACACTGAAATCAAAGAAGAAATTGAAAGATTCCTGGAAACAAATAAAAATGAAGAAACTTCTTACCAAAACCTCTGGGATGCCATGAAATCAGTTTTAAGAGGGGAATTTATATCTCTACAAGCACACATCAAAAAAAAAAAAAAGGAAAGATCACAAGTGGAGCACCTAACAAATCACCTAAGGGGGTTGGAAAGAGAACACCACCAAAACCCCAACTTTAGCAGAAGACTCCAAGTCACAATAATAAGAGCCCAAATATGGGACATAGAAGACAAAAATATCATAGAAAACATAAAAAAAAAAACACCCAAAAGCTGGTTCTTTAAAAGAATTAACAAGATTGATGGGCCCCTAGTCAGACTGATCAAGAAAAAGAGAGAAAAAGCCCAAATTAACACAATTAGAAATATAAAAGATCAAATCACAACTGACCTTGAAGAAATACAAAAGATTATCAGAGATTACTATGTACACCTATATGGAAACAAACTTGATAACCTAGATGAGGAGTACTTTCTGACATCACACAACCTACACAAATTGAAACAAGAAGACATTGAGACACTACATAGACCAATAACAACCCAGGAAATTGACTCTGTCATACAAAACTACCTGTAAAAAAAAAAAGCCTGGACTGGATGGTTTTACAGCAGAATTTTATAAAACATACAAGGAAAAGCTGATACCAATCCTATTGAAAGTATTCCAGGCAATTGAGAAAGATGGAATTCTCCCCAAATCATTTTATGTAGCTAACATTACACTGATACCCAAACCAGGTAAAGAAGCAACAAAGAAAGAGAACTATAGGCCAATAGCCCTTATGAACATAGATGCAAAAATCTCCCCCAAAATTCTTGCAAATCAGATCCAAAAGCACATCTCAAAAATCATCCACCATGATCAAGTAGGCTTCATCCCCAGGATGCAGGGCTGGTTCAACATTTGCAAGACCATAAATGTCATTAAATACATCCAGAGATGTAAAAACAAGAACCACATGATTATCTCATTAGATGCAGAAAAAACTTTTGATAAAAATCCAGCATTCCTTCTTGATAAAAAATCCTCAAACACCTAGGTATAGAAGGAACATACCTCAAAACAGTAAGTGAGATCTATGACAAACACACAGCTAACATAATGCTAAATGGACAGAAACTGGAAACATTTCCCCTGAAACCTGGAACAAGACAGGGCTGCCTACTCTCACCCCTCTTGTTCAATATTGTGCTGGAAGTCCTAGCCCAGGCAATTAGACAAGAGAAGTAAATCAAGTGTATCTAAATAGGAAATGAAGAAGTCAAGTTATCCCTCTTTGCTGATGACACGATCCTATACCTTGAAAATCCAAGAGAATCTGTCAAAAATCTGTTTGCACTGATAAAGAACTTTGGCAAAATCTCAGGGTACAAAATAAATGTGCAAAAGACAGTTGCATTCCTATACACTAACAACAAGCAGGTAGAGATCCAAATATAAAGCATAATCCCATTCACAATAGCCACCAAAAAAATGAAATACCAGCCAGGCTCGGTTGCTCAGCCTGTAATCCCACACCTTTGGGAGGCTGAGGTGAGTGGATTGCCTGAGCCTGCAGTTTCGAGACCCGCCTGGGCAACGAGACCTCATCTCTACAATAAATCAAAACATCAGCCGGGCATGGTAGCGCATGCCTATAATTCTGGCTACTTGGAAGGCTGAGGCGGAAGGATCACCGGTGCCCAGCAGGTCGAGGCTGCGGTGGCCGGGAGCAGCCACTGCACTCTAGTCTGGGTGACAGAGTGAGACTCCAACTCAAAAAAAAAAAAAAAAAAGAAAGAAAGAAATACCTTGGCATCTTCCTAACCAGAGAAGTGAAAGACCTCTACAATGAGAATTACAAAACACTGCTCCAAGAAATCCAAGAAGACAAAAACAAATGGAAAAATATACCATGCTCATGGATAGAAAGAATTAACATTGTTAAGATGTCCATCCTACCAAAGGCAATCTACAGATTCAATGCAGTACCAATTAAGTTACCAACATCATTCTTCAGACCTGGAAATGACAATACAGAAATTCATATGGAAACATAAACAACCACAAATAGCCAAAACTATCCTTAGCAAGAGAAACAAAGCAGGAGGTATCACACTTCCAGACTTCAAACTCTGCGATAAGGCTACAGTAATCAAAACAGCCTGGTATTGGTATAAAAACAGGCACATAGACCAATGGAACAGGATAGAGATTCTGGAAGCAAAGTCTCAATTCCTCAACCAACTCATCTTTGACAAAGCCTCCAACAGCAACTACTGGGGAGAAGAAAATCTATTCAGTAAATGGTACTGGGAAAACTGGCTGACCACATGCAGAAAATTGAAACAGGACCCCTACCTATCACCATATACAAAAATTAACTGTAAATGGATCAAAGACCTAAATGCAAAACCCCAAACTATAAAAATCTTAGAAAACGTAGGAGACACCCTTATGGAAATTGGAACTGGGAACCAATTCCTGCTCAGAACCCTAAAAGTCAATACCTTAAGAAATAAGATAGATAAGTGGGACCTCATCAAATTAATGAGCTTCTGCAAAGCAAAAGAAACCATCAAGAGAGGAGGGAGGCAGCCCACAGAATAGAAAAAATATTTGCCAACTGTATATCTGACAAAGTCCTAACATCTAGGATCTACAAGGAACTCAAATTACACCGAAGGGAAAAAAACAAACAAACAGCCCCTTTAAAGAGTGGGCAAAAGACATGAATAGACCCTTCTCAAAAAAAGATATATGGGCATCCAACAGACACATGAAAAAGTGCTTAGCCTCACTCATCATCAGAGAAATGCAAATCAAAACCACATTGAGATACCAGCTAACCCCTGTAAGAATGGCTATCATTAATAAAACAAACAACAACAGATGTTGGCAAGGTTGTGGAGAAAAAGAAATGCTTCTACACTGGTGGTGGGAATGTAAACTTGTACAACCTCTCTGGAAAACAGTCTGGAGATTTCTTAGAATTAGAGACTGACCTTCCATATGACCCAGCAATTCCCCTATTGGGAATATACCCAGAGGAACTCAAATTATTCTATAAAGAAGATACCTGCATACATATGTTTGTTGCAGCTCTATGCACAATAGCAAAAACATGGAACCAACCGTGTTGCCCATTGAAGCTGGACTGGATTAAAAAAATGTGGTACATATACACAATGGAATATTATGCAGCCATAAAGAATGACAAATATATGGACTTACAGTAACCTGGATGGATTTGGAGTCGATCATACTCACTGATTTATCACAGAAACAAAGAACAGAGTTCCATATGTTCTCACTCATAAGAGGATCTTGAAAAATTAGAATGCCATATGAAAGCAACTGACAGTAATGGGAAACTGTTGGTGGGGGGTGGAATTGTTATAACATAAGTGCAACTGAGTAGAGCTTGTTGTTGTATATATGAAATCCCATAGACCTACCTAGATTAGTATTTAATTGAATAACTAGAAAAAGATATATATACATATATACATATATATATATACACATATATATATACACATATATATATACATATATATATATGTATATATATATATATATCAAGGCTCTGGAAATAGTGGGGTCATCTTGGAATTCTGCCTACCATAATCATAGTCTTAGCTCAAAACTCATCATTATTATTGTCCTGTGTATGGCTCTATTTTATTTTATTCATTGACTTTTATACTTGATTTAAAACTATGATAAAAAGTTATAAATTTTCTGTTCAACTCAAGAACTATGGCATAAGTAATAATTGCCAATGTCTACCAAAATGTCCCTCTGCATTCTATCCTTCTGCTTCTGAGATAGTTTCCTAAATTTCACTTATTATTCATATTCTTTAACATTTTAATCAATACACATGTCAACATAAACAATATATTATTTAATTTCTCTTATTTTGAACTTTATATTAAAAGACTGTACCATAAGCATTCACTGGACTTGCTTTTTCTATCAACATTAAGATACTCTTTTCATTCATTGTGCTTGTACGATGTTATTACTTCTATCAACTTGGTCACTATAATAACTTTAGGGGTTTGGCATAATTTTTTTTGTGCAACTTATAGATAAGATGACTGATGCACAGACAGTCCTTACAGAATCATTTTGTATTGGTGTCTCTTCATCAGCAATAATCAGTACAATCATTTGGCATTTCTACTATTTAGTAAATTTCAATGAAATTACCCACAGCATATTAAGGTATAATTATTTAAACTACATTAAATTAAAATAAATTAGATAGTGAACCAAATCACATTAAAATCCGTAAACTCTTCCAAATGTGTCATGTTATAAATAGTAAGATACAAAAATATCAAGTCGGAGTCCTTGGGACATATACAGTACTCTCCATAGTTTAAAGAAAGATAAACATAGTAAGCAAAACTTTGGGTTTAATTGACGTTTTCTTTTTTTTATAAGCAATATTTTTTATTATGTTATTGTGGGGTACAGTTAAGGGTTAGGTATACAATTATGTTTCATTCAGGCATCCTTGTTAATAAGAGGTGCTTCCCCATCCTGTCCCAAGACAGATATTTGCTACCGTTAATCCCATCTCCCTCCCCCTCCATAGTTTCCCACTACTGTCAGTATTTTCTTATAGTGTTACATTGGATGTTGAAGGTCTATTATATGAGTGAGAACATGTGATTCTCGGTTCTTTGTTTCTGTGAGAGGTCACTCAGTATTATAGACTCTAGTTTCATCCAGGTTGCTGTGAAATTCATGATTTTGTTCTTTTTTATGACTGCATAGTATTCCATCATGAATATGTACCACATATTTTTAATCCAGTCCTCTTTTGATGGGCAGCATGGTTGCTTCCAGGTTCTTGTTATTGTGAACAATGCTGTGATAAACATTTGTGTGCAGGTATCTTTTTTATAGAGTGATTTGAGTTCTTCAGGATATATTCCCAGTAGGGAGATTGCGGGGTCATATGGGAGGTTGATATTTAGAGCTTTTAGGAATCGCCACACTGCTTTCCACAGAGGTTGCACTAGTTTACACTCCCACCAACAGTGTAGAAGTGTTCCCTTTTCGCCACACCCTCTCCAGCAGCTGTTATTTTTTGAGTTGTTGATAATTGCCATTCTGACTGGAGTTAGGTGGTATCTCAATGTGGTTTTGACTTGCATCTCCCTGATGATTAGTGAGGTTGAACATTTCTTCATGTGTCTGTTGGTTGCTCAGATGTCTTCCTTTGTGAAGTGTCTGTACATATCTTTTGCCCATTTTACAATGGTATTGTTTGTTTTTTTCTTTTCAGCACTTTTGAGTTCCTTATAGATTCAAGATGTTAAGCCTTTATCAGACCTGGTGTTGGCAAATACTTTTTCCGAGTCTGTAGGCTGTCTCCTTGCTCTCTTGATGGTTTCTTTGGCTTTGCAGAAGCTTGTCAGTTTAATAAGGCCCCACTTGTCTATCTTCTGTCTTAGGACCTGTGGGTTTCGGGTTTTGTTCAGGAATTGGATGCCAGTTCCGATTTCCATGCGGATATGTCCCTCATTTTCTAAGGTTCTTATGGTTTGAGATTTTACAGTTAGGTCTCTGATCCATTTGGAGTTAACCTTTCTGCATGGGGATAGGTAGGGGTCCTGTTTCAATCTTCTGCATGTGGTCAGCCAGTTTTGCCAGCACCATTTACTAAATAGGTTCTCCTCTCCCCAGTGGTAGGTGGTGGAGGCTTTGTCGAAGATGAGTTGGTTAAGGAATTGAGATTTTGCTTCTGGAATCTCAATTCTATTCCATTGATCTACATGCCTGTTCCTATACCAATACCAAGCTGTTTTGATGATTGTAGCTTTATACTAAAGTTTGAAGTCTGGTAATGTGATACCACCTGCTTTGTTTTTTTAACTGAGGATTGTTCTGGTTATTCTTGGATGTTTGTATTTCCATATGAATCCCTGTGTTGTTTTTTCTAGGTCTGAGAAGAATATTGCTGGTAATTTGATGGGTATTGCATTGAATTTGTAGATTGCCTTGGGTAAGATGGATATCTTCACAATATTGATTCTTCCAATCCATGAGCATGGGATATTTTTCCACTTGTTTGTGTCATCTTTGATTTCTTTGAGCAGTGTTTTGTAGTTTTCATTGTAAAGGTCTTTCATGTCTCTGGTTAGGAAGATGCCAAGGTATTTCATTTTTTTGTGTGTGGCTATAGTGAATGGAATTGTGGTTTTTACTTGGGTTTCTGTTTGTTTATTATTGGTGTAAAGAAATGCGATTGTCTTTTGCACATTTATTTTGTATCCTGAGACTTTGCCAAAGGCCTTTATCAATGTAAGGAGGTTTTTGACAGATTCTCTTGGGTTTTCAAGGTACACAATCATATCGTCTGCAAAGAGAGATAACTTGACTTCCTCTTTTCCTATTTGGATACCACTGATTGCCTTCTCTTCTCTGCTTGCTTGAGCCAGAACTTCCAATGCTATGTTGAACTGGAGGGGTGAGAATGGGCATCCTTGTCTTGTTCCAGTTTTCAGGGGAAATGGTTCCAATTTTTGTCCACTTAGGAGTATGCTGGCTGTGGGTTTCTCGTAGATGGCTTTTACTATTTTGAGGTATGTTTCCCATATGCCTAGATGTTCGAGGATTTTTATCAAGATGGGGTGCTGGATTTTATCAAAAGCTTTTTCTGTATCTAGTGATATAATCATGTGGTTTTTGTTTTGACATTTGTTGATGTATTTAATTACATTTATAGTTTTATGAATGTTGAACCAGCCTTGCATCCCAGAAATGAAGTCTACTTGGTCATGATGGATGATTTTTGAGATGTATTGTTGAATCCAGTTTGCTAGGATCTCATTGAGAATTTTAGCATCTATGTTCATCAAAGATATTGGCCTTTAGTTCTCTTTCTTTGTTGGATCTTTACCTGGCTTGGGTATCAATGTAATGTTGGCTTTGTAAAATGATTTGGGGAGAGTTCCATCTTTTTCAATTGCCTGGAATACCTTCAGTAGGATTGGTATCAGCTCCTCCTTAAATGTCTTGTAGAATTCTGCTGGAAAGCCATCTCGACCAGGGCTTTTTTTGTAGGTAGTTTTCTTATTATGTAGTCGATTTCCTTGATTGTTATTGGTCTATTTAGGGTCTCAATTTCTTCTTGTTTCAACCTAAGTAGGTTGTGTGATGTCAGAAAGTCCTCCATTTCCTTAAAGTTTTCAAGTTTGTTTCCATACAAGTGTACGTAGTAGTCTCTAGTGATCTTTTGTATTTCTTCAGGGTCAGATGTGACTTCATCTTTTGTGTTTCTGATTGTGCTTATTTGGGTTTTTTCTCTCTTTTTTTTCATCAGTCTAGCTAGGGGACCATCGATCTTGTTTATCCTTTTGAAGAACCAGGTTTTTGTTTCATTGATTTTTTGTATTATCTTTTTGTCTTCTATGTCCTGGATTTGGGCTTTTTATTTGGTGATCTGGATTCTTCTGCTGAAATTAGAGTTTTTGTGGTCTTGCTTTTCCAGCTTCCTTAGGTGGCTTGTTAGGCTGTTAATTTGTGTTCCTTCCATTTTCTTCATGTGTGTTTTTAGGGATATAAATTCCCCTCTTACTACAGCTTTTAAGGCATCCCAGAGATTTTAGCAAGATGTTTCTTCTTTTTCATTTGTTTATAGGTATCTTTTGATCTCTGTTTTGATTTCATCATTGACCCAGGAGTTGTTTAGCATCATGCTGTTTAGTGTCCATGTCTTTGTGGGTTTTGGGGAGACCTTGTTGGTGTTAATGTTTATTTTTATTCCACTGTGGTCCGAGAAGGTGCATGGTAGAATTTCAGTCCTTTTAAATTTGCTTATGCTTGATTTATGGACAATTATGTGGTCGTTCTTAGAATATGTTCCATGCAGTGATGAGTAGAATGTGTATTCTGTGGTCTTTGGATGGAGTGTTCTATAGGTATCAATTAAGTCCATTTGGTCCAGAGTCATATTGAGGTTCCGGATCTCCTTGTTGATTTTTTGTCCTGATGATCTGTCTAGGGTTGTGAGTGGGGAATTAAAGTCCCCAGTTATGATGGTGTTAGAGTCAATATCTTTCTTTAGTTTTCCTAGAAGTTGCTTTATGAAAGTTGGTGCACCTATGTTGGGTGCATATATGTTTAGGATAGATATTTCTTGTTGATGGGGTGAACCTTTTATCATTATGTAGTGGCCCTCTGTATCTTTTTAAATTTTTTTGTGGTCGTTCTTAGAATATGTTCCATGCAGTGATGAGTAGAATGTGTATTCTGTGGTCTTTGCCATTCTATATCTTTGAGAAAAAGGCAAGATCACCTACCATCGAAGACCAATTAGAATAGCAGCAGATTTATCTGAAGAAACCCTGCAGGCTAGGAGAGCTTGGAGCCCTATCTTCAAAGTCCTAAAAAGATAAGCAATTTCAACCAAGAATAACCTACCTGGCCAAGCTAAGCTTCATCAGCGAGGGAGAATTAAAATCGTTTCCAGATATCCAATCCCTAAGAACTTATGCTGCCACCAAACCACCTCTACATGAAACACTTCAGAAAGTACTAAACACAGGGAAAAGGGAAAAAAACAATGTGCTTCACAAGAGTACAGGAAAAAGAATAAAATACACATGAACCAACACCAAAACCAAAAGAAAGACAAAAAAACCAAGTGGAAGAACAACAACTCTATGAGAAATCTATGATAGGGATGAACTCTCACATTTCAATAATTAGCCTGAATGTGAAAGGACTAAATGCACCACAGAAAAGATATAGAATTATCTTAGTTTTCCTTCTTAATTTCACCGTCTAGTCACTGGTCATAGACTTCTGAGTTGAGAGGTTAGTTTCCTATAGCACTTGAAATATATAGTGCCATTTTATTCTCATCTCCAAAGTTTTTAATAAGAAATCTCCTGTCAATCTAATTGTCTTTCTCCTATATATGAGGTAGTATATTTATCTGATTGCTTTCAAGATTGATCTCTAATTTTCAGTAGTTTAGTTTTTATGTGCTCTGGTTTTGATTGCTTTGTGCTTCTCATATTTGGAGCTCATACAAAATCTTAAATTTGCAGGTCTATGTCTCTTGTCAAATTTGAGAAGTTTTGTCATTACTTTTTAATTTTTTTCAGCTCTGCCTCTCTCTCTTCTGCTTCTGAGATTCTGAAAGATGTTAGCTTTTTTGATATTATCTCCAAGGTCTTTGCAGTTCTGTTCATTTATGGTTAGTCTGTTTGCTGCTTGTTGCTCAGATTGGGTAATTTCAATTGCAGCTATTCTTTCTCCCATTCCCTCTATTTCACTGTTGAGTCTATCCACTGGTCTTATAATTTCAGTTATTATATCTTTTAGTTCTAAAATTATCACGCCATTCTTCTTTATATCTTCTATTTTCTTGCTGAACTTTTCTAATCTTTTATTTTTTTAAAGTGTGCTTTTAGTTGCTCTCTAAAGAAGTTTAATGACAGATCTTTTAAGATATTTGTTAGTTTTTGAGTATGTGGCCATGAATTTTCATTGCCTAGACCGATGTCTGGGAGGGTGTTCCCTAGGTTTTCTTCTAAGATTCATATAGTTGGAGGTTTCATATTTAGGTTTGATCCACTTTGAGATAATATTTTTGTATGATGATAGGTCGGAATGCAGTTTTATTCTTCTGTATGTGGTTGGACAGTTTTCCCAGAACCATTTGTTAAATAGGGTTTCTTTTCTCCAATGTTTTTGCTGGATTTGTCAATGGGTTGGTTATCTGTGGTTTCATCTGGGTTCCCTATCCTGTTCCATTTGTCTTTGTGTCGATTTTTGTGTGAGTACCATACTGCTTGGGTTACTGTTGCCTTGTAGTAAAGTTTGAAGTCTGGGAGCCTGATGCTACCAGCCTTGTTCTTTTTTATTGAGGATTGTTTTAGTTATTTGGGCCTTTTTTACTTTCATATAAATTCCTATATTGCCTTTTCTAGGTTTGTGAAAAAATTGTTGCTGGCAGTTTGATAGGGGTTGCATTGAATCTGTAGATTGCTTTGGGTAGAATGAACGTCTTGTCGATATTAATTCTTCCAATCCACGAGCATAGGATTTTCTTCTATTTGTTTGTGTCATTTTTATTTCTTTGATCAGTGTTTTGTATTTCTCACTGTAAAGATTTTTCACCTTTTTAGTTAAGTCAACACTGAGGTATTTTTTTTTAGTGGCTACTGTGAATGGGATTGTACTTTTTATTTGGTTCTCAGCCTGCTTGTTGTTGGTGTATACAAATGAACCTGATTTTTGTGCATTGGTTTTGTATTCCAAGACTTTACTGAAGTTTATTGTACTAGGAATTTTTTGACAGACTCTCCAGAGTTTTCTAGTTATTGAATCATATCACCTGAAAAGAGAGATAATTTAACTTCCTCTTTTCCTGTTTGGATACTCCTACCTTCTTTCTACATCCTAATTTCCCTGGCTAGTACTTCCAGTACTACGTTAAATAGGAGTGGTGAGAATGGACATTGTTATCTTGTTCCAGGTTGTAGAGGAAATGCTTCCAGCTTCTGCTCATTAAATATAATGTTGACTGCAGGTTTGTTGGGGACTTTATCTAACTAAAAAGAATTTTGCACAGCAGAAGAAATTAGCAATAGAGTAAAGAAACAACCTGCATAATGGGGAAAATATTTGCAAGCTATGCATCCTACATTGCTGTTATGAAAAAGAAAGAAAGAAACAAACAAAAATAGGTATTGGTGAGAGTGCAAAGCAAAGGAAATGTTAGGACACTGATGGCAGGAATGTAAGCTGGTTCAATCTTTGTGGAGAGCAGCTTGGATATTTCTCAAAGAACTGAAAATAGAGTTACCATTCATCCCAGAAATCTCACTTCTGGGAATATACACAAAGGAACACAAATTGCTCTACCAAAAAGATACTTGCCTGTATATGTTTATTGCAGTACATTCACAACAGCAAAAACATGGACCCAACACAGATGCCCATTGATGGTGGATTGGATAAAGAAAATGTGATGCATATACCCTATGAAATACTGCACAGTCATAAAGAAGAGCAAGATCATGTCCTTTGCAGCAAATAGATGAGTTGGAGACCATCATTCTAAGTGAATTAGTGAATTATCGCAGAAACAAAAAACTGAATACTGCGTGTTCTCACTCATAAGTGAGCACTAGACATTGGACACACGGGTTCAAGGATGGAAGCAACAGACACTGGGCATTGCTAAAGGAGGGAGGGAGAGGGGATAAAGGTACCTGTTGGGTACCATTCCATTACTGGGTGCAGGTGGAGCTCATCAGAAGTCCAAAACTTGCCTTCATGCAACATACTTATGTTACAAATCCTTCCATGTACCCCAGGTTCCTAAAACAAAAATAATCTCCCAAAATAGGTATTATTAGATAATTTTAACATCTATGTCATGTTGGTATTAGTATCTTTTAATTGTCTTTTTAAATTCAGTGTGAGATTATCCTAGTTCTTCGTATGACAAATTATTTTCTATTGCAACATGGACATTTTTGTATTGTGATCTAAGATTTTAAAAGCTTTCACTGTCACTGCTCTGACAGGGGAAGAGGACCCTCTATATCATAAATGTTAGTTGATAGTAAAGGCCACACTCTCCACTCATTGTATTTTGACACAAGAGATGAAAAGAGTTCATTATGCTACAACAGTGTACCTACTGTGAAAGTCCCGACTCTCCCCTCAGTCTCCTCTGCCTTGATCCCTCTGGGTAGGGGGAAGAGGTGCCTTATAATTGCTCAATGGATGTGGAGGACCAGGTTCCTTTCTTGTTTTCCACTGATACTGAAGGTTTGGAGTAGAGGGGATTAAGGATAAAAGCCCCAGATCCCTACTTGGCTTTTCCTGACATCACAAGAGTGAGGGAGTTGGGGTGCCTCATTGCAACTTCAGGAAGGAAAATTCTAGGCTCCCCACTCAACTTTACTGTTGGGGTTCTGGCTGACACCACATTGTTTTATGTGGTTTTTGGCTAGAGTGTTTATTATCTAAATGTTTTCTGATTTGAAACATAGAATGGTAATGTTTAAGGGAACTTTAGAAATAACATAATTTAATCTTTTAATTTTACTTATGATTTCCAGAAGAATTGAATGCATTCCTTATGATCACAATTTCTATTTAGTGTCAGATATGGGATTAAAACATAAGTCTTGGCCGGGCTCGGTGGCTCAGCTTGTAATCCCGTGCTTTGGGAGGCTGAGGTGAGTGGATTGCCTGAGCCTGCGGGTTTGAGACCCGCCTGGGCAACTTGGCGAGACCTCATCTCTACAATAAATCAAAAAATTAGCCGGGCGTGGTAGCGCACGCCTGTAATTCCAGCTACTTGGAAGGCTGAGGCGGAAGGATCACCGGAGCCCAGCAGGTCGAGGCTGCGGTGGCCGGGAGCGGCCACTGCACTCCAGTCTGGGTGACAGAGTGAGACTCCAACTCAAAAAAACAAAAAAGAAAAAACATGAGTTTTATGCTCTTTGTACAGGTACAATTAATTCAAAGAATGGAAGAATACCATCCTAGATAATTAGAAATTACTGTCCTTTTTCAGACCAATATGTATTTGAAATTTTTTTTTTTTTTGAGTTGGAGTCTCACTCTGTCGCCCAGACTAGAGTGCAGTGGCCGCTCCCGGCCACCGCAGCCTCGACCTGCTGGGCTCCGAGGATCCTTCCGCCTCAGCCTTCCAAGTAGCCGGAATTACAGGCATGCGCCACCATGCCTGGCTGATTTTTTGATTTATTGTAGAGAAGAGGTCTCACTGTCCAGGCGGGTCTCGAACCTGCGGGCTCAGGCAATCCACTCACCTCAGCCTCCCAAAGGTGCAGGATTACAGGCTGAACCACCGAGCCCGGTTTATTTGTAAATTTAATGGTTCAACTATAAATGTTTTATTTTTTAATGTAAATTTGTTATTATAGAAAAACTACAGAGCCCCTAAGGTGTAATTTCAACAAAAATTGGTATATTCACAAGATGTTACAGTGAAATATTCCTTGTCTTTTCTTTCTACAGATTCCCTCAACATTGCCTTGGAGTTTGCTCTGAAAATATTGTTTGAAGTTCATCAGAAAAGACATCTTTATAAGAAATGCTATTTTTCCAAAACTGGCCTTAAAATTTGCTCATTTTTCATAGTACCTAGTGACATACGTCATAATAGAAGAAAATATGTGGTATATTGAGAACTTATGGTGTGCTCCTTGTAAGAGGTCTTTGCCCCAGGAAGATACATTTATTTAGTCCTGGATGGGAGGAACTTTTTAAGGGATTACATTTAACACTAGGATTAGAGAATTGGTAACTATCCAAAATGGAGAATGCTATATGTACCAAAACTTTTTTATAGGAGAATTTCCTCAACTAAAAGTGTTTCTTGAATCCATGCTTACTTTTCAGCAATCCAGTGTTAGAGATTAGAGAAAATGTAAACTGATCAATAGCTGTGATGGTGAATTTTATGTGGCAACTTGACTGGGCTAAGGGATACTCAAATAGCTGATAAAACTATTTCTGGATGTGTCTGCAAAAGTGCATCTGGAGCTGGGCTCGGTGGCTCAGCCTGTAATCCCGCGCCTTTGGGAGGCTGAGGGGAGTGGATTGCCTGAGCCCGCAGGTTCGAGACCCGCCTGGGCAGCGAGACCTCATCTCTACAGTAAATCAAAAAATCAGCTGGGCGTGGTAGCGCATGCCTGTAATTCCGGCTACTCGGGAGGCTGAGGCGGAAGGATCACCGGAGCCCAGCAGGTCGAGGCTGCGGTGGCCGGGAGCGGCCACTGCACTCCAGGCTGGGCGACAGAGTGAGACTCCAACTCAGAAAAAAAAAGTGCATCTGGAAGAGATTGGCGTTTAAATTGTAGACTGAGTAAAGAAGATCACCATACCTCCTGTGGATGGACATTATGCAATCCACTGAAGTCCTGTATTGAGAAAAAAAGTACAAGAAGAGCAAATTTTCTCTCTACTTGAACTGAAACATACATTTTCTTCCGCCCTTGAACATCAGCACTTCTCATTCTTGGGCCTTTGAATTTGGACCTGGACCTATACCATTGGCTTCTTTGGATCTCAGGCCTTTGGGTTTATACTATTTTAAAAAAACTGTAACATTGGCTTTCCTGGGTTTTCAGTTTGTAGATGGCAGATTGCCTTCTCAGCCTTCATAATTGTATGAGCCAATCCTTCTTAATAAACTCACTCTATCTATCTATCGATCTACCTATCTATCTACCTATCCATCTATATCATTCCTGTTTTTCTGAAGAACCCTAATACAATAGTAATTCATGAGAACTTTATATGTTTTCTTATTTATTTATCTCTTTATTATTTTAATTTCAATAGCTTTAGGAAGTACAAAGGCTGGGTTTTAAGTGTACCCTCCACTCCCAACTTAAGCACTATACATTTTCCTCTAAATAGTTTTGGCTGTGTCCCAGAGATTTTGATAACTTGCTTTGTTGTTATCATTCATTTCAAGGAATTTTTAAAATTTTCATCTTGGCTTTGTTGTTGATCCAAAGATCATTCAGAGGCAGATTGTTTAATTTCCATGTATTTTCTTGACTTTCAAAGTTATTGGAGTTGATTTCTAGCTTTATTCTACTGTGGTCTGAGATGGTGTTTGATAGGAGTTTGATTTTTAAAAAATGTATTGAGACTTGATTTGTGGAATATTTTATGGTCTATTTTATGGCACATTCATTCCATGTACTGATGAGGAAAATATATATTCTGTAGTTTTGGGGTGGAATGTTCTGTAGACATCTGCTAAATCCATTTATTCTAGGGCTTAGTTTAATGCCAATATTATTTTGTTGCCTTTATAATTTGTATATTACTGTCAGTGGAGTGTTGAGGTCTCCTATTATTATTGTATTGCTATCTATCTCTTTTCTTAGATGCAGTAGAATTTATTTTATAAAGCTCAGAGCTCTGTTGTTAGATGCATATATATTTAAAAATGTTTTATTTCCTCATTGGATTGATCCCTTTATCATTATATAATTACCTTTTTATCACTGTTGTTAAAGTCTGTTTTATTTGATATGGGAATGGCTACTCCTGCTCATTTTTTGTTTCCATTTGTGTTTAATGTTTTTTTCCACCCCTTTACCTTGAGTCTGTGGAAGTTTTGTGTGTTAAGTAGGTCTCTTGAAGGCAGCAGATATTTGAATTGTGTTTTTTATCCACTCTGACAACCTGTCTATTTTAAATGGTGCACTGAGACTATTTACATTGCAGGTTAGTAATGATATGTAAGGTGTTGTTCTATTCTTCATGTTGACTGTTACCTCATTGATTTTTTTCCCAATTGTGTGTGTACTCTATAAGCCCTGTGAGTTTTATAGTTCCCAGTGTTTTTGTACTAGTATGTTTTGATCTTTTTTCAATATTTAGAACTCCTTTGAGTATTTCTTGCAGAGCCAGTCTAACAGTGACAAATCCTCTCAGCAATTGCTTGTCTAAAAAATAATTTATTACTCCTTCATTTATAAAACTTAGTTTGTGGAATACAAAATTCTTGACTGACAGTTATTCTGTTTGAAGAGATTGAAGATAGGGCCCCAATTCCTTCTGCCTTGTAGTGTTTCTGCTGAGAAGTCCACTGTTAGTCTGATAGATTTATCTTTATAAGTTATTTAATGCCTTTGTCTCACTGCTATTATAATTTTTTCTTTCACAGGAACTTTGCATAACCTGAAGACTATATGCCTTGGAGATGACCTTCTTGCAATGAATCTTCTGGGGGTACCCTGGGCTTCTTGTGTCTAGATGCTTAAACCTCTGGCAAGGCCAGAGAGGTTTTCCTCAATTATTCTCCCAAAATAGGTTTTCTAAACCTGTTGTTTCCTCTTCTTTCTCAGGAAAATCTATAATTCCTAGGTTTGGACATTTTACATAATCTCACATTCCTTGAAGTTTGCTCCATTCTCTTGATTCTTTTTTCTTTATTATTTGATTAGGTTAATTTGAGCCTTATCTTCAAGTTCTGAGAAACTTTCTTCTACTTGGTGTAGTCACTGTTAAAATTTTCTACTGCATTTCGTATTTTCTTAAATGGGTCTTTCATTTCCAGAAATTTAGCTTTTTTAAAAGTTTATATCTCTTTGGATGATTTTTCATTAGTGTCATGAATAGTTTTTAAAATTTATTTATGTTGGTTTTCAAATTTCTCTTGAACTTCATTGAGCAATTTTATAATCAATCTTTTGCATTTTATCTCTGGAATTTATAAATTTCATTTTGTCTAGAGTCCATTTCTAAAGAGTTACTGTGGTCTTTTAGGGGTGCTAAATAACTCTTTTTTCATATTGTCAGGATTAGTTTTCTGGTTCCTTCTTATTTGGGTAACTATTTCTTCTTATTGTTAGATTCATTTCTGATTCAATTTTTCCCCTTTAGGGGTGTAACTTTAATGTGTGCATTTGTACTCATCTAGCTTTGGTTCTAGTGTTTTCAGTGGTATAAACTTTATATAAGTTTTTTTGGATATAGAGAATCTTTGTGCAATGCTGTCTCAGATACTCCTTATAGTAGTAATTATTATGTGCATATGTGGTGGTACAAACGGCACTAGAATGCCAGAGGTCTGATGAAACTTGTCTTGTTCTACAATGGTGTGGTATGCTCTTTTTATTCCCCCCAGGATTTTATTTTCCTCCTCTGGGTTGAACTATTCAGTCTTCAGGTCATTAGGAGACACCCATGTGTGAGAACCAGTTGCAACTGAAGCAGGTGATTATATGCAATATCCATATATTGGGCTAAAGTTTCAGGCCTGATAAAGGAAATTAGGGAAGTTCCCAGTAACATGTTCTGGGGTCTTCACCAGGGATGAGTGGTGGCCATCACTGCTCCACTACTAGGCTGACCAGAAGGCAGTCCACTTCATTATGCCCCTTGTCTTGCTCTGAATTTTCAGATCAGAGATACACCTTTGTTCATCTGTAGGAAACTTGAAGTTTCTTGTTGGGAGAGAGTAGGATTCCACTCCTTGTATCAGCCAGTGCCTGAAGGGACCACCTCCCATGGAGTTGCTGTCACCCCTGAATGTTGTACAAAAGGTCTCAACAGATGCACTTGTACTGAGCTCCCTCAAGAGAAGCAAATGTCTGCAGTGGTGGATGTGAAAGTGGAGAAGTTTCATTTTCCATGATACTTCACAAGCACCCAGGTGGCTTAACTGCTAGGGTAGAGCCATCAACTTCCCCCAGTGAGCCGAGTACTGTGTCTATTCTCAACTGAAGGAAACTTTCCTCAGACAAGAGATCTGTGGCACTGAGAAACCTGAACTCTGGCTTTATTTATTTGTCCCATGGGGTGCTCCTCTGATGTGGTGCTCTCCCCCTTCCCCTGGAGAGGTTAACCTGTGAAGAACGAATGTCTGTGAGTACTAGTGTTCTTCTGGGTCTAACTGTTCTAAGGAGCTTCCACAATTCAGGCTAGTGCTAGGGAGCTCCTGCAAGGGATCTGGTGGTGTAAAAATGCAGGGTTTGAGTTCTGAGGAGAATTGGTCCACGCCATCTCTGGAGAACTCTCTGGAGAAGCTCTCTGATGCCTCAAACTATGAACTAGTCTGCAAGATGTGCAATGACATGAGATTTGCTCTTATCTTGGCGGGGGGGCGGTGGTGTTGTTGTCAAATGTTAGGTAGATCTGGGCTGACTGAACTGGGCTGACTTGTCCTCTGATTTCACAGTGATGGGTACAAGCTCCAGTTCGAGTTTGACAGAGGGATGGTGTAACCTCTGTAGTGTTTCCTTGGTTGTACATAGACTTGTTGTGGTGGGTTTTTTAGTTGCCAACTATGAATATCTACACAGGCTCAAGGTATCTTGAGTGACTGAGGTGGTATGGATACTGATGTTTGGTGAGGTCTGGGATCAGACCTTAGTAAGAGCTGGGGTATTATATCAGATATAGTGGGCTGTGCCAGTTGACCTTTCTTACAAATGAGAGCCAGCTGTGGGTTTTCTGCTGGGACTATGTTGCCCTAAGGAAATACGCAGCCAACTGAGATTATGGGTGGGGTTGTGGGAACTACCAAAGTTCCTTGTCTGTTTTGAGCCTTTGGAGGGGTTGGGGGGAAAAGCACTCCAGGTCCCCCTATGTTTATGGTTGGCTACCCCAGTAGGAATTGAAAAGGAGTCCCTGGTCAATGGAGAGGCTGCACAGAAGAGTTCAAATTGGAATTGCAGGGTTGCAACAAGTCCTACTCAACTCCCTTGCCTTAGCTTCATGCAGCCTGAATTCAGAGCGTAAGAGTGCAGCACGTCCCAGGTGTTTTCACAGCAGCCAACCCATAACAGAAACTGTCCAGCAGAGTTTGCCTTTGAGTTACCTGAAAGCATTGGGTCTTTCTGTTGCCTTTTAGGCCAGCTAGAAATCAGCCACCAGTAAGGGTTAAGTTCCTGAGAAATGGTGGCTGGAGCCACTCATGGCTCTTTTGCCTAACCTGCTCCAAGTGGATTTTGGCAGGGCACAGCTGTGGGCAAGGCAGTTTCCCATGAGGGACTATAGTCCTGTGAAGCTCAGAGGGGCTTTTAAGTCCATAGCTGGAACCCAGAACTCCTGAATTCCCCTTACTCACCTTCCCCACCACACCCAAAAGCTGCTTGAGGTTTGTGCTGGACATCCAAGCAGTCTGCATAGTTCCAAAGCAGGGTGATCAAATTCTCTGTTCTTTGCACTCTGTGGGCCCTGTTGCTTCTCTGGAGAGTTGAGGAGGATGCTGCTAGTTTCATTCCTCTTTGAGTGCTAAGGCATTTTCCCTATTTTGCTACACTGCATGTGAATCTCACACTAGCCGCTTCTCATTGGCCATCTTGCTCCTAATCCCTGTGTTTTCAAGAGTGACTCACTGCCACTCATCAGAAATTTAAGATTGTATGTATTTGTATCTATTTATCTCTCTATACACATATATATTTATGTGTGTTTATACTCTCACACACATATACACATATATATTTGACTATAGAAAATAAATTAATAGCAAAAATATTTTGAGACTTAAGCGTTCCTCATATACATTTCATAAATAATATGTTTTTTATTTTATAGACCCAGACTGTGTATCTGACATGATAGAAGAAATGGAAAGGAGAGAAACAATAAGCTATTGGACTATGTGCAAGAGGGTACATTAATTGATCAAGAGTAGAAAAATATAAATAGTGTCATAAAATCAGGGTATTGACATATGAATAATGTTTAATAGAATCATATTAATGATAATTAGGGTGATACTTTAATTTGTGAATCACCTTATTACATAAAATATTGTATATATTATATATACATACATATATAATACTTTGACCTTATATCATTTACGGCTCTGTCACATTTAGCTGATTTGCAGTTTTCACCTTAACATGAAAATCTTCATTTTTACATAATCTTCATAAAGTACACAAGAACATAATTTAGTGTGTTATCAGTGTAATAATATATTGAATATATACTCTAAATCAGGCATTGAGCCAAGCCCTAAAAAAATTTTAAACTCAGTGATGTCTTTTAAATTCTTAAAATTTTGAGATATTGAAAACTAGTACAGAAGATAAAGGGGAAATAATACTGACTTCCTTTGAAACATTAAATTCAGCCACAAGGAAACATGTAAAAATACTTCACAGATAGAAAAGTCCAGGAAGTCTGTTTCTAAATTTAAAGTATACCATGAAAGAGAGGATGATTTTCTTAAATTTGCACATAAGAAAGAAATACAGGCACACACAATTGAGGAAAGTTACTTAATGTTAATCTAGTTTGATAAAGATTTATATTCCCCTATGAAACCAGATGGTAAAGATTATATGTTTTGATATAAAATGGGTAAATATGGCATGATGGAAAGAATGCATTATGGAGAGAACTTTGATCTATGGAGGTGCTAGAAACAATTAAAGATATGAAAGCAGTAAGTATCACCAGTCCCAGATGGAGTCCCTGTGAATTCAACTAAGTGTTCCAAGACTGTTTGACAATTCCTCTAGCAGATGTTTTTAATCTTAGATTGAGGGTTTAAGTGTTACCTGGATCCATGAAAAAGCTACTTTGGAAGTAATAGCAGGAAGGGTATCAGGATCTTAACTCTGGCTACTCATTTTGAATTGTCTTCCTTATGTCAGTTATATCAGACAACTACAACTACCAATATTTGGTGATTATTTCTGTGGGGTGCACAGGAAAGAATGTGAGACATTTAAGATCATTTAAATGATATGATGGCAAAGAAACCAAACATGAGTATATATTTCTTAAAAGTATCCAACAGTGAAGCTTCACCATATAACAAGAAAATTAAAAGAAATATGAATTATTAGATTATTTCAGTAAGAATAGACTTAGAGGTAGTATGTCAACCATATGAATAGCAGAATAGGGTACATCCTATTTGGACATGGCTCAAATATTCTGGACATTGTAGAATTCAATGCAGAGTCTATAGGAAAATTGCTATCTGAAAAAAAAAAATGACATGACTCAAAATGGTGAGTTGTCTTTCGTAGCCTGGAGTTTGGATGCAACATCAAAGTTCAAGAGGAAAAGATGGTTTTAAGTTCAACAATGTCTGCTTCTTAGGGAACAAACAAAAAATTAATAGTCTTTTATTTCCTTACTATTAGGTAACTTGAAAATAAGTATATTTTTTAAGATATGAGAATTTATCAGTTGACTTTTCTTTCATACTACTCAATTTTTCTGTAAGTATCTTCTAATCTCGCTTGGCAAGAGTCAAATATATTCTCAGGTGAATGCAAATGTGCAAAAGAATGTTTTTCATGGGCATGAGAACTACCAATAGAATGACAAGGCAAATGTGAAATTTAAATAACAAACTTTAGAATTGTTAAAATGTCTTCCTTTGCTTTTACTAGGTAATAATAGAGTCACTAAACAAATTGCAATCATAAAAATTGGTCATTTGCCAAAAGTCTCTTTTTTTCTCTCCTTCCTTTCCTGATTCTCTGTCTCTCTCCCACTGTTTACTCCTTTTTGCTCTCACTCTCTTTTTTATTCTAGGCCCTTCCATTCAGAGTCCTAGAGAAATAAATATTTCTGAGAGGAATTCCATGCTTTCTTTGGAAGAAAAATTCCCCAAGAGTTCAATAACGCTCTATAGAAACAGTTAGTGGTGGGAGGCCTTCCCTTCTAAATTTAAAACAATATTATCAGGCAAGTCAATTAAAACCCTTGTGGGATTGGGTGTGGTGGTAGAAGCAACCCCAGGTCACTACAGAACACAGAGAAAATGTTCAAAGCAAACCTCTAAATTAAGTTCGGTCTCCTCCCTCCCCCATTTTAATAGAAGGATGGCTCATTCTTGTTCTCACTATGTTATTGATATAACCTAATGTTTTGGCAACACGTCTCAGAAAAACTGACCACAACCCCACCTTTTATTTGATGAAAGATGGGGAAATGCTGATCTGGGTAAGGTCCTGAGGAGACAGAGAGAAAGTTCATGAACTTTAGCATTATTACAGTGCTCCAAGAAGAAGTTTGGACAATGGGAGAGCACAATGATTTTCTGTCTTAGAACTCTATTCTCTAAATATCTGTATGACTGACCACCCAGAATAATAACGTATTGTTATAGCCATAAATGGGTGGTACTCACATATTTATGAATTAGTGCAATTTAATAACATGTCTAATAAAAAATCAAATGTATAAATAAAAAGAAAAAAGAACTCACAATATTTTCAAGATTATAAACCATATCTATTTCACATTTTTATACTTCTAAAATTTGGATAGATTTTTTTATAATTGGTATGTACCTCTGCAGTGAGATTTTTTTTTTAAGCTGTTGGTAAATCAATAATGCCTTTTTTAGGATAACTGAGATTTTTTTAAAAAGTAAACTGTTTGGTATAAAATAGCACTGCTTAAATTTCTAATTTGTATTTCTTTTACTGTGTGTTTCATATCTATAACCAAAAAAACTGTATGAAAATTAAACGATAGGTATTACACAGTAAGATTTGGAAGACTTTCTTGCATGTACACATATAACATACACTCAATTATGAAGTACACCATTTCTTTGCATGTCAAAAACAGTTACTACACAACAGTTCAGATTGTGAAAGTAGGTTGTGGGCCAGTGAGAAGTCAGATTGGTGTTTTGGACTACACACGGGCTAAGTGATAGGAGGTTGGTCGCTCCCATGTATGCAGTGTTGTTTCATGCCAAATGTTTCCCTTCTACAATAATATAAAAGAAATTAATATAGAGGTATATATTTAAGGTAGGATGAGGTAGTCACTTTCATGACTTTCAGTTTGCCCAGCTTTTCCATTGAAACAAAATTGGAATCAGAAAGGAAAGGCGGGATGGGGGAAGGAATGCTATTCATATCTTACTTTATATGTGTTGAAGGTTATAATTATGTATGGGAACTTTCAATGTTTATGATTTCCTTTCTGAGAGACTCACATATACTATGATTGGTAGGTAAGTCAATACTTCTTGAAGTTTTAATTGTCTTCCTGTCTGGAATTTCCCCTCTAACTCATGCAAGTTCACTATTGTTGCACTAGAGTAATCAATTCAATACTTAATAGATTCATTCATTTCCATTTGACCTAAGGTTTTCAAGTTATGTACCTAATTTAGATGGAGACTTTTGTAGACATCCAGTATCCATAAATTTGTTGAATTAAAGTCTCATGTTGAATTTGAATGTGCATGGGAGAAAATGGACAGGAAAGGAATGCTCAACTCTAAAGAGTATAAGATGAGATACTGTATTCTTGCACAGAAGTGTGGTAGGGTAAGAGGTCAGTTAGGGTAGGGAAGAAGATATTTAAATTCCCAAGCAGGGTTAAAAAATCTTCATAAATTCATTCTTCATCTTAAATGATTCAAATCAATATTTGTTGTTACTCAAAAGTAGCAGTTTTGAAAATCATTAAATTTAGAAAGTACACTTCCTGAAAGCAGAACATTTCTTTTTACTTTCACTTTCTGAATTTGTTTTAGATCTATTACACTATGCTTATCATTGAAATATCTTTAACATTCAAGTGTATTTGGAGAACATTTTACATCACTGGCTAGTGTTTCAGGAAGTGTGGGTTATCCACACTTGGATACTTTTTGTGTAGAAAAAAAGTCTATTGATAAAATTCAAAACAATACTACTGGGAAAGGAAAAATGCCATAAGCACAATTAATTTAAAAAGTGAATTACATAACCAACTATCTTAAATACATGTAAAAATAAAAAAGTATTACTTTAAAGTGAGTAACTTCACTGAAGATGCTGACACTCTTCTTAGGTCTGGGCTTTCTAATTAATTGTGCAGAAAGATTCCTGCTTGGAAGTAGGAAAAAGAGTGGTGGAAGAGAATAGTTTTGAAGGACATATAAGATATTTTCAATTGGTCATTGTTTTCGAAAAGTTCTGTATATATTTATTTGATGAAGTTAGGTACCTATAAGCACAACACCTACCTCTACACACAAACAAAACCCTTGAATAAAAGATTCCATGAGTTCATGTTCCCTGGAGCTGCTGTAATTTTTAGACATCTTTGATGAACTAATATCTACCTTCTCTCCCTATACCATAAACTCAGATACAGTTCAGGTCTCTAAGCTTTTCAGTGGAAATACAAGCCCTCTGTCATCTAAATTCTGAAGCACTTGACGATGAAATACTCCTGATTAAGCATCATCACTCTCATTCCTGTAAGTTGGACCACAGACATTTAGCTAGTTAAGAACCAGCCACAAAGCATATGCCATAGCCAGTTGTTTGACTTCTACAAATATAGATTCTTGAAAATAACAGGCATATCTTGGAGATACAGCAGGGTTAATTCCAGATCACTGCAATAAAGCAAATGCTGCAAAAAAACAAGACATACACATTTTTTGGTTTTCCGTTGCATTTAGAAGTTAAGTATATACTATACTATACTGTAGTAAGTTAAGTATGCAACAACTATGCACATTCCTCGTGTACAATGTACATTCCTTACATTTAAAACACTTTATTGTTTAAAAATGCAAATGATTACCTGAGCCTTTGGTGAGTTGTCATCTTTTTGTTGGTATAGGATCTTGCCTTAATTTTGATGACTGCTGACTAATCAGGGTGGTGGTTGCTGAAGGTTCTGGTAGCAGTTGCAATTTCATGAACTAAAACAACAATGAAGTATGTGACATGAATTGAAGCTTTCTGTCATGAAAAAATTCTCTATAGCATGTGATACTATTTAATATCATTTTACTCACAGTAGAACTGTTTTTAAAAATTAGGGTCAATCCTTTTAAAACTTGCTGATGATTTACCAATTAATTTACATAATAGTCTATTTTTTGGTCATTTCAATGATGTTATAGCATCATTACCAAGAGTAGATTCTATCTCAAGAAACCATTTTCTTTGCTCATTTATCAAAAGCAACTCCTTATCCATTCAAGTTTAATTGTGAGACTGAGGCAATTTAGTTACATCTTTAGGCTTCCCTTTGTTTTGCCCTCTCCCCCCATTCTAGTTCTTTTGCTATCTCTGCCACATCTGCAGTGACTTCCTCCAGTGAATTTTTAAGTACTTCAAAATCATCAATGAGGGCTGGAATTCACTTCTTCTAAACTCCTATTGGTGTTGATATTTTGCCATCTTCCCATGAATCATGAATGTTCTTAATGACATCTAGAATGCTAAATCCTTTCCAGAAAGTTTTCAAGTTACTTAGTCCAGATCCATTAGGGGAATCACTATATATGACAGCTACATATAGCCCTACTAAATGCATTTCTTCAATAATAAGATATGAAAATCAGGATTGCTCCTTGATCTATGGGGTGCACAATAGATATTGTACTAGAAGGCATGAAAACAATATTAAACTTTTTGCACATCTTTAGTAGAGCTCTTGGGTGACTAGGTGCATTATCAAAGAGTGGTAATATTTTGAAAGAAATCTTTTTTTTCCGAGAAGTGGTTCTCAGCAGTGAGTTTAAAATGTTCGGTAAACCATGCTGTAAACAGATGTGGTGTCACCTAGGCTTTGTTGTTCTACTTAGAGAGCACAGGCAGTATAGATTCAGCATAATTCTTGAGAGCCCTAGGATTTTTAGAGTGGCAAGTGAGCATTAACTTTAACTTAAAATTATCAACTGTATTAGTCTCTATCAAGAGAGTCAGCATGTACTCTGAAACTGTGAAGCCAGGCATTGACTTCATCTCTCCAGTTATGAAAGTCCTACACGACATTTTTTTCAGTCAAAGGCTGTTTCATGTAAATTGAAAATCTGTTGTTGAGTATAACCACCTCTATCAATTATCTTAGCTAGATCCTCCGGATAACTTGCTGCAGCTTCTACACCGCACTTGCTGCTTCACCTTACATTTTTATATTATAGAACAGCAGTCCCCAACCTTTTTTACATCAGGGACTGGTTTTATGGAAGACAGTATTTTCCGTGGAGGAGGAGGGGGCGGGGATCATTAAGCATTAGATTCTCCTAAGGACTGAGAAACCTAGATGCCTCACATGCACAGTTCACAATAGGGTTCATGCTCCTTTGAGAATCTGGTGCCTCTGCTGATCTGACAGAAGGCGTAGCTCCGCTAGCCCACTGCTCAAATACTGCTGTGCGTTTTGGTTTCTAACAGATCATGACTAGTACCAGTCCACAACCCAGGAGTTGGGGACATTTGTTATGGTGATAGAATCTTTCCTTAAACCTCATGAATTAATGTCTGCTAGCTCCAGACTTTTCTTCTGAAGCTTCCTCACCTTTCAGTCTTCAGAAAATTAAAGAGAGTTAGAGCCTTGCTGTGGAAAAGGTTTCAATTTTAGGAAATGTTGTGGCTGGTTTGATCTTCTGTCCGGACCACTAAAATTTTCTCCATATCAGCAATAAGGCTGTTTCACTTAAAAAAAAAATCACTTGTGGGTTCACTGAAGTAGGTAGCCCTTTTAGTTTATTTCAAGAACTTTTCTTTGCATTCAGAACTTGGCTAACTATTTGGCATGAGAGGCCATGCTTTTGGCCTATCTCAACTTTTGACATGCTTTCCTCACTAAGCTTAATTATTCTAACTTTTGATTGAAAGTGAGAGCTGTGCAAATTTTTCCACTTACAGGACATTATAGAGTTACTATTTGGCCTCATTTTAATACTTTTGTGTCTCAGGGAACATGAAGGCCTTAGTGTAGCAGTCAGAATGCACACAACATTTATTAAGTTTGCTGTCTTACATGGGTGTGGTTTGTGACATGCCAAAAAGAGATCACCAGAACAGATGAATAAGAATGATGATAATAATAATAATAATAAATGTTTGAAATAGTGCAAGAATTATCAAGATGCGAAACAGAGACACTAAGTGAGCACATGCCGTTGGAACAAGGGCACTGATAAACTGGCCCGGTTTCAAATAAGAAAAGTGTACCAGGCATGTAATACTTTTTCTAAGACCTGACAGAAGTGACACATCAGCCCAGCCATGCAGAGTGTCTTCACAGGATTTCACAAAGACAGTAAATGCCTCTCAACATCACACTTTGTAAATTGCAACCAGGCTGATAAATCTGTTTATTTTCCTCCAAGGGTGCCCTGGTTTTCATAACACAGACAGTTTGTAAGTGTGCTAATGAATGGTAACTTCTCTGTCTGATCCTCGGTCATCCTACTCTTTCTGCCAAGAAATTTGTTTTGTGAATTTTCAACATTTGTTTTTCCACCACCTGAAAGCTAGCTAGCCACAGGACCTGGCTTGAAGTCAGTCTTTGCCTTTTTTTCCCCTGCAAATGCTCTTACTTTGATAGCTGAAAATGACCCCAAAGAATGATTAATATCTTGTGGGGGTTAATGACATAAATCTGATCCAGTGTGCCTGATTCAAGTTCTCTCAGAAGGAATGTTACAGCTATATTGCTGTGGAAATCTGGTGACACTGAACAGACCCCACCAGATATAAAATCTTCAAAAGGCATAAGTACTTAACCTGGACTTGAATTTATGTTTACTCGATTTGTAGCCAACAGAATGCAGTGAAGTATTTTCCCTAGGAATTGCATAATGTGTTACAAAACGATCATGAAGAATAATAGAACAATGGATGACTTTCAGACCCTTTATTTCCCTTGAGTCCCTTAAGTATGTTTTTCTCTTCTATCTTAGGGAAAAATATTACAGTGAGGGCAGTAGGGGATGGGTAAAGCAAGTACCAAAAATGTGTTGAGTGTGTGTTTACACAGGGCACTGGAACAAAATAATAGGCTGTAGTGAAAAACATTTGTGGGGATAATCTTTAATGTGGTTGAAAGAGTGATTTTTATGGGAGTCTTGTTTATATAAGTAAACTAGTACTAAATTAACTGAATGTGCTAACCTGACAGACTAAATAAATGATAGATTAGGAAATAATTATGGTTAAGCTGGTACAGAGAGCTTATCATAGTGGTCAAGAATGTGAGTTCTGAAGTTGAGTCTTTGAGAGCAAAACCCTGAGTGACTAATGGCAAGTTAACCTTCTTATGCCTCAGTTTCCTCAATTGTAAAATGGACATCATAAGAGTAGCTATCTCATGGAGTTATAATGAAAATTAAATGACCTAACTTTTGAAAAAGGCTTGGAAGAGTACCTAGCAAATGCTCAATAACACTTAATTTCGATTAATATAAATGATTTATCAATATAAGATGGTAACTGAATATAAATATAGTCATGTGGTAAGTTGAATTTACATAGCTGATTTCATAGTTGGCTGCTCAACTATGCGTACACACGGTCAAACTTATAGCCAATGAAGCTGCAAGAACCATAATAGAGAGGCGATTAGGCCCTTTGAGATAAAATATTTCAGTTGTAATCCAATAGGATTTTCTGGAAAAGAAACTAAGATCCACAGAAACTGAGTGTCTTTATCAAAGAAACATAAACTAATGGAAGAGTTTAACATTAAATTCTGATCTTCTGACTCTGTGTACCTGTAGAAAACCCATATAGACAATTCACAATTTAGGGGCAGTATGCTTTAGACATTGTATTATAAAAAGATAGTTGTATTTTAACATGGGAAAAATTCTATACTTACCATTAAATAGGTCATACATAGCTGAAATTATTTGGTAATTGTTATAATACAATGAACATTTGCATGATGATGATGATTTTTGTTGAGTCAGGGACACACTCTGTGACACAGGCTGCAATGTAGAGGCATGATTACAGCTCACTGCAGCCTTTACCTCCTTGACTCAGGCAACCCTTCCACCTCAGCCTCCTGAGTAGCTGGGACTCCAGGCACACGCCACCATGTCCGGCTAATATTTTGTAGTCATAGGTCTCATTATGTTGCTCAGGCTGCTCTTGAACTCCTGGGCTCAAGCATCCCTCTCGCCTTGGCCTCCCAAAGTGCTAGGATTACAGACACGAACCACTGCCCCTGGCTGTATAGCTCTTTTAAATGGAAAAGACTTTGGCATATCCATACTATACATACTACTGGCATAAGATATAGTATACAGTACAAGGTAGAGATAGCGTATCAAAATTCAACTCTATCTACTGAAGAAAGGAAACAAATATTTTCATTTTTCATCATGTTGATATGTTTTCTCATGTAATTCTCGCAAGAATTACTCAAGCAGTTGTTACTGAACTTATTTAATGAACAAAGAACCTGAGAACCAAGGTTATTTAGATAGCTTTGTCCAGGCTCACAAAATTAGTAAGTGGTCCAGATGAATTTAATGCCAGATCTCTGACACCAAACCCCACACATTTCCAATATTGGATGAATTTATTACACATGTCTTTATTAATTCTGTGCTTTGCCTTCTGAAAATATAAAGGCCTCTTGGAGAGGATTTCTTTGTAGGGTTCAAATCTTTTTTTAAAATATTAAATGAAGTTCTAATGGATAATCTCATTTATTTACTCAGATTTCTTTCAACAAATAAAGGTGTTCAAAATCCTAGTTATTCAAAGGGTATTCTAAGGCTTAGTACAAGGCCTCACCTAGAAACTTAGAAATGCAGATTCTTAGCTCCCAGCCCTGATCTACTGAATTGGAATCTGCATTGTAATCAGCTCCCTAGTATTTATGTGTGCCTCAAACTTTGAAAAGCACCAGTGTAATTCACTACACATTTGCTTAAATGGTGTTAATGATAGTGGCTACAATGCTGATGTTTCACAAAATAAACAGTATTTATTTTTAAACTCGAAGGTTAAGTAAATATTTACTCCATTTTTAATGTTTTCCTCAGTTTACCATAAACTCTGTACAGCAATTAAAAACTGTCAATTAAGGAAGTCAGAGGGCTTCATATGCCTCTGAAAACAAAGGGATTTAGTGGATCATTGGGACTTTTACAAGGATTCTCACCATATCTTCTGGGGAATTAGGAAGATAGGAATAATGAAGCATTGAATCACCACTGATCACTTTAATTGCTAACATTTGTAAAATTTCTAAAATTGAGAAGAAATTTCATACGCATAATTGTCTTGATGTTTTAGACAGTGATGGAAAATCCATCATATGCTAAATAACTCAGAAACTGAGGTATATGACAGATTTTAAAAGCACTGTAATTAGAAAATCTTTTCTTAAAAATCGATACTTGTACCAAAAGCTTTACATGTGATATAACTTGTTTGTAGGTTTCATGTTAAGTGTTCCTACCACAATAAAATAAAATGTTAAAAAATAAATTACATTTTAAAAGTGTCACTCTGATAGCTAAGCTGAGATAGTCTGTTAATGTAAAGAAATAGTTGACCTGCTGGAAAAATATTGCAATAATCAATTTTGTAGGTCAGATCAGATTGGCAGCAGAAGAGGTGAGAAGTGATTAAATTTTGAAACTCTTTTGAATGTAAATAAAACTTGATGGATCAAAGGTGGAGTATGCAAGAGAAAGGGGGAAATAGAGACTTACCTCAAGGTTATCAACCTTAGAGACTGTTAAGAAGGAGTTGCCATCAAATAAGATAGAAATGACCTGAGTGGAACATGTTTTTTGAGGAAAAGTTTTTAATATGGGGAAAGAATACTAGATCATTTATATGGGAAATATATACCAGGATTAGGAGACGGAGGACTGAAAATCTTGCAGTATGAAGAAAAGGTGCAACATAACTATGTAGTACAGTAAGAGAGTAAACTTGCTTGAAATATTGTGATTATGTACTCATTTGAGGCTGTGGTCATGAATCTATCGTAATACCAACTTTCCATAACATGTGATCATTTCCATCATTGCCCAGTTGCACACATTTAATAAAACAAAAGACAGAATTTGGGTTTATCCAGGACTGGATTGTGGACAGTTAGTGTGGCAGAGGAAGAGAGGGAGAGTGAATTGAAATCCACCAACAAATTTCTATAATGTTGTTATGTAAAGAGAGAAGTAAAGAGGAACCAAAATATCAACTGCATATAACATTTTTAGGATTCAGTGATCTTAATGCATGTAAGCCTATTTACAAATTGACATATATGCACATAAGTATTCATCAAATTTCTGGTAATATTAGCGCTTAAAATTATTGAGCCTAGGTATTATCATGGAATAAAAGTGCAAGGACAAATATAATTTCATGGTCAAAGTTCATTTTCATTTATTCTTTGTGATGAGTGGTCTTCATAGGAGCTTCTTATAGAAATAAATTGTCATCAAGTGTAGAACATAATTCTTAAATTTGTGAATAGTTCTTTGCTGCCATTATTTAGCCCTTTCTTTTTCACATGTAGACTTAATTTGGTAATTAATTGAAACATGTTAGGACACTTGTACTGCCTTGGCAGCTCTGTAAGATTTATGTGCTACTTCTAGACAGCTGTATAAAATGTGAGTTTAATCAGAACTCCTTTTCCTCCAGCTCCCCAAAAAATTCTATAGGAAATTAAGTTTCCCTAGTGCTGGTACTTGTTTGGCAGGAATAATTAGACATTTTCATTTAATATGGCTTCAATATTTTATTATACAAAGCGACATAGCCAAAGTGAATGAGCTAAATCCATCAGACACCACTAGATCTCATGATCTCCAGACCAGATAGGAAGTACATCAATGAGTGTGGATAGAGATATATTTTCCATAATTGTTAAAACTTTATCAGAAGTGATTATAAAGAACTAAATACTAGTTCAATTTTCTTCTGGGACATTTTAATGCTTATAACTCAAAGAACAGATTGCCATCATATATCTGGTAATCTGTGAACTATATTAGTTTGTGTTAAATTTCTCATCTTCTTATGTGGTCTAAGACTGTGATGACATGAGTTTTCCTCTTTTTAAGAAAGAAATAGCATGGAGTCTAAGTATCATTAAGAGACATATATATTTTAAACATCTCTGCCTAATCTGAAGGTGTTATACTGGTTCCTTATCTTGGAAACAGTCAGTTAACACCATCCTCAGCCATTAAGTGTACTTAAGGCAGGAGGGATAATATTTAGGTTGGGCTAATAGTTTCCCTTGTTAAATTTAGGTTATAGACCTTCAAAAATGGCTATGTGAGGTCAAGCAATTCCCTACCACAAAGGGTTAGAATAAAACTGCACAAAATAGAAAAAAACAAAAACAAAAACATGAAAACTGCAAATTGATCAAAGGCCTACAACAAAATGAGATGTATGACATTGGGGAAAACCAATGGAAACTCTGTGACTTTCTTGCCTGGGATACTCCCATCAGCATCCCCATCCCCACCCCAGTTCAACTCATGCAATAAAAACTGCAACTTTATGAGTGGTGAGGGACAGTTTACATAGTTCAAGGTTAACGGTGCTACCAACCGTGAGTTCTTAGGTTCTCTATGCAATGGACTTAAGGCCAAGCAAGGTTTACATTTGAAGCTTATGCTGGAGCACAAGAGAGAAAGCACAGGAGGAAGATTTTGTCAGACTCGCTCCCTGTAGATGATCAGCCAGGACGTTTTATTACATAAGGGAAGAGGTTTAATTTAAAAGGAAAGGTATGTTCACGTGATCAGGGAGGGGTTCTAACTGCACACACCTGGTGTTGATGCATATGTATTCATATGAAGCATGTAGTAAAAATGATGGATAAACCACTCCTGAGGTGGGAATTCTAGTATTATAATAAGGCAAAGGGTCAAGATAGGTCACCTTTCCCAGACTTGCATGCACAAGGGTGGAGGAGTTAATTCTTTTTGAGGATGATTTGTGTAAAATGTTGCTTATCTCGGTTTCTTCAGATAACTTGCAAGGTTTTGTGGTTGGCACGTATGTCACCAAAGGGGATGGTGGTGCAAGGTCTAGTAGTCAGTGGGTATATATGGAAAGATACATTAGTGGGGTGATGACCGAGTTCTGTCCTTATTCTGTCTCAAAGCACAACTCAGCAGCTTTACTGTCCAAGCTGATGGACTCATTCAGAAAGAGAGGAAGGCAAAAATGGGCAGCTATAATGACTAGATATATTGGTCTCAAAACAATAGAAAATTAAGGGAGAAATCTTAGAAGTTAAATGAAATAGTAAACTCTCCATTCATCTCTGGTGGACTACTAAACTGTGTATTAAGTAGGAGATCTGTGACTACCCAGAGAAAAATAAAAGTTCTTAGGACATGAGGAAAATCTAAGTCACTGGTAATTTTGAATGTATTCTTCTACCTACACACAGCTCAGGTAGCAAGAGGAAGCCTTATGGGCTTGAGGTATTTGAGCATAGTTCCTGCTTAAATCACTGGTCAAATTTAAAACTGCATAAGCCTCCAGGAATCAGGATAAAAGAAAAAGTTCAGTGTTGGTGGAGATATATATGCCCCAGGGAACACAGATTTCACAAGATGACTCTTAACAATTAACTAAAATTAAAAAAAAAAACTGGAACTAATAAGAAGTTACAGCAAAATTATATAATAAAAGGTTAAGTTACAAAAGTCAACTGCTTTCCTATATATCAACAATGAATAATTATAGTTTGAAACTAAAACAATACCATTTATATTTGTGTCAAAAATAAAACAGAAAGAAATACAGTGCTTAAGTATTGATCTAACAAATTATGTACAGAATCTATATGGGAAAACTAGAAGATTAAATGAAAAAAAAAGCAAAGATGTAAATAAATAGAGAAATAGCCCATGTTCATGGATAGAAACACTCATAGTTAAAATGTTATTTCTTTCCAAGATGAACAACAGGTCCTACACAATTCCAATCAAAATTCCTGCAAGTTATTTTGTGAATATCAGTAAATGCATCCTAGAGTTTATCTGGAAAGGCAAAAGATCCAGAATAGCTAACACAATATCAAAGAAGAACAAGGTTAATGGACTAACATTGCCCACTTCAAGATTTACTATGAAACTACAATAATCAAGGCGATGTGGTATTGATAAAAGAATAGACAAGTAGATCAATGGAATAGAGAACCCAGAAATAGATCCATACAAATATATAGGTGATATTTGACAAAGGAACAACAATTCCATACAGAAAGGAAAGTCTTTTCAACAAATGATTCTGGAACAATTGGACATCCATGTGCAAAGCAAAACAAAAAATAAGCAAAATACAACCAAATCGATAACTTATATCATTTGCAAAAATTAACTCAGATGGATCTTAAGCCTAAATATAAAATGCAAACCTATAAAACTTCCAAAAGATATATAGGGTAAAATCCAGGTGACCTTGGGTTTGGTGATGAGTTTGTAGACACAACACAAAAAGCACTATTCATGGAAGAAGAGATTGATAAGTTGGGTATTGTTAAAATTTAAAACTTCTGCTCACTGTTAAGATACATGTCACAGGCTGGGAGAAATAATTTACAAAACATATCAGGTAAAGGACTTGTACCCAAATACATACAAAGAACTCTTAAAAACTCAACAATAAGTAAGCAAACAACCCAATTAAAAATGGGCGAAAGATCTGAAGATAGTTCAGTAAATAAAATATACAGATGGTATATAAACATATGAAATACCACTATACAACTATTGGAGTGGCTAAAATCCAAAAACCTTAGGATACCAAATGCTAGTGAAAATGCTGAGCAGTGGGAACACTCATTCATGGCTCGTAGAAATGCAAGTGGCACAACTATTTTGGAAGCCAGTTTGGCAGTTTCCTACAAAGCTAAAGATAGTCTTGCCATATGATCTAACAATCACGTTCTTAGGTATTTACCCAGTTGTGAAAATGTATTTCTACACAAAAACTAGCACATGGATGTTTACAGCAGCTTTATTCACAGTCACCAAAAGCTTAAAGCAATCATGATGTTCTGTAAGAGACAAATAAACTGCAGGGCATTTACGGAATGAAATGTCATTGAGCAATGAAAAAAAATGTGCTCATGTTCTATAGCACCAAAGGGTGACTATGATTGACATTTTATTGTATGTTTTCAAACAGCTAGAAGAATGGATTTTAAATGTTCACAACAAAAAGAAATGATAAATATTTGAGGTAACAGATATGCTAATTATCCTGATTTGATTATTATACTTTGTCTACATGTATCCAAATATCATACTGTACTCAAAAATGTACAGTTATTATGTATCAAATGTATCAATTAAAAATAACTAAAAGCAAAGCAAATGTGCTTTCAGCAGTTAAAAAGTGTGCAGAAATGTAGATATATATTGCTAAGTGAAAGAAGTCAGTCCGAAAATATACATATATATACATATATATATATATGCTGTATTATTTCAATTGTATGACATTTGAAAGCAGCAAAACTATAGAGATAATTTTTACTTCCAGTTTTTAATGGATCAGTTTTACAGATGCTTTTAGATTCGTGGTAGTCAGTAAGGAGGGAGGAGAGGGATAAATAGGTGAAGCACTGGGATTTTTAGGATTCTAAAATTATCTTGTATAAAACTGTAATGGTGAATATGTTATGCATTTGTCAAATCCTGTAAGATTTCACATCACAAAGGGTGACCTTAATGTAAACTATAAACTTTAATTAATAATATGTCAGTATTTGTTCCTTAAGGATAACAAATATACCATGCTACTGTGAGATGTCAATAACAGGGGAAAGCATGAAAGGTATGGTGAAGCATGGGAGTTGAATATATAAAATATGTCTACAATATCTGTTCAATTATTCTGTAAATCTAAAACTACACTTTCAAATGTCTATTTTAAGTCAACAATCCTAAGAAAAATAAAGCGGAATCTAGTCACTAGCACATATTATTTATCATGCAAATTTGCAGCAAACAAAAAAAAGATGCCATATAAATAAGCAATAAGATGTGACCCATACTTGAGAAAAGCAAGAAAAGCCATCAACAGAAATTGATCTTGAGTGAATATGGATATTGGGTTTAGCAAAGACTTCAGATGAAAAATTATAATTATGTTCAAATAATTAAAGAAAACTATATCTGTAGTATTAAATAAAAATATGTTAACAGTGAGTCAACAAATGGAGAATCTCCTCTGAGAAATCAAAGGTATAAAATATAACCTAATGGAAAATTTAGAGCTAAAAAGCACATGAAATTAAACAAAAAATTAATTCAGTGGACTCAGTAGCAGATTTAAAATAATATAAGGAAGAATCAGTGACTTTGAAAGTAGATCAATAAAAATTATTTTTCAATATAATGGCAAATGTTAAAAAATAAACACTATTTCAGAGATCTGTGGAATGATATCTATCATTCTAACATACATGTAAATGATGTTCCGGGAAAAGAGGTTGAGAACAAAAGGGGCAGAAAAATTATCTTGAAAAACATGGCCGAATTTCCTATAATTTGGCTTAAAACATTAAATTACAGATTCAAGAATTTAAACAAACCCAAAGTGGGATAACACAAAGAGAAGATATATTATAGTGAAACTGCTAAAAAAAATGTAGGCCAAAAGAACAACAGAACAAATATTTTAAAAGCAGCACAATAACTACAATTTAGCATGTACAGAGAGACAACAATAAGGTTAAAAACAGACTTCTTGTCAGTAAAATGGAATCCAGAAGATAGTGACATGTTAAAGGCACTGAAGTAAAAGAAAAGCTAAACTAAGAATTTTCTATCCATAAAAGTTATTTATCAAAAAATGAAAACAAAATAAATATATTTCCAGATTTAAAAAACTTCAAAGACAAATAGTTTGTTACTAACAGATCTGCTTAACAAAAAAAAAATCATAAAGAAATTCCTTCAGATAGAAAGGAAGTAAATGAAGTCAAGTGATAACTCAAAGCCATAGGAAGAAATAAGAAGTCATGGAAATGATAACTATGTAGATAAGTGTAAAACATTATGTGCGTGCATCTATTTGTATACATTTTTTCTCCTTAATTTAAAAACATGGGAATTAAAAGTAAAAAAAAATTCACATTAAATGATTGTGGTCATAATGTATACAAATGCAACATATATGAAAATAATGATATAAAGAAGGAGGCAGGAAATGGAATGATACACAGAAAAGTTGCTATATTTTACTGGAACTGGAGTAATACTGTGTTAAGTTACTGATGCATACTTGAGCATCTAGGGTACACAAATACACACACGTATGCTCAAAGTAACATTGCTAAATGTCAGAAGAGCTAAAATGGTAAACTAAAAAGTTTGTTTGCCACAAAAAGGCAATTAAGGGTGAATAGAGAAACAAAAAAGTTAAACAAATAGAATAAAGTAAAATGTCTGACCTAAGTTCAACCTTACCTACCATTACATTAAATATGAATGCAATAAATATTTCAAACAAGAGACAGTGTCAGACTGTATAAAAAAGCAACATTTAACTATGATTTTTTTTTAACAAGAGAAGCATTTTAAATTCAAAGTTACAAATTAATAGTAAAATGATATACAAATAGATTCCATCCAAAAAATAATTATTATAATTATCCAGGCTAGCTGGAGTGGCTTATTGCTTTAGATAAATGAAGCTTTAAGATTTAAGTAACATTAATGAATGCTATTACTAATAACAATCACTACTAATGTCACTAATACCTGGAAAAAAAATATTTGAATAGATGATTTCCCAAAGAAGATATACAGATAAGTACATGAAAATATGCTAATCACTAATAGATATTAGGGAAATGCAAACTAACTCCATAATAAGATGCTGCTACGCATGCATTAGAATGGCAATATTTAAAAAAATAAAAAATTGACAATATCAAGTATTGCTGGGAATATGGAACAACTGGAACTCTCAGACATTGTTGGTAGGAATTTAAAATATGACAGCTACTTTGGAAAACAGATTGGTACGTTCTTACAAATGTACACTTACCATATAATTTAGCAGTCCCACTTAAAGGTATTTACCCAAGAAAAAGGAAAACCTATTGTCACACTAAGACTTGTATGTGATATTTGTAGGAGCATTATTCATAACATTGAAATAAGTCAAAATGTTCTTCAGTTCAGTTGTTTGCCTGTCTATAATACTATTTTTTTTTTTTGTACTACTCATCTGGTACATATTATCCTACCTTTTGGAAATCTGCTTATGCCAATCTCCATTAGAAAGTAAACTTTCTGTCTTGTTTACACGGGAATTGCAATATAATTTTCCTACTTGTAATTCCATTAGAGAAGCATTTCACACAGTATCATTGAGATACAGCAGGATAAATAAATGAGTGAGGGGATGAAATAACAGAAAAATGGAAAATAAATGTCATCAGTAGATTCCTGATAATATACCATGGATTTATCTCTAGTCAGTCAACTCTTCCTATTCTATTAAATAACCCAAAACATTTTTTTAAAACTAAAAAACTCTCTTTCAGCTCAAGCCAGAACATTAGAGGAATTTAGAACTAAACACATATACACATAATAAAAAATAAGTTAAAGCATGGACTTTATTGAATGGAGAAAAAATAAGATTTAGTTGATCTGTCTTTCTTGAAAAAATATGTAAAGGGATGAGAAGGGGAAGACAGAAGTAGGTTTTTTTTTAATTATTATTTTTTAATTACAATGCTGGTGACTCAGCCCTTCAAATGAAAACATAAATGATACTACTGGTATGACAAAATAGAGTCTAACATAACAGAATTCTAAAGGTATAAAACAAGTTGACCTTTAAAAGAAAACCAGTAAAATAAGAAGAAAGTTAAGGAACCTTAATAGACACCAAATATCTTCTTTTAAACCATGACAAATGTGTTCTCAAGAGATGATTCATCCACATGAGACTACTAGCAGAGTTAATGACCAGTACCTAATGTTCCAGATAAAACCCACAGGATTACATTGAGGAGCAGTGAGTAAAAGAGATTTACTGCTTATGGCATCTTCTCCTCCTTGACCTAGCTCCAATATTGTGACAGACGGTAGACCTTAATTTTCTCTTGTAAGCTGAATTATAAATGCGTGCAAAACTTCCTATCATATTCTTTAGAATTTTATAGGATTATTCTCTTAATCTATTTCCAAGTAAGATACCACAATATCATTTTAATTTTACATCTTCAATCAGATAATAAATATGTTCAACAGTCTTTTTGTTTACCTTTTTGTTTTGTTGCTGTTGTTAGGCTATGCAATTAAAACTCAGGTATAAATCATAGTTGCTGTACCCTCAGTATTTTAGAACTTTGTTTTGGTGAACAGTTAGTCTTTTGTGTCAGCGGGAATATTTGCAAATATTTCATAGAACATTTTGACTCTCCACTTTCAGCAGGGATGATTTTTTTATAGTCACAATTTGATCAGATGATAATTCATGGAATTAGCCAAATTAGACCTACCCCACTTAATGTCCTTTGGCTTTGAACAGAGATAATTCAAGTAATGCATATTAAATTAATATTTTAAAAGCCACCAGGTTAAAAATATTTGAAAATAATCTGTTGACCAGATAATTCTTCTTAAATATGATCTGTTAACCAGACAGAAACTTACAAGAAATAATCTGTTAGCCAGACAGAAATACCTTTAAAATTATAAACACAGTTTACATAGATGAGCAACAGACATTAAAATGTGGTCAAAGATTATTGAAATCTTGACTTGGAAATTTGATATTTAAATCCCAAGCTATGGATGATTCCAGCACTGGGTCAGGGAATACACATAATAAGTTTGGATGCCCTTGTAGTACTAAAAAGTAAGAAGTTACTGGAAACAGAACAAAACAAAATGATGGGAAGTAGGGTATGTCAAAGGGACACAGGAAGCAACTACCCCTCACCCACCAAAAAATCCCAATGGACAAAACTAGTACAATTGAAAAACAGAATAGGTAACATTGCATTAAGTCACAAAAGAAGTAACCATGAGTCTGTAGTGATAGAATAAAAGTATCAAATAAATAAACAAATGGAAGAGGATAGACAAATCTCCCATACAGAAACATTCTAAATTCTCACAATTCTAAAAATGCAGATTCACCCCACTCAAAGCAAGAAGTTAGAATATTAGCCCCACACCTGGGGATAGTGTGAAGACTGCATATAGTTACTTCTTTCCAAAGAGGTTAGTACGGAAAGGAGGGAAAGAGAGTAACTTTACAATACAGAAATTTAACATACATTACCTTGTCTAGTCCAGCTAGTGCATTTCAAGTTTACCTGTGTGGTCTTCCTCTCCAAATCTATAGTCCCAACCTAATCATAAGAAAAACATGAGACAGCCCCAAATTGAGGGACATTCTACAAAATACCTTACAAGTACTCTTCAAGACTGTGAAGACCATCAAAAACAAAAAAGTCTGATAAACTCTCTGTGCCAAGAGGATCCTAAGGAGACATGAGAACTCAATATAATGTGGTATTCTGAATGATATTCTAGAACAAAAAGGACATTAGCTAAAAGCTAAGAAAATCTGAAAATACTATGGACTTTAGTTAATAATTAGGTATCAGTATTGCTTCATTGTCTGTGACAAATATATCATACTAATGTAAGATGTTAACAATAGGAGAAATTGGGTATGGAGTTTATGGAAACTCTGTGCTGTCTTTGAAATATTTTTATAAATATAAAAGTATTCTAAAATTTAAAAAAGGTTTTTTTTTTAAAGCAAAATGTCATGTTTAATTTTGAATACATTCTGAATGGGATGCTTATACCCTGCAGCACAGTCATCAAATATAATACATTTTGAAAGAGGATTCCACATACTTTTCTGATGCATCAGTCTTAACCGCAGAGTGAATAAAGAATAACGACGGACAGATATCTCTAAAAGGTTGTTAACACCACACAGCATTTCCTCAAGAAATCTGCAGTTTAATCATTCACAGCTCAATAGCAACTTCAGATTTTATGATAATACAGAGTGGCTATTAATTTAGTAATGGAAGCAAATCTCTTGCAAATCTTGATCTTAGACAATCTTTTCATCATATTTAGACCAACACCATATCTTCCTAGTAAATCGGCCATTTCTTAATTTGCCCACTCCCTTGTGTCTTTCACACAGTTGAATATAAATCTGATCGCCAATTCTATTAGCATGACAGGATCAGAATCAACGTTTCAACATTTATTTGTACGATCAAAGCCTCAAATTGGAAGAACTGCAGGTTCCATATGAAACTAATATCCCCTTGAAGGAGCTGCTGGAAAATCCGATCCAATTATAACAGAAGTCAAATTCCCAGGCTTTTCACAGTAGCTAGATTGTCCTTCAAGCAGAGGAGCCAAATACAACCCTTTTGCTTTGGCAACACTAGCACTTGGGCTGTCTTTCACTTTGAGACAGCATAAACTATTGAACTGCTTAAAGATTTTGGGACTGTGCTTATGAAATACTTTTAGTAGCTCTTATGAGTATTGGGATTATAAAAATGATTTCCTACTTCACACTGGAAAGCAATTCCATTTAACCTTGAACAATTTATATTCCAGCTGCTTTTTGTAATGTTGAATTAGTCATGCAAATATATAGACAGTCTATATATTTACCATTATTTTGAATGCAATGGATTCAAAATAATGGTATTCATTCAAATTATTTTGAATCACAACAAATCAACCAATCATTTGCAATGATCCCCAATGGTAGGAAGAAGCGGAGAATGCCAGATTGTGTGTCATTTGGAAAGACACACACACACACACACACACACACACACACACACACGATAGACATGTTATTTTTGGTAAAGCAAAAATTTCAAATTCTGTAAAGTTTTATCAGTTGACAGCACTATGCACAAAACAGAGTAAAAAAGAATGATAGGTTAAAAACCATTGAGAAATATTGTCGAAAAATCCAGATATTGAACTTAGACATAGGCACACTAATTTCCAATATCAGTTTTTTTACAGTCTTTTCAGGAATCTTTAATTGGTCTCTGGGTTCGTCTCTGTAACCAAAAGTAATTGAAACTTTTTAATCTTTAGATATAAATTATTGTCTCACTTTCTCTGCTGTAAAGCACATGTACTACATTATACCCACAAATTTTTTTTCATTTAATTGGAAAGAAATAGAAGAAATTCAAGAGTTGAGATTACATTTATAGTTATGGAACTCAAGAGTCACAGAAAATTCCAGAATTACCCAGAAATCCCAGAAAGGTTAGACTAGCATATGCAGGAATTATTTTGCCTCTGATTAGAAGACCTAGAGCTAAACTGAAGAGGGAAGAACCCTGAGTAATACAAGATGCATCTTGTGTGTGTTAGTAAGAGCACACTGGTCAGAAAAATTGAGATTTTGAAGTTATATTATAAAGTCCCAGAATGCAAACCAGGCTATTACATTCCTGTATGTTTAATTTTGACAAAGACAACATTTTTCTCACTTCTTCCCTCTACTCCTTTTTCATTTTCTATCAATATTTGTGGGAAAAAAATGTATGCAATTTCTTAGTTTTTATATTACTGTAGATTCTCTACAACAATCCTCTCCTCCAGTCTACTTGCTTAAATTAAAGAATGGAAGGTGCATTTAAGTGGAGGAGGTCAACACAAAACTGGAGAAAATACAGACAAGGGAGACAGGCCTCGCTTATGACAAATGTGGTCAGATTTTTGGCTTTCAGTCTAGCAGAAAGAGCCTGGGACATGAACCAAAAAGCCTGAAGGAACTCCAAAGTGCCACCAGTAGTCTGGAATTTATGATTTTTAAAGTACCTTTAGCTGGAAAATTCTGTTATCATATTATCCAATATTTTTCTTTTTTCTGACTTTTGTCATTCTTAATTTTAAATGGAGTTTCTGAAATATGGTTGCTTAAAGCATCAGTCTTTAATTTACATTTATTTTAGATCTCTAAGTTAACTTATTATTCCTTTTATTTAGAAATGATAACAGAACAGATTTTTTTCCATATATACATCCACTCCTCAGTTGATTTCTCATTAATTCAAAGAGCATGAATTGTCTACTCTATGTAAGCACTGTGGAGTTCAAAAGATGAATAAGATCCAGACTCATTCCTTAAGAAGTGGAGAATCTACTGGTGGAGTCGGGGGGAAAAAAATCAAACACAACCCAATGTGATAAGCAGTGGCTTACTAGTAAAGTTAAGTGCTCTGCTCCCAGGGAAAAAAGGTGGAATCCCTGGTTTATAGTGTTTGCCAATTTCCGTGGTATAAGTACTCCTGCCGTAGTCAATTTCAAGATACTAGTGTGATATCACTGAATGTAGAGTTGGGAAGAATCCAGACAATTGGTTCTTACCAGCTGGCTCCAGCGTACCACTAAATTAGAGGGGTGGTGCCTTCATAATATAGGTACCCAGCAAATGTGATCAGAAGAGAGGCATCTGACTCTATATGTTAAGTCATGGAAAGATGGCAGAATTGGGAGTTGTTGAATTGATATTTAAAGGACAAGTAAGCAGCAGTCAAGCGAGCAAAGTAGAGAAGAGTATTTCAGGCAGAGGAAATTACATGTGCAAAGCAAGGAAGGATAATTTCTTTTAGAACAGACTGCCAGCAATGATTTTCTTAAAGGGCCAGAGGGTATAAAATTAGGCTTTTGAGGGCCAAGAGGAAAAATTCTAGATATTATGTAGGGACTCATATAACTACAAAATATGACCATTTGAAAATGTAACAAACAGCTTAAGGGCTGTAAAAAACCAGACAACTGACTAGATTTGGCCCAGGGGTTGTAGCTTGCATGACCTGTGTTCCAGAAGATACAGACTACAGGCAAATCATGCTAAAACCTGTCTTCTACAGAATGGGTGTGTTTTTCTCATTCTCTTAAAATGTATAACAGAGCCAAGTCTACCTAACAGATTTCTGGAAATAGCATTTTATTTGGCTTGACCTCACACTCCCTGATTCAGCAGAACTAAGGAGTGTTAGTGAGCAACATCAAGTGAATAAAATTCTCCTCATTCATTTTATGTACCAAAATACACATTGCTGAAGACTGAAGACTATGATACCTCCACCAAATCAGAGAGGAAAATGGAGTTCAGAAATTATTTAAATGGCCTATGCTTACAGATGTACTGAAACCATCACTGTCACATAAAGTACAGAAATAGGAACATTCAGATTCCTCAATAGGACTAGCATTGCTTGAAAAAGTTAAGTGCGTTGCACAATGTTGGAGCAAAGACATTCATTGACATTAATCTTTCTTGGATGGTCTCCTAAAATGATCGTTTCCTTGTTTAGCATTTTGGAAAGATACAAAAACTTTACATGTTTTACACACTCAAATAATCTGCCTTTACATATAGCTAAAAAGAAGCATCTCATGGTGCCAGAAAGTAAGAAAGTACTCAGAAAAGAGTGGGCACAGATCAAAAGGGCACAGGAGCTAAGCCAAAAATGTTCCCAGTGGTCAAAATTGGAACAATTTCAGCAAATAATAAATAAAATATTATTGGATTATAATCACAGTATAAGTATCCTCCCCTCAAAATAAATATCCATGAGTTTGTAATTAAGGAAAGGGATGAAAGAAAAGATACAGTTTATCCTAACAGAAAAAAATTATAATTGTAGAAGAAATGAGAAAATGGAATAATCACTATTAGAATAAATAATAATTATTGCAAGAAAATCTACCAATGAATACTAAAATTAGTGGGCAAAAGTTTGAGGAGAAACAGGGTATTTGCATAGTGTCAAAGCATATTCCCCAAGTTATTTATAAATTACAAAGGAGACACTTGGCAGACACCACCTTAACCAAATGATCAAGGTTTGCATTACCAGAAGTAAATCATATCTACAATTTGTATCCTCTGATATGGTACACTCAGATGATGATATTGCATCGGTGTTATTCTTGCCAAAAAGTGCAACCTCACTTGAGAAAAAAATCTCAAACAAAGCCAAATTTAGACACAATCTATACAATCAGTACTCTTCAAATGTGCCAAGGTCATACACAAATCGAAACAGATTAAGGAAACAAACCTGACAACTAAATGCAATATGGTACCCTGGATTGAATCTTGGAACAAAAGAAGAACACTGGTAAAACAAACAAAAAACTGACCTATGCTAAAAAACCTGTAGTTTAGTTGATGCACCTAATCAATGTCCATTTCTTGGTTTTGTCAATTTACTATGGTTAAAAAAATATAAACATAGAGGAAGTTGGGCGAAGGGTATACTAAAACTGTCTACTGTTTTTACAACTGCTCTGCAAGTCAAAATTATTTTAAAATAAAAAGGCAAGCCGGGCTCGGTGGCTCAACCTGTAATCCCGCGCCTTTGGGAGGCTGAGGTGAGTAGATTGCCTGAGCCCTGCAGGTTTGAGACCCACCTGGGCAACTTGGCGAGACTTCATCTCTACAATAAATCCAAAAATTAGCCGGGCGTGGTAGCGCGTGCCTGTAATTCCGGCTACTTGGAAGGCTGAGGCGGAAGGATCGCCGGAGCCCAGCAGGTAGAGGCTGCGGTGGCTGGGAGCGGCCACTGCACTCCAGTCTGGGCAAGAGTGAGACTCCAACTCAATAAAATAAAATAAAATAAAATAAAACAAAACAAAAAGGCAAAAAGAATGAGGGAAGGGATGGAAGCTAGATTAGCATTTTTCATTTATGGTATATTTTTCTTTGTTAAGCCCAGTTTGGGTTTTTCTCATTTATTTTATTTCCTGTGGGTCAGTATGGACCATAGCTAAATTACATAGGAGGATATACTGGAATTGACTCCATTCTCACACCTGCTTAAGGCAGACAATAGAATCACAAATGTATACAATGTCTAGGTCAGGACCAATTTTATGAAATCCCAGGAATTATGCAGGGAAGAAAATATAATTATTATCCCCGTTTTATATTCAGTGATACTGAGGCACTGAAATACAAACTCCATGAGGACAGGGATTTTTTTTCTCTGTGTTTACTGACATATCTTTAACCTCTAATGTATTCCATAGCATATGGTATGCATTCAATAAATATTCTGAAATTAATTAATTAATTATTGTTGCTCATAAAGATCAAGAAATTTACCTACACAACTGGAAAAGATTTCTTCCCTGGGAATGTCTGTTCTCGGGGGATAACCCCTTATCCACTGTAATAGACAGCACAGGTCTTGAGATCCTACAAGAAGAGAATATTTGCAATACATTTTTGTGGTCACTGCTCATTTATACCAGTCAATCCATAAAAGACACGAGAACCAGGAAATCTAAGGAGACTATTAGTCTGACTGCTGCAAACTTGGTTTTATATCCAGTTGTTCAAGCAATTAAAAAGTAAACACATCAAGAAATTTTTTAGCAAACCAGGACGGCACATCAGAATGATGCAAAAGTCCATTCTGAGAAATGTCATATAAAGTACCCCAGCAGTGTGGCTTCCACTTTAAACAGTAGGAGGATATTGCTGATGGTTTTGGCTAAATTTGATTCACCTTCCATGAAGTAGTTTTGCGGAATTTTCCCCAAGTATTTGGCTGAGTTTATTTAAATTTGTCTCAAAGGTTAAGCTTAAATAATATTTTCATTTCTTTACCACAGAACGTGACAATTAATTTAAATCACATCTCATATTTTAGCATTGTAGCACCTTTGGGACTAGACATTTTATTTCTGTGTTACTTTGGAAAAGATTCTATTGCAAATTAAGGACCTGGGTAATGTAGTAGAAAGAGCTCTGAACTGAGTCAGAATAAAGACCTCTAGGGCTGGTTCAACTATAAACTATTTGTGTGACTTCTAGCAAGCATTCAACACATATCTGAGACTCAGTTTCTGCACCTTTAAAAAGGGAACAATAATTTCTTGGCCATTTTATGCAAAGCTGTTTTTAAAATAAAATGATACAATGTATGTGGCTATATCTTACACATTCTAAAGCACTATATCCAAGTTTCTTTTGAAGTGAGAACTTAGAAAAATAGTATATTTGTAAAAGGAGGTAATTACAAATCCTTTTGAAAAACATATTTTGCGTTTTGAAATTGTGACTAATTTGCTTTACATAGGTTTCTATTTTTTCTATTACTCAGAATTGTTCTTCTGCATTAAATTTTTATCATCATCAATATTCACAATATATGAATCTTCTAAAATTTTATATAATCTTCTATCCCATAACTGTTTCTGATTGTTACTTAAAAATACTAAAGTAACATCTTTAATTTGAAGCACTTTGCTTTTTTTTTTTCTTTAAGGTCATAGGAGTTTAAGACTGTATGAAGGGCTATGTCTTAAAAAGGGGGGGGCAATGGTTACAGATTAATTTCAGAATGATTTCCAGATAATTATTAGAGTACTTTAGCCATTCCCTTAATTCATAGAACAGTAAGGACATAAGTTGATTACAAACATCCATTAGCTGAATCACAAAAGGAGAGAGAGAATAAAACAAAATCACAATTGGTATTATTAAATCAGTCATTCATCTTAATTGATTAGTCAATTCAATCCTTTCATTAGTCTATTGGTAATATAGTCACCATGCTGTAAAGAGCTCTCCAGAACTTAGGTATCTTGCATAAATGAAAGTCTGTACCCTCTGACCAACATCTCCCCATTTTCCCTAGCTCACAAGCCCTGGCAACCACCATTCTACTGTACTGTAGTGTATACTTGAAATTTGCTAAAAAGGTAGATTCCAAATGTTTTACACACACACACACACACACACACACACACACACACACACACACACACGGTAATAATGTGAGGCAATGCATATGTTAACTAGCTTGATGGTGGTGATCATTTCACAACATACAGGTATATCCAAAATTAGTTGTACATCTTAAATACATCTCATTTCTATTTGCCTGTTATAGTTCAATAAAGTCAGACATAGTCCAATAAAGTCAGATGTCTCAAGTTCAAACTCCATCAGAGGATCACCATGTGAATGTGTCAAGCAGGCAGAACTGGGGACTACAGTGAATGGCAGGGATCCAGTGGCAGAAAGGGGCCACTTAATTCTAACTGACTGCTCCCCTTGAGTAATGCACACAAAACTCAGCCTTCAAAGATCTGTGATTCTTCATAAGAAATTGAGATTTGGGGCACTCCCCCTTGAGTCCCCTCCTACTATAAAAGCTTTTCTGTCCTCTTAATAAATCTTGCTTTCTAAAAATAAGCAAGAAGGAAGGAAGGAAGGAAGGAAGGAAGGAAGGAAGGAAGGAAGGAAGGAAGGAAGGAAGGAAGGAAAGAAGGAAGGAAGGAAGGAAGGAAGGAAGGAAGGAAGGAAGGAAGGAAGGAAGGAAAGAAAAAGAAAAAGAAAGAGAAAGAAATTGAGATTTGGATTTTCAGGAAAATCTTAAATCTTTAAAAGTTATATCTGGCTGGGCTCGGTGGCTCAGCCTGTAATCCCGTGCCTTTGGGAGGCTGAGGTGAGGGGATTGCCTGAGCCCGCGGGTTTGACACCCGCCTGGGCAGTGAGACCTTATCTCTAAAATAAATCAAAAAATCAGCCGGGCGTGGTAGCGCAGGCCTGTAATTCCCGCTACTCGGAAGGCTGAGGCGGAAGGATCGCTGGAGCCCAGCAGGTCGAGGCTGCGGTGGTCGGGAGCGGCCACTGCACTCCAGTCTGGGTGGCGGAGTGAGACTCCAACTCAAAAAAAAAAAAAAAAAGTTATATCTGATTCAAATTTTGATGAAACAGTATGGGTCAAACAAAATGAACTTCAGGGGTCACCAGTTTGGCACCTCTATCGTTTTTTTTTTTTTTTATCATTATATATCCCATGCCTTGGGTTGTGAATAAGTTATTCTAATAGAAATGTGTCTCATTTTAAGAGCCTCTGAAATAAAAAGCCATAATATTGGAATTCGGTATCATTTGCATTGGAAAAGAAGTCTTTACAAAATGACTCACCTTAGGAAAATAAATTTGAGCTATTTTGCTACATTTAAAATAAAACTAAACCTACAAAAATTAAACAATAATGCATACTCCTTCTACATTAGAGACCGCACAAGCCTTCCTCTCTACACCCAGAGGCTCTTAAAATTTAATTATGTTAACTGAACAGTAAATTAAAGGTAAGAGAATAAATCCTACATTGGTCAATCCACATGTCATTCTTCTACCCACCACCAAAGTTCCTCAATTCTCGTCAATCCATATTACTAGCTTTGACTGAACATTTAATACGAATAGCTTCATCTTCTGACTTCTGTTTATTACACCTTCAACAAAAAGTGTTGGTCCATTCTATAGAGAGAAATCTAATGGTGATTTCTCCAAGCCAAGTCACTCTGCCACTTTCCACTCATTTCTTACCTTAATTCCTGAAAACTAGCCTAAGGTATCCAGGGTTGAAGCTATGACACCTCTTTCAAACTTCTCCTTTGAAGTCTTTTCCCACCCTCACCTTTCCACCATCTTAGGGACTCCATATTAGCTTTTTCCTTCACCAGTCATCTCCCACTATTTCCCCACCAAACTCACTATCTCAACTTTTTGAAAATGAAAAGTTAAATGTAGTTCCTCCTTTCAAAACCTGTTAGAAATTCCTGTCTTAATATCTGTCTGAAGCTTTGCATTTATTTTCCAGATAATCTGCATTTGGCAAAATGTTTTGGTTAAGTACTAGACAACAGCATAACATTTAAAAAGGGAGATGGAAAACCCAGACAATCTATGATACTATGAAGGCTAAACACTGGACATTCTTTGCCCAATCCAAATAACCCTCTCCAAAATGAAGAACCTTTTCCACATCTTAAATAGCTAGTATAATGGGATACACATTGCTGTCACATAAATTAGTATTTGATTGTATTCCTTCTCTTCCTACATAGCCTTATAGATGAGGATATTTATAGTCATATCTATAATCTAAGTCACTTAGAATAAGACTTGAGTGAATAAGTCAAATGATTTTTTTCAGCCTTGTGGATAGATGTCATTATCATCCTCATTTTAGAGAAAGTAACTGAGGCACAGCATGGCTAACTAACTTGAATGAGATCCCAGTTTTAAATTTTGAATCTGGTATTAAAATTCTGGTTTTCTTCTTTCCAGAGTTCTTGCTTGATCCCATACTATATGGCTCTCTATTGATTGATTTTATATATCTTTGTAGAATTCCCGATTCTGAAATACGTTTCTGCTTTGAATTTGAAACACACCATTGGTATTGGTCTGAGACTGAAAATCTCTATTACTTTGCATTGCAAATGTGTTTCTCCAGTTCTGTTCTTAAGGTTGGGAATCTTCAATATGAGAGGGGACCCAAAAGAGATTGGACGTAATTTGTGGAGGGCAGGCCCCTTGTAATACTTCCTCTGCTAGGTAAGTGTTCCAAGAATCCATCGGCATCAGTGTACCAGGCAGTGTTTTTTGTGAGAAGCGAAGTTTGGTTTCAGTGAATTTTTTTTTTTTGGAGATTCTTTCACCGTGTTTGTCCATTTCATAATGGGTGATTTACAAGCACACCTGCCCACACCACACTGACCAAAAATAGTTTTTGACCAAAAATAGCATGACCTCTATGCCCTACCCTTCCTATTCACCTGCTCTTGCCCCAGCAACTTTTATTTGTCTCCTCAGATGAAAAGAATCCTCAAAGAGAAATATTTTGCTGATGTGGAAGAGCTGAAACAAAAAACGTCAGAAGTACTAAAAGGCATAAAACCTGATGAGTTCAAAAACTGTTTATTGCATGGAAAAAGCATCTCAATAAATGTATTGCATCAAACGGAGAGTACTTTGAAGGTGACTGAAGTTTAAACATGCAAGAATAAATACACAATCAACAATCTTTAATAAGTAAATTCATGTGTTTTGGTGTTCTCCTTTGTACAGTGATCAGCATTTAAAAAAATTATCTCACAGTCAAATATGCTTAGGAACAAAGCTCTTATTTAAAATAATATGATAATTCACACTGAAATTACTAAGGCACTTCAGAAAGTAAAGAAGAAAAAGACACCAAGGGAAGAAAGAATCCTCAATAACAACCTCTGAACCATTTTACTGAGCTCTCTGAACATAATTGTCCCAGCCTTAGTCCTCCTCTCCAGCCACAGGCTGGGTTAGCATCTGAGGATGGTGGCGCAAGTCTTCTTCCTCTTGGGAGTGCTCAGTCTCTGCCAAGAGGATCCTAATTACCCAAGGAAGATAAAATAGCCCACTGGAGATATACCTCATGTTCCTGAGACATCAGAGACAGTTTCCCCATGTGCTGTCAAAGCCTGTTTTCCTGTTCTGCTTTCAGCTACAGTCAATATACAGAATCTGAGCAACATTTAGGACTGCTGGGGCTTCACGGCCTAGCACCATAACTAGTAATGACAGTAGATTTCAGTAAGGGGCTGCATTCCTGTTCTTTCAGATTGAGACTTCCCCATCTCATACTCCTGTCACATTGTTTAGCCTTGGCCCTGACCATGAAAAACAGGTCCCTGAAAAACACTAAAAGGTGTGGCTTAAAACCTTTCAAAATGCCTTCATATTTCTCTATCCCTTTCTGGTCACTTCCTTCATTTTTGGAGGGTCCTGGAAATTCAGAATTTTCTCGAAAAGCAGGAATTTCTTCAAAGTGAATTTCATCTCAAGATGAAGAAGAGAAAACATATACTGCCAAAAGAGATTAATCAAAGGTTCTATACCTGGGGCATAGGGAAAGTACACGCTAATGCCTACGGATGCTGATGAGTTTACAGCAGACAGTTAATGACAACAGCCAGAGTCCAAGAGTGAAATCTTGCCTGTATTATCTAGAAGCCCTTTTCCAGGCACTCTGCCATAACCAGGAAGACCATGTCTTTTCTGCTATGTATGTTCCATGTTTCACTCCATGGCCTTTAAGTGAGTGGCTTCAACAAGTCCCGTCCATAACACTGTACCCTGAGCAGGGTAGAGAATTCTGGACTAGCTCCTGCCCATAAGTTCCCCTGTGCATATCAGCAGAAAAAAACCAACTGCTTTGAGCTGCCCTGTTCTGATAGAGGGCACAACTTCCCCTGGCTTGCTATCTTATTTGAGCCCAGACAAATATGGCCTGGCAAATGATCCTGCAAGACTTTGATTCAAAGTGGACATAGTATGGGCAAGATGTCTCACGCCTATAATCCCAGCACTTTGGGATCCCAGCACTTTGCCTGAGCCTACAGGTTCAGGACCTACCTGGGCAACTTAGTGAGACCTTATCTCTACAATAAATCAAAATATTAGCTGGGTGTGGTGGCACGCACCTGTATTTCCAGCTATTTGCAAGGCTGAGGCAGAAGAATTGCCTGAGCCCAGCAGGTTGAGGTTGCGGTGGCCGTGAGCGTGTCACTGCACTCCAGCCTGGGCGACAGAGTAAAATTCAAACTCAAAAAAAAAAAAAAAAAATAGAAACGGACATAACTCTTGGACCAAGATTAAATCAATGGCACCTTCATATCTAGGATCTGTGGTATCCTCTCCCGACTCTGAATGTGCCTTGCTCATTCTGTTCTTCCTTTGACAAACACCATAGACCTCCCTCTTCCCAAGCACCAGCTCCAGGCCCATTCATATTCTCCCTGAGAGGATGCTGTGCCCACCTCCACTCTCCTGCCCATGCCAGTGCTGTACATTGAGGACTCCGTGTACCTAGATGGGTTTCCTGAGCTCTAAGCCACCTATACTCATCTTCACCGTCACATCCTGTTTTTCTCCCACCGGATCGCCACCTTCAGCAGAAATGATCTACCTTTTGGGACTCTTTCAGATGTATATTCCTCATAGGATTAGTCCTAAATCCATAATAACAGGTTGAAGCAGTTCTATGTCATGTCTTCTGCTCATACAGTCTTTCCTCAGTGGCGCATCATTATGTGCTGGACTCACTGTTACGTCACACACACAAAAAACTAAACCAAGCAGATGGGCCTCGTCTTTCTCTGCTTTGTGACTGGGGCTGTTGCCGGGACCTATAAACAAAGAAAGAAAGGGCAAGTGTGGTCAATATAAGATGTAAACTTCTGATATAAATTTATAGTTATATAATATTTCAAGGGAAAAGTAGTTTCTTACTTTCATTCACTTACAGTTTGAATTATATGATAAAATTTTGTCTAATAAAAGCCTTATCAGGAATGATTAGTTTTTATATATTAATTGCTGCTATAAAATGGTAATTCTAACATATTTAAGAAATTTTGGAATTACTGCATCCTCTTATGTTACATGAACTCCCCCTGCAAATGTCTTTACCTGATGAGTTGAACTTCAAACTCTTTATAAATCATTCTAAGCTAAACTTAAGTCAAGCCCTTGTTGAAAGTATCACAGACTCGATCTGTATGATTTTACTATGTTCCCAAATCCTATTTCCCATCTCTAAGTATTGTCGCTTATGCAACTGAACAGTTTGATGATCTCTTTTATATTAGCCTGTGACATTTTCAGAAAAAAACCCAAACAAACAAAAAACCCTCCTCATTCAATTTTTTACTGCCTGAAGGAGGTACAATCCAATTTTACTTTTTTGCCTTCCTGACAATGCATAGAGAAATATTATACATTTTGTCAAGAAAATGTTTATTGCATATTTCCAATTCAAAAGGAAATAGTTTTCATTTTTGATCTTATACGAAAACCTAAGCAAATTATGAAGTTCAATATTTTCTTTGTGTTGGACTAGGCTGCATGACTATTACAGAATACGTTTGAGCATTTGAGCTAAGAGACCAGAAGAGGCTTTCCAGCCACATGTTTAAAAGAACAGGCAGCAAAAAATGACTTAAGTCAATTATAACCCTCTGTTGAAAACCATCTTGTGGGACGGATACTACCATTATCCAGATACTTCTATCTAACAGCTAGCCAACTCTCCTCTTAACTGGCTATGTTTTTGAAATCTACTTACTCTTGAGACTAACCATAAAATCAACACACTGACAAAGCAACAGTTTTAAATTCCAAACATGCACAAAACCCAGAACCATAATTACCTCAACTCTAAGCCCAGTGGGAAAGTGAAGCATGTCACCTCCTATGTTTTATTCACTGCTGGGGACCTTGTCATTACTTCACAAATGCCAAATAAATCCTCAGAACAACGGTCCTCAGATTTGAGGGCTAATCTGACAGGGAGAAATCTATCCTCAAAGGGAATGCACATTTGACACTTGAGGTTTGCTTTGTGATAAGTTTTACCATTTTAGCCAGGGAACATTCAGAGAGAGAAACAAAGGACCACAATTCCATGTGAGCATGGTCTTCCAAAGAGAAGCTGCTTCCTACAAGCTGCAGGCATGGGGAGCTAGGCACAGTATAAGCTGAGAGATTGCTGACTAACATCTCACTTGGTCAATTGAAGACTTGTAAGTCTAAAGTCCAGTTCTAAAGAGAGTATTAGGGGAAAAAAGTCAGTTCTTAATTACCTTACACAAACTCAGAGTGAATAAATTACTTAACATTGAATCAAACAGATAAGTTCTTTTTTTAAAAGATTTTTTTATCTTGGAGACATTTTGAATGTTACAAAAACACGTTGGAAGTTGTTGAGGTTAAAAATCTCATGAATCTGTAGAGAAGTAATCAAACAAGCTAGTGAGTGTTCGCGTTTATAACTGAATAATGTCAGGGAAGTGACTGTTCACACAAGTTTATTTTATGAATTTCTTTTCAACAAATAAGTATCAATTTCCTACAATGTATTAAGTATTATGCTAAAGGCACTGTGTATACTATGGCAAACAAAAAGAAAAAAACATGGCACTTATCCTCATGGAATTTCTAGTGTGTGGGGGGGGCAGGGAGATAGACATTATCAACGAAAATACTAGGGAGTTACTCATTAACAAATGATTCCTCAAGGTCCTAAAAAGGTCATGTGTTAAAAACTTGTCTTTTGAACCAGATGTACTTTTCTAGATGTATTTCAATACATCAAGGATAGAGAGGAGATATAAATTTCTATAGCACTGTATTATCTCTACCACAGAAAGCCCTGTATGGCACATGGTGATTTGGTCCCAAAAGTAGTGCAACAGTTTCCTTATCATCAACATCTTAAATAAAAGCTCACCACCCAGTGGAAACTGCTCATGTTAGTTACTAAGGTGGAAAACACATGGCAAGTCCTCTGTGGTTATGGCAGCAAGAACTATACACAGTTCTCTTGGCCTCCGAGGCAAGTTTGATTGCAAACAAAAGGCTGGATGTCGATTTTAGAAATGCTTTACCTCTACCACAGGATCAAAGGTACAGAAAGCAACTATCGACTGTTTCCTAGCAGCCTGCCCAGACAGTATGCTAATAAGCTAAGCACTGGGCTTCCAATTATAGATTGACCTCCAGAAGTACATTTTAAATGGATTTATTTTAATAGGTGCAATTATTAGTGATTTCAGTTGAGAGACAGGTATAGGTTTGAACACCTCTGAGGCACAGACTACTAATTTATAATGATACCTAAATTTTCTTTATGGAACCTTACATAAAAGGAAGAGATGAATGCTTATTACAACTTTGTGCTCATGTATGAATCCATATCATAATTTTCTCATAATACATCCTTTTTAAAGGATGGAACAATGTAAAACAATTCTGTGTTCAAAAGTAGTGTGTCTTATTTTGAACATAATCCAGAAATGTAAATCAATCATATTTACCAATACAATTGCAATAACTACTGATATACATCTTTTTTGGTGTATTCATGAACATACATGTTTGTATGTGGGTGTATGTGGGTGAATAGATGTATATATGTGTGCAGATCAATTGATCTAAGTTGATATAGTGAGAAAAATCAATTGTCTAAAAGTTATGCTAATAAATTCCATAACTACTCCTACAATTAAACAACCAGAGTAAGAATGTGCTACATAATAAGCTAAGTGTTGTTATTTTCTACAATCACTCACGCAAAGGTTTTTTACTCAGAGCAGATTCTGAATTATTGAGAAAAATGGCAGTTAATTACCCCTAACACCTATGCAGAAACACCTGGGGGGAAAGAAAGGCACTACGAAGTTAGTACTCTGACTGAGTTAAATATATCATTTTAGCTCAATAGAATTGACTATCATAAGCCAAACTCAGGTTGTAAAGAATTAATTTCTTTTTTATGCCAAAATACCTTTATTTGATTCATCACTTCCTTAATGCACCCTGACTTTTATTGATTTTTTTCCTGAACAAAGTGCCAAAAGCTGAATTGCAAGTGGGTCTTTCCACTATAGTGTTATGAACAAAACAGAACATGCAATGACTCCTTCTTTCTACAATCGTAAAGTGGCTTTTCATTGTATTTTCGTAAGTTGATATAGCATTGTGCCTATTTCTACCTTCCACGTATTCAGTTGCTGAGCAAAGAAGAAAATAATATTTTATATCATTTAGTATATAGATAAAATGATGTTTCATTGAAACTATTGAAGTTGTGCATTAATTTTAAACAACCAGAACAAATAACAAATTATGAATTATTTAATAAAGCTTCTTACATTTACAGGAATTTCTGCTAGAGAATTGGCAAACTTATTCTGGAGCCACACATTCATAAAGTTCTCCATTTATTCATTCAACAGTTATTTATGGAGTATGTTTTTATGTGCATAACCCTATGATAGGTTTTGGGGATGCAAAGCTGTAATAAAGGCAACATGATTGAGGTAACTGCATACATTTTACATTTCTTTGCAGAGAAAATTTGAATCATTGCCATTATCTAAGTTCTGTAATAAAGTGGTTAAAATTGGAGGCTAAGGCATACACACCCTTCTCCAAACGTGAAAAAGCACAGCAAATGTCCAGAATGTGCTTCTTTCATTTTCTGTGGGTGTAAAAATGACAGATTGTTTAAGAAACATAAGCTAAGTAATCTATAATGAACAATCATTGGGATAACATTTTAATAAAGTCATTCATTTCTAGATAAGTATGTATACAAACATGTATTTCAAAGTTTTTTGTAAATTTGTTGAGTTATATAACCATCACCATATTCCTGTTTTAGAATGTTTACATGGCCTCAATATGATTTCTTGTGCTTATTTCCAGTTCATTCCTATTCCCATCCCTGGCAACCACGAATCTACTTTCTGTCTCTCTAAATTTGCATTTTGTATACGTTTCATATAAATGGAATAATAGTATAATATGTGGTCTTTCTGTGTCTGGTCAAGCCATTCTTTCAAAACATTGCTTTTAAGTTCTTCCTAAATTAGATTATTTGACAGTTCACTCATGTACCTTGTAACTCTAAAAACTCTCATTAGGCATAATTGGAAGTCTCAGGACTTCAAGTTTACATGTTAAGAAACAAAACAGTTCAGGCAGATCTTTTGTTTGGATGACCAATTCATGGAAACTAAAGATAAACACAGTTGTTGCTGTGTATATTTATAAAGTGATTTAGTATCTCAGTAATTTGCTTAGTGACAACCAATGAATTATACATTTTGTAATCAAATTCATTGTTGACAGCAATCCCAGAATCTCATTAGATCACATGTTTAAGTATAATTTGAAACAGGAAATTTAAAAATCTTTTATAAAATGTTGTGCATGATTTTACATATCAATGATATGTTGATAGATTCCTTATCTTCCAATCCCATATAGTTTTTCTTGAACGACTGTCATCTTCTCAACACAATATTTCATGCTGAAGATACAGCTGAATAAGACAGTCAGAGAATATGAAGATAATTAGGTAAATAGATTCATCATTTGCACATAATATTTCTTCTGAACTTGTTTCTTTTTCTTTTTTTTTAATTTTGTGGCTGTTTCTTTGAGGTTAATCACTAAACACACTAATGGAGGCAAGAAGAAACAGTATTGTTTTCTTTTATATTTGTTTTGTGGGGAAATAAAACCCCATAAATTTTTTATTGGTAAAAGAGCAACAAGAGGGACTAGTATAACTAGATAATTATTTTTTTTTGACCACATAAAGCACTAGACATGAAAACTCAGCATAAATAAGGAATTAAGGTCAAAAGTAAAATTCCAAATTAAACAGACTACAAGAGAAAGCAAAACAGGCTGTACATACTTCATACTATAAGAACAATGTAGAGAAATCTACTTTAGTACAATTACTGCTTTTGAAGTTGTTAGGAGATACGACTATACTAGACTTCTGAGTTGGACAAATTCATGACTACTAATATCTGCAACAGTGAGGATAACGATAATGAAAAAAGAATTGCAAACACCATAGTATTATGTGATTGTGTCCAAATGACCAGATAGTTTATTGCAAAAACTCTACTGAGGTACTCAACAGAGGTAGCGTTGGTAATAGACCAGACTAAATTTCTCAGTATAGTAAACTAGGAAAGACAAATAAAAATTAAAGAAAACCCAAAAACTTTAGCCCTAATTCAATTCTTGAAGATGACTTCTAATTCAGATGCAGTTTTCCTAGGTCTTCCCAGTATGAGAAGTTGTCTTTATCACTATGGCAAAGTCAAGCTAGGATGGGGCTGACCACTACACTTCACCAGTTCTTATGGGATTTTAGTACCTCCCCCTCCAAATTTCCTAGTAGTAGCATTTATCCTGGTTGAGAAAACTAAAGAACTGCTCTGGTTTATCTTCTTGTTCTGATTTAGGAGGTCAGAGTCATTCTCTGTGAACATATACACACTTTCACAAAAGCATATATCCATCTGTTTAGGGAGGGTAAGGGTATCTCTTTGAAACAGACCGTTTCAGTTCATCTCTTTTGTTTGGTAAAGAAACCTTTGGTAAAGAAATTTGCACATCAAAGTACCATATCTTCACATCTTACCCCTCATCCATCATCCTCCTTACCTTCAAATCAATGATTGAAAACAGTATTTCAAATCTCCCCATTCTTACATAGAGAAAATATAAGAAAGTGAAATATCAGGAAGACCATGAGGAGAGGAATAAAAATGCAGTTCAATCATTTATTCAGTTCACTTGTCTATGCTGCTGTACATGAAGGCATGGAAAAAAAATTCAAACAAATGTTGACACCATGAAGAAAGTCAAGCTTAATCCTTTATTCCAGGAGTGGCTAAATTCCTCAAGTCGTCCTCCAAACTAGTGACACGGTGCAGCTGGGGCTATGAGAGCAAATCTCAGGCTTTCCCTATAAACTGGAGATATCTGGTAACCTTAAATTTAGAAATAACACTACATCAAAATTTATCAAATAAGAAACTCACCTGGATAACACAGACTGAATATCCCATCTGTCAGTTCTAGCTATCAAAAGGTAAATGCTAATTTGGAAAGCTTGTGAAATTATTCTGGAAAAAAACACCTCCTAGCTGTGGTCTTTCACAGCCTGCTTCTTGGCTGACTTACCCATTAAAAACATCAGACTTTTCACAAGCTTTACTCCATATTCTACAAGATATTTTATTAAAATGTATTATTATTATTATTATTTTCAGTTGGAGTCTCTCTTTGTCGCCCAGGCTGGAGTGCAGTGGCACACTCACGGCCACCCCAGCATCGACCTGCTGGGCTCTGGTGATCCTTCTGCCTCAGCCTTCCAAGTAGCCTCAACTACAGGCACACACTATGACGCCCGGCTAGAAAATGTATTTTTAGAAAATATTTTGTAGCCTCCATCCCACACATATGGAAACTGATACAACTGAATCAATCTGTAAAATCTCCTGCAGTTACTAACAATTCTCAAGGCATACCAACATTCCCTAAAGTGACAGGTAAGCTCAGTTTCATTTATCGTTGATATATTTTTTTCTTCTTCTGGTATCAATACAGAAGTTTAGAAGTAAGGGAAAACTGGCCGGTTGCGATGACTCAGGCCTGTAATCCCAGCACTTTGGGAGGCTGAGGTGAGAGGATTGCCTGAGCCCAGGAGTTAGAGACCAGCCTGGGCAACTTGGTGAGAACCTCACCTCTCCAATAAATCAAGAAATTAGCTGCGTGGGGTGGCATGTGCCTGTAGTTCCAGCTGCTTGGAAGGCTGAGGTAGAAGGATAGCCTGAGCACAGCAGGTCAAAGCGGCGGTGGCCATGAGCATGCCACTGCACCCCAGCCTGGACAGCAGACTGAGACTCCAACTCAAAAAAAAAAAAAAAGTAAGGAAAAATTCACAAAATACTGGGGAGCTGGACAGAGACCATTTTCTTAGATATTTTCATTGAGGCTTTGTTTACAACCCACAAATCATGGATTAAAAAATTACCATGTTTGTCTTTTTAAATAAATATAAAAGTAATGATAATATAACCACATCAAAAATAAGTTTGGAAAGCAGAGAAGGAAAAATATCCATAAAACACTACCCCAAAACAGCAGCTACCATGATTTTAGAGTATCATTTTCTATCTTTTTCAGATGAATATTTTAAAATATCTGTAATTATAGTGCATACAAAATTTTCATCCTGCTTTTTTGTTCACTAACATTAGTTCATGAACTTTTTTCCATGTTGGTATATAATATTAATAATAACCATCATTTTAATGGTTGAATAATATACATGTGGCTGATGTATTATAACTTAAATAACCATTTGGTTATCACTGAATGCTTTCAAGTCTTCAATTTTGGGGAATTATAAATATAGTGATGCATTTCTAAAAAACAGAGATACAATCTAAGAAATGCATCATTAGGCGATTTTGTCATTGTGCAAACATTATAGAACGTACTTACACAAACCTAGGTGGGATAGGACACTGCACCTATATGGTATAGCTTTTTGTTACTAGGCTACAAATTCTTTTAGCATGTTACTGTACTGAATACATAGGCAACTGTAACACGGTAGTATTTGTGTATCTAAACATATCTGAACATAGAATATCAATACCGTATTATGTTCTTATAAAACCACCATCATAGATGAGGTCTGTTGTTGACAACTTTGATATACAGAGCATGACTGTCATGCTTTTAAAAAATCTTTGTTATTTCTTTGTGATAGATAACCAGATATGAGAATATTGGTTGTATAAATATATTGTGAAATTGGTTCCCAAATTATGCTTCTTGTTAATACCATGAACAGAATATTAAAGTACCAACTTGACAGGTATTGTTTATTTTTTATCTATTTCTGTAATTTCCTATTTCCCAAATTACTAATGAGATAGAATATATTTCTTATTTTTTCTTTATTTTTTTCCATTCTGTGACTGTCCAAAGTCCCTTTCTTTGCTATTTTTTGGACATGGTGCAAAATGCTTTACTATTTTATTTTATTTCAATTAAGTTACTAGATAATTGCATATTGAGTGAAATAATTAAAACTCTTTTTGAATTAGATATTAAAATAATTAGCTGTCTTTACTTGTATACAAGATCAAGATCTATTCTTTAAGAACTCCTTAATTTGAGGTTTATAAAAGACATTTGGTTAAAAAAAATAACAAAATCAAATAAAAAACATTGGTTAAAATTCAAGGATCATGATCATGTATATATTGTGAACCATGTAAATACTTTACAAATGAATTGGACTAGGGTAAAGACCTCATTCAGCTAAGTTAACCATAAAACTCATATATCTAAAAGATAGAATGTGTTGAAATGGACTAAATTTATATTCAAATGATTAACCATTAATTCCCCTCCTATCTGTATTTCAGTTGTGTAGAAGTTTCATTTTAAAGTCAAGAAATAAAACATTGGCCTATCTGAACATAAATGAAAACTTAATGCTTTTGGAGAAATGCCATTATCACAACCGCATAGTGATTTGAGTTTCCCAGCAATATCACAAGGAAATTCATGATAAGAATGACAGAATTTCAATATCATGACAAAATTTCTACTCAAATATTAAAGAGTAGTGTATAACCTTTTTCATAAATTTTAATTTGCTCATTATTCTCTTTGAAAAATATACATACTTTATAGTAAACTAAGTAGTCAGGTTATTAGACGTTTGCCTAAGAAACCAGAGCCAAAATATAATCCTGTATATGCAGAGGGGCCTCTTTTCCAAACCTGAAATGCTAAACAAGTCTTAAAAAAAAAAAAAAATCCAGTCTAAATGAGCAGTTGGTAAAGCAATCAGCCTTTCACATTGGAACAAGCAACAAACATATGCAACGACCTTAGCATTTCTCTTTGATTTATAGCAGTCTTGGAAAGGAGCTTAACAAGGTGGCACAGAGCTTCAAGAGCAGTTGCAGTCAATTTATTGTCTAAGTTGTTAAAGATGTTAATTAGATTAGGAATTTGCTGAGGCTCTTTTATTCCTTGTAGAAAGAAGAGTGTTTCTCGTGTTTCTCTTTGAAATTCAGCTTTGTGGCATAAAAACACAGGAAAGAAGAAATCCTACACTCAAGGAAATTGTAGGGTCCCATTGAATTCCATAAAATTGTAAAAATTCCAATAATAACAGTTACAAAAGAGCCAAGAAAGTACCAGACCTGTTTTTAAAAATAATATACTCCAATGATTCCTTATTGTTTGATGCATATAAGACAAGAAGTGGGCACATCATGGATGGTGTATTCAGGAGTCCTGGGCTCAAGGAATGGAAATCATATCAGGGAACAAATCCAAGCATGCATTGCAAAACAAAATGTTTCTGGAAAAACAACAGGCAGGGCTTTTTACTTTAGTGCAATAAACATCACTCTGTATGTCATTTTAATACTCTGAACAAATGTTTTAATAGTGAGCTGTTGCATAGGCTCTAAAAAGGTTATTAGATACTTTGCTTTAAACATAAATCCTTTGCAACAGTCCATTCCAGAAATATGTTTCATCTTAAATTAAATTAAACAAAATAAAACATAAAGCAGTCCAGGAAATTACCCATTCACCTCAAAAAACAACATGAATAGAAAACTCTCAGAAATATATCTTAGGGGCTTAAAAACGAGAGTGCTGTTCAATTAATGGAATCTAGGTGACAAGGGGATTATTAGGATAATTATTTAATAGCAATATCAGTAATAATTAAGTTATAAAAATTATCAAGATCATGCTGGACAATAAATATATTAGGTAAATTTTGAAGCTGAAATATGCATATGCTTGCATATGAAGGGTGACTATTCACAATAGCATTCGTGAGTAAAATATATAAGGTGGTAGCAAATGTAAATATTTTAAGCATGTAAAATCTAGGCAAGTTCGTCTTAGGAAAAAGGGGTTGCTGCACACTCCAAGGAACCTAACTAGGTTGATATTTATTCCTAGATAAGAGTCCTTCAAACAAAGTCCTTTTATTCTAACTATAAAACAGATTTTGGAGGAAAGGGTTTCAGACTTTGTAGCACATTTTTAGTCTACCCAGAAGATAGTCTTTGGTCACTTAAGAAGGTTAGATGAGCCCCTTGTACTGTGTGATTTTAGGATTGCCACCCTCCTCCACCTTCTTGGCAGACCATGAAAAGGGGGTGGAATAAAGCTGAGAATCAAGTAGTTTTCAAAGAGGTCTTGGGCACTGGGAAGGGGCTAAAACTGCTTTCAGCTTTGACCACATAAAATATTTGCAATATATTTACATAGTTCCAAAGTGGTGGCTCCTTTAAATAAAGCTAAAATGTTTTTCCAGTCATTCCACCCATGAATGGTGTTATAGACTGACTATTCGTGTTCCCCAAATTTCATATGTGGAAGGCCAAACACGAGTGTGGTTATATTTGAAACTGGGGTTTCTAAGGAAGTAATTAAGGTTGAATAGTGGAATAAGAGTGAGGTCCTGATCTGGTGGGATTAGCGACCTTGTAAGAAAAGAAAATCGAGCAATTCCCTCTCTCTATGTACATGCAAAGGAAGGAAAGGTCATGCAAGGATACAAGGAGGAGGTGACTGCCTACAAGTCAGGAAGAGAGCCCTTGCCAGAAACTGAATTGACTGGCACCTTGGTCATGGTCTTCTAGCCTCCAGAATTGTGAGTAAATAAATGTCTGTTGTTTAAGTCACCCAATCTGTGATATTTTCTTTTAGCAGCCTGAACATTCTAATACAGAGAGCATATGTGCAGGGCCTTAAATATAAAGATTTTTATACATTGTCTTAAAAAATTTGTGATAACTGATTTGAGAAATTGCTAGTGAAAAATAACAATTTTTCCATGTCTAGTTGTTACCTGGTACATTGGGCATACCCAAGAACCGCTAGTCTCAGACTTAAATCTATGGTGTCATTTCTTCTTGTAAATATGTCTCTTATTTGTGGTATTCCTTTCGGCTCTTCATTCTCCAAGATTTTGACTTCTAGAATTTGGTAAATTTCCACAATTTTTAGTATTGTTTTGAGTTATTGTGCAATAAATCAAGTTAATGAATACAAACGACATCAAGAGATTAACATTGAATTATTCTCTATGATTGCCACAACCATATACCTCTATAATATGCATTTTATATTTGGTAATTTTATGGTGTAGTTTTTTTGTAATCCTTATTTTAGTGTAAAATAATCTACAATTTAAAACCCATATGTATAGTTACTTTAATTGCTTCTGAAACATTCCCTGGATATGAAATAGAAATCTCAGATTGAGTGGTAATCACAGCCTCAAATATAAGCAGTGTTATTTAAAAACAATTGCATATTTGAGAAGTCCTTTTTTTTTAACTTATTTTTGTCAAAGTTTTAAACTTAGAAGTTAAAGAGATTTGGGATGCTGGGAAAATTTAATTCTGTATCTACACCTTAGAAATATAAAATAAATTAAGTAAATATAAATATTTCTAATGTCTATTTGAGCAGTAAATTTTTAAGGAAACTTGTCAGAAAGTGAAGGGACTGGTAAGGAGATATTATCATACTTGTAACTCCTTTTAGACTTTTTGATGAAAGAAGAAAATCTTTCTTCCGGTATATCTGAGAGTGTCTGATTATTATCAAAAAGGAAAACATCTGAGTATAGTTTATTCATAATCATGAACCATTGTAGCTTGTTTGGGTTGTAATGGTTTGATTACTTCTAACTTTCTCCAACTGAATTTTATGTTCCCTGAGGGCAGAAACCACAAATGTATGTTTTTCAGTTTTAGCCAATTACCCTGTTTTGCTCAGCAATTCTATTTCTTTTTTTGGTTAATTCCCTTTGCATTATCCTCTAGAACAATGCCAGGATGTCCGTAATCTCAAATCTTCTATTCATGCTTGACTACCTTCATTCCAGCAGATATCTTGTTTCCTACTTTACAGAAAAAAAAAATTATATATATATGTATATGTATACATATATATATATAGAGAGAGAAAGGTTATTAATCAAAAAACAAACAAAAAAAAAAACCCCAAAAAGATATTGAAGATATTTTCCTAGTCTTTACTACAAAGATCAATTTTTTAAAAAGTAGAAGACAAAATTATGTGACCTTGGAAAATACGAATAATCACAATACTTCAGATTAAGTGTCAATAAGGATAAACCCACAAAACACCATACAAATGAGAATAAATTTCATAAAGAATTATAATAAAAGATGAAACAATAGAAAGTACATTATAAAAATCCAGGTTACAAAATATAGAGATTCTGGAAAACAATGCAAAAAACTTTGAAACAGCAATCCATTATGTAGGGAAAACTTTCCTGATCACAAAAAGATATGATTCAGGAGCACTAGAGTTTACAAAAATGTTCAAGCAAAAGCAGGATACTAAGTTCAAGTGCACATATACATACACATACAAACACCTCAGAAAATTGTTAACTTTCAAGATTAAATAAGTCTTGTAGCATCCACACACAAAAAAGAAGTTACCTTCAAATAAGTAAAATCAAATAGGTCTTATATTTCTCCTTTGTGACAATAAACATTTCATAATGCAATGAAAATAATCTTCAAAGATTTGATGGGGGAGATAATTATGCCCCAATTGTTTTATTGTATTATAAAGACATCCTCAGATTTACAAGGTTTTGGAAAATGCACCAACATAGTACTTTTTTTCTTCCAAGGTTTTCTATGTGGTCACATGACTCAATCAAGAGCAAAACCCAAAGAATGGGGAGTCACAGTAGAAACGGTAGAAACTGACTGACAGTGAATATTAAAACAAGGTAAAGATAAGAAATAAGGTAAAAGGGAGAAATGAAACACTAGCATGAGCCAGACACATTCCAATTCCAGTTTTATAAAACATACCACATAGAATCTATCCAATTACTTAAGCTCATGCTACTAACATAAGCTGGATCTAGTATTTATATCCAGGCCTCTCAGCTTCCAGACAGCAAAAGGAAATGAAATAATTATTTCTGAGAGAGAATTTGACCCATTTCCTAAATAACTGTCACCATGCCAATTAAAACAGTACAAGTGTGAAAATAGAAATGTTGATAGCATATAATTTAGTAGGCATATATATAGGATTTGAAATGCTAGGTTAAATAAATGAAGATAAGCAAAAGAAAAAAAAATACAGGCCAAAATATAGTTATAATCTTTGCTTACAAAATGAGTTAAAGATTTTTTTCATTTTTAATTTAATATTACATAATTGAAGGTTCTGTGAATTTGCATATGATACTACTATCATTAGTAGAAATAAAACCATAATAAATTTCTGACAAACCAATGCAAAAGACAAAATAAAGCAAGCAGTCTATATTGCAAAATACAGAAAAAGAAAATAAATATAAGAGAAAAAAATGGTGACCTAAAGAACATTTGTGTGACTGAATTTATTGTATTCTTGCAATCCTTATTTTACTTGACATCTCATTTAGCAGTTTGTACTTTTTTGTCTCTTTGGTTGCTCTTCCTCATCCTATTTTGCCAATTTTGCTTTTTATATCCATCTATTAAACATGAGATGTTTTAGTCCTTTTAGGCCACTACAACAAAATACTATAGACTGGGGGTCTTATAAGCAACAGAAATTTATTTCTCATAATTCTAGAGGAGGAGGAGTTCAAGATCAAAGCAGATTTAATGTCTAGTGAGGGTCCTATTTCTGATTTAAAGGTGGCACCTTCTTGCTGGCACCTCACATGGTAGAAGAGGTTAGCTAGCTTTCTGGGGTCAGTTTCACAATGGTGCTAATTTCATTCTTCAGTGATCTGCCCTCATGTTCTGATTACCTCCTAATATCACCACCTTCAACGTGAGGATTTCAACACATAAAAATTTGGGGGAAAGCAAACATTCAGACTACAGACCACAGCATTGGAGAGCATCAAGTGTTGGTCCTAGGCCCTTTTGTCTCCTTTATGTTCTTGCCTTTAAAAATATTATTTTTTTCATTTACTGTATCTGTCAATGACCCTTGCTTATAATCTCCTAATATACAAATCTGTCTACTCAACACTTATTCTTGAAAATTTTCCAGGCTTCTCAAACTGAATAAGATACAAATTGAACATCTTAAACTCTCACCTTCTGAAAATCAGGATTCTTCTCCAATATTTCTAATCTCAATAAAAATCATCATCATCTTCTCAGTTGCTCAAGTCATAAAACTTGGGAATGATCCTGGGTTTTATTTCTTCTTCAACACACTCCTTTCAGCCCATGTTTTTCAATTATTGATATTGATTTTATTTCTTTTAAATCTAGGTGCATTCATTTAACTCCAAATTGCCAAAACTATTTTCAGTTGCAATCTATTTTCAGGTTGCAATCATCATTCACCCCAGTTAATTAAAAATCTTTCTAGATGGTCTCCCTATGTCCATCCTTACTTCCCTCCAAACAATTCTCCCTTAAAGTTGAATTTTTATAAATGCAAATGTCAGATGCCATCCTTCTCTTTAAAATTCTTTCTGCACTTTTAAAATATAATCACCATATGTCTCCACTTATGCTCATGTCCAGGTATTATTATTACATAGTTATATATTATAGAGTGCTTCCTCTTATTCTCAAAAGTATCCCAGCTTACATGAAAAACTGTAGGGTCACCATTCACATGAGAGCTTTCCTGGCCTGACTAGCTTCTCTGTCCTCTGACTTTTTATTCAGACTCACATTATCCATTCCCCACCTGCCATCTACACTTTAGCCATGGTTTGTTCTCTCTCTCTCTTTCTCTCTCTCTCTCTCTCTCTCTCTCTCTCTTTTCCAACCCCTCTCCTATCTCTCCCCACTCTCATTTTCTCTCCCACCCATTCTCTTTTCTCCCTACCGCCAGTTATTATTTAACATATAAGAAACAAAACTAAAACATTTGATTTTGTTTTTCACTAGAAGCCTCCTACTCATCCTCTGTATTTTATTTTAAAAACATCACTTGCTTTAATTTTTCTGTAACCCTTAGACTGAGTCAGGAGTTCCTGCTATGTCTTTCACAATACATTTTACTTTCCTATCATACCACAACAATTTATTGTGTCATAACAATTTATTGTGAATGTTTTCTTTTTTTCCCTATAATCCTCAGTGGAATATAAAAGACATCAGGACTGGGCCATCTTGTTCGTCATTTTATCCTCAGTTCTCAAACAGTCACCAACAGTTAATAAATAAAAGTCATAAAAATGTAAGTACATTCTTGAAACTCATCAAAGAATTAAAAGAATATCAGTCATAACAACTTGGATTGTCTTTCAAAACTCTTTCTCATATATAAGCATGATTTTTTCCCCATTGACTAGAGTGTTTTAACTAAAAAGTTGTCTGTATTCTTTGAAGGAAAATAATATTTCTTTAAAGAAAAAGAAACATGTGCTTGGAATTTGCCAAAAAATTTGCTGCTCTCCTACTGGTTATATTTCTATAGTTAAATATCATCCAAGGCAAATCTGTTTTCATATTAGATGTCTATACTGAAAGGCTTGAACAGAAGTCTTTCTGCTTTTCTTCTTAGAAAAGGCAGCTGCCTGCAGTTGGTAACCAGGTCCACTCTCTATTCTTCATCTCTTCCCTTTTTCTCTCAAGCTGCTGTAGATGTTCTCTCATAGGACTTCCTTTTACTCCCTTTCCTTTCATGCTTACCCTTCCCAAATTCTGTTTGTCCTAGCAATCACAGGTTGAAAGTACTTTGTGGAGATATGTGCACTTGTTCATTGGCTAGTCTTCCAAGGAACATGGGGACTTGCCAAATGTGTAGTTTGGGAGGCTAATTATGGTCAGTGAGTGGCTATGAAACTCTTTCCTCTTCCATGTCTCAATCAGTCTATCCTCGGGTTTACATTTCAGTGTGATATTTCACCCTCTTGCCCCTTCATTCTGTGGCCAAGGTGTTAAGTGTTGATGAGATAATTCTTGGATCAAATCCAAGGAGTGCTTTAAAAATTTAATGTATGTGGGTAATGAATAATGATCTCACTGTGTATGACCCAGAGTACTTGAGTGTGTCATGTTACTCAATTACCCTTAGGTAACCATGACCGTGTCTGGGTGGTCACTAGTAGTGAAGGAAGATAAAGAATGTCTCTGCATATGTGTGTGGTAGAGGGAGATGAGGGCAAAAGGGAGGTGGTCTGTTGTATCACTCTTAACCAATTTAAAATTTTAATTGCCTATCACATGATTTTATATATCAATGTAAAAACATTGTATTTTACATGTATATATTTCACTGCTCCTCAAACTGCTAGAATTTCTATTAAAAGTCTAACATAGGGTTAGTACCTGTGTGGCTTTCAAAACAAAAAGGATTTTAAAATTTCTAATATTTTTCAAGCTTATCCAAATATCTGCAGTGCTCATTTGGAAAGGAATTCCACTAGTAATTTATTATTATCTTGAATGGAATGTATGTATAAGATGAACTCTATAGGGAAAAACAATGATACTGAAAAGCAGAGTCAATATGATTGAAATCCTCTGTAACAACAACTGAAGATTTCTCCACTTACTAAATGGTTTTGTGGGTCCAAGGGATTAGGAGAGGTCCAAAGAAAAAATGTAAAAGGAAATGTTTTTTTATAGTTTTAAAGTGTATAAAGAATCCTCAAAATATAAATCATTGAGTTGAATTCCTTGTTTTTGCATTTAGGTGTATTCCTGCACAAAAACTAGAATTGCAGGTCTACTCAAGGAAACATTTATGCCCAATTCCAGATAAAGCTCAAACCCAGCAATCTTGACTCATATACAACAATCATTTATTAATTTGACAACCTTTCATTGTCCACTCTGACACATAAGAAAGGACATAATAATGAGGAATAGGACACAGTTTCTGTTGCCTGAAGAAACATACCTACTCATGAAGGAGACAGACATAAATAGTAATGTTCCAATATGGCATATGTAATATTAGGCATATATACTGAGAGTTATTAAAGGAAATACAATCAAATCAGCCTGACTGTTCAGGGAAGGGTTCATGTTGGAGGAAACACATGTAAGCCAAGGCTTAGAAGCCTAAAAAACACGTAGCCTGCCATAGCTTGCAAACAATTTGTGATAAATGAATGGATTGAAGAAAGGAAGATATAATGAAAGATATTACATAACATGACAAAGGACTAGGAATTTATTATGCAATGATTGGAGCCACTGATAGATTTTGAGCAGAAGAAGACATAGAAGGCTGTGAGGCCATGTTACAGTCCATTGGCCACTCTTGCTACACTGAGTTAGGAGATTATTGCGATGATCTAGATGAAAGATGAAAAGGGCTTGAACTAGGATGATGATAGTAAGGAAGTAGAAGAGAGAGAAGACCGAAGAAAGATGTTTGGGGGAAAAATGGGTAGGACTTGGAACTGGCTATGAGGAAGTAATGACGACTCCAAGTCAGTGAATTGGTGGATAATAAAACTACCACTGGGGTAGAATATAACAAAATAGGAATATACATACATATTTAAGAAGGAGGTACTGAATTCAGACTTATTCGTGTGAATTGTAGGTGCTTGGAAATACAGAGTTAAGAATACAAAACAGCTGGGTGGAACTATCCAACAAGAAGTTAAATTGGTCTAACAGATATAGGCCAGAATTGGGAGTCATGGGCATATGGGCGCTTCTAAACTTTTAAAATATATAAGATCACTAGGAACAGAATCCTGAAAAACTTCAACACATAAGAAACAGATGGAAGAAAAAAGAAGCTGAGACTAAACATGAAAGAAAAACCATATTGCCACTTTTCTGGGACTACTTCATAAATACATGGATAAATTTGAAGTCAATTACCCAACTTTAGTCTTTATTTAAAATATGTTTAATTCATGTGTCTCAGTTCTAAAATATGTCATACAATTAGCAAGTTGCTGACTTTGTGAAAGGATTTTATGTTCTTGTGAAGGTCTGAATTGAAGATACTTTTTGTAGACTTTCTTGCTGATGCCTTTTGAAAGACTGTTACTTCACATATCACAACCCTGGATGTGTGCAGCTATACTTCCTGGCTTTAGAAAGAGTTCCCTATGGTGTAAAAATCTAAGAACTGTTTTGGGGTTGTTTTTTTTTTGGTAGCCATTAAAAGTTAGGCTTTCTCCTCTTTATAGAAAAGTCCAAAATGAGATTTAGAAGAATATTGCTGCATGAAGAAGCCAAGTTACCATTAAAATAGATGAAGAAGAATTTAACAATGCTTTCACAGTTGAATAGTTAATTTCATAGAAATACGATGACTATGATTACAGAGATAATGACTATGTAAAAGAAGGGAATTTGAATTTCTAAGAAAAATTGATTCTTGAGAATGGGAAAACCGCACATTTTGTGAGAAACATAATGCTGTTTTTAAAAATTTTTATTTTAGATTCAGTGGGTACCAATGCATGTTCATTACATGGACATATTGTGAGGTGGTGGGGATTGGGTCTCAGGTGGCCCATTCCCCAGATAATGAATACTGTGCCTCAGGGTAGTTTCTGAACCCTATCCTCCCCCCACCTCTCCCCTTATTAGTGTCCCCAGTGTCTTTTATTTCCATCCTTGTGACAATTTATCTCCCACATATGAGTGAGAACATGCAATATTTGGTTTTCTGTTTCTGAGTCAGTTTACATAGGATGATGATCTCCAGTTCCATCCATGTTGCTGCAAAGGACATGATTTCATTCTTTTTTATGGCTGTGTAGTAGTCCATGGTGTATATATACCACAATTTCATGATTCACTGATCAGTTGATGGGCATTTAAGTTGATTCCACATCTTTGCAACTGTGAATTGTGCTGTGATGAACATTCAGGTACAGGTGTCTCTGTTGTAAAACAACCTCTGTTTTTTAGGGTTGATACGTAGTAGTAGGATGAAACAGAATGGTTTAACATTAATAATAAGATGTTTTGAAGATGAGATTAAAGGACATACTTCCTCCTTGAGTTATCTAGGAATAGATGTTACTCACTTGTAAAATAGCTATTTTATTAAAATTGAGCAAGCTAAGTAGAGGAAAGACTAGGAAGTTGTTGAGAAGACACTTCTCAGATGGTCATAAATTACAATTAGAGTCTGAGCTAGAATCTGAGGGTAGGAATTTTGTCTGTTTTATTCTCTGATGTATTTCATGCACTTAAAATGGTATAATATCTAGTGGACATTCAATGAATTTTATTGACTAAATGCTCAGTTTAACAAAGTCCAAAATCTTAACTTTATCAGCACATCTATAGTATATACTTGTCTTATGGGGTTACTTAACTCCAGTAATTCAAAAGTGAATGATATTTAAAAAATGATCATTTATTAATTTGGAAGAGGAAAATCATCACAGAGATAAAAATACCCAAGTGCATAACACCAGCACAAATAACTTTGCTGTCAAGCTAAATGCAAAATGAAATCATATCTAGAAATAATTTTAAAATTTGCAATAGGAAATGCAACTTTCCTAGGCATCACAATGCTAACGTATGTTTGATTAACTAATCATCCCCCTATAAAAATTAAATGAGGAAATTTAAATGAAAATGTCCTCAGTAAACATGAAATCAGATTTTTTTTAAATTAGAAATTAATACAACATTAGAGACAGGCTATTGCATCCATCTCAAAACAGGATAGAATAGTAAAACTCACTGTGGACAATCTCCTCCATTCTGCAACATACCTGTTGGCTTTTCCAAGGGAATAGAATACATAAAGGGAATTAACAAAAGTTTCTCTCTTCCCTGAACTTTTTTGCTTGAAGAATTTATGTTTGTCTATATGGCAATCTTTTTTTATTTTCACTTTTCAGTTTTCACCATAAGGTATTTTCAAAAATTTATTTTAGAGTTGTGGGATAAAAGTGAGAATATTTGCTACATAAGTAGGCTGCATGCAGATGAAAGTTTGAGTTTCTAGGTGTACCTCACTCCCCTGGTAGTGGATCAGGTAACTATTGTGTTATCATGTGTCCCTCCCTCTCTCCCTCCTTCCCTCCCTCTCTTCCTCCCTCTCCCCCCAGCAGTGTTCAGTGACTGCTGATCCCATCCTTGCACTAGAGTAACTAGTGTTCAGGACTCACCTATGAGTGAGAATATGCAGCATTCAGTTCTTTGTTTCTGTGATAGTTCATTTAGTATGATGGTCTCCAGAAGCATCCAAGTTGCTGTGAAGGCCATGATTTTGTTCTTCTTTATGACTGCATAATATTCCATCATGTATATGTACCACATTTTCTTTATCCAGTTCACTTTCAATGGGCAACAGGGTTGGTTCCATGTTTTTGCTATTGTGAATAGTACAACAATAAATGTGCATGTGCAGATATCTTTTTGGTAGAGGAATTTATGTTCCTCTGGGTATAAACCCAGAAGGGGGATTGCTGGATCATATGAAAGTTCAATTTTTAGTTCTTTTAGAAATCATCACCTGGCTTTCCATAGAGATTGAACCAGCCTGCACTCCCAGCAACAGTGTAGAAGAGATTCCTTTTCTCTGAAGCCATACCAGCATCGACTGGTATTTGACTTATTAATAATAGCCATCCTTACCGGAGTTAGGTGCCATCTCATTATAACCTTGATATGCGTTTCTCTGATGATTAGTGAGACTGAGCATTTTCATGTGTCTGCTGGCTGCTTATATGTCATCTTTTGAGAAGTGTCTGTTCATGTCCTTTGCCCACTTTTAATGAGGTTGTTTGATTTTTTTTTTCCTTTCAGTTCATTTGAGTTGCTTGTAGATCCTGGATGTTAGACCTCTGTCAGATGGCTGTCATTTTTTAATTCCTAGCTGACAAACCTTTATTCATTGCATCTCCTCTTGTCTTTCTTTAGATAAATTTATGTATCAAATTATCAATGATAAAGTCTTGAAGCAAATTCAATTTCAATAATATCTTAAATTTTAACTTTCAAAAACAATGCCTATTATTTCCAATTCTAAGGTTTGGGGAAATATCTCACTAACAAAAATTATATGTATGTGTGTATGTGTATATATTTCTTTGATACCTGTGTGGAAGGTTGTTATTGCTGAGCCTGATATGTAAACTTCTAGGCAGTTGTGATATACAAAGTCAACAACTTCTGAACAATGGAGAAAACTTTTTATAAAAGCACTCAACTTATATATTATTCATTTTTGCAAAAAAAAAAAAAAGTCACAATGTTCCATTTTAGTAGCCTCAGGATTGCCACTCAGTGCAAAGAAGAAGTTCAGAGAGGATAGGCTTTTGTGTAGCATGTACCAGAGAGCTTCATAGTTCTTGCTTTCCTGGGCATTTATTTGTAGAGGCAGATTGAAAGTAATATCAACAACGAAAGCAAATAAAGATATTAGTTGATGTGTGTCTTAACCTGACTGATTGTACTAGAGTAATTGACTTCTCCACAATTAATAAAAAAATATTATTCCAATACTTTATTCTGAGATGCAGAACATGATATCTGAATTGTACAGTATGATGATGATGATGAAATGAAAAAGAAGGAAGCGGGATAGAAACCAAATTAAGGAATTTAACAAAGGAGAAAGATTATTGACTATTTTATATTTTTATAAAAATTACATTTATAATTGTAAACTTTAAAAGATTTTTTATATATTCTAACTATAAAAACCTTACCATCAACCAAAATATTTAGAACTCCTACCCCTAAAGAGAACAAGACAAGACAATTTGGCTAGAACATTTATTTTCAAAAATTTAAAATATCACTTGTGAGTGAAATAACATAATGAGATAAAGATTGTATAACTGACTGTAGGACAATTATTTTTTGGTTTTTTTATTTTTTTGGAGTTGGAGTCTCAGTCTGTCGCCCAGACTGGAGCTCAGTGGCCGCTCGCGGCCATCGCAGCCTTGACCTGCTGGGCTCCGGTGATCCTTCCGCCTCAACCTTCCAAGTAGCTGGAACTACAGGCGCGCGCTACCACACCCGGCTAATTTTTTGATTTACTGTAGAGATGAGGTATCGCCAAGTTGCCCGGGAGGGTCTCAAACTCGCAGGCTCAGGCAATCCACTCACCTCAGTCTCCCAAGGCACGGGATTACAGGCTGAGCCACCGAACCCGGCTCTGTAGGATAATTTTTTTCTCCTCACTTTAAGTCTTGATCTGGGCTGTGTGGACACAGGGCAAAGTAATTATGTGGGTAATACCACCATAAATTCTATGCTATATTTCTAGACATTATGCTTGACTCGTATACATAAATTTGGAAATTTGGCTGATTTAGAAAAACAGATAGTTGCTTTCATTACTTTAGAAAAAAAATCAGAGCTATTATAATAGAGTTTTAGACTTTGAAAATGTAAAATGAAAGTTTATAAACAGCTATGAAAGGTTATAAGCAACTATGCTTCTAAGTTTGAAAATAAAAGAAGGGATTATAAATCAAGGAATACAGGCAGCTGGAAAAGGTAAGCAGATGGATTTTCTTCTAGTGCATCCTGAAGGAAGGCAGAACTATCAATACCTGAATTTTGATCCAGTGAAACTCATTATGGAATTCTGACCTCTGGTACTCTAAGGTAATAAATTTGTGTTGTTTTAAGCCATTAATTCTGTGACGATTTGTTATAGCAGCAATATAAAAGTAATACAGTCTGCATTTTATTTGAAAATATTTTTTAGCAATTCAACATTTGTATTTCACTGTATTTTTATGCCATATTTTTATAACAAAATGTCAAAATTTTTATGTAACCCAATAGATTACTGTTATCCTCTACATTAATGGATTTTAAATAATAGGAAAGTTTTCCTCACACTCAAAATATAGGGGAATTCACCTGTGATTTTATTTTATAATACTTGTATGATACTTTTTCTAAGTGTAAATTTCTGATCCATGTCATATTTATCTTGGTATGTGGTATAAAGAATGAATTCAATTATATCTTTTTCTATAAGGCTATTTATCTTTTCTAACATCATTTATTTAAAAGTTGTTGTTGTTGTTTTCATTTTCCCCAATTTGTGTTGCTACCTACAAGTATGTTCTAAATTTCCATACATAATCAGTCCTGTTTTTGGATCTTATATTTTGTTCCATTATTTTGTTTGTCATGAGATGATATAAAGTAGTTTTAATTACATAGGCTTTACATTATGTTTTTAATGTATGATAGAAGCAGACACTTTCATAACTATTTTTTATTAGTGCTTTCTTAGCAATTTTTGTTTGTTCTTTGAAATAAAATTTATCATCAACATTTTTGTTTAAAAATGGGTAATATTTTATTGGGATTGCATTTTATTTGTAAATTAACTTACAGAGAGTTGACATTTTTATGGGACTGGGTCTTACTATCCAAGAACATGGTGTATCTTTCAGTTTCTCCAAGTCTACTCATAATTTTCAGGAATGTTATTTAGGTTTCTTAATAGATCTATTGGACTTTTCTTAAGTTTATATGTAGATATTTAATTTTCTTCTTGTTATGACAGATAGGATGTTGAATTTATCACATTTTCTAACTTGCATTTGTAACATATATGTTTGCATATATCGTATTAATATGTTAATTTTTCAAAACACTGCATTACTAAATTATTATTTTCCCATTAATTATTTAGGGTTTTCCAGGTATATATTCATGTTGTCTACAAATAAAGTTAGAGATCTTCTTTTATTTTACTACTGATTTCTTTCTTTTGTCTAATTGCATCGCAAATACCTCCAACAGTATGTTAAGTACTAAAGTCTAATTGCATTGCAAATACCTCCAACAGTATGTTAAGTACTAAAGTAAGTTGTCTTTTTTCTTAACTTTAGTGAGGAAATATCTATCAATCTCACATGAAGCGAGGTTTACTTCTCTTTTCAAAATTACGTGTTCTAGCTATATATCTCTAGCTAGCTAACAAATCACATACTTCAAAATCACCCTCAACACTTCTACACAGTTGGTGGGAGTGTAAATTAGTAGCACCTCTGTGGAAAATAGTGTGGTGGTTCCTTTTACTTTTCTTTTCTTTCTTTTTTTTTAAAAATAGGATTTATTGAGAGGACAGAAAAGCTCCCAGAGCAGGAGGGGACCTGAGGGGGTTGCCAGTGATTTCTAAAAGATCTAGAAATTGACCTTCCATAGGACCCAGCAATCCCACATCTGGGAATATACCCAGAGGAACTCAGATCATTCTAAAAAAAGATACCTGTGCATGCGTGTTTACTGCAGCACTACTCACAACAGCAAAAACAGGGAACCAACCGTGCTGCCCACTGAAAGTGGACTGGATAAAGAAAATGCGGTACATATACATGATGGAATATTACAGAGCCATAAAGAATGACAAACATAAGGACTTCACAGCAACTTGGATGGATTTAGAGTCTATTATACTGAGTGATCTATCACAGAAACAAAGAACTGAGTACTACATGTTCTCATTTGTAAGTGAACCCTGAACATTTATCATAACACTACAAGAAAGGGATTGGCAGTAGCAAGACACTGCCAAGGGAGGGAGGGAGGGGAGGACGCATAATATCAATAAGCATACCTGATCTTAAACCAGGTGAAGTGAGGACCAGTGAGAGGCCCAAACATCACCTGTACATAGACCACTTATGTACCCAATCCTGATTTGTATCCCACATCTTTAAAATAAAATAAAATAATCACCCTCAATTTGTATTTCATAAAATACATATAATGTTTTAGAAATGGTTGGATAATGAATTTTGCCAAATATACTTCTTTCATATATGGAGATAACCGTGACTTTTGAATTTCTAAATCTTATTTGGTTGTGATGTATGGCATTTTTGATGTGCTAGTATACTCTATGTTAACATTTAAGATTTTATATTGATATGCATAAGTGACATGGACTTATCCTATTTTTTTCACTACTACATTTTGATTGATATAATTGCCTCATGAAATTAGTGAGAAAGTATTTCTGCTTTCCCTGTAGTCTGTAATTGTTTAAGTAGCATTGGGATTATTTGAGTTTTTAATGTTTTATAGAATACCCAAATAAAACCACATGGTGCTGGTGCTTTTACATGGAACGACTCTTTAAATACTTTCTCTATTAGTTCTATTGCAACTGATGTGTTTTAAACTGACTACTTCCACTGAGGTCAATTTTGATATGTCTGAAAAATATCAATTTAATATACATTTTCAAATAGAGTTATACAAAGGAGTTTTAAAAAATTTGTTCAAAAACTCTTTTGATGATTATAATCCACTTCTGATTACTAATTTTGGGGGGGGTTGATATCTGGTTTTTCTGTTTATTTTTTCTTAGTTTGGCTATTGGTTTTCAGTTTTGTTGTTTTTCTAATTTTACTGGTGCTTCATTTCCTAACTTGTTCATTTCTGTTTTTACTTTTATTAAACTCTGTCTTCCTTCTCTATAATTTTTCTTTCCTCATTGTTATTTTTCTAGATTTTGAGTTGGGGATTTCATTTATTTTATCATTTTCATTGATTCAGTAACTTCATATGATACAAATTTCAAATAATAAAAATTTTACCAATGTCTATCTTTCCTGTATCTCCAAAATTCTGATGTCATTTTTTTGTTTCTAAAATATTCTTCAATTTGACTTTGAAATTTCTCTTTAATAATTGAAATTTTAAGGACTGAAATTTCCCTTTAATAACTGATAATGTATACTTTTTTTCATGTAGGCAGAAAAAGGTTTAAGTTTTTGTATGATATTTTTAGATTGTTCTATACTCAGAGTCTGCTTTTGGGTTATTTCTAATTTTTTTAGTTGGTTGGGGTTTTCTGTAACAAGGAAGTGTATTTGTATGAACAAGTTTCAGTATTTGTATTTATCTATAAGAATTATCTTATTGATTTTGTTAATTAATTCATTACCTTTTTTGTTCATTTGATCTGCTTCTGAAGAAGTGATTTATGTTTAAAAAAATCTCCCTTTATTAGTGTGTCTGTGTCTTCATGCATCTTTTGTTTCTTCTGCTTTATGAAATTTGCTAGGTTATCGTTATGCATTTAGAACTGTTTTTCTTCATTTTGAATTGCAACCTAGATGTTTAAAAAGTGTCCTTTTTGTGTCTCTTAAACTATACTGTACTGAATTCTACACAACTAGATATCAATTTCATGAGTCTGGCTTTCATTTCATTTACAATTGCCTTTCATTTGCTATTGTTCTCTCATTTTAAGTCTCTGTAATCTGTTTTATGTGTGTCATATAAGCACAGTGCTAAATGCTGATTTGGGAATTTCTAGCACACTGCTTTTTAATAGATGTGTTAGTCCAGGTCATAGTTATTGGTATGGTTGATATTTTAGACTTAATTATTTCACTTTTTATGTTATATTTGGATGCATAAATCTCTATACATATAGCCTTTCCCTGTTTGTTTTATATTTACTTTTGTTTCTCCTAGTCTTACTCTTTTTGGCCATCATCCTCCTTCTCCTTCTCTCTCGTTTTCCTTTCCTCTTCCCTCTCCTTTCTTCCTTCTAATACCATTACATAGTACACCTTTTTAGGCTTCCATCTATTTATTTCATTCTATGGGCAAACTTGGCATTAGTAACTACTCTTATTCCTTTCTACACTTTCTCCTCCAGCATCTTATGTTAAATGGTATTCTTTTACTACCAGTAAAACTGATGAGAAACCAGGAAGCTTATGTAACTTTTCTTGTATTTTTCCTCCTTACCTGCTATTTTTGATAATTCTATTATTGCTATGTCATTAAAGCAAAACTCCCTTACATGCTAAAATATACTATTTTCCTTATAACTATTACGTAGCACTGATTTACAGGAAAATGTATATTTTATGTTCGCCATCATCCTCATTTTGATGTCTCTCCAGGTCTATTTGTTGTATAAAGTTCATTGTTTAGTAGATGTTCCAGGAAACACTCTGGGATCAATAATTTCTTTGTTATTTGTTTGTTGTTGTTGTTGTTTGTTTTGCTTTGTTTTGGGGGTTGGAGTCCCACTCTGTTGCCCAGACTGAACTGCAGTGACACATTTACGCCCACCCCTACCTCGATCTGCTGGGCTCCAGTGATCCTTCTGCCTCAGACTTCCAAGTAGCCAGAATTACAGAAACGCACAGCCATGCCTGGCTAATTTTTGTTTTATTGTAGAGACGAGGTCTCACCAAGTTTCCGGGGCTGGTCTCGAACCCGCGGGGCTGAGACAATCCACTTGCTTCCACCTCCCAAAGTGCTGGGATTACAGGCTGAGTCACCAGACCCAGTCAATAATTTCTCAATTCTTGCATGTTTATAAATATGTGTTTACAGTCTTGATATTTGAAGGAAGTTTTGGTTAAATAAAAATATCTGTGGTTCATGATTTTCTTTCCTGGTATGAAACATTCTCTTGATGTAAAATATTGCTGCCAAAAGTCTGATGATGATCTTATTTATATGCAATTGTGTCTTTTTGCCTAGCTAACTAAATGATGTTGTTCATTTAAAACAGAATTTTTTACTAGAATATTTTTTGCTTTTGAGCATTCAAGTTTCGGTTTCCTAGGCATACAGTTCATCATGCTAAACGCACTTTCAAATTTATTTTCATTTGAAATATTATATTTCATATATTTTTATTTTTGTTTTATTTTTCTTCTTCAAGGACTCTTATTATACACATATTGGATCACTTATGTTGTCTTTTTTACATATTCTTTTCTATTTAATTAAAAAATCTATTTTACCATTTATTTTTTAAATGTTTTATTATTTATTATTTATGTGTTGTGTATGGTTTTTTAAGTTTTATCTTCTTTTTTTTATTTTTCTTTTTTCTAATTATTTTCTGAGTTCTGTCACCTATTTATTAAAACTATCTTTCCTCTAGTCACCACATTTCTAATTTATATTGTTAATTTCAATCATTTATATCATGCTGTAATATTAAATTGTGTTCTGTTTTGTAGTCTCACTCTGTCACCTAGACTGGAGTGCAGTGGCTGCTCCTGGCCACTGCAGCCTCGACCTGCTAGACTCAGGCGATCCTTCCGCCTCAGCCTTCCAAGTAACTGGAACTACAGGTGCGCGCTACCACGCCCAGCTAATTTTTTGATTTATTGTAGAGATGGGGGGGTCTCGTCAAGTTGCCCAGGCAGGTCTCGAACCCGCGGGCTCAGGCAATCCACTTACCTCAGCCTCCCAAAGCGAGGGATTACAGGCTGAGCCACCAAGCCTGGCTGATCTCCGTCTTTTAGGATGAGTATTTCACTCCTATTCTTTTCTCGTAAAAACTTGCATTCGACTAAAATCTCTTTAAATTGATTTTTTAATTCTTAATTTAAATAAGTTTCCTCATATCTTTTAGGAGGAAGAATGGGACAGAATAAATTGTCTAGATTCATAAATTTAGTTTCTTCTTACATTGTCTGGAAAAGTAATAGTGAAATACAGTTGATCCCTAAACAATATGAGTTTGAACGTAGATAAGGTTGACTTACACATTGTTTTTTCAACAAAGGAGGATGGGAAATACAATATCCATGGGACCAAAATCTTCATACACACAGTGCCAACTTTTCTTATAAGTGGGCTCCACAGGACCTACTGTCTGACTTCAGTGTGCGTGAATTTTGGTATGCAGAGGGTCCTGGAACCAATCCTCAATGTATACCGTAGTCTTTTATATTTTATATCTGTTTCCCCCGCTTGCCACCTTCCTCCACTTTTATCTGAACCTTATCTTTCCTTTGCTCTTACTACTGTCGCTATCTTGTTTCAATAAGATGCTTTACTTTTAATTTTTTGGTTTGAGTAGTTCATAGGACCCAGATTGCTTCAGCATTTTCAATCCTTATCACGTCCTGGTCCCATTATAAACTTCATCCTGAACAATCTCCCAATTTCAGCTGCTGTTCTCAGTTAGTTTGCTAACTTTTCAGGAATACGAGTTGGTGCTTAGTTATCAGGGTCTCAGAAAGCACAATTGCTTCCACTTCACTACCTGTTGCACAGATGCTGATAACACAAGGATATGATATTAACTCTGGATTGTGTCATTGACTTTGCTTTTTCTATCCTAGTTGCCCTGTCTATTTTCTGAGGGAGATTCAAAGACACTTAAGAGCTATGCTAATGCCACCTCCACCATATTTCTGGAATTTTCTTTATTGTCTTTATATTATTTTGGATTGTTTTAATGGTGTTTCTTAAAGTATCATTCTGCACTGGTATTAGACCATGAGGCAGATAATCATTGCATGGTCTATACATTTTGCAGGAATAATGAGCACATCTAATCACTTGTGAGGAGTAATAAATACAGCATCCCTCACTTCTAGGACTGACTACTTCTTCATCTGTCAGTATCTACCTTCAATTTATATATATATATATATATATATATATATATATGTATGTATGTATCTATTGTGTGTGTGTATATATATATATATATATATATATATACACACACATAAACACACACACACATATATATGTTTTCATTCTTCTGGCTGTCTTTTTATTTTATTTTTATTTATTTATTTTTTTTGAGTTGGAGTTTCACTCCGTCGCCCAGACTGGAGTGCAGGGGCCGCTCCAGGCCACTGCAGCCTCGACCCAATGGGCTCCGGCTATCCTTCCCCCTCAGTCTTCCGAGTAGCCGGAATTACAGACGCGCGCTACCATGCCTGGCTAATTTTTTGATTTATTGTAGAGATGAGGTCTCGCCAAGTTGCCCAGGTGGGTCTCGAACCCGCGGACTCAGGCAATCCACTCACCTTGGCCTCCCAAAGCATGGGATTACAGGCTGAGCCACCGAGCCCGGCCTCCGGCTGTCTTTTTAAAAGAAGTCTTTTAGAATACCTTATCTGTTGTGACTATAACAATTTTTGTAAGTTATTATTTCAGGAACTAAATAATGTTTAACACAACTTTATATACGACAAATGCAAACTACCAACTTCTTTAACTGTAACCTTGAAAAATACACGTGACATAAAATGATTATCTTTACTATTGAATAGATCAACAGCACACGTAGGCCAGATCAATCTATTAAAAGGAACATTAAACAGTGAGATTAAAGTTACATCTACCACTATCAAGGAGATAAGTTACATACCATATTGGTCTTTGATAAAAGTAGAATTATATTATTGAAACTCCAAAACAATGGCCAAAATAATTAATTGCATTTATATGTGTATTATATATGGAAGTTTAAACCATTTTTATTTTTCAGACTCTACTAGCATGAAGGTTGTTTTATGATATAAAAAGAAAATTTTACTCCAAAAACTAGGAGGGGAAGAAAAAGAGGAAGGAGGAGAGAAGAGAAGAAAGGAGAGAGAGAAAGAAGGAAATAACAACCCACTCCACTAACATGTAAATTTCTACGTAGGAATTGAGGAGTAATGCTCTGGAGCAGACTTTACCATTAAGTTATTTTCTTTTAATTCTTATTTTTCCCCAGCTTTGAAGTACAGGAGACAAATAAAAATTGTATATATTTATGGCATACAGTGTTATGTTTTGATATATGTATACATTGTGAAATGTTTACCACAATCAAGCTAATTAACAAAGTCAGCACCTCACATAGTTATCATTTCTGTGTGTTAGAATATTTAATATCTACTTTCTTAGCAAATCTTAAGAATACAGTAGAGTGTTATTAACTATAGTCACCATTTTGCACATTAAATCTCCTGAATTTACTTATCCTGACTACCTGACATGTTGTACCCTTTGACGAACATCTCCCCATTCGCCCATCTTCCCAGCCCCTAACAACCATCATTGTACCCTCTGCTTCTATAGGTTCAAGTTTTTAAAATTCCACATATAAATGAGATCATGAAGTATTTGCCTTTCTGTTCCTGGCTTATTTATTGAGCATAATGTCCTCCAAGTTCATTCCTGTTGCCACAAATGACAGGATTTTGGTTTTTTTTTTTTTTAAGGACGAGTAGTAGTCCATTGGGCATAAATATCACCTTTAATTTATCCGCTCACATGTTGAAGAACAGTTAAGTTGATTTTGTATCTTGGCTATTGTGAATAATGCTACAGTGAACATATGAGTATGGATATCTTTCAACATATGGATTTTGTATCCTTCAGATATACCCAGAAATGGAATCTCTGAATCCTAAAGTAGCTCTATTTTCAATTTTGGGGGAAAACACCATACTGTTTTTAATAATGACTGCACCAATTTACATTCCTAACAACAATATACAAGGGTTCCCGCTTCTCCACATACTTGCCAACACTTACCTCTTGCCTTTTGGCTAATAGTCATGCTAGCAAGTACGAGGTGATATGTCACTGTGGTTTTAATTTACATTTCCCTGATCAGTAGTGATATTTAGCACCTGATTATACAACCATTATACATTTGTGTGTCTTCTTTTGAAAAATGTCTATCTAGGTCCTTTGTCCCCTTTTTCACTGGGTGATTTATTTTATTGCAATTAAGTTGTTTGACTTCTTTAAGTGTTTTGGATATTAATATTTTATCATATGTGTGGCTTGCAAATATTTCCTTCCATTCCATAGACTGTCTTTTCTCAGTCTTAATATGTATTGCACATATTCCTAAACCATTTCAAACTTGTATGCTAAGTACAATCAGCCTACTCTACAAAGCTGACTGAGAACTCTTCATCGGTTCAAGTCACATATAGAATTTCTAACTAGAAAAAATCACTTCTGTACTGTAATAGAAGATAACAGATTGGCTGTATAGGCAACCAGGTATGTCTGCCTTAACCTTGGTAATTGAAACTGTGTTGTTGAGTAAGATTATGTTCCTTGGCGTTGCACTAGTTTTGGATCCAGTCAATTACGGGATTGCTTATTTAATTCCCTGAACATACACCTGTAATGTGATGGCATCACGGGTGTAACTTAGGAAGCGTGATTGATATTTGTGGCTAACCTCTCAAAGCCCAGTTAAAACATTTCAAATTACCTGTTCCTTGTGCTTTTGACTGCCTCTTTCAGTCTGAGGAAGAACAATGTGCACAGAAGTTAGAATGACTTTTACAAAGGACCCCAGTGGATAGGGGAGGAAAGTGGACATTAAAGAAACAAAACCAAAGCAATGATTTGTTACCATTTTAAAATGCTGCTGGATTTGCCATCAGAATGGCAGAGCAGCTTCATATGCAAACACAAGCCTCTTTTAAGAACAATCTTTGTGTCTGAACAGAAAGTATTTTGTCTCCTCAGGCAGGAAGCCTAATGCAGGGCTTACCCAGAGATATATTTTCCACCATGTGGCCAGGACAATAAACATGGGGCTTTTGATCTGTGTGGCAATCATGGCTGAACTGGAGTTCTAAAAGGAGAAAAATGGGAAACAAATCTGCCAGAGGTGAGTGTGTGCCCTTGAGGTACTTTTGCATGTCTAAAGTTCACCAAGGAAAGCCAGAAAGATTTCAAATAAACATGTCTAAAGGGGTCATAAAAATCCTAACCAGTGTGATAGCTTAAATCCCAATGTCAAAACACAAGAAATGTATGGCCTACATCACATGAAATTTCTTTGGCCTTAGGTTTATAAATTAAACCTCTTTCAAACTCCTATTTTGACAAGCATAAATTTATAAATGCTCCTCCTCCCTACCACCATCTTCAAACTACACATAACAGCAAAATTATCTTTCTGTTACTAAGATGAAATAGTTTTGTAACTAACATAGGGGCCAAAAGGATACTTACAATGAATTTTTTCTGATTTTCATTAGGACACGCCATAGTCACAATACACATGTCCTTTTAACTTGCTGCTTTAAAATCTTATCCTAGAAATCACTGCCACTTATTATTTTATATACTACCTTCATTTTCAAATCAAAATGCCAAAGTGAAGCACAGTTTATTTCTGCACTGTTGAAATAGAGTGCTGTTATTAGGAAATGTGAGTGGGTTGAAGTGGGACTCCCTGTGGAGTTGACTTGGCAGAGTTTGAGTTCCTGGCTCAACCTAATATTAAAAGTGAGTCATCAGTTTACCCACACAGCAGGGTCTTCACTTTGTACTTCTCACTCTGAGCAACGCAGCAGCCAGTCCAAAGACTCAAGGTTAGTTTCTATAATTAATAATCAAGAAAGAAATCCCTCATTTATTTTGAGGACTATTTTATTATTCATAAATTCCTCAATGTTTCTGTTTGGTAAATAATACACAAATCTACCTCGTAGAAAGTTAGTTTGCATATACAGTGTGATCTATTTCTAGCAGAGGCCAAAGACATCTCTATTCACATGAAAGAGAGATTTTCCCCTTTATGTTCATTAAGAGAAATTTGAAAGGCAAAAGTTTCATGCACCTCTGCTCCTGTGTTAGCTGATATTTTTAAAAGAAAAATTCAGTAATTATTATGTTCTCATATAAAGATACATATTAGAGCTATCATGACTTGTTAATACTGCCAGTTTTAATAAAGGACAAAGAAAAATGTATTAAAGATTAATTTCTCACTTTAAGAATTCATAGATAAGTACAATGTACTTTTCTTTTTATTTCATATACTAACATCAGAGATGCAAGTATTCTTTTAAATCCAAACTCCATAAACACATTTTATTTTTAATAAATCTCTTAGTAAAACAATATCAATATATTCTGCTCCTTACTAGAGCATATATATTCGATTAAATATTAATAAATCCTACTTTCTCAAAAAAAGATTAAATAAAGTTTATTATCCTAAAAATATGTAACAGTGACAGTTTTTAAAGGTTGGTTCAAGAGAAGTCACTGGTAATATAAATAAAACTCTGCACTTTAAGATTATGTTCACATATTACATATACATATTAAGCCTCACATCCAAACTCCTATATATTTAAAACATGCTTTCTTAAATAGCAGAGAAAGCTCTTGGTAAAAGAAACCCTCATCTTCAATTCCAGCTTGGCTGTCACCATTTGCAGTCATGATCTCTCGCTACAGAGATCTAATCCTGAAAAGCCTTTTTCAAGCTTTGCTTCTTGGCATACACTGACTCACCTTCCAGGATTAGCCTTTTCACTATTCTACCTAGGACACTAATAAGGCTCTTTAATACCCTATTCAACTAGCATGGCTTTTCTGGCTCCATTAACATATAATTATTATAATATTTGTTAAAACATAATTTAATTGGTTGTTAAAACTTCTGTCTTCAGTACAATACAGAGAGCTCCTAGAAGAAAAAATACTTCATATTTGTCTTTCCTCATTCCATTTTCTACCCTTCACCGTTAAGAAACGTTGCAAACAACAGATGTTGGAGAGAATGCGGGGAAAAGGGAACACTTCTACACTGTTGGTGGAAGTGTAAACTAGTACAACCTCTGTGAAAAACAGTTTGGCGATTCCTAAAAGGTCTAAAAATCGACCTTCCATACAATCCCACAATCACCCTACTGGGAATATATCCAGAGGAACTCAAATCACTCTATGAAAAAGATACCCACACATGCATGTTTATTGCAGCATTGTTCACAGTTGCAAAAACATGGAACCAACCGTGCTGCCCATTGAAAGAGGACTGGATGAAAAAATGTGGTACATATGCACGATGGACTATTACGCAGCCATAAAGAAGGACAAAATTATGAACTTCACAGCAACTTGAATGGACTTAGGGTCTATAATACTGAGTGATGTATCACAGAAAAAGAACTGAGTATCACATGTTCTCACTCATAAGTGAACTTTGAACAATTAGTGTAATACTATAAGAAAAGGATTATCAGTAGTGGGAAATTGCGGTGGAGGAGGGACAGGATTGGCAGTAGTGGGATTCTGCCGGGGAAGGGGAGGTACATGGCATCAACAAGGGTACATGCATAATGAACATTTGCATACTAAACCCTGAATTGTACTCCACATCTTTAAAATTAAAAGAAAGAAAGAAAGAAACAAACAAACATTGCAGCTGGGCATGGAGGCTCAAGCCTGTAATCCCAGTACTTTGGGAGGCAGGGGCAAGAGGATTGCCTGAATCCAGAGGTTCAAGACCAGCCTTGGGAACTTGGCGATACTTCGTCTCTAAAGAAAAGAATAAAAAAAAAGAAACATTGCATATTCTAGAAGAAATGTTTCTATGCATACCAAGTAGACACTGGTCTATGGTGACAGTAACTTGATACTTCACTGAGCTTCTTTTGGGACATCTAACAATGTTTGGTTTGTACTCAACCTACTCCTCGCCATCTATCTAATTTAACCTTTTACATAACCTCCTATCAGCTTTTTAAATCCTCTCCATCTAAAACAAAAAATCCTATTGATTCTTTTATTGGTATTGAGTTAAATGTATAGATTGAGAGGAAACTGACATTTTAACTTGATAAAATGTATTCATCAGTAAGCTTTATTTACATTCTTTCTAGCCTTCCTAGAATTTTCTCACTACTGCTTTGGAGTTTCTTCAAATAGGTCTTATACATTCCTGGTCAAAATTATTCATATTTGATATACTTATTTTATTGTCATTTTGAATTGCACCTTGTTAGTATTATACCCTCAGCCAGGTTTTGGCTATTGATGTTCGAATAGTTAGTATTTTAAAGAAAGTCTATATAACTCTTATTAGTTCTGATAGAACAGTTTATTTGATTAAATTATCTGGGTAGACAATCCTAGGTATGATAATTTTGTGTACTCTTTTTGAATATGCATTATTTGCCCATTTATTGCACAACTTAAAAATTCCAACATATTAAAATTAGGTTTGATATTAGATGGCCTAGACTTTTGATATTTTTGGAATAATATTTATAATGTATATTTTCTTAGAAATAATTTATTTTATTGTAATTACCAAATTCATGATTTGTGTTCACATGACCCATTCCAGTACTTTTAGATATATTTTAAAAATCTCTTCAAATCTGGAGTTCTTATGTTCCTATGTTATCTCAGTTTTATCTCATTAGCCTACTTTTCCTAAACAATTAGCCATTCTAATGTTTTTCAATTTATAGTTAATTTCCACCTTGAACTTAATAATCCTTCTTCCCACTCAGTCTAGTTTGTTCTGCTATTCTCATTCTATCTTCTTGAGTAAAATGTTTAGCTTGCTTATTTTCATTTTTCTCTTATTTGGAGAGGAAAGAATTTAGAGTTATGATTTAAAGATTTTTAACTGTGATGAGAAGTCTTCTAATAGCACCTATGCTTTTGAGATGATACATTCTAAATGCTGTGAATTCCTAAATATTTCCCAACTGATTTTTTTTTCTAAAAAAATTATGGAAGAGAGTGTTTTTTTTTAATTTCTAATGTGAGAGGCATCCATTTGTTGTTATTCATAGTGAGATTGTTATTTCATTTCATGTATTTGATCAGATAAAGAGGGCTGTAAAATCTGTGTATTTTAAGGTCTTGTCTATAACCCAAAATATGATCTTATTTTTAAAAAATTAAAAATTCTTCATAACTGAAGCCAAGAAAATATGACATAAGACATAGAATATATACATATGTAATATAGAATATATTCATAAGTATATGTATATGTACACATAACATATAATTTATATGTTGTATATCTTATATATAACATTTCATGGTATATACATTATATACACATAATGTGTCAATAGGAATAACCATTATGGCATGTTGTTAAAATCAAGGGGTCTCAACTTATACTCCCTAACTTATCTATATCTCCCTTTTTACAATGGCATAACTTTCATTTAACACTAGGGTTGTTTGCGTAATGAATAGACTAAATTCTGTAAAGTACTTAACCTAGTACCTGCCAGATAGGAAGTCAATAAATATTAGCAATCATTACTCTTACTGTTTTCTGCACAACTGACCTGTTAAATTCCAAAAGGTCCAAGTTTGAATTCTCCTGAGTTAACAACAATTAGCATTTACAAGTGTATAAAATATGCATTTATCCTAATGGTTTAAAAAAGTTAGATTTTGCTATCAGGATTTTTAAAATTATACACAGTAATTCAGTTTTTAAATATTTTCACCTGAACATTTTAATACATCTGATATTAAAGTATATCAGTTATAGAAAATTTTTAGAAATTACCAAACATTAGTAAATAGCTTAGTTTAATTGAGAAGTTCCATCAGTTGCAAATAGGAGATCAGATGGAAAATTGACATCTTGAATTTCCTATAACTTAAGCTTTTGTTTTGGAAAAAAAAATTTAAACAGACATCTGTATATTTTTACTTTTAGTTTATATGGACATAGACAATTTATCTGCATCAAAAACAATTTTTATTTTAAAAAATTCTCTAGTTTAATTTCACACCAGAACCTATGGGTAAAAGTCACATTTCTGATGAATTTCTAATCCCTTGTGACAGTTTCTTTCAGGAAACAGCACTGTGTTCCTGGCAAGCATTCAGTAAAGGTCACAGAAGTTAAGTGTTCCAGCAGCGAACCCAACTTTTAGTAGCCTTCAAAGGACTTCACTAGGTTTTGTCCTGTACATTACAACAGAGAATATCAAAGGCACCCCTTGAAAATATTTGTGCAGTTAAGTGAGTTCAGGGATTCAAATACTCTAAACTTTAGACTACTTTTACCTATACTAAGTAAAAAAAGATAAATACATAAATGCTAATCTCTTTCTCTTCCCTCTACCTGCTACAATTTCTCTTCTACCCTTAGTCCAAGGAAGAACAAGAACCTAATTTATTTCTTTCTAATTTTTTCATATTATTAAAAGTATTTTTTAACAAATTTTTTGAACTACATCAGACTTACAGACACATGAATGTATCACAAGTGTATGACTCGATACATTTTAACAAATGGTACAAACCCATATAATTACCACCAAGGCCTTTTTTTGCTCCCTTCCAGTCATGACCCATGACACACTGCCCAAGAATACTCACTTTCTGCAGTTTTACCAGGACAAATTATTTTTAAAATTTGTTCATGTAAATGGATCCAATGGTATGTATGTTTCTTGATTCTTTTGCTCTTTATTGCGTTTGTGAGATTCAATATATTCTCTGAGTACTTGTAGAATATTTTTCATTGCTATATAGTCTTCTACTGCATGATTATAATATAATTATTCACCATTTTTCAAAAATCAAATGTCTCTATATAAATGTAAGTCTGCTTAATAGACTCAGCATTCAAGTCCAATTGTCTATTTGTGTATCATTTCCAATTCCATATTGCCTTAATTAATGCAGACTAATAATAATCTTGCTATAAATGTTCGTGTCAGTTTTCAAATTGTTTTTCTTTTTTCAAAATTTTTTAATTATAAAGATGTGGGGTACAATTCAGGGTTAGGTATACAAACGTTGATTATGCAGGTACCCTTGTTGATGAGGTGTGCCCCCCCCAGCAGTTTCCCTCAGCGGCTAATCCCTTGTACAAGATTATCTTGAAAGTCTTCATTTTTGAATTTCTATGTACATTTCAGTCTATATCCCTCTCCCTCCCCAAAACAAAATCTTACTGAATTTATTTGGCATATCTTTGAACTTATGGATGAATTTGAGGGCAAATTGGCGAACATCTTAACAATATTGAACTTTCAATCTGGTTATGCAGTAGGTCTTTTTGTATTCTTTATTTTTCTCAATAGTAGTTTATAGTGTAGACATATTGCACATATTTCCTTAGCTTTATTCCCAGGCATTTTATATTTCTAAATGCACTTTTAAATTGCATACTTTTGGCCGGGCTCAGTGGCTCAGCCTGTAATCCCAGCACTTTGGGAGGCCAAGGCGGGTAGATTGCCTGAAGCTGCTGATTGGAGACCAGCCCTGGCAACTCGGCAAAACCTAGTCTCTGCAATAAATTTAAAAATTTAGACGGGCTTGGTAGCACGTCCCTGTAGTTCCGGCTGCTTGGAAGACTGAGGCGGAAAGATCTCTGGAGACCTGGAAAGATCGCTGGAGCCCAGCAGGTCGACGCTGGGGTGACCGTGAGCATGCCACTGAGCTCCAGCCCGGAGACCGGTGAGACTCCAACTAAAAAAAAAAAAAAGGCTTACTTTTGAAATTTATAATATTGGTATACAAATATAGTATTATTTTGGAGTGTTGAAATTATACCTTAATCATGATAAATTCATTTATTAATACTTATATCTTTTCTGTAAATATGCTTAGATAACATGTAAAGGAAGTCTAGCCGGGCTCGGTGGCTCAGCCTGTAATCCCGTGCTTTGAGGGGCCAAGGTGAATGAATTGCCTGAACCCGCGGGATTGAGACCCACCTGGGCAACCTGGTGAGACCTCATTTCTACAATAAATAAAAAAAATTAGCCAGGTGTGGTTGCGCACGCCTGTAGTTCCAGCTGCTTGGAAGGCTGAGGCTGAAGGATCACCAGAGCCCAGCAGGTCGAGGCTTGCGGTGGCCAGGAGCAGTCACTGCACTCCAGTCTGGGCGACAGAGTGAGACTCCAACTAAAAAAAAAAAATCTATGTAAAGAAAATAATCCAGAGTTCTATGAACAATGTTTTATTTCTTTTCCCCAGGCATTATACATTTAATTTTTAAAAATTATATCATCATATTTGAAATATAGTATAAGAACAAGAAAAGTGTAAGTACAGCATAATAACAGTATAAGAATGTCCAGTACGTCCTTTACCAAATTCACTGTGTGCTGACATTTTGCCCCAATTGCTTTATTATCCTCCTTTCCTCTCTTCTCTTCCATCCTCTCCTCTCCCCCCTCTGCCTTTCCTCTTCTCTTCGATTCTCTATCTTGTGTTTGTATGTGTGCATATGTGTGTGTATATGTATTATATTTCCACACATGTATAGATGTCTACATAATACATATATATGTATACATATGGAAACAGGTCTCTTTAACAGAAAATACTTTAATACATATTTTCTGAGAACAAAGACATTTTCTTACATGACCATAGGAAAGTAATAATATCAGGAGCTTTAATTTAGTAGTTGTAATGATATCATCTAACAAATAGGGCAAATTTAAATGTCAGTTTAAATATATTTGAGAATTTATTTTTCCATTGTCCAGAATCAAATACAAATTTATTACTCATTGCCTTTAGTTGTCACGTCTTATATTTACATATAAGAAAATTCATCCATTTCAGACATCCAACTTTTTAACAAATATATAATTTTTTAACAACCACAAAAGTCAAGATATATATTTCCAGCACTCCAAAATGCTTTCTTCTGCTATTTCGTATGCAGTCTTCTTCTCTGACTCCAGCTGCTCACAACCACCGATCTGATTCCTGTCTGATATTTTCTCATTTCTAGAATATTTTATACATTGATTTGTACATTTTGTAGTTTTTTGTATCTTTTTTCACTAAGTACAATGCTTTTGAGATTTATTAATATCATTGCAACTTTATTCCTTTTTATCTCTGAGAAGTAATTCATTGTATGGATATACAATTGGTTTAGCCACTCCTCAAATAAATATTTTGTTTGTCTGAACTTGTGGCTATTATTAATAAATTGCTGTCAGCATTCCCTGAGGGTTTTGAGTGGACATGTGTTTTCGTGTGTCTTGGCTAAGGTGTGAGCACTATAGTTGCTCTGCATCTTGCTGTAATTTTACATTATCAATTTAAAAAATTATTATAGACATTCTAGTAGATTTATAGTGGTATCTTATCATGGTTTTAATTTTATTTTCTTGCTAATGAATGATTTTGGGCATCTTTTTATCTGCTTACTTATCAATCTATGAATATGATACATCTCTTTTTTTACTTAGATTTTTCTAAAGTGTCTAGCATGTAAACATTGCACATACTTTGGCATATTTATTTCTAAGGTTTTCATGTCTTTACGACATGTAATTATATTGTTTTTTTATCAAGTTCCAATTTTTCATTGTAGTATACATACAACTGTTTTTGTATCTTTTGACCTTGAAAAATAAGATTTTTGTATCTTTTTCTTTTTTTTTTGAGTTGGAGTCTCACTCTGTCATCCAGACTGGAGTGCAGTGGCCGCTCCTGGCCACCGCAGCCTCGACCTGCTGGGCTCTGGCGATCCTTCCGCCTCAGCCTTCCAAGAAGCTGGAATTACAGGCATGTGCTACCACGCCCAGCTGATTTTTTGATTTATTGTAGCGATGAGGTCTCGCTGCCCAGGCGGGTCTCGAACACGCGGGCTCAGGCAATCCACTCACCTCAGCCTCCCAAAGGCGCGGGATTACAGGCTGAGCCACCGAGCCCAGCTGATTTTTGTATCTTTTAACCTTGAACTAATAAATTCTAGTCTTTACTTCCCATTTTTATTTTATGTATTTGAGAATTGTTTTATGTATGCAAAGTATATAATGGGATGATTTGATGTACATGTACATTGTGTTATAATTGCCACAATCAAATTAATTAGCACAGTAGTTAGCACCTATGCTGTACATTAGATACTCAAAATTGTTCATCTTATAACTTAAAGTTGTGTACTTTTTGACTAACATTGTCCACTTACCATACCACCTAGCCCTAGCTTAAATACCATTTGACAAAACTCAACATACGTTTATGATTAAAAAAAAACTCAAGAACAAATCAGGTGTAGAAAGAATGTATTTTGACACAATAAAGGACATATATGAAAAGCTCACAGTTGATACCATACTCAACAGTGAAAAATGGAAAACTTTTCCTCTATGATCAGCAACAAGATAAATGTGCCCATTCTTGCCACTTTTATTCAGCACAATACTGGAAGTCTTAGCCAGAACAATGAGAGGAACTCAAATCACTCTATGAAAAAGATACCTGCACACACATGTTTATTGCAGCATTGTTTACAATAGCAAAAACATGGAACTAACCATGCTGCCCATCAAAAGAGGATTGGATTTTTTAAATGTGGTACATATACACAATGGAATATTATGAGGCCATAAAGAAGGACAAAATTATGAACTTCACAGCAACTTGGATGGACTTAGAGTCTATAATACTGAGTGATCTATCACAGAAACAAAGAACTGAGAACCACATGTTCTCACTCATAAGTGGACCTTGAACAATTATTGTAATACTGTAAGAAAAAGACTGTCGGTAGTGGGAAATTACTAGGGTGGGCCAGGATTGATAGTAGTGGAATTCTGCTGGGGGAGGGGAGAACATCTTATCAACAAGGATACCTGCATAATGAACATATGTATACTTAACCCTGAATTGTACCCCACATCTCTAAAATAAAAGATTAAAAAAAGAAAAATGTCTAAAATGCATTAAAATCAGAAGGGGAGAAGTTGAATTGCCTCTGCAGATGATATGATTTTATATAGAGAAAACACTAAAAATTATACCAAAAGCTGTTAGAACTAATACAAATATCCAGTATAGTTGCAGGATTGTTTTTTAAAATCAACACAAAAAACATTCCAAATACTAACAACAAACTATCTGACAAAGAAACTAAAAAAAAATTCTTTAAAATATTATCAAAAATAATCGAATACTTAGGAATAAACTTAACCAAGGAGATGAATGATCTGTACATTGAAAACCATAAGACATTGATGAAAGAAATTGTAGATGATACACAAAAAATATCTCAGAGCCTGGGTTGGAATATTGTCAAAATATCCATACTTTCCAAAGTAATTTACAGATTCAATGCAATCCCTGTCAAAATTCCAGTGTTATTTCCACAGAAAGAGTTCCTCTGTAGATTATTTAGGATTTTCTGCATAGACAATTATGTCATCTGTGAATAAAGACAGTTTTGTATACTTTTATTTATTTTTCTTATTCTATTGTACTGACTAGTATTACCAGTATAATGATTAGAAATGATAAAATCATCCTGCTTTGTTCTTAACCTTAGAAGAAAAACATTGTCTTTCACCATGAAATAGATGTTAACAATAGGTTTGTTTGTAGATGTCCTTTAAGAAGTCAAAGATCCCTTCAATTAGATGAGAGCTTTTGTCATGAACAAACATTGAATTTGTCAAGTAGTTTTTCTGAATCTTTTGAACTAATAATCATTTAGGTTTTTGTTTTTAGTTTGTTGATACAGTGAATTACATTGATTGATTTTTCAATGTTGTAACATCTTCACATTTTGGGGATAAATTCCATTTGGTCATGTCATACCTTTTTAATATCCTTTAAAATCAGAGTTTTTCTGACATTCTTTGTTTTTATTGACCTTGGCAGTTTTGACAAAAATAGATCAGTTATTTTGTAGAAATATCATCCATTTGGATATTTCTGATATTTCCACCTGATTAGATTCAGGTTACTCAGTTTTGAAAAGAGTACCATTGATGTAATATTGTTGCTTCTCAGTGCATTAAATTAGAATGCACATGATATTAGTTTATTTCTGATTTTGGTGAGATTAGCTTTGATCACTTGATTAAAGTAACATCTACCATGTCTCTTCATTATTAAGCTACTATATTTAATGTCTAATTAGTAACTAATTAGGATGATAATCCTTGAGAATATGTAAATATCTTATTCCTCAGCAAGTCTTAATCAAGTACTTTTAACATGTATTCTCAAATTTCTAGCCCTTTTATTTCTTCTATGTTTATTACGTAATATTTTATAGTATAAAAGAACTTCCTTTGTCTTTATTCATTTATTTTTATCAGAATGTATTTATAGATTTAAGTATCATTCAATTGGTTATAATCTATTGCTGTTATTTGGCTCCCACATCCTTTGACTATGTGCCTTTGTTCTTAGAATATATCCTTAATTTATGGTACAAAAAATATTCTCAAAATCATCCTGTATTTTTTCTTTCCTATCCCTGGAATTAGGCATTTTTCCAAGAAGTCCTAGTTCCTTTTAACAATGAATGGTATTCAGAAACAGGTACTAGACAATAGGCATGCTCAGATTAAATGGTGTATAATTGATTCCAGACTCTCTTAACAGAAAATATATATATATATATATGTTTATACATATATACATAGCACACACATATGTGCATATTAGATAGACATACAAATTTATTTATATCTTCATATATACTTGCACGCATTTTATGCATGCATATATAAACCTATATGTATATATATTTATACATATATATCTAATTAACACCTACAATATCATTCTAAGAGGACAAGATTATTCCAGTCTCCCCATTTTGTTTTAACTTTCTTGTCTAAGTGTGAGAAAACTGTCTCCCATTATCATCAATATATTTACACATTTTGCTCAAGGTCGATAATTTTTTTTTTTTTTTGAGGTGGAGTCTCACTCCATCATCCAGGCTGGAGTGCAGTGGCACACTCACAATTACCTCAGCATTGACCTGCTAGACTCTGGCAATCCTTCCACCTCAGCCTTCCAAGTAGCCAGAACTACAGGCACCCCACCACCACACCCTGCTAATTATTTTATTTATTATAGAGATTAGACTGCCCGATTGGTCTCGAACCCACAGACTTAGGCAATCCCCTTATCTCGGCCTTCCAAAGCGCTGGGATTACAGGTTTGAGCCACAGCACCCAGCCCAAGGTCAATAATTTTAAAATTGCTAACCCGTACTACTCTTTAAACAAATCAACCTATCAGTAAGTTCAGTTTTTCAAATATCTCTTTTTAAAATTTAATTTACATACACTGAAGTATACACATGCTATGTATGCAATTTGATGACTTTGAGAAAACCTTAAACCCAGTAATATACTGGAGATGTCTTATAGTGGTTTGAGTCAGTATATAAGAACTGATTACTAATTTTTCAGAATTTTAGGAGCTAATTGTTAAGCATAGTTATTCTTAACAATTAAATTATGTAAACTTGCAACTATACATATAATATTGATTACAAAGACAATAAATACTTCAATCTTTTACTCTTGATTATTTTATCACATATTACTATTATCTATGTTCTTCAGGCTAATTAGGCCTATTGTCTGTATGATGAAAATACCTTAATATAATGAGTGCTATCATGCATCCCTTCCCAACTTGTGTCGGTGATGTCAAGTTGGTAGCTTGAATTTGTCCATGGTGGGAGCATTTACACCACAGAAATGAGCAAATCCTAAAATTAACACCTGGTTAATTGTTTTGCTCATTTGTTTAGACTTAGAAAATAATGGGGAAAATGTTAATATTATAAACTAAATTTAAAATAGTGTTATACCTATGTCCTTTACATAACAAGTAGCACAAAAAATTGAGGTAATAATATTCTAGTTTTCAAAAATTCTTATTGATTAAGTTTAAAAATGTCCTCTTCATTGATGAATAAATAAAAAATTGAGGATGGACAAAATCAAGAATGGAGATGGTGAAAGACCAGATTTTTCTGACTCTCATCTATATCCTGATTTCCTTCACAACAGTCATTCTTGCTGGACTTCATGACCAACACTGGATTCAGAGGTGATTCCTCAAATTTCATAAGCTTAGACTTTCTAAATCCTTGCTGAAATCCTTTATTATATATCACTCATAGCAGTTCTGATTCTCTGATTTAATACAAACTTGTATGTTGGGTTATAATTTTCATTCAACTAATGGCAATATTTTTCTGATGAGTTGTTACCAGTAGGAAATTTATGCTGACTATTCTAACCTTTTTTTCTTCTCTCTGTTAAACAGAGACAGAGTCTTGTTCTGTTGCTTAGGCTGGAATACAAGTATCATAGCTCACTGAAGTTTTGAACTCCTGAGTCCTAGAGATCATCCCACCTCAGCCTCCTGAGAAACTGGGACTACAGGAGCATGCCACCACACCCAGCTAATTTTTTTTTAACTTTTTTAGAGAAAGGGGTCTAGTTGTGTTTCCCAGGCTGGTCTTGAATTCCTGGCTTCAAGTGATCTTCCCCCTGAGGCTCCTGAGTACCTGGGATTACATGTGTGAACCTCTGTGTCTGGCTTCATCTTTCTTATAAAATAGTTTCATATATTGTTAAATGTATTATTGATTCCTTACTGTTTTAATAAATTAGTCTTCCAAGAATTATTTTTAGGTGCTTTCCCTAGGAACTGGAGACGGACCAAGCTATCTGTCCAAACTTTGTAATTTAAGAGCTCTCTTCTCTCGCTGCAGGATGACCCATGATCTTAAAATAAGGTTCCTCTGTGTACCCATTCCTCCTCTGAAACTCAGAACTTAACCTAGTGGAAGACAGTTTCTACCACCAGTTTTAAACTGCTCTATTTTCTTTACTAACAGTCACAGACTGCTGCCATCAATAGACACAATCTTTGCCTTCCAACTTGATAGCATCCTAGTTATGCATTTATTTGGCTAGAGCTTTTGAAATTTGCAACCTCCTTGCCCCACCAGACACTTTCTGTGCCTTCTTCCTCCATTTCACTGTGCTAGGTTTTTGTTAGGGCTCAGCCCTGCTGGTAGCATCTCTCACCTAGAATGAACCCTCTTTTTCTAGAAATTAATATTTGCTAAATTTTCCGAGATGTGTTACTGTCCAGTCTGATAACTGACAAGACAGAGAAAACTGGCAACCGATAAAAAGAGAAATTAAGACATTGGTCGGTGCTAGTTTAGGGAATTATGACCAGACTTCTTATAAAGAAATATTCACAGTGTAAACTAAAAGTCTGTGAGACATTGTTGCAATTAACGCAAAGCTTAACTTTTTAATACAATTGCTAAACTCTATCTCATTAAGTTGGAAAGTGGACTGATTATAGAATGCACTTCACATTCTGGGTTTCTGTCTCCATTCCAGTGCTTCCATTTCAATGCAGCCACTCACATAAGGCTCTGTCTCGATGCCCAACATCACATATGAAGTTCTCATGTTCATTTAGATCTTAGTTGCATTTCACCTGTTCTACTTAGGAAAAGAATCATGTGGAAGTGCTATCCTCCTGGCTTTTTCTACTGTGCCCTGGTACCCCACTAACCTACCCACTACCAACCCCATACATCCACATTTATACAATTATGTTGTTCCTAGGCTCCATCCTCCATGCACGAAAGGAGAATGTTTAGTATTTTTCTATTTTAAGAAAAATGCTACGGTTTCTGTGCTACAGCTAAGAAATTCCACATTGGTCAACTTTTTCATATTGGTAGGCCTTATTTACTAACTAATGAAAATGAAATAATATTACAATGAATAAATTAGCTTTGGATTGAATTTGCAAACTTTCCTGAAATCTCAAATTAGAACATATGATACTTATTTTGAAAATGTTGACAATACAAATTAGTTAAGTGAGAAGAGTAGTATCCTCACCAATTTTAGAATAAGTGGAAGAGTCCTGGAGAATTCTGGCATACTCAATCTAAACATACTCTTACCTCTCGAAGTCAGCTGTATGAGCTTGGTTTTGGTTTGCTATTACATATCTTTTTGAGTCAGGAATGTGCAGTTTCTCGGACTCTCCAAGGGATCATTCAGTCCCTGGAGGTTGTGAATTTAAAGGAGATAGATGTATTCTGTTTTTCAGGTGCATAAAAATAAGCACAAATAAGTTAAGTCTATTTTTCCACAGTGGAACAGAAAATTTTGTGTAATTTTATGTGCCTACTGTTGGTGATCAACCAAAATAAAAATAATTTCTCCATCAGCAGAAATCAGAGGGCGAGGACAAATCATGAATGATAAAATACTTGAATGTTTGATCAGAAATTGGCAAGAATGTTGCAACCAAGGTCACTTTCTCAGAGTCTTTCCTTAGCCCCTTGATTTGACTAAATCTGGGTTCCTTACCCTTCTAAACAGACTGTGTATCCTTCCACTACTGAATCTGTCACTATGAAAACAATGAAATTATTTCTGTTGTTTTAATAATCTCAGGCAATAAAATTGAAACGTTATTGAGAGAGGCGATAGCTAAAGAAAAGCTAGGAAAGCAGGATGGGATTCCCTCCCCACCCCTTGCCCCATCCCCCACCCTCACCCTCACCCCAATAAAGTAGCAAACTTCCTGCAGGCCTCTGAGACTGATACACTGAAATCTTAAACAAGTTTTCTACAAGTCCGGCAGCCTAGGGTAAGAAAACACCTACTGCAGGGTTTAGAAACCAAATCAATCAATTCACTATTCGCTCCCTACCTCCAACTGATTGGTTCTTAGTACTGACCAATCAGCACAGCCAGTATCAACCAATCAGCACACAGCTAGTGCTAGCCAATTGGCTGATCTTGGGCTATAAAAGTACCAGGTTTCAGTTCCAAATGGGCAACTCCTTTGGGGTCCCCTACAGCTGTGAGCCTTTTTTTGTCCTCTCAATAAATCCTGCTTCATAAATCCTGCTTTCCCACCTTCTGGCCCTCCTGGGCGCATCCCTCATTCCTCCTGGACTGAGACAAGAACCCACACCCAACGGGCGTAAGACAAGAACGCAGACCAAAAGATCAGCAGGAGAGCATTGGTGGGAGGCGAAGATCTGCACATCCCAGAGGCTGGCTTGTCAGACGACAGAGACTGCTGAATTGGGAGATGTGCTGGCAGAAGGCGAGACTCTGAAGCTGAGATATTTCTGGGGGCTGGCTTTCCAGCCCACCTAATTAACACTCTCAGGGCTTGGCTTGCCAACCCATTAGAGCCAACACTTCTGGGGTTAGGCTTGCCAGCCCATCAAGGTGACACTCCTTGGGGCTTGGCTTGCCGACCCATTGAGCTGGCACTCTGAGAGCTTAGGATGACTTGATGAAAAATCCCTGTCACTATCAAGCAAGACACTGCTGTATCTCAGCACCTAAGACGGTTTCTAGCAGACAGTAGGCACTTAATAATGATCAGTTGAAGAAACGATTTGGATTTCAGTAAATGATATCTCAACTAGTAAGCAATCATGCTAGAGGAAGATCACAGGTTAAGGTCCATTGTAAAAATGACAAGTCTCTACACTTTGAAGATTTCTAAGTTGCATTCAGAAACTAAAATGTTAAAGTTATTTTTGTTGCAGTTAAATTTTAATTTGATCACTAACGTGGGAACTATTGAAACAGATCAATCCATGAAAGAGGCAAGCACAGAGAAGAGACCCCAGAATATTTACCAAATTAAATGTGAGTAAAAACTCTGGAAGGGAAAACTGGAAATATATTTTGGTGTACAAGGAATCCCAAACTCATCCAACCTTAAGGAAATTTCTTTAACTTTTTTTTTTAAAGGAGAAATATTTCTCTTGTTCTTACTTACAAGCGTGCAATAAACTAAGAAACTGCAACGGCATAATGGATCTTGAAGGGGGAGGGTGGGAAGGGGCAGGGATGAAAACTCACCTATCTGGTGCAATGTGCACAGGTGGGAGTGGAGGGTACACTTAAAGCTCAGACTTCTTTGCCATTATACAATGCATCCGTGTAAGCAAAAGTTGTTTGTACCACTAAGGCCATTGTAATAAAAAAAAAAAATTTAAAGCGATATCAATGGTACATTTTAAATATTCTTTTTTCTATTTTAGTTTACAACTTTTATATCAGTGTAAAATAGAACTAGAATCTACAGGTATTGATGCATAATACACACTTGTCAGTCTATGGACTCAGTATCCAATATATGGGATTCAGTAGAAGAGGACCAAAAGGAAACAGCTACATTTTTCACTTTTCACCTTAAGAGTTAATGAGTATAGACAATCTCTGAACTTTTTTCTACAGATTACAGTATGTATTTGTTACCAAAGGAAAAGCTGAAGAATGACTTGAAACTCATTATTTTCTCGTAAAACCAGACATAACTAGCTTCATAAGAGCACACAGTTCAACTGGTATTCAGAATCTAAAGTATTCATGAAATATTGGACATCTTGCCAAGAAGTGGTATGCTACCATTCATAAAGTCACTGATACAGAAGTAGAAATCTTTGCTCATGGAGGCGAAAGAGGAAAGATGTATATCATCACAAAACCACTGTGCTTCAGGAAATGCCATAATCACTCCCACATGCAACATATGTGCATACAAAATGCAAATGGCAAAGTACTAGAGAACTATGGGTGAAGAAGTGCCAAGTTCTAGGTGTTTCCAGCAAGATAACTGAGAATCTGGAGTTCCTGAGTGCTGTTTGGATTATCTCAAAAAAATTGAAAGTTTGAGCTATGTATATCCACTCCCTGCACCAAAAAAAAAAAAAAAAAAAAAAAAGTTTTCACTACCAAGGCTCTAATGGCTATGAGATGCTCACAAATGTTATAATAAATTATTTTCAATGTAACTTATTTTCTTTGCTTTTGATAGCTTTGAAAATTAACTTTTTATCCTATAATTTTTATCTTTGTCATTATTATGAATATCACATTCTATCACAATCTTATTTTATCCCATATACCATGCCTCTCATGTTTCCTGTCTTAACTTTGCTTTCTCTGCCCAGTTCTTAGAAGACCACCTGGCAGTGTAAAGAGAAGACACCCATCATCCAGTAGTGCGGAAGATGGTGGCAGCTTTGTTTAGGAGGGGTCTTCTCTCATTGGACTTACCACTTGACAGGGAATTTTTAAATGCCTATTGGTTTGTCACAGTTAAAGAATATCTTAAAATAATTGACTTGTGTTGCTTTGATGCTTCAGTTTTCTTCTGCCACTTAAAGGTGGACATATCAAAAGTATAAATATGTAAGTGCAGCAATATTAGAAAATGAAATGTAACCCTTAGCAAAACAACAGTATAAGTCTGTTTGAAGTAGAAGCATGATATATAAATATTTTCTAATTTTCCCTTTTTATATGTCAAAGTACTTCACATTTAGCAGCAATATTTATGCTTAATTTTTTTGCGATTTAAGCTTAAAATACAACTACTTTCAGATGTTGGCTTTTCTCTCAATATTTTTAAAGAGTATAAAGAGAAATTTCACTTTAAATGTTGGCACATATATCCAGTTTGTTGCTTTGAAAGATGCACCAGCTTTCTCCGATTATTTGTCTTCTTCAGAAATATTTTCCTGATGACAATATTTTAGGAAAATAGAATATAATCTAACAAATTGGAAGTTTTATAGCTCTCCAGAAATCTTATCACTGATATTCAAGAATAAAGTTTTACTGCTATATGAACATAAGCCCACGTTTAAGGGAAGTTTGTTGTGGTTAGCAGGATGTGTATTATTTAAGCTGGTGGCTAGAGGGAGCTCTTTTGTATTAGATGCAATTGTCCCAAAGAAAACCTACGCTTTAAAAACTCAAATTGTTTTTAATTAAAGGCAAAAAGTGAAAGTACAGTAGATACCTGACATGACATTTGATTTAAAGTTTGTATTTTTACTTATGTTTTCCCTTGCACAAAAATAACAGAAAAGATAAAAGCACATTAAGTCCAACACTTCCAAAGCATAAGAGCCAAATTCTGAGGCAGCCGACACCAAGATTGATTTTCTAGAAGTTGCTAGTCAGTTTATGTGAGCTTAAAAGCTTGCTATCAAGAGCACATAGATTTACTTTTGAAAAAAGGGGTAGTAGAAGGATGTTAGTCCTTGCATTTAAAAGGACAAGGGTTCTCCTCATGTGACTGGAGAACACACAAAAATGCTGCCAGAGAAATCCCTCTGCCCCAGTAGCAGGACCCCAGATTTGGGCTGTCACCTGCTATGCTCTATTCCTTTTAACTGTTGCGTGGGAAAGTGAGAGACACATGTGAGAAACTCTTACCAAAAAGGGATGAGGAGAGGAAAAAAAAGCTTTTCCTTTTACCAATTAGTTTGCTTACTTTTGCCTTTTCTGTTTTAGACCACCGGGTGTCTGGAATTAATATATCTAGGGCCAAATCCACTTCAACTCAGCCACAGTTTTGGCAAACGAAGCTTTCATGTGTGGTTTGGTGTGCCTTTGGCCTTCTCTGTCTGTTGGTCAGGTAGTTAGTTCTCTCTAACCATGAAATTTGTGGGTGAGATTTCCTAAGACTTTTCTTTACTCTTTCCATAGCATAGAAATTGGAACATTATTTATTTAAAAATCAGAATCCTTGAGCATTAAAAAACTTGTAGAACTTTGATGTTCCTATGCTAGTGGTATAGACTCAAGAGACTGACTGTTTGGGACATTTGCCAGAGGAAGGTTTCAACTTAATTATAAAAAGCCATTGGTATCATTGAGTCCATCCCTGGTATGAACTTTTAACTGTGAGTCTAGAGGTCTTGACCACACACTAGGCCTTCTATAAACCTGAGGTAGGCTCTGAGGGTGTGGTCTGTACTTTGTAGACTTCAGTGTCCGGGTTAGAAAAACAGACAGCAGTCTTCTCAGAACGTTACAGTAATTTTAAAAAACACTCACCTCTGCCTAAAGTTAGAGGATAACATTTTTATTATTTTTTAATCTGAGCATTTCAAATATGAACCAAGACACTAATGTTTAGAAATGGTACACTTTATTTATAGCAAAAGGAGAATGAGTTTATGAGACAATAACAAAAAACGAGTCTCTGGTATTTATTGAGGGATCTCAAAACACCATCATAGTAACCTAATGAAGCATCCCACTGGTTTCATGATGTGGCTTTTGGATAACTGGAACCCATGAAGGTGTTCCAGGTGGTCTGGGGGCAAGCCCGAAATGTAAGTTACACACACGCAACAGCATATTTTTATAAATGTATTTTCCACTGCAGACTGAGCCTGTGCTGGAAAGCATGAACATGAACTTTTTGAAAAATCTAACCACAATAATGATTACAGAGCCAAGCAATAACACCACAAAATGGTATTGAAGCTTTTGTGATATCAAAGAAAGGAATACACTTGGGTAGGTGGTCCTCGGGGCCTCATGCCCTGCTTAAGTGGTATGGGAAACCTTCCCAGAGCAGTGAGTACAACAGGCATATTTTTCCTAAGGTCTTTTGCAGGTGACTATTTACCTCAGAGAAAGGTTCATATTTTCTAAAATTTGGGACTTTTTCTATACTCTTAAAATATACTTTTACGTGAATTAAACATTTTGAGCGTAGAATACTCAAAATTTATTTCCTGAAATCTCTCTAAACTCAGAGCTTTGTTAGGGAGTCACACATTTATGTAAATATAAATTCATTTGGGATCATGCAATTATTTATCATATACAAAATCATGCTAAACTTGAACTGATTTTAGGAGAGAGCCTGTTATGCAACAGTGGCCATCAGTAATGATACCTATTGCTATTTAGTTGACATTTTGGGGGTGGGTGTTCTATTGTATCAAGGTAGGTTCATGACTGCAACACTTAATAGTTACATGATCTTAGACAACTTAGTTGTCCTTACTGAGCTTCCACTTTGTTTAGCTTAATAGAATTATTAAGCCGGGCTCGGTGGCTCAGCCTGTAATCCCGCGCCTTTGGGAGGCTGAGGTAAGTGGATTGCCTGAGCCCGCGGGTTTGAGACCCGCCTGGGCAGGCGAGACCTCATCTCTACAATAAATCAAAAAATCAGCCGGCGTGGTAGCGCATGCCTGTAATTCCGGCTACTCGGAAGGCTGAGGCGGAAGGATCGCCAGAGCCCAGCAGGTCGAGGCTGCGGTGGCCGGGAGCGGCCACTGCACTCCAGTCTGGGCGACAGAGTGAGACTCCAACTCAAAAAAAAAAAAACAACAAACAAGAACTATTAAATAGCTGTGAACATTAAATACAATTACAATTATATAATGCTCTTATAGTATCTGACAGAATGCAAAGTGCCTCCCTAATCGCTTCTTTCACCTAGCCTGCATGCCTGCCAAGATGAAAGTCTAGTGATCAAAGCATAAAAAGTAAGCGACATTTCTGGACTGCAAAGAAAATGTCCTTCAAGAAAATAATTTGTTTCTTCAATTAATGATCCAATGTGTATGAAAGAGTTTCAGTGAAAACACACACATTGATTACTCCAATAGCTTAATCTTATACAAACATAAGTACTATGAATCTATTCTTAGATCATTTTCTTGTGAGGACATTTTTAGTGCCACAATTGTATTGATGGCTTTCAGGTATCTTTATTCTCACTTAATTTTCGCCCTCTCAGTATCCTGCTTCCCTACTTTTATCTTCTTGTCTATGAAAAGCAACATCAGGCAGAGGTTAACTATCTTTCTGTTCCTTTCCAAATTCTTGGCAAAACACTTAACCACTAGTTAGATTAGCCTTAGGTTCTAGTCATTGAGATAGCCAGAATAAGCATTCATTAGAGGACATCAACTAGAAAATGTTTAGAATTCACAGAATTCTAACTTTGTCATACTTCAGTTAACAAAGATTTGTAAGATAGGAAAGGATCTTAGAGATGAGCTGAAAGCCTCCAATTTGTAGATGAGAAATCCATACACACCAAGATTTAAGGATACGATAGATAGAGACTGGCCACACTAAGATCAGAACCCAGTTCACCAGTTTCTCAAAGCAGTGAACTTTTTATTCCACCCTATTTCTAAACATATGGACCATCAATACCTCTCCTTTATGACAAATTCTGTACAGAGAGACAATGAGAGGTACAGAAATCAGTGGCATTCTCCTTCTAATTTTCCATTGTTCTTTTATTTACGCTGCCCTTCCTCACATATCAAAAACAACAACTACAAGAAATACAAACTCATGGCAACAAACTCCAAGGATCACTTCTCTGCCAGAATCTTCAAATTATTGACCCAGTAAGTGGTTGTGGGGGGAATAAAACAAGGAAAGGGACAAAATAAACTTAAACATTGGGGACTTTTCACAGTTTGTAGAAAAGTACCCAGAAACCCTTATCCATATATAAACTAAGCAAGAAACAAATTTAGTTTTCTACTGAAATGATTTTTCTCCATCTGCTCAACCATTTTTATTGATAAAGTATTTAAGAAAGCCCTTTTCGGAGAATTTAGGCAACTGACCAGCATATAATTGAGCTTGAACTATTTAGGAGAACTAAATTAATGTGTCATAGAAGAAGTAAAAGAAAGGTATTAGAAATTTTGCTAGAGGAGAACCATTCTGAATGTTGAAATAGCCCAGGATGAAATGCAAACTTCTCATACCATTAACTTACGCAAAAACTTGTCACTGTCAACTACTTTTCAAATTAAGTAGCCTGGACAACTCTAAAAAATGTTTGGTTTGTCCCACTTCATGAAAGAGTCAGGTTCACTCTGAAGTTGTTAAGTCTTGCTTAATTTGGTAATCGGACGTGATTGAAAATATTTTTGTTTAGAACTGGTAGAAAAAAGAAAGGAAGAAAAGAAGAGAAGGGAGGGAGGGAGGGAGGGAGGGAGGGAGGGAAGGGAAGAGAGAGAGAAAAAGAAATAATGAAAGTTTAAAGTGAGAAACCCAAAGCACGGAAATTTGACTCCTGAGGCAGTTTTGCAAAAGGTTTTGCAAATTAAAGTCTACCAACATTTTTATCCCTTTTGTCTCCAACCTCTATTTGTATCTCTGTTGACCCCACCTCAATTTGCACTTCATAACATTCTGAATTCTCATTCATATGTATTTTCCCTAAATCTTCCAGAAACTAGCAGAGAAACAGAAATGAAGTAATAATGTACAAATGTAGTCTGCCCAACATTACTTCCCAGAGAGCTATATATACTCGTATGCATATCAAGAGCAGAACAGTCTGTATTTTTAATTCATTTACCTGCTTTATTTGACACTCATTAGAATATAGCACTTCTCAGTCTTTGGTGAAATAGAATTTAAGGGTTTTTTAGTTTGTTTGTTTTTGGCTTGTTATGATTTAAATTCATATCTTTTCTTCAATCAGACTCATCTGGATATATAACAGAATTTCTAGAATATATAAAACTTAAAAATATTATATATAGAAAATCAATTATTCTCTAGACTAAGCCACTTTCATTTGTTATTTTTTTTTTGATTGTAGGACATAATTTCTTATGTTTTCACTACCTTTGCTGTCCTTTGAACCTTCTTTTGGACATTAAAACTGAGTTTATCAGACACAGTGCTTAAAATGAAGTGACTTCAGAAGTGCTCACAAATGATATTTTAAAGAAGTATAATTTCTGAATTCAAGGAGTGTAGGGAAGCTAGGCTCCATGCTTTAGCATATTGTACATGTTCTTGGTTAGTGGTTGTGGTGTGGCTGTTGATAAAGAAAAATGCACAGACTAATTGTTGTGTTTTCTGATATAGCAGATGAGCTAATCACAAATACTCCACCAGACAAAGACAGTTTACCAAGTGGATATAGTTTGTTAGAAACATCTAACGACTTTATAAATTGTGAATGATGTATTCTCTTCTATAAATGTAATGAATAATTGATTCACAACTTTATTCCTTTAAAAATACCTATTCAAGGCCCTGCTATATGCCTGATGATATATATATATATATATATATAGTTTGTTTGTTTGTTTTCTTTATCCCATCCTTATAATTTTATAAATGATTTAACAGAATTCTATGATTATGTTGACACATTGTCATACCTCAATTACTCATGTATCAGTAGGTTTCTTACTTTCCTGTCACATCTCTATTATCAATAATTTGGTCCTTCATTGTTACTTTATATCATTAGCTGAGAACAAGATAATAATAAGAAAGAAAGAGAATTTATTGTCTGGTAGTGTGGAAGAGGTATTTGGTATTCGAATATGTAATTTAATTCTCACAACAATCTATGAGCTAAATCTTATTACATTTATTTAGCAGATAAGAAAATTAAGGCTGAGAGAACATAAGTGAATTGCCCAAAGTCACAAAACTACTAAACAGAAGTGATAGAGCTAAGGTTCAAACAATGATATATATTTTCTAATTAAGTTAGTAACTATAAGTATTAATGGCTTAAGTGAGAGGTGTAGTCTGAACTAAAATTCTTTTGCCAACATGATTCATTAGTTTATCAAACAAAAATAATATGAGAAACAATTTGGTAGAAATGTTTAAATATGTCACCAATTTAATATTTAAAATATACACTTCAACTTCTGCTTCTACCTATGATGTCATTTTTTGGCAAACAGCACACAATATTTCCATTGACAATGCTTAACAAAGTTGAATAACACCCCTCCCTCATCTCTACCCCCCATACAAACACAAAGTTTGAATGTATGGGAGAAGTGATGAGGCAAGTTGAATTGGAAGAGCCAATATTTAAAGGGGCCAATATTTAAAGGGAACTTTGGAGAAATGAGCAGATTTTCTACCTACTTAGACCTTAGGGATATTTGCTGATTCTTGGTGCTGGGAGATTTAGGCAAAGTACCACTGCTAAAATATAGAGAGGTCAGCAGGTTTTGGAAATCCTATAAAATTGGAGAAAAATAGATTTTGCATCTGTGAAGGCAGTCAGTACTTATGACACCAAGATCCCAGAGAGAAAATAATGAACTGTACAAACAGAACATTCAATATATTTCTTCTTAAAACACTGAGATACTTTTTAGCTGCTCAGAATAAAAGGCTGAGAAGACTAAGCAAAACTTAATAGAGAGCAGAGTGACATTTTAGCAGTTTCCTGGTGCAAAGGAGATTAAAATAGGAGCTCAATACCCATCAAGAAGGTCAACCACTAGCAGCCATTCCAGGCTGCTAGATAGGAATGATGGAGAGCTATTCTTGGTATGAGTCTGGAACAGTAGCAGATCAAACCTTACAGAGTCTACAAATTAACCTTACTCTGATTATCAGAGGAAAGGCTAAGCTTTCTTTGAAGACAGATAAAATTATCTTAATCTTCTATGTATATATGACATTTGATTGATAATATGTGACATGATCAAAATACAAAATTTCAAAATACACAGAAAAAGACAATGGAAGTTGACACATAAATCATCCAGTTAGTGGAGTTATCAGACTTAAGCCTAAGACCGAAAATAGATAAACAAATTCTACAGAGAACTATAATATATGAAAATGAAATAAATGAAACATAGAATGAAAATGCAATGATGGTAAGTACTAAATTGATGGACTTAACAATAGACTATCTCAGCAAAAAGAAATCAGCAGAAAATATACAGGCTAAAATGAGAAAATTATAAACTAGAAAATTTTAAAAAATCATTAGAAAATATGGCATATAAATTAACTAAGATGTGCATACTTTGTTAATAAAAGAACAGAGCAAACATGAAGACATTGAATGAAAAATTTCTAAACAGAAATATATTAAGCCAATGAATCAGTAAGCATTATGAATACGAAACAAGATAAATATAAAGAATAACACACCTAGAAACATTGTATTATAACTGATTAAAAAAATAAATCTTGAAAGAAAATCTTAAAGTAGCCAGTTGAAAAAGATATACTATTTGCATATTAAGTTATACAGACAGCTGACATTTCAATAGATAGGGTAAAAAACAAAAGGCAATGAAAAAACATTTTGAAACTATAAAAACGGGAGGGAGAGGAGGCATGTAACAATGTGTACTGGTCTTGAACCAAAGGAAATGAAGGCCAGTTGGAGGCCCAAACTTTACCTGGATGCAGCCTACTTGTAAACTTACCCCACGTCTCTATAATAAAATAAAAATTAAAAAAAGAAACTATAGAAAGAAATTAATTCCTATCTTAGTATATTTAGGCTGCTATAATAAAAATCCCACAAACTCGGTGGCTTATAGATAACAGAAAAGTATTTCTCACAGTTCTGGAATCTGGGAAGTCTCAGCAGATTCAGTTTCTGGTACAGATCACTCCATGGTTCACAGAGGGCTACATTTTCATTGTGTCCTCACATGAAGGAAGGGGCAAAAAAGAGTTATCTGGGGGGCGGGGAGGGGCTCATTTTAAAAAGCATGAATCCTATTCTTGCGGGCTCTATCCTCATGACCTAATCACTACCCAAAGCCTCTATTTCCAAATGCCATCACTGGGAACTAGGTTTTATAATTTTATAAAGGGAAAGAAGATGATAAATAAAATTAAAGAACTAAAGTTAGCACTGTTGAGGGCTTGTAAAAGTATCAATTATATTATACTATAATAAATCAAGAATTCATGTTGTAATCTCTATTATAATCACTAAAGAATTGAAAAAGAATGTATATCTAATAACTTAATAGGCTCAACAAATAGGCAAGATAATAAATATGATAGCAGATAATAAAACCAAATAAATATATCAGAAGTTGCATTTAACATGATTTTAAATTATTTTCTTAAAATACAAAGATTCTTAGATTAAACTAAAAACAAAAACTATTTTCTACTTAAAAAGTGTTTTCTACTTATTTTACCTTTAGACTAAGTTTAAAGATAAAATAATTTTAACTATCAATTAAATATTAATAATTTTAATACTTGATTAAGTATTCATTATTATTAATTTTTAAAAATAGATGCAAAGGCCAGGTGCAGTGGCTCATGCCAGTAGTCCTAGCACTTTGGGATGCCAAAGTGGGAGAATTTCTTGAACCCAGGAATTTGAGACCAGCCTAGGCAACATAATGAAATCTCATCTCTACAAAAAATCATGCAGATTTCATGGTGCACACCTGTAGTCCTAGCTACTTGGGAGGCTGAGGCAGGAGTATCACTTGAGTACAAGAGTTGAAGGTTGCAGTGAGTAGTGATTGTGCCACTACCTTCCAGCTGAGTGACAGAGTGAGATCCTGACTCCAAAAAGAAGAGGAAGAGAAAGAAGAATATAAAAGCCAATACAAAATTTATAAATAATTGAATGCAAGATCTGAAATTATGAAACTATTAGAAGAAAACACAAAGAATTATTTCATGACATTGAGTTGAGTTAGGATTTCAAAAATAAGATTTCAAATGCACAGACAACAAAAGCAGAAAAAGACAAGTTAACTTACATCATATTTTTGTACAGAAAAAGAAATAAAAGAGGGAAAAGATATCTACAGAATGGGAGAAAATATTTGCAAACCTTATATCTGACAAGGAGTTAATATTCAGAATATAAAAGAAACACAGCTAAACAGACAAAAAATTTAAAAATGGGTAAAAGACCTTAATGAATATTTCTCAAAGAAGACACAACTGACTTATTGTTGTGTTAAAAAAAACCAAAACTCAACATCATTAATCATGAGGGAAATACAAATCAAAATTACAGTATGTTACCATCTTAATCTGTTTAGAATGGCTATTATAGAAAAGGAAAACAAATGTTGACTAGGATATGGGGGGAAAAAACTATAAGAGAAAGCATACACAGTTATTGGGATTGTAAATTAGTACAGCCACTATGGAAAATAATATGCAATTTCCTCACAAAACTAAAAATAGGATTACTTTTGATCCATCAATCCCACTATTGCATATATATTGGTATTAGTCAGTTTTCTGTTGCTTGTAACAGAATATCTGAAACTGAGTAATTTATCCAGAAAAAAATATATATATTTCTTACCATGATGGAGGCTGGGAAGCTCAGGGTTGAGAGGCCACATTGAGTAAGAGCCTTCTTGCTGGAGCACACTGAGTTGCTGCAGGGCATCACATGGTTTGGGGCTGAGCATGCTCATGTGCTAAAGTGTTAATGATCTAGATAGGGTCCCTCCTTTTTGTAAAGCTACGAGTTACCCCTCCATGACAACCAACTAACCCATTTACCCATTAATTCGTAAATGGATCAATCCATTTATGTGAGCAGAGCCCTCATGACACAACACCTCTAAAGGCAGAAGACAGATATTCAAATCCAAAGCACTATCCAAAGAAAACAATATCAATATATCAAAGAAATGTCTGTACTCCTGTGTTTATTATGGCACTATTTACAATTATCAAAATATGAAATCAACCTAAGTGTCTAACAAATAGTGGATAGGTTTTTAAAATGTGGTATATACACACAATGGGATACTATTCAGCCATATAAAGTATAAATTCTGTCATTTGCAACAACATGATTGAACATGGTGGACTTCATGTTAAGTGAAATAAGCCAAACACAGAAAGACAAATACCATAAAATCTCACTTATATGTGAAATCTTAAAAAAAAATAAAAAAGTTTGTACCATAAAAACAGAGAGTAATACAGTGATTATCAGAAACTGGGGAGGGAAGGGCAGTGAAGGCAGGATAGGGAGAGGTTGGTCAATGGGTACAAACTTACAAATGCATAGGTGGAAAAAGTTCTACCACATAGTATGGTGACTGTGGCAGCCATAAGGTGTTGTATATCACAAAATAGCTAGAAAAGAGGTTTTTAATGGCCTCACAACAGAGGAAAAAATAATAAATGCGTGAAGTGATAGCTAGCTACTTTGATTTGATCATTATATAACAACATATTTATTTATCAAAACATCAAATTGAAAACTATAAATACATACAATTACAATATGTCAATTAAAAAAATAGATGAGGATAAAAATAGATGAGGATAAAATAAAACTATTATCAGTTATGTCGACTTCAAAGCATGAAACACTTGTATATACAAAAAGAGATTTACAAATGTTAAAGGGAAAATGCACTAGTAACAAGTAATAATGATAAATTCGCATGCATCTGATAAAGTACCTCCAAAATGCACAAACTAATAATTTTAAATATCTAAAAGTGAAATGAACAAATCTATAATTAAAGTGGAAAAAATACATATGACTAAATAACTGAACAACATGATTAATAATCTTGACCTGATTGACACATAAACAACCTTGCATTCAGAAAAGATTAAGCAAGTAACATTATCATATGGTAAGCTTACAGCAAGTTTAACAAAGGATTGAAATAATTCAAGGTATTTAGATGAAGTCCAACTAAAATAATTAAAAGATGACAATAACTGCCAAACATTTGGAAATAAAAATACGTATTTTCTAATTTAAATTGGAATGAACTAGGATATTCTATAGTAGCAGGTATACAAATCAATATGTACAGCCTAATGAAAAAAGTAGAAATGAACACACATGAAACCAGAATCTAAATCAAGCAAGATAACTCCACTGAGCATTCACAATACATTTTAGTATAATAATTCAAAGGTCAAAGAGGAAAGCACAATTAATATTAGAAAAAAGCTTGAATTAAATAAAAATGTGACCTGTGATAATTTACAGGATGCAGATAGAACTGAGTCTAGACAAAATGTATATTTTAAATGTGTATTGGTAACAAAATGGCTGAAAAAGATAAATATTCTAAGTGTTTATCTCAAGAAATTAGAAAAGCTATAGGAAGTAAAACAAAAAAAATAAGGCACTTATAAAAATGTGAAGAGATATTAATGAAATGGAAGAGACATGCAATAGGAGTAAAGGGAAAGTCAAATGCTGATTCTTTAAAGGATCAATAAAATTGATAGACTGCTAACAAAAAGATACAACAGGGAAGAAAAGAAATTATCACCTATACAAAAGAGTATGATGAGGTCATCTCATGCATTTAGGAGGTATAACATGCCTATCATATAAAAAGAGAAACAGAGGAAATTCCAATATGTTTTATGAAGCCAACTAAAACCTAAACTAAAAAACTGGCAAGGACATTTCAATAAAGGAATATTATAGGCCAAGCTTTTTTCTGAATGGTAAATAAAAATATTAGCAAAAAGATCTCAGGAAAATATAAAAATATGATACTAAATTATGATGAAGTGAGGTGGATCTATAAATGTAAGGTTACTTTAACATATGAAAATTGTCAATAAAATATACCAGCTTAACTATAAAATGGAGAAAAATAAGAACTTATATTTGCAGTAGAATAAGGATTTGATAAAATACACCTTTTGACAAAAATGTATGGCAAACCAGGAAACAGAAAAATATTTTTTACTGTTATTGAATACCTACCAAAACTCTATAACTAATATTATGCTAAATGATCAAATAATAAAACTTCTCAATTTTAGGCATAAGATTTTTACGAAACTCTGTACTGTAGAGAAATTAGGCTAAAATAAATGAATAAAAAATTTACACAGAAGAGATAAAACTGCCATTATTCACAGGTAATCTATTTTAGCAGAGAAAATCTAATTATAAAAAGTTTTCAAATTTAAAAGTAAGTATAGGATGATCATTAGCAAAAGTGTCAATATGAAAATAAATTCTATACACTAGCAATGCAAATTAGAAAATAAAACTTAAAACTGATGTTGACTTGCTTCTCATTCTGAACAACATAGAGCAGCACCAACAGTCTGGAAAATTCTTTGACAGTAACTAGTAAATCAGTTTACATTCAAAAGAAAGCTTATAGTAATACTATTCTTAATAACCAAAAACTAAACAACTCACATCTCTAGAAAATAGATTAGTATATTATGGTTTATTCATTGAAGAGAGTACTTTACAGAAATAAGAAAGAACCAACTTTTGCTAAATATAGCAATTATATGTCCCCAAAGCATAGTGTTACGCAAAAGAAGCCAGCCAGATGAAAGAATACAAACTCTGTTATTTCCATTTTATAAAATTCAAAAACAGGAAAAGTAATCGATTGTGAATGTGGGCCTTCTGGAGTGTTGATGATTCGCTTTGTTCATCTGAATGCTGGATAACATTAGTGTGTTTACCATGGGAGAACTCATTTAGCTGAGCACTTAAGAGCCATACTTCTTTCTATAATTAAGTTATGCTTCTATAAGAAGTTTACTTTATATTTGATGTACACTTTATTGTATGTATGTATGTATGTATGTATTACCACTCAGACTGCATCCTCTCCCACGTGCTCCCCCAAAGGTAAGAACATTACACTTTATTTTTAAGTTATCTTTGCATCCTTACAAACATATCAACAAACCTTTAATGATAATTTTGAAGTTTCAGAATTTAAGTATTTGGTTATGGAGAGGAGGGATAAAAATTGTATGTGCTCAATGAGAGAAAGCGTTGTAATTTTGCTTCCTGAACAACTAACAAACATGTTTTAAGAAAAATATGAAAGAAGAAAATATATTAATATAACCTGAGTTTTAAAATATTAACCAGCGTTCTAGTTACGTCTTGTCACTTGGGTTGATCCTTAAAATTCTCTTTTGAAGGAACTCTACTATCATTCAATTTTTTATCAAAACACCTGGAATTAAGGCTGTTCTCTTTCTTTAATTTTATAATCATTTAAGTCACTTGTTGATCGTATAAAGATTCAGGTTCATCAGTATTTCTGATGATCGAACATAAAATGTATTTAGTTAACATCTTTTACAAACTCATATTTGAAATTTGAAATCTGCTATTATTTTTTCAATTAATTTTTAATTTTTTAACATATTTCAGATGTGTTCCATGGGTAGAAATTTTAACAAAATAAATTCAGTGTTTGCTAAAGAAAGACAAGTGAACTACAATTTCCAGAGCATATGCTGCAGCCAAAATTGCTCAGGGTGAAGACAGCATGAGTTGTTTTCTCTGGATAGTGTTGGGACTTAATGGAAATTTTCCCTGATTTTTTATTTGATATTTTTATTTTAACATTAATATGCAATTGAATGCTACTCGAAAAAAATTCATTCAACTTTCGTTTAAAACATGGAAATGTTGTTTCTTTTAATTTCTTGCCAATACTGTTAAGATTTATTTTTGTTTTCAAAAATTATATATATACATATATATATACATAGTTCAGAGAATTCAATATTACTATAGCGACTACAGAAAAATAGCAGTCTGTCCCATTTTCTATCACCCCAACTCCTGCTTTCAACTTTTTTAGCTGGCATTTATTTCCAAATAATACAATGCTGTCATGCTTTTTTTTTTCATTTCAGTTAAAACTGAATTCTTAGAATGGAAAATGATAATTTAACTCTTTATGTAAACTCAACAAACCTTTTCTTCATGATGATTATGTCATCATAGTTTGTGATGATGCTTTTCTCTTAGATTAGAGCATATCAAGTAGTACAGGAGTTTGGGTTATTACACTATGTGTCTCTTCCCAGCATGATCACCCACCTGGTGCTACTTTCTGCTTCCCCCCATGCAGATGCTGGTATTATGAACGTCTTGTGGGTTTTGGTAGATTTTGTTTGGTGATCATCACCTGCTTGTACTTTGGGATTTGTAGAAAGACTTTGTCATTTAGATTTATTGTAGATGTACATGAATTTCGGGATTTGCTATTTAATCGCTCTATGTAGGGATTTGGGAAGATACAAAATCTCTTCTGCCACCTCCACCATCATGACACATTTCATATAGTCCTAGGTTTACATATAAAACAGAAAATGACACATAATCCTACTTTATACGTGTATAAGAACATTAATAATAAATACTGTTATTTAGAGAAGCAAGATAAATCACTGAAATGGGGCTTTACAGAGTAAGAGGGTGTTTTCCCAATGAAAACTTATGTGATCATCATAACTGTTAAAAAAGAAAAGAAAATCATCACAATTCCTTTTCTGGCATTTACTTTATGACGTCTTGGATAATTCTCATTGTGGGCACAATTTATTGTTTCTTCTCACATGTATGCTCACGAAAAGTAGCAGTTGATTACTTTTCATTACTGAATTGATCCAGGCACTAAATGGAAGTGGTACTAACAATGACCAGTAAATGCTTGATAATGAACAAATAAATGAAAGCATGAATTGGTTTTAAAAATTATTTTCCTTTGATTTATAGTAAATTCTCACATATTCATGGACAAGTTATCTTACATCTTGGGTTATCTTGTGGGACAGTCCAAAAATACTTCACTGAACTATTTGCTTTATTGAAACATGACCTCCTATTTTCTTTGAGTGAAGAGATTTCCAAACAACTGTATAGGTTTTATGTTACAGAGAAGAATCAAGAAAGGATACAACTTGGAGTATTCTATTTTCTTCCTGGAGGCAATTACAGAACAAGTTTGACTCTGGAATTAGATTGTAGAAGTAGGCTCCTTTCCAATTCCTCCTGAATCATATCTTCAAATCATGGCTATATTATTTTGTCCAAAGTGAATTCTCACCCTATCAAACACACATCTAATAACATGAGTGTCTACAAATATTACCATTACTGGCTCAGATAAATTCATTTCACAGTATTTAATATTTCAGATTAATCACTCCTTTGGTATGATTAATAGAAAGTTGACTATTCCTGGCATTAGTAATTGGGAAATTGATTAGCTTATTATTCTGTTATATTAATTCAGCAGATTAAAAAAAGAGAGATAAATACTGGCCAGCCTCTTTTCTAGGATCCTAGGGAGAGAGGCTGGCTCTGGTAGAAAGGATGTGGTATCTAAATTAACCCATATATCTCGATTCAGCAATTGCAAGGGATTTGGTATCAGAGTATATGACAACCAGAAAGGAACTTAGAGTGTATTTGTTGAAAACATTATGTACAGCTCATAAATCGAGGCTAAGAAAGCTTAAGTAATTAAACTGAAATTTCACATGGAGGCAGAACTGGAACTGGAGTCCAGATCCCTCGGCTTCCTGTATTTGGGACTTTTTCTTCTTCATCTACCAAATTTGTCCCAGGGAAAGTTTGTTTTGATTATCCTTCTTCAGGCCTAAATTATTAATGACTGGAAACTATACACACAATATCCCAGAAAGTATTTATTTTAGGGTCAGATTAAGAAGTATGATAAACTCCACCGAGTTTGAGGAGTGCTCAGAGTAATTGAAACATGGCATGACATAGACCCTGTGCCATCAATGCATTCCAATTTGTTCTCAACTGTAAAAGTTAGTATCTCCCTGAAACAGTTGCAGTGCTGCACAGAAAATTCTATTAATTATACTTTAAAAATGAAATCACTTACAGCCATATTAATATGCATACTCCAAAAATAAAATATGCTGTCACTCTTGAATTCAGCAAGAACTCATTAAGTTATAGTTCATATGCTTTTCCTTTTATTTTCATTACTTCATTAAAAAAATATTTTATATGTAGCACAAATCTCTTGGATTTTGAAATCTTAAATCCAAACAGACGTATTCTTTCAGTTTTAAAACATTTAGTATTCCACTCATAAAGATCATGTTTATTTGGCCTACCTGTGACCACTAAAACAACAGGGTATATGAAACGAAAATAGATATTTTTAAAAAGTTTTGACTAAAGCTTATAATTTACAACACAGATAAAATGTTATTCTCTATCTTAATATAACTTATTAGACTGGATAATTGATGCTTTAAAAATTTTGCAGACATGAAATGATCTAGGTCTCATCATGGTTTTGCTTTTCTTAACACAATCTTAAAATGCTTCTTTAAATCATTTCAATTTCAGAAGTCATCTGGGAATTAACCATTTTTTAAAAAAGACTTTAGGTTTATAGCAAAATTAAGAGAAAGATACAGAGATTTTCCCTATACCCTCTGCCCCCACACATGCATAGCTTTTGACATTATAAACATTACCCACCAGAGTGTTACATTAGTTATAGCTGATGAAGCTACATAGATACATCATAACCGCCCAAAGTCCATAGTTTACATTAGGATTCACTCTTACTGTTTTACTTTCTATGGTTGTAAAAAAATGTATAAAGACACTATACACCATTATAGCATCATGGAGAGTATTTTCATTGCTCTAAAATTCCTCTATGCTGTGTCGATTCATTTCTACTCTACCCTCTTAATCCCTGGCAACCACTGAACTTTTTACTGTCTCTATAGCTTTGCCTTTTCCAGAATGTCATGTAGTTGGCATCATACATCATGTAGCCTTTTTGTTTTGACTTCTTTCACTTAGTTATATGGAATTCAGTTTCTCCATTTCTTTTCATGGCTTGATAGCTCTTTTAAAAATAATCATTGAATGATATTAAATTGTCTGATGTGTCACAGTTTACATATTTATTTACTTAATAAAAGACATCTTGATGGCTTCCAAGTTTTGGTAATTATGAATATGTCTGCTGTGAACATCCATGTACAGGTTGCATAGACAAAAGGTTTCCTTGGTATTTCCTTTGGGCAAACACCAAGGAGCATAACTGCTGAATCGTCTGGTAAGAACATATTTAGTTTTGAAAGAAACTGCCAAGCTATCTTCCAAAGTGACTGTATCATTTAGCATTTCCACCAGAGAATGAGAGTTCCTGTTGTTCCACATCCTCACTAGCATTTGATGTCAGTGTTCCAGATTTTAGCCATTCTAATAGATTGTAGTGGTATCTCATTGTTTTATTTGCATTTCCTTGGTATGGCGATGTGGAGCATCTCTTTATATGCTTATTTACCATCTATATATATATATATTTTTTGATGTAGTATCAGTTAAGGTATTTGCCTCATTTTTAATCAGGTGTTTTGTTAAATTATTGTTGAATTTGAACAGTTTTTTGTGTACTTTGGTTAATAGTCCTCTATCAGGTGTGTTTGTTGTAAGTATTTCTTCCAAGTCTGTGGCTTGTCTTCTCATTCTCTTGATGTTGTCAACATCAAGAGAATAAGCACAGAACACAAAGTTTTCATTTTAGTGAATTACAACTTCCCTTAATTCTTTATTTCATGAATCATGTCTTTGGTGTTGTATCTAAAAAGTCATTGCCATACCTTAAGTAATCTAAGTTATCGTCTGTGTTATCTTCTAAAACTTTTATAGCTTGTGTTTCACACTTAATTTTATGATTCATTTAAATTAATTTTTATGTCTGTGTCTGTAATCTTTTTTTGTGTGTGTGGCATGTGGATTTCTCTTTGTTTCAGTGCCATTTGTTGAAAAGGCATCTTTTCTCATTGTTTTGTCTTTGCTCCTTTGTCAAGATCAGTTGGTCTTATTTAGTAGGCCTATTTCTGAGCTATTTTTAGTTCATCTATTTGTTCATTTTTTCAACAATATCATGCTGTCTTCATAACCGCAACTTTATGGGAAGTCTTGCAGTCATGTGGTGTTAGTTCTCCAGCTTTGTCCTTCTTCAATATTGTGGTGACTATTCTGGATGTTTTCCCCTCCATATAAGTGTTAGAATCAGTTTGTCAATATCTGCAAAATAACTCACTGGCATTTTGATTGGGATTGCATTAATCTATGGATCAAGCTGGGAACTTACAGCTTGACAATAGTGAGTCTTTCTATGTATAAATATGAGCTATATTTCCACTTATTTAATTCTTCCCTGATTTCATTCATCAAATTTTTGCCATTTTCCTCATACAGATCTTGAATATATTAACATTTAGGTATGTTTCTAAGTATTTCAATTTGGGGGTGATGCATATGATAATGTGTTTCTTTTCTTTCTTTCTTTCTTCTTCTTTTTTTTTTTGAGTCAGAATCCCACTCTGTCACCCAGGCTGGAATGCAGTGACATGCTCATGGCTACCAAAGTCTTGACTTGGTAGGTTCAGCAATTCTTCTGTCTCAGACTTCCATGTAGTAGGAACTATAGGCATTTATCACCACACCTGGCTAATTTATTATTATTATTATTATAGAGGAGAGGTCTTGCAATAATGTGTTTTTAATTTCAAATTCCACTTGGTCATTGCTGGTATACAGACATGGACATAGAATCTGTAGTGATGTCCCATTATTCATGCTTAATATTAACAACATATGTCCTCTCTTTTCTTTCCTAGCCTGACTTGGTGATTTTATTAAACTTTTTCAATAACCTACTTTTGGTTTCATTGATTTTTCCCTATTGATTTTCTATTTTTAATTTCACTACTATTGACTAACCCATCATATCTAATTAATCTATTTCAACTTAAAGACTTTTTAAAATCAAAGTTTAAGTTCACAGAAAACTTGAAAGGAAGATACAGAGATTTCCCACATACCTCCTGCCACCACACATGTATAACCTCTCCCATGATCAACATACCCAACCAGAGTGGTGCATTTGTTATAACTGATGAACCTAGGTCGACACATTCTAATCACCCAATATATTATTTTTTCAAATTTTAAATCCAATTTAAATATTTTAAATTTTAAAATCAAAATTTTTAAAAGATAGCTTTCTTGATAAATATTAATATTGATTAGTTCACATCCAATCTTGTCTGGTTTTTGTGTTTAAAATTTTTTCTATCAAGGTTATACTTGATTGTAAAGCTCAAGTAATACAAAAAAGTGTGAAATGACCATGACAGCTTCCCAATCTGTAACTTTTCAGTCCAGAAATAACCACAATTAAGATTTTTTGTAAGTATCCCTAAATATTGCAAGCATATGTAGACATATGTATGTCATTTTCCTACAAATAGAACTCTACTATGTACATAAATCTATACCCTAACAATCCACTTAATCTTTATCTTCAGGACAGCTTTATTGAAGTAATCACATTGTTTATTTCAATAGAAGGCATAAATTAAGCTCCAATTTTGTTCAGGATCAATTTCCCACAGCTAAATTTAAGCTCTTGAAGACACATCAGAATAACATAATATTCAGGGTAGTATGTGAGTTATGTGAAACTTTAATTTAGTTGATCATACCTGGAATACTGAAAAATCGTGACTGTCTTTGGAATAATGATGTTAAATCAGATCACTGTGAATTATCAAAAACACTGAATATAAAACTATCTCTTCCTCAATTCTAAAAGGATGCATTTTGTCTTGTATCTATGTTCCCTTTTACAAAATTCCCTCTGGTTCTCCAAACACTCCTAATTTCGCTAAAATCTGAGACCAAATCAATGGCTTAGTATAGTAAGAGATTAAACTCACATGAACACAGGATATTGTGTCATTGATGAAGGGAGATATGGTAAATAACTTTTAACCTTTAGTGTTGTGGGATAATATGCAAAATTCTATTAGTAAGTCATTAAAGAAATGGAGGTAAAGGATTATCAGATTAGAACATTTAGAAATTAGCCTATGGGCCAACTTTTGAACTTATGCACATTTTTGTTTGTTTGTTTGTTTGTTTGAGTTGGAATCTCAGTCTGTTTTCCAGGCTGTAGTGTAGTGGTATTGTCATGGCTCACCAAAGTCTCTGTCTCCTGGGCTCAGGCCATCCTTCCACCTCAGTCCTCTGAGTAGCTTTGGAGTAGTTTAGACAAAAGATTTGGACTACAGGTACATGCCATCATACCAGGAATATTTTATTTCTTCTTTCTCTCTCTCTCTCTCTTTTTTTTTTTTTTTTTTAGGTATAAGGTCTTGCTACGTTATTGCCCATGCTGGTTTTGAACTCTTGGGCTCAAGCAATCCTTCTGTCTTGGCCTTCCAAAGTGCTTGGATTACAGGTACAAGCTATGGTGCCCGACCCACTTTTTATTTTTATTTCGAAAGAAATATGCCTACAGCAAAAAATTCTGGCATCTATTTAATGGATGGCACCATGGAACGCTGGGCTTCTTTATGGAGATTATTCAACTTTGGAAATCAGTAGAAAAACCGCAAAATGTGTTTGATAGCCAGAAACTCACCACTCTTATATGAAAGGTCACACCATGTATACTTTAAAACAAAATTTTATCAATTATAACTAATCTTATTATACATTTTGCAAATACTGCTTTCATATCATTCAACTAAAGTAATGACTCACCAGGTCAAATTGTAAAATTAAGGTAAATCATATTTCCCCATCATATAGATGTCCTCATATTGTCCAACTTCATTTAGAAGATTTTTAACATTTGTAAAAATGCACTCTGCGCCATTGTTTTTAAAAGATAGAAACACTCCAGAAATCTCCTGGTAGAGATCATGTTATTAGCCAATTGGTGAAATGTATACAAGAGACATGGGATTATTTGTATAAAAATTTACAGCCCCAAAATTTATGGCAGTAATATAAACTCATGAATGTCCTGTGCTGCTTGGGGGAATTCTCTGCAGTAGCTGGATGACTGATGATGTGGCAGAGTGTGATAAGTACAGCTGCTTCTATAAAAATGAGGTCATAACAAGCTAAAGAATAAATCCTCTATAAGAAATCGCTTAAAGTGACAATCTAGTTTACTTGTTTTCCTGTAATGAGAGTCTATCATCTACTTTTTCCACTCAATGCACAAGTTAAGTTTATAATATTTCTTATCCTGGTTCTTCAAATGCTGAAAACAAGGTAATTTCAAGTGTAATATTTTTAAATAAATCATTTTACAAAGAAATAATATGAGGTAAATACAACTGTACCAAATATAAGGATCCGTGACAATGAATACCTACTTAAGGAAAGCATTTCAAACATAATTACATCATCATTAGTGATGGAAGTATCCATTTTCTTGGGTTTATTTTAGGATTTGATTATTTCATATCACTTTTAGGGATTTCAGGATTTGAAATATTTTGAACTTTAAGAGCTATGGGTGAAAATTCTCTTCATGCAATCAAGACAACCTATATACAGAAAACTAGGAAATATTAAATACATGGAGGAGAATTCTAACTTTCACTGATACACTGAAGATCTTAAGCCACCTATGAAGAAAGGATATTGAAGTTTGCAATAAAAGACTTGAGTCCTAGTATTTAACTTCCCACAATGAACAGTGTGAATCCTATCTTACCAACTATACTCTAGTTAAGGTCAATTTAGAGTTTAAACCTGAAGAAGACATACAGATATTTTCTTTAGGAATGTCAAAGCAGGCTTGACTAGTGTGAGGATTAAAATATTTATACTTATCTCAGTTATGATGAAGTAATTCTCAGGACTTGGACAAAGCAATGCAATGTTGTCTAAGTCAAGGGAAGAAATATTAGTTCTGTCAGCAGAAGCTACAGTACTTGGTGAGAGAATCAACTTCCAAATGGGGAAGAGGGGGGTTTGTTCTTTGATGCTTATTTTAGTCATAGATGCTCCAGTAGAGGCAGGATCAGAATGATTGTATCCACTCACTTAATTGGTTAATGACCTCCAAAGATGTTCAGAGTACATATATCACTATTTGTTAATACTAACTTTTAGTTTTAGATAATTTCCCAACACCCTCAATAAATATAATGGCTATTTTAGTCAAAGTAACTGGATTTTACTGCACTGTACATTATTTTATCACTTGCATGAATGTGCAGATAATTTTTTACTCTATATATGTAATAAACAGGGTAATCGATTTTTTTTCTAGGTTTTAACTCAAATTTAAGGTTACTAAGAATAAAAATTCCAGTTAAGGAGAGACTCCTGAAGATGGCGACGGCATAGGTGGATCCGTGAGACTCTCCCAACGTGAGTTCCCAAAAAGACTCTTACTTTTCTTCCTGCAATCCCCTGCCCACCGCCAGCCACACTGGTATGAGGCCCAGGGACCTTTGGTCCCACGCAGGGCCAGATATTGAGGCCTGGCAGCGGCTGCTCCACTACAAGTAACTCCAGCCGGCTGGGGAATCCCGAATCCTGGATCCCAGCTCCCTACCTGGTTACATCATCATGACCAGCACCCAGCACCAAGCTGCCGGTAACCCAGGGAGGCTCTGGGTGCCCGCCCCTCAGAAATACCATTCCCATTTCTGGCTGAAGTGCCCTGTGAGGGACCCAGAGCTACCACCTGCCCTCTGGAGCTTTGGAGATCTGGAGCCCCAGGTCCACCCTGGTTGAGGCACTCAGCATGCGACCACAAGCTTGTATAAGGGAGCTTGTGTAAGGTGCTGATCGGAGGCTCCAGCTCCAGAGGAGGGAACCCCCGACCCTCTCCTCCACCCCAGGCTGCTGGTGCCCTCCCCCATCCAGTGCCCAGCTGTGCAGCTGGTCCTGCCTAGAGACCCACACGGAGCATCCCTAAAAGTGAAAGTAAAACTACCACCTCTGCCATTTTCAAGGCAGATTTGCATCACCCCGCCCACCTATCAGAGCCTCCACCTCGGGTTCCCACGGTGATGTCCTTAAACAGGAGACAAAGCCCCTCCCCTACGCTGAACAGAGACAAGTCACAGATCTCCCAAGTAGCAGGGTAGCTGTCTGCAACAAAAACAGAGGGGAGAGGCTGGAGATTAGAGCTCGAGGGACTTTAGCCACTAAGAGACGAGAGAAAAATCTACACAAATGAAGAAAAACCAAAAGAAGAATATGGGTCTCTCCCAGGAAAAGAGGAAGTCAAATTATCTCTTTGCAGATGACATGATCATGTACTTTGAAACCCAAGAGAATCTGTCAAAAACCTCCTTACACTGATGAAGGCCTTTGGCAAAGTCTCAGGATATAAAATAAATGTGCAGAAGACAATCGCATTTCTTTACACCAATAATAATCAAACAGAAACCCAAATAAGAAGCACAATTCCATTCAAAATAGCCACACACAAAAATGAAATACCTTGGCATCTTCCTAACCAGAGACGTTAAAGACCTTTACAGTGAAAACTACAAAACTCTGCTCAAAGAAATCAAAGATGACACAAGCAGGTGGAAAAATATCCCATGCTCATGGATTGGAAGAAACACTGTGAAGATGTCCATCTCACCTAAGGCAATCTACAGATTCAATGCAATACCCATCAAATTACGAGCAACATTTTTCTCAGACCTAGAAAAAACAACACAGGAATTCATATGGAAACACAAACGACCAAGAATAGCCAGAACAATCCTCAGCAAAAAAAAAAAAAACCAAAGCAGGTGGTATAACATTACCAGACTTCAAACTTTACTATAAAGCTACAATCATCAAAACAGCTTGGTATTGGTATAGGAACAAGCATATAGATCAATGGAATATAATTGAGATTCCAGAAGCAAAACTTCAATTTCTCAACCAACTCATCTTCGACAAAGCCTCCACCACCTACCACTGGGGAGAGGAGAACCTATTTAGTAAATGGTGCTCGGAAAACTGACTGGCCACATGCAGAAGATTGAAACAGGACCTCTATCTATCCCCATACCCAAAAATTAATTCCAAATGGATCAGAGACCTAAATGTAAAACCTCAAACCATAAGAACCTTAGAAAATGAAGAACATACTCTCATGGAATCTGGAACTGGCATCCAATTCCTGAACAATTTCGAAACCCACAGGCCATAAGGGAAAAGATAGACAAGTGGGACCTCATTAAACTGACAAGCTTCTGCAAAGCCAAAGAAACCATCAAGAGAGCAGGGAGACAGCCTACAGACTCGGAAAAAGTATTTGCCAATTCCAGGTCTGACAAAGGCTTAACATCTTGGATCTACAAGGTTCTCAAATGTGCTGAAAAGAAAAAAAACAAGCAACCTCATTATAAAATGGGCAAAAGATATGAACAGACACTTCACAAAGGAAGACATTTGAGCAGCCAACAGACACATGAAGAAATGCTCAACTTCACTAATCATCAGGGAGATGTAAATCAAAACCACACTGAGATACCACCTAACTCCAGTCAGAATGGCAATTATCAATAACTCAGAAAATAATAGTTGTTGGAGAGGAAGTGGTGTAAAGGGAACACTCCTACACTGTTGATGGGAGTGTAAACTAGTGCAACCTCTGTGGAAAGCAGTGTGGTGATTCCTAAAAGCTCTAAACATCAACCTCCCATGTGATCCTGCAATCCCCCTACTGGGAATATACCCTGAAGAACTCAAATCACTCTATAAAAAAGATACCTGCACACGAATGTTTACCACAGCATTGTTCACAATAGCAAGAACCTGGAACCAACCACGCTGTCCATCAAAAGAGGACTGGATTTTAAAAATGTGGTACATATACATGATGGAATACTATGCAGCATGAAAAGAACAAAATCATGAATTTCACAGCAACCTGGATGGAGCTAGAGTCTATAATACTGAGTGACCTCTCACAGAAACAAAGATCTGAGTATCTCATATTCTCACCCATATAGTGGACCTTGATCATCCAACGCACTACCATAAGAAAATGACTGACGGTGGGAAACTATGGGGGGGGTGGGACTAATGGTAGTAAACATCTGTCTGGGGATGGAGAGACACCTGTTATCAACAAGGGGGCCTGAATGAAGCATATTTGTATACCTAACCCTTAACTGTACCCCACAATATCAAAATAAAAAATATTGATAAGAAAATAAGCAGAATAATCAGACGTCTCAGTTTATACACATCTTAGTGTTTAAATGTTGTCCTGACATATTTACTTAAAAACCCTGGATGATAAATTATGTGGTACCAGTAGTATAAATACATTCTTGGATATTTGGGGTTCAATTATATTGACCTAGCTTCTCGTTTCAGTATTTAACCAACTTGCTTGTAAGGATGAGGTTTTTGCTATGTACATAAAGCATAAGTATGTAACTTATACTGACTTGAAATCCTACAAGGCATTATTGCATGCACTAGTCATTTTATGTTTATTATGATACTACTGCTGCTGCTAACAAAAAAGAAACTAAACATATAATGCTAAATCAGATCACAGTAATAACATCTCATTTCCAGAGTATATAAGCTGTCTGATTATCACAGAGGTAAATACATACACATTTATGAGAATAGAAACTGCTTCTCCCAAGCACCAACTACAAGATTAATTTTACGTAGAGTTTTTAAGGAAGTTTCCTTGTAATGAATCATATAGATTCAGGGTATTAGACTTATAGAAAAAGAGAATTTGGAAATTTCTCATTTTCCTTAGGCACTAAAGTTTCCAAACACAGTGCTTGTGGCACATTGCCCATATATAGTAAGGGTACAACATGTGACAAGCAAGTGAATGAGTTGCTGAGTAAAGATAGCATTTTTATCCTATATTTCCCCAAAACATAATTATTTCCAACAAAAAGTAATAGGAAAGGTAGACTATATTTCTTTGTTATAATATGAATTAAATACAATTTATTATTTGGACTTATACTCTACATTAACTCCATGATGATTATACTTGACAGAACACTTGAGTATGAGTTATGGAATACAGGAAGAACATGGGGAGATAGATTACAATAATCAACTGTTTGTAAAGAAGTGCCATCTTAAGTATTGATAGTTAATATTAAAGAAAATACATACAATGGCTATTCTGTTTTTGCTCATATTATTTTATTCCATGTAAATTAATACAGTATCTTTTATTCTCAATTTGCTACTGCTAGTCCTTTAGAACCAGTGTAAAAGCTAATATACTTCAGAGAAGGTGATGTTAGTATCAGTGACATGTCAACTCATTTAATCTGCTTTCAAGAGACATAAAGGAACCTTCTAATTTATATTTATTACAAGAATCAAAACCAAGAAAATAGCAACACACACACACACACACACACACTTCACTGGCAAATAATAAATATAAATTATAGGCGTGCTAATGCAAACTTAAAACCACATCTTTATTTCACTACACCATATCAGCTAATATAACATCATCTTTTATAGTCAAATTTTTAAGTAGGTTAACTTGACATAGAGTATGGGTTCCCTGGTATATATTTGTAAGGGGAGAAAAATGCAATTGTGCTTATTGTCTATGGCCTTTTCCTTCGTGAATTAGGGATATTATGCATTTTAGATAAATGACCCTGCCTGAATTAAAACTAGGCTTCCTCTTTCCAATAAACTGGGCTTTATTATGGGATAGGAGATTTAGACTGCTATTTAGTTTGTGAAGTCTGGCCTTAAAATTTTTCACTTTTACTTTAGCTATTATATTTTCGTTTAGAGGGTTGGTTTATTTTCTTACTTAATTTTTCTGTTTACCAGCTGAAAGTCTCAGTTCATAATGAAATATTTGCAAGCAGTATACACAGTTCCAAAGGTTTTAGTAGGTGACTGCCAAGACACTATGCAAAATGATCAAAGATCAAAATGAACTTTTTAGAGGATATTTGTTTGTATAGAAGTGGAGGTTAATGAGGAAATTTGTTTCCACAATAATATTAATACTTTACATTTATGCAATTCCTTTCCCAAGAATTCTTGAACACTTAACCTCTGCCTTCATTTTATAGTACTTATCACACGTTTTAGTGTTTTTTTTTTCTATTTTTATAAAGCCATGATGGACAAAAGAGAAATGTTTCAAAGTTACTGTTTCTCACACATCAACAAAAGAGCAACCAGTCTCAGGGTCTAGGTTACTATCAAGTATGGCACATAAATTTGTGTGTGGATTCAGACTTTTTCCATTTATCCTTGGAATGCTGAACAAGTTGGAAATGAAACTTTAAGCATGATCCTGTGGGGTCAATTGGAATGAGAGGCCTCTCAAAAAGGCTGATGCCTAAAATGTAGGAGATACAGTCTTGGTCATATTGTCCAGGACTCACCAGTGAGAGGCCCTGTTCCCTTACCTACTTTCCTGGTAACTTTTCTTTGTTCTGTACCCCAAATGGAGAAGTCTTCTTATAATGTTTCACACATGTGTGTATCAAGACTATATAAATAGTTTCAAGAAACAGAACTCATACCTCAGCCAAATTCCCCAGAAACCATGAACCCATAAAGAACAATCATTTGCAGCCAAAAGAAAATCCAGCTAGCCTCTAAATTAACTATTGTTCAGTTGTCCATTTTCTCTTTATGCCACAGAATATTTCACAAAATGAAAATACTTTTTTCCACTTAGTATCTAAAAAATCAATCAAAACCATGAAAAGAAGGGAACCCATATAAGTAGATTTTTTGAAAAGATACTTTAAAAGATCACAAATAATTTCTTTACCAAAAAAAGCTAATAATGGCTTTTAAAACCTCTGAGTAAGGCTCTTGCAAAGTCATCACCTAAGATGGGAAAGGTTAAAGTAATTTTACAGAAGAACACTATGAAGTGATGATAAGCCGAGAGGGAAACAGGCATCTCAATTCCCAAACTTGCTCTTCAGCAGAGGTCAATCTTTCTCCCAAGGGTACAGAAAAAAACACCTGACCACTATCTGTTTTTCTAGAAAGCTGTATTACATTGTTCTGTGTTTTTTAAATAATTGAAATGAAAGATATTTTCTACCAAGGACAACTCTGCATATGATTAACCCATGGGACTTATATTTTTCAACTCCACGGATAAAGTTATTACAATGTTAAAATACTGTGTCAAATGATCATGGGAATATAAAAGCTGGAGTGAATTCCCACCTAGCAAATCTGAAAGTAAGTCAGATTGCCTTCTCTTGGGGCAAGAAGATGCACTGTTGCCATGACCCAAAGTTCTGCGATTTTATTTGAATTTCTCTAGGTAATTCCATACTTAATCCATGTGCACAATACAGATAGAAAGCCTGGGAATACAGAGTTTATGGTTATTAGCATTAGGCCATAAAAGCCATAGTGCACAGTGTTTTTTTTTTTTTTAATATTGTAGATATTTGTAATGATTAGGTAGAAAATGACATTTCTTTTTGATGTGACATTATTTTAAAATTACTTCATCGTATGATATCACTAGACCACAACCAATTGAAGTTTAGAATAGAGTAATAAAATGGAATCTTAAGTTTGAGGAATGTCTGAAAACACTGCTAGTGCAAGCCAAAGTTTGCAAAATATCAGAAGGCCTTGGACAGAGTGATCTGTAGGAAGCAACACTGAATGAAAAGTGCACTGAACTTCCATCTACAGCAGGTTTCAGCACCATGTGGTGCATATGACAAAAGTGGCCCGTTGAACTATGTTTGTAAATAAAGTGTTATTAGAACACAATTATGCCCATTGTTTACATATGATTTATAACTGCCTTCATCTTTATAACAGCAGAGTTGAGTAGCCATAGCATACACCATGTGGTGCACAGAGTCAAAGAATATTACTATATCATCCTGTATGGACAAAGCCTGCCAATCCTGCTCTAGAGTGATTGTTTCTACCCAGACCCATCCCTGGCCATCTGCTGACCAACCCTCAACCCAAGCCAGGAAAGATAAATGTCCAATACCAGGGAATCCCACAAAACAAAGAACCATCTTGCTCGGAATAAAAAACAGCAGCTTCTGTGGAGACTTCTCGCGATTGCCATCAAGAATTTTGTGTTAATGTGGCAACTAGTATAGATACAAGCAAACTGTCAAAAGATGTAAAAAGTAGAAGAAGGAATAAGCAACAAAAGATGAAATGTATGTGCGTATGTGATTTAGCACTGGAAAATTGACATGATCAGAGCCATGAGAAGTTCCCAAAAAGAATGTTTCAAAATGTTTTTCTTGGTTTTTACAATGTGTAGTATACATCTGAAAAATACACAACTTTTAAATACATAGATTAATTATAATGTGTACATATTTAAGTAATCACCACTAGATGTAGATATAGCCAAGACACCAAAGTCCTCTCCCTCTAGTCTAGAGGACATTACTCAACTAGCAATGGCAATCACTATTTTGATTTGTATCCTGTGGTAGTAGCCTCTCACATGACTCCTACTGATGCCTGCCTGGTAACCACACTCTTGTATAGCTCCTTTCTACATTGTGCCAGAGTTGCTTCATGTAATCAATGGTATATAGCATAGATGATCATATGTCACTTCTGATATTCAGTTATGAGAAAACTGGCTCTATCTTGGGTTCCCTCACTTTCACATAAATGAATCATTCAACTCAGGGAGAAGCTGAGTTATGAGTAGTCCGATGAATGGGTCAATAAGATGAGGAGCTAAAGTCTCCAGTCAAGTCAATTGACTGAGCCTACTTTCACCCATCAAGACTTCTGAGACTCTAGTCCTGCTTGATAGCTTGACTGTGCACATGACAGACCATGGGCTCGAATTACCAAGGGTTCCTCCAGATTCTAATCCGTAGAAACTGCAAGTGATAATAAATGTTTTTTCTCTTTTAAGCTGTTAAGTTTTGAGTCGATTTGTCATGTACCAATAGATCAACAACACATATCACTATATATTATTTTGCTTATTTTTTAAAAGGATTTACTTTTACATTATTTTTGTTTTAGATTCAGGGAGTATACATGAGTATTCGTTACATGAACTATTCTGTGGTGGTGGGATTGGGTCTTATGTGGCCCATTCTCCAGATAGTGAACATTGTGCCTCATAGGTAGTTTCTGAACTCTAACACCCTCTCATCTCCCCCTTTATCGTTGTCCTCAGTGTCTGTTATATCCATCTTTATGACCATTTAACTCCCACATATGAATGGGAACATGAGGTGTTTGGTTTTCCATTTCTGAATCAGTTTATTTAGTACGATGATGTTCAGCTCCATTCATGTTGCTGCAAATACCTGCAGTCAACTGATCTTTGACAAAACAGACAAAAACAGACGCTGGAAAAAGGACACCTTATCAACAAATGGTGTTCGGAAAATTGGATCGCTACCTGCAGAAAAATGAAATGGTTCCTAATTCCTCCCCATAACAAAGAACAACTCAAGATGGATTAAACACTTAAAATGTCAGACCTGAAACCATAAAAATCCTAGATGAAAATCTAAGAAAAACTCTTATGGACATTGGCCTAGGCAAAAAATGTATGGCTAAAACCCCAAAAGCAAATGCAACTGAAGAAAAATAAATAGGACTTAATTAAACTAAAAAGCTTCTGTGCAACAAAAGAAATAATCAACAGAGCAAACAGGCAACCTACAGAATGTGAGAAGATATTTGCAAACTATACAACTGAGAAAGGACTAAGATCCAGAATCTACAAAGAACTCAAACAAATCAACAAGTAAAAAAGAACTTATTTGTTTAGAGCAGTTTTAGGTTCACAGCAAAATTAAAAAGAAGGTACCAAGATTTCCCATGTACTCATGCCTGGTCTCTCCTACTATAAACCTCTCCCACCAGAGTTACAATTGATGAAACTACATTGATACATCATAATCACCCAAAGTTCATTGTTTACATTAGAATTCATTCTTACTGTTGTGTATTCTATGGGTTTGACAAAGGTATAATGACATATTCATCATTATATAGAGCACTTTTACCACCCTACAAGTCCTTTGTGCCACCCCATCTCTACCCCCCATCTCTGACAACTACTGAACTTTCTGCTGTCTTCATAGATTTGCTGTTTTCAGAATGTCATAGTTAAAATTTTGCAGTGTGTAGCCTTTTCTGATTGTCTTCTTTCACATAGTAATATGCATTTAAGTTTCCTCCCTGTCTTTTCATGGCTTGATCAGTCATCTTTTAAGTGCTTAATAATAGTCTATTGTCTGGACGTACCATAGTTCATTTATCCATTCACCAGTGCAGGCTTTGTACAGACATAGGTTTTCAACAAATACTAAAGAGCACAATTGCTGAATCATACAGTTAAGGTATGTTTAGTTTTGTAAGCAATCTGAACCCTTCTCTTACATCATAGACAACAAAATATGGAAGATACTCATGCAACTGAATAGCAAAACAAAAACAAAAACATAACCCAAATATCTAAATTAAAAAATGGGCTTAGGACCTGAATAGACATTTTCCCAAAGAAGACATGCAAATAGTCAATAGGTATATTAAAAAGTACTCGACATCACTAATCATCAGGGAAATCAAAACCACAATGACATAATACTTTACATCTGTTAGAATGACTATTATTTTTTAAAAATTGGCAAGGATCTGGAGAAAAATAAACCTTTGTAAATTGTTGGTAGGAATGTAAAATTGTACAGCCCCTGTGGAAAACAATATGGAGTTTCCTTAAAAACAAAAACAAAACAGTGAAAATAGAACTACTACCATTTGATCCACCAATCCCACATCTAGGTACGTATTCAAAGGAATTGAAATCAAGATCTGAAAGAGATATCTGCACTCCCATAGTCATTGTCCTATTGTTAACAATAGCCAAGCTATGGACAAAATCTAAATGTCCATCAATGGATGAATGGGTAAAGAAACTGGTGTGTGTATAAATGTGTGTACACACACACACACACACACACACACACAGAGAGAGAGAGAGAGAGAGAGAGAGAGAGAGAGAGAGAGAGAGAGACAATGGAATACTATTTATTCTACCTTAAAAAGAAGAAAATCCTGTCATTTGCAACAACTTGGATGAACCTGGGGGATGTTAAATGTGATGTTAGTGAAAGACATATACTATACCACGTTACTTATATGTGAAATCTAAAATAATCAAACTGACAAAGCAGAGAATAGAGTAGTGGTTGCCAGGGTATTGGTATTGGGGGAGGGATAATAAGGATGGTTAGAGGATATGTTATACAAAATAAGCTCCGGAGCTCTACTGTAAAGCAGAGAGCTGATAGCTAACACTATAGCAACACTTAAATTTGCTAAGAGGATATATATTAAGTGTTCTTTCCATCATTTTTTTCATATTGCATTATAATTGCAATTCAGAAATAAATCTGTTTATTCTATTTGTGTAAATATTTTTCTGGTCTATTTGATTCAATTTTCTGGTCTATGTAATCCATATTGCTAAATTTTTGTAATGTTTTAATAAGTCATAATACTAGTTATTGAAAGGTCACCAACTTCATTTTTCAAGATTTTAATTATTTTTGGCCTTTTGCACTTCCATATAAAATTTTAAAACAGCTTGTCAATTTTTATAAAATATCCTGTTGACATTATTATTTGAGCTTGCATAGACTGTACAGATCATTTTGTTGAGAATCAGCATATTTATAATACTTGTGTCTTCCAAACAATAGACATGGAATATCCCTTTCTTTAGTAAGTCTCTTAAAATTTCTTTAAATAATCTAGTTTTCTATGCAGAGTTTTGGTACAACTTTTCTTAGATTTATTCCTAGGAATTTGGTATTTTATACTCTATTATAAATAGTATCATTTATAAAATTTCCAAGTAGATTATTAGGCAAATAAAAATAATTGCTTTTTATGTTTGCATTGCATGAGGTAACCATGAAAAATTCAGTTAATAATTCTGATATTTTCTCTAATTTAAAAATGTTCCCAGCTGGGTTCGGCAGCTCAGCCTGTAATCCCGCACCTTTGGGAGGCTGAGGTGAGTGGATTGTCTGAGCCCGCAGGTTTGAGACCCGCTTGGGCAAGCAAGACCTCATCTCTACAAGAAATCAAAAAATTAGCCGGGCGTGGTAGCGCGCGCCTGTAATTCCGGCTACTTGGAAGGCTGAGGCGGAAGGATCTCCGGAGCCCAGCAGGTCGAGGCTGCGGTGGCCGAGAGCGGCCACTGCACTCCAGTCTGGGCGACTGAGTGAGATTCCAACTCAAAAAAAAAAAAAAAATGTTCCCCACATACAGTCATGCCATTTGCAAATAACAACGGTGTTTTGTCTTCTGGCAAAGACCACCTATATTATGTTAATAAATACAATTTTAAGAAATATTCTTACCTCATTTCTAACATCAGGGTGTAGATTTTAATATTCTGTCATGAAGTATTGTTTGTGCATGTTTCTGTAGATATCCTCTATCTCAGTAAGAAAGTTAAATCATAATCCTCGTTTCCTAAGTGTTATGTTTTTAACCATAGATGGGCATTTCATTTTATCTTTTGGGGTTGAGTTATATGGTTTTTCTCCTTTTGTTGTCAATGTGATTTATTACAGTAAAAATTTGTTAAGTTGGTCCACGTGTATGTCTGTAATCCCAGCACTGTGGGAGGCAGAGGCAGGAGGACTGCTTGAGCCCAAGAGGGTGAGATCAGCATAGGTAACAGCACGATTTCAACTCTACAAAAAATTAGTTGGTCATGGTGGCATACTCTTGTCTTAGCTACTTGGAAGGCTGAGGTGGAAGGAATACCTGCATCCAGGAGGTCAAGGCTGCAATGAGCAGTGATCATGCCACTACACTGAGACCTTGACTCAACAACAACAACAACAAAAGTGCCAAGTTGTTAAATCAATCTTGCATTCTTGAAGTAAACTTCAATTGGTTGTGATTTCCTTTTGATATATTCTTGGATTGTATTTATTAATATTTTGCTTAAAAAGTTTGTATGTATTTTCTAGCAAAATTAGCCCTCCAATTTTTATTTTTTGTACTCTCCTTGACATGTGGTGTCAACATTATGCTACCCTCAAAAAACCAACCACGTTGGGAAATATCTTCATGTTTCTAACATCTTAATTAGAAAATTTAGCACGCAACTCTGTTCAGATGTTTTACTCCTTCTGGCGGCATTAGTAAATTGTGTTTTTCAAGCACATTGTCAATTATATTCAAATTTTGAAGTTTACTGATGCAAAGTCATTTATATCTTTTTGCTACCTTTTTAATAGCTGGAGGAACCAAACTGATATCCCATTTTTCATTCCTGATATTAGCCATTTGTGTTTTGTTTTCCCACTAATGCTAGAGGTTTGACTATTTTATTATTCTTCTCAGTGAATAACATTTTAGTTTTGTTGATTCTTTCTATAATGTTAATTTTGCACTTTTTTTCACTTTTGTTCGTTGATTTTTGGGAGTTTAATGTGTTATTCTTATGTCAGCTTTTTCAGATGGATGTTTAGATCATTGATATTCCGTCTCTCTTTTTAAATAAAGTATCAGGGTTTTCTCTAAATCAGGGTTTCTTAACCTTGACACTATTGACATTTGGGGCCAGATAATTTCTTGGTGAGGGATTGTCTTGTACACTGTAGTGTGTTTAACAGCACCTTTGGCCTCTATTCCCTAGATTATAGTGATACTCCCTCCCCTCAGTTGTGACAACCAAAAATATCTTCAGATATTACCTACCAGTTGCTCCCTTTCAGGCAAATATCACCCAGGTAAGAACCACTATTCCAATTATAAAATTAGTTCTATTCCACAAGCTTGATATATTGTCATTATAAATCAGCTCAAATTACTTTCTTTTTTAATCATAAAGATGTGGGGTACGATTCAGGGTTAGATATACAAACGTTGATTATGCCAGTACCCTTGTTGATGAGGTATGCTCCTCCCTCCCCTAGCAGTTTTCCTTAACTGCCAATCCCACCCTCCCTCCCCTGACAGCTTCCCACTAGGGATTCCCAGTTAGCCAATCCCTTTCTTAAAGTATTATAATAATTGTTCAAGGTTTGCTTATGAGTGAAAACATATGGTACTCTGTTCTTTGTTTCTGTGATAGATCACTGAGTATGGTCGACTCTAAATCCATCCAAGTTGCTGCGAAGTCCATATGTCTGTCCTTCGTTATGGCTGCATAATATTTCATTGTGTATATATGCCACATTTTTTTTTATCCAGTCCAGCTTCGATAGGCAACATGGTTGGTTCCATGTTTCTGCTATTGTGAATAGAGCTGCAACAAACATACGTGTGCAGGTATCTTTTTTGTAGAATGATCTGAGTTCCTCTGGGTATATGACCCAACAATTCCCCTATTGGGAACATACTAGTATTTCATAGCTCACTGCAACCTCCAACTCCTGGACTCAAGTAATCCTTCTGCTCAGCCTCCCTAGTAGCTGGGACTACAGACACGCACCACCACACCTGGCTAATTGTTTTATTTGTTTATTTTATTTTTAGTGGAGACAGAGTCTCACTATGTTGCCCAGACTGGTCTTGAACTCCTGACCTCAAGCTATCCTCTCCCCTCTGTCTCCTAAACACTGAGATTATAGTTGTGAGCCACCATGCCTGGCTAAAAATAAAATATAAATTCAGTAATTAATCACCATTTTAATATTTGATGTCTATTTGGCCTTTTATTTATTGTTTTCTTTTTATGTCATTTTCTGACCTCTTTTTGGATAACCAATATTTTTATTTTCCAGTTTTCTCCTTTATTGAGTTTTTAATGGTACATTACTTATTTTTTATTATTGTAATTTATTTTGATGCCACATATACTTAAACCTTAAAAGATATAAGAAAACCAAAAAAATCTTGATTTACCCATGTATTTTGCATTTCCAGGACTTTTTATTGCTTTCTTTATCTCCAAGCTTCCATCTGGAATCAATGCATGTCATTACTAAAAAATAGTACTAATTGTTGTCATAGCAGTTGTATTACCTATTATGCCCCAACTTAAATATTCAGTGACTCCTCACTTCCTATAAAAATGTCCAAATGTCTTAGCCTGACATTCATGATCCTCTATTTAAACTAACTTCCAGTCCTATCAACTTTCTTAGAGAAAAGTCTTCCTTCTGAGTTAACTGAAATTATCTTGATCATCTAAATACATGTACCTGATATATTGACTAAGAAGGACTCCTGGGATGTAATTTAAAAGCAGCTTTATTTTTGTTTCCTATTGATGATTGAAACTTTATTCCATGGTAGTTACTTTGGATGAAACTCTAGGTAGGTCCTACAGTCCTATAGTTTTTTGTTTGTTTGTTTGTTTGTTTTATGTATGCAGTATAATCAGCAGTGTGAATGTCAGAATAACATATTAATCCACATTAAATCTGTATGCGAAGCTGAGACTTCTTTTCAGCTTCTCAGATAGGGCCTTCTGTTAGCTATTATAGGCTGCAGGAGAAGGGATGAGGGAGGCAGTGTAATTGACTTCTTCTCCTGTGTTTGTACATCCCTTCCTCCACTCCTAGCTGCTATCTTGGACCCTTTCTGGACTGGGAGTAGGAGTGGCATGAAGGATATTTAAAACAGTCCTCTTCTTTCAAGGGGGCATTTTTACGGTTTCTACAAAGACCCCTGTGACTAGTCATCTCACCTGCAGACTTCTTGACCATTTTATTCCACAAGGATCCTTAGCCCCAGAAAACTCACCCTTCGCCTTCAGCTTCCCCTCTAGGTGGCCCTATTGGACAAGCTCTAAGCTGGCCTATAGCAATGCACTGCATCTGATCCTCAGGAAGCGTTCGTGTGTTCTATTTTCTATGCCTGCACAAGCTCTGGAAGTGCAGCCCAATCACTACACAGTAAGCACAAGCCTCACACCACCACCGGGTTGGCTGGGCTGACTTCTTGGCCTTAAATTTTCCTGGAAGCCATCAGGTGGTAATGTAACTAACTTCAGGAGACCTGGAAAGCTCTCTGAGATCTCCCTTTCTATTGTCTCGACAGGAAGAGGATCTGCCTCTTATGTTTTGCATTTAGAGAGTAGTACTCAAAGAAATACCCATCACCATCTTCCCTACACTTCAACTGCCTGATGCGTATGAGATGAGTAAGGCATATCACACGTTTCTGATTAGTCTTTTGTAACTTGCCTATGGTCTAGCACTTTCCTTGGAATCAGCTTTGGTTGCATCCAGTGTTTACATCGAAACTTTCAGTTTAGTATCTCGTTATACACATTTAGTGTTTGCTCATTATCAAGCTCTTAAAATGCTCTTCCCAAATCCTCCTCCCCTTTCCCAATCACTGTTCTACCCATACTTACAAGTTGTAACTACAGTTTTTGTTTGAATGTAGCACCAATATTTAGGAAAGAAGCTTTGAAAATGCTAAACACCTGAAGTTTACAAATTTCTAATTTCTAAAATATGTATTCACTATTTTTCTAGAAATACCACAGTGAGAGGGCTATTTTGGTTCTAAAATGTAAATGTAAAAATTGAATGCAAAACTTGTTTGAGCAAGTTTAAAATCTTCATAGTTTACCCAAACTAAATACATATAATACTGTACAGCTAGGGCAAATTCTGACTATAGATTTGGAAATCTATCAGGTTTCTTCCTCTGATACTAATTTTTTCAAAAATACAGATCAACTTTCACTGAGTTGCAACTAAAATTGCCAAGTATATACGTGTTTGTCTTTTTAGGGCTATGCACATGCTTTATATGATTTTATATTATATAAAGAAAAAAGTAGTCAGAATTAATGGGGTTAGAGTCTCAGTTCACTATTGAAAAATTGTGTGCTGCTAAAAAAAGAATTTAACTTCTCTAAACCTCAATTACCTAACCTGTAAAATGGGAAACCACCAAACCCACCTCACAGAGTTAATAATAAATAATACATTGATTAACAGGTATAAAGTACTTTACAGAATCCTTCGCAACAGGAAATGCTAAATTAAAGTTCACTGCTTTTCATTCTCTCAGTTCTCTTTGTATTTTCTCTCTTGCTTTCAGTCACCCACAAAGTCATTTTATACATAACTTTTAAATCATTTGAGTGGAAAAAAAATTTCTTTAAAAGCACCCTCATTTTTCCTTGGATAACCATCTTTGTTCCACACTCCGAATTTTCCCACTGTCCTTTAGACACTTTCTATGTGTTGGAAAGCATTAGCGTCCTTTACACTTGCCTCATCTCCGTAACTGAGTTTTAACAGGCACAGGAACATGACCTTATATTTACTTCTTGAACTCCACAAAGTTCCACGAGACCGTTTCCCAAAGTAGACAATCATCAAAGATTATTTATTGTCTCTCCTTGTGAAAATTAAGGACTTTCAAAATCAGTGAGGCAACATTTTAATGGCCCTCAACACCAATAATCAGGTAGTGCCTATTCTAGGAACACTGAGAATTGTAAGAACATAAAGTTATGTAAATGGAGGAGCAATGGGTAGGATTACCATTTATAACCAATCAACAGGTTGGTTAGAGGTTTGGAAAGCGAAAAGGATACACACAGACAATAAATAAGAAAAAGGCATTCAAAATCATACTTTTTAAGTGTAATCTGTATTTACCATCAGATGAAGGTAGGCAAAATTTGAATAAGTATCATTTATATGACTACTGTTTTCTTAATTATAGTAACACATTTCTTAGCCCATTCTGTGTTGCTGTAACAAAATACCTGAGACTGGGTAATTCACAAAAAAGCAAAAACTTATCTTCTTACAGTACAGGAGTTCAAGATCAAGACTTCGGCAGGTTTTGTTGTCTAATGAGGGCTGTTCTCTGCTTCCAAAGTGCTGCCTTATTGCCATATTCTCCAGAGGGGAGGAATATAACATTCCCACAGGGCTTAGGGCAAGCCAGCAGAACCCTGAAGGAAAGAAGCCTCTCGTATAAGGGCTTTGATATCATACACAAAGGGAGGAGCCCTCATGACCCAGTCACCTCTTTAAGGCCCCATCTCTTAATACCATCACACTGGCAACACTTGCCTTTTGGAGAGGACACATTCAAAGCATAGCAAATATTATTCTTGTTGTAGGTAGTATTCACTAGAAAGCAGACTCTGTGATGGAAACTAAAATGTAGGAGGCTTATTAGGGAGTGTTTGGGGATCAAAATTAGGGGAAGGAGGCTTGAAAAGAGAGGTGTTAGCTATAATACAAAGAAGGCCTCAGCTAGGATCCCTGAAGCTGAAATGACTTTCTGTGTTGTTCTGAGTTAAAATGAACAAATTAGCCTTACCCCCTAGTATTGATCAGTCATTGGATAAAGCACAACCTGGGAAGGAGGCATGACCTTGGAAGAGGTGGCTGTCTTAAGTGTAAGTAATCCCTAAGAATTTTTAACTGAAGCCTGACTACCAGCTGCACTGTGAACATTAAAGATAATAAGCACTTCATTCTTTATTTTTTCTTTTTTAGAGACAAGGTCTTGCTATTTTGCTTAGGTCGGTCTCAAACTCCTGGCCTAAAGCAATCCTCCCATCTCAACCTCCCAAAGTGCTGGGATTCAGGCATGAGCTACTGTGCCCTGCCCATGTTTACTTTTGGTGACATCTTTTTCTAAGCCCCCATTGCTGATCCACCACTTTCCAAAAGACTTTTTTTTTTGAGTCAGGGTCTCACTCTGTTACCCAATCTGAAGTATAGCGCATAATCACGGCTTGCTGCAACTTCAGTCTTCTGGGCTTAGGTGATCCTTCTGCCTCAACCTCCTGATTAGCTGGGGACTAACGTTGTGCACCACTATGTCACTCTGATTTTTTTTTTTTTATAAAGACGAAATTTCACAATGTTTCCTAGGCTGATCTTGAACTCTTGGGCTCAAACAATCCTCGGTCTTGGCCTCGTAAAGTGCTGGGATTACAGGCAGGATACACTGTGCCTGGCCAAGTCCTTCATTTTTAAAGGAGGCCTCGGCATCCACCACACCTGTGAATGCTTACTCTATTTTAAATAGCATGTTCACGCCTATATGAATAGTGATCCTCTGTCAAAAGGATGAATCTGAAATTGAACAAAAGCCCTTAAAAGTTTTTGTTCTTGACCCCAGAAAATAAGTGTGGAGAGACTATCAAGTACCAGAACATTGTTAGGTACTGAAGTTCAAAATCAAACAAGACAGTTTTGGCTCTTGAGCACCTAGTATACATACTATTTTAAAATATTAAATATTACACCTTATGTTTAGGAAGATTGAAATACTTTCATTGATATGTAAATCCACATGCCTGCTTTGCTTCCTTTGGAAAAACCATCTAGAGTTAATTAAATTAGAGTCTATTGGCCAAATCTAGCCTGCCACATATACTTATAAATAAGGTTTTATGGGAATGCAGTCATGCCCACTCATGCATGTATTGCCTATGGCTGCTGCTCTTCTACAAGGACAGAGTTAAGTACTTGCAACACTTGGCAAGAGACCATGAAGCATGCAAATTTTAAAATATTTAATACTATAACCCCAGAACTTTGGGAGGCAGAGGCGAGAGGATTGCCTGAGGCCAGGGGTGTGAGATCAGCCTGAGAAACTTGGAGAAACCTCGTATCTACAATATATAATTTTTAAAAATTAGCCAGGCATGGTGGTGCATGTCTATGGATCACCTGAGCCCAGCAGGTCGAGGCTGCTGTGGCCGTGAGCATGCCACTGCACTCCAGCCTAGGTGACAGAGTGAGACAACTACTCAACAAAAAAAAATTTAATAACTGGTCCTTCACAGAAGGTGTTTGATCTCTTTCTAATGAAATCTCATTAAAATGCTGGTCTCATTCTAATATACTCTTATATTCATAGTAATATGATATTAAAACTGATCTTCAGTGTACTCATAATAGTGATTTTTTAAAAAATTCTGTAAGTATATTGTCCACACACTGGAGCCTATGTTATCCTTGATTATTAATAACATCCTACTTCCTGATTGATAGCACTCATACTATAAAGACATTTTCTTTTAAATGCCTTTTATCACCAGGCGCGATGGCTCAAGCCTGTAATCCCAACATTTTGGGAGGCAGAGGTGGGGAATTGCCTGGGTAGCTCAGTAAGACCTCTTCTCCACAATAAATTAAAAAAAAAAATTAGCCAGACATGGTGGCCCACACCTGTAGTTTCAGCTATTTGGAAGCCTGAACCAGAGGGATTGCCTAAATCCAGTAGGTTGAGGCTGCAGTAGCAGTGAGCATGCCACTGTACTCCAGCCTAGGTGACAATGAGACTCTGACTAAAATAAACCAAAAACAAACAAACAAACAAACAAAAAACCTTTTTTCTGTTTCATCATTATTATCATAATGCAAACTAAAAGAATGAACACATATTTAACATAACTCTCGATAAACCGGGCTCGGTGGCTCAGCCTGTAATCCCGCGCCTTTGGGAGGATGAGGTGAGCGGATCGCCTGAGCCCGCAGATTCAAGACCCGCCTGGGTAGCGAGACCTCATCTCTACAATAAATCAAAAAAAATCAGCCAGGCGTGGAAGCGCATGCCTGTAATTCCGGTTACTTGGAAGGCTGAGGCGGAAGGATCGCTGGAGCCCAGCAGGTTGAGGCTGCGGTGGCCGGAAGCGGCCACTGCACTCCAGTCTGGGTGACAGAGTGAGACTCCAACTCAAAAAAAAAAAAAAAAAAAACTCTAGATAAATTAAATTTAATCAATATGACTTAGCATATTAATGGCCAGATGCCAGCCAGGATGAAAATATCCTGTGATATTCACAATACTTTATACTTACTGCTGTTCTTTTCAGTATTTTTTAAAATCTGGAATTTGGATTGAAACAAAATGTGTATTTATCCAAATGTGTATGATATAAAGCTGTGGAGTAATAGTCACTATACTGGATGACAAAAACAGTATTCAAAGGGATTGCAAAAAGTTGGAAAGATGGGCCAAAACTAATGAAGTCAAATTTAACAGGCCTAAATATGAAGTTTTGTATTTGAGTTAAAAAAAATCAAAACACAAATGTACAAAGACAGGATGGAGAACACATGGCTAAGCAGCAGTAAAAGGTGAGCAAGTTTTAGGGTTAGAGTTAACTGCAAGCTTAATTATGAACTAACCCTTTGATGTGGGTATGAAAAATGCTCATATAATCTTGGCATGTGCTTCAATATAATTAAGTGTTCTGTCCAAATCAAGGTGGCTAATTGCATTGAAGACTGCACTGGTCATAAGCCATCTGGAATGATGCGTTCAATTTAGGGAGCCATGTTGTAAGAGGGACCTTGGCAAACGCAGTGAATGTTTGATATTTTTTTTCCCCACCATAGATGTCAGATACCTTCTTTCTCAGACCCTTGAAGCTAGGATGCAGGCATAAAGCTTGGCTCTAATCAGAAGCACCTGCAGTGGAAGCCACACATGCAAAGCAGCAGGGAATACTTAGAATTCATTCTTGCAAGGATCAAATCAGGGTTGTAGACCCCATTTCTTGAAGCATAGGATTTAAGTCATTCACTGGATGTTGTCAGCAGTGAAAGTCATGGTATCTGTGAAGAAATGATGTCTTCCCTTGATCAGATCTGTATGTAATTTCAGGCACTGTTTTTTCTATAGATGAGGCATCATGTGGGGATGGTTAATTCACCCTCAGGGACCTTTTCCACTTTAAATTTCTAATCTCACTGTTTCTTACCAGCTTACTGTTTACAATCCGACAAATGTGTGTGTGAGGGGGGTGTACATAGAAAGCAAAATTAACGGAAGAGGAAAAGAGAAGGAAAGTGGGGAGAATCTATCTACCTTCTGTTAAATGGTTAATAGTGAGTCCTTAATTTATAAAAGGAAAGAAATTCAAGTTTATAAATAGCTTTCTAAGAAAATCTTTCACAGAAAAAACTGCATATTACATGCAATAGAGAGATAGGACGACTGAGCACAAAAAAAGCAAGTATGCAATGTTGAAGCAGCGGTGTTGATGCTATTTGTACCATGGAATGCGATATGCTGATGAAAGTGCCTATAAGTTGTAAGTGGGAAAGATGGCAGTTTGGGATGTTTTCCATTTTATTTAGGTATATTATTTATGTTTTGTTTATTATTCCATTCCATAACCCATAGTCCATTACCCAGTATTCTTATATGTAATCACTGGTTTGTGAAGGGCATAGTGAGTTGGGAAAAGAACACGGGCTTTGAAGTCAGCCTAGGCCAGCGTTCAAGTTTCAGGATTTCATAACTTAATCTGTGATTGTGACCTTGGGAAATTCACTCTAAAATTCTGGGCCTATATTTTCTGATCAGTTAAATAACAAAGAACACATCTCACAATGTTGCCCTAAAGTATATGTAAGTCGCAGCATAGGAAGGTACACAGGAAATGTTAGCTCTCATAACCAGCTTTATACTTTTTGCATTTCCATTCAGCTATTTCTTCCCCCAAACCCACTCCACCCTCACCCCACCCATAAAATGACATCCCAGCTTTAAGCAATTTCTGGGATAATATTCAAACTTGGAATTATAGAGAAGCCAGTTTCTAATTTCTGTAATCATAATGTTTTAAAGTTTATCTCACCCATAAAGAAAATTGCAAAAGTCCAATGTTTTTGGACATAGCAGATGTAAGGAGAGAACAGAAAAGTGATAAATATCATAGCAAATGTTTCAGACTCGCTCAACCATAAAGTTACTCTCTCTAGGGCTGGCACTAACATAACACAATCTGGTTTTGAACACTTTGTATGAAAACGATTATTGATAAGAGGTAAAAAAACATTATTTAACTTTTAAGTAAGCATGTGTTCCTTAGATCTCAAGGTATATTTTCACAAAATTAAATCATCACACATTAAAAGATTTTGGAAAATTGTATTTCGAGAAGTATGAGTATATGTGACTTAAATTTTAAAACATAAGTTTAAAAAAAATTTAAAGAAACATAAACATAATAAGTCATGTTAGATTTATTAAAAGGACAATATGTTAAAGATATCGCACTGTTCTCTAAATTTATTCATAATTGTACTATAATACTTATTAAAATAACTGATCATCATTTGTAACAACTATACTACATTATTGTTACTACAAATAACAAAATGTTAATAATAAAAGAAACTATTTTAATGTGACTATTATTGTCAAGTTCATCTGGAAAATATGCTAAAAGAGTCAGGAAAATGTTAAAAAGTAATGAGGGAATCAAGCCGTACGAATAGAAATATAAAATGAATGTAAATGATACAAAGACTTAATCAATATGAAGGAAAAATATAATTCATAATTATATAAGCACAAATTTAAATAAAATATCCTTTTTTGCCTAAATTGGATTGGCAAATATAAATGTAGGAAAATTGATATCATAAATTGCTACAAAATTTGGAGGATAATTTGGTAATATTTACTGAAATTTAAAATGTGCTTGCTTTTCGACCTAACAATTCCACAGCTAGGAATTTATGGTGTGGATATAAGGACAACACCACAAATATAAAAATCCACCAATATAGAACAAATGTTACTCCATTTTTTTAAGATAATGAGGTACTTATGTATATGATGATACAGAAAATCTCCATGTTATATTATCAAAACATATCAATACCAAAATTGCATAAATAAAAGGAATACAGGTATTCACATATTTAAATGTACATATAAATAGTACATATAATTGCTAGCAAAAAGATAATGTTTGCATGGAAATATTTCAACAATTGGAAGTAGGCTGTGAGTCTAAGGGGAACAAACTTTCATTTTATTTCTTTTTATAGAGAATACATCTTTTACTCTGTGCATTACTTTTTATTTAATATATCTATGAGTAGGGAATAGCTCTCCATTTATTTAGATCTTCTTTGAGTTCTTTCATGAGAGTTTTATAGTTTTTCTCATAGATTTTTGCACATTTTTATTAGATTTATATGTATTTCAGATTTTTTGGTGGTAATGTAAAGAGTGCTCGTGTAATGTTAATGCCAATGGAACAAGTTCCAATTGCTAATTGATTATATATATAAGAAAGTAATTGACTTTGTACATTAATCTTGTATTCTAGTAACTTGCTATAATTGCTTATTAATTCCCGGAAGTTTTATGTCTATTCTTTGAAATTTTTTACATAGATAATTATAATTTCTCAAATTGTATATACTTTATCTTACTGTTATATTATATTAGTTAAGACTTCCTGAACAATGTTAAATAGGAGTGGTTAGAAGTGACATGTTTGTCGTGTTCCAGATCTTAAAAGGAAAGCATCTAATTTCTCACCATGAGTATGATGCTAGCTCTTTTTCTAGTCTGCTGAAAGTCTTTATCATGCATGCTTGTTTGATTTTGTCAAATGGTTTTTCTATATTGATTGATATGATAATATATTTTTCTTCCTTATCTTGTTGATGTGATGGATTATATTAATTTTCAAATGTTGAACTAGCCTTATACATCTGAAATAAACAATTGTTGGAATTGTTTTGGTAATACTTTACTGAGCATTGGATGTATGTTAATGAGAAATATCAGTCCATAATTTTCCTTTCCAGTAATGTTTTTGTCTGATTTCTGTAGGAGAGTAATTTTGGCCTCATAGAATAAGATACGAAGTGTTTCCTCCATTCTATATTCTGAAAGAGATTGTAGAGAATTGGTATTTTTTTTTCTTTAAATATTTGATAGAATTAACCCATAAAACTATCCGGGCTTGGGGTTTTCTGTTCTGGAAAGTTATAAGTTGTTGATTCAAATTATTTAATTGATATAGGTCTATTAAAATTATATATTTCTCTAACGGATATATAATCTGAGTTTTGATAGATTGTGTCTTTCAAAGAATTGGTCCATTTCATTAAGATTTGCAAATTGCTGATTGCAGAATTGATATAGTATTCCTTTGTTATTCTTATAATGTCCATGCTATCAGTTGTGTTGATTCCTCTTGAATTTCTGGTATTAATATTTTTTCTCAGTTAGCCTAGCTAGAGGCTTAATTATTTTATCAATCTTTTCAAGCAACCATCTTTTCAAAAACCCATTTTTTTGGTTTTAGTAATTTTCTCTATTAATTTCCTGTTTTCAATTTTATTGATTCCTATTGTAATTTATTATTATTATTTTCTTCCTCTTTGGATTTAATTTGCTCTCTTGCTACGTACAGTGGCTTACACCTGTAATCCCAGCACTTAGGGAGGCAGAGGCAAGAGGGTTACCTAAGCTCAGGGGTTCAGGAACAGCCTGAGCAACATGGTGATACCTCATTTCTACAATAAATAAAAAAGTCAACTGGGTGTGGTGGTGCATGCCTGTGGTTCTGGCTATTTGGAAGGCGGTGGTGGAGGGATCACTTGAGCCCAGCAGATCAAGGCTGTGGTGGCCGTGAGCATGCACTGCACTCCAGCCTGTGCAACAGAGTGAGATTTCAACTCAAAAATCAAAAAATAAAAATAATGTGTTCTCTTTTTCTAGATTTTTAAGATAGAAGCTTAGTGGAAGTTTAATAAGGATGTTAGATCTTTATTCTTTTCTAATATACACATTCAGTGTACGTTTCCCCCTCAGCACAACTTTTGCTGTATATCACAAATTTTGTATTTTTATTTTCACTTAGTTTGAAATATTTTATAATTTATCTAGAATGTTTTTCTTTGACTCACAAATTATTTAGAAGTGTGCTGTTAAGCCTCCGGACTTTCTAGTTATTTTTATATTATTGATTTCTAGTTTCATTCTATTATTATATGAGAACAGACATTGTATGGTTTCTATTCTTTTAAATTTGTTAAGGTATGCTTAATAGCCAGGAATGTGGTGACTCTTGGTGAATGTTCCATAAGTTTGAAAAGAATATGTACTTTGTTGATGGTGGGTGAAGTATTCCATAATCTAGTTGATTAATGGTGCTCTTCAGATCAACTATATCTTTACTGCTTTTTTGTCTGCAGATCTATTCAATTTCTGATAGTTGAAGTATCCAAACTGAAGAGGATTTATCAATTTCTCTTTGCAGTTGTAACAGTTGTTGCCCCATGTATTTTGACGTTCTGCACTTAGTCATATACACATCTAGGATTATTATGTCTTCTTGGATAATTGATCCTTATATAATTATGTAGTACCTGTCATTATTTCTAATATTGTTTTCCTCTGATGTCTGTTTTATCTGAAATGTATAATTACTCCACCTTTCTTAGATTGCTGCTAGCATAGTATACATTTGTCCATCACTTTGTTTCTAATATATCTGTCTTTTTATATTTAAAGTGGATTTCTTGTAGGCAAAATATAATTGTGTCTTATTTTGCTATCCATTTATTTTGCTATTCACTTTGCTGAGAGCCTCTACTTCTAATTGTTGTATTTAGATCATTGATAATTAAAGTGATTATTGTTAGTGTTGGATTATTATCTATTGTCTTCATTCCTATTTTTCATTTGTTGCTCTTGTTCCTCGTTTATTTTTTTGCTTCTACTCTCTTTTTTTCTTTTCTGGTTTTACTTGAGTGTTTCATATTATTCTATTTTCTCTCCTCTCAGTTTATCTGTTATACTTGTTTCTTTAATATTTTATCAATTTTCTTAGAGCTGGCAAAATACACTTACAGCTAATCTAAATACACTTTAAAATAGCATTAAATCATTTCATACATAGTGCATGTACCGTATATTTCCAATTCCTCCCACCCATGTCTTATAACATTGCTGTCATACATTATCTATAAGTTGTAATTGTTCACTATATTGTTGCTATTATTTTAGAATAACTGTTATCTGTTTGATCACTAAGAATGCAAAAAATGATTTTATTTTACTTTCACTTATTCCATTTGAATGCTCCTTCTTTATTTAAATACATTTGATTTTCTGGTCTATAGAATGTCCTTTCTGCAGGACTTCTTTTAACATTAAAAATACATATATTTAGCCAGGCTCGTGGCTCAGCCTGTAATCCCGTGCCTTTGGGAGGCTGAGGTGAGTGGATTGCCTGAGCCCGTGGGTTCGAGACCCGCCTGGGCAGCGAGACCTCATCTCTACAATAAATCAAAAAATCAGCCGGGCGTGGTAGCGCATGCCTGTAATTCCGGCTACTTGGAAGGCTGAGGCGGAAGGATCGTCGGAGCCCAGCAGGTCGAGGCTGCAGTGGCCGGGAGCGGCCACTGCACTCCAGTCTGGGCGACAGACTGAGACTCCAACTCAAAAAAAAATATATATATATATATTTGTGTAAATTTAAGGGGAACAATATTGTTACGTGGATATATTGCATAGCGGTGAAGTGTAAGCTTTTAGTGTAATCGGTACTCAAATGATGTACATTGTATCCATTAAGTAATTTCTCATTCTTTACCTCTCTCCTACCCTTCCAAGTGTCCAAGGACTATTATTCAACACTCTGGGCCTATATGTGCATATTATTTAGCCTCCATTTGTAAATGAGAACATGTTCATACTATTTGACTCTCTGTTTCTAAATTATTTCACTTAAGTCTACTCACAACATATTCCTTCAACTTTCATTTGTCTGAGAAAATATTTCATATTCACTTCTGAAGAACAATTTACTGGATACAAAATTCTGTTTTTTTCTTTTTTAAATTTTATCACTTTAAATATTTTGCCACATTCTCTTACCACTTATGGCTTCTGAAGAGGAGTCTGATGTATTTTTTAATCCTTGTTCTTCTATAGGTAAGGTGTTTATTTCTCTGACTTCTTACAAGACTTTTTTTTTAGCTTTGATTTTTTTAAGTTTAAAAATAATGTGCCTAGGTGTAGATTTTTTGATACTCATCTAAACTTTCTGGATCTGTGATTTGGTATCTGTCAATAATTTGGGGAAATTCTCAGGTGTTACAACTTCAAATATTTGTTTCTTCCCTTATGTCTTTTTTTCCTTCTGGTATGTCTATTGTACATAACTTACACCATTTGTAATTGTCTCAGCGTTCTTAAATATTATGTTCTTTTGTTCAGTCTTTTTTCATTTGCGTTTTAGTTTTTGGTTTTTTGTTTTCTCTTTTTCCCCCTCTATGGCTAAATTATTTTAGACCCAGGGAGAGGAGCGGGGCCAGCCGCGAGGGTTGCAAGGAGGGGCTAGGCGGGGCAGCATCTTAGTTTATATCAACACATCTTGAAGCTCACTGATTCTTTCCTCAGCTGTGACCAGTCTACTCATGATCCTATCAACGACATTCTTAATTTGTGTTACATAGTTTATAATTTATGACATTTCCTTTTGACTATAGAGTTTCCATTTCTCTACATACGTTATCTGTTCTTTCATGGTGTCCATTGTTTTCCATTAGTGCTCTTAGAATATTAATCACAGTTACAAATTCCCAACCTGGTAATTCCAAAATGTCTACATATATCAGCTTAGTTCTTTCCCTGTCTCTTCAGACTATGTATATTTTGTTTTGCTTAAATTTTGTTTTGCTTTCCTTTTAGCATTCCTTGTATATTTTTATTGAAAGCTGTAAATGATAAATTATGTAAAAGAAACTAAGGTAGATAGAACTTAGAGTGAGGTGTTACATGTTTACCTGGCTAGCAGTTAGGCTGTGTTTACTATTTGCTGTAGCTGTATATTTCAGAGATTAAAATTTTCTTTGATATTTTTGTTTTTGTCTTTCCTGCTGTGTTTAGATTTCCTTAGAGCCTGCTTTTAAACAGAGTCTGAACCTCACAGTTCTTTTCAGCTATAATCACTTGTTATTACAGTTTCTTTATTGATGTAGTAGTAAACTCTCAGGAGATAAGTATAGCATAGTTCTACACATAGATCTCAGTCTTTTAGTGAGCCTGTGCACCCAGGCTGTGACTTTTACCGGTGTTTATCAGCTTTTATTTTCAACCCCTTGGCTGATATAGGAAGGCTAAGGGGCCGAAGTTGAGTATTTACTTTTCCCCAGGTCAGCTAGGCTAAGGTAAAATCCAACTTAATTAGGCTCAGCAAGATAGTTTCCCTTGAGGGCAGGCCTTTGTTAAGGACAAAAGAATGAGCTGGATTCATTTCCAAATGGTTACTTTTCCTTTCCTTCTGCTGGACGCAGAAGGGAATTTTTCTTGGCTAGTCACAGTGAGAACATGTTGGGACTCTAAGAGGTAAAACCACAAAAGTATGAGGACCCCTTATTCCTAGACTTCCAGGAGTTTTTAATCTCTCAAGCTAGCCTACAGTCTTCGGCATTTAGTCAATTAAGTATTCTTACCAGATGTTGGCTCCAATGGCATTTTCTGCTCTCAGCAAACTGTTATTGTTTATATGTACCTGACTCTTCATTGGGGCATGGTGATTTATCCTAGGATCTCAATTATCTGCTGTATTTAAGGAGGTTTGTTAATTTTTAGCTTTTCAGTTTTTTGTTTGTTTTCTTGTTATGAAAATAAGAATGATGGCTTTCAGGCCCATTTTCTATAGGACCCAAAAGCAGAAGTTCATATATCAACTCATGAACATTAAAGATTGTGGGAATATAATGTCTATAAAGTTAAAAGTGTCTGCCCATCCCTTGTCTTGCCTTGTTTTTACCTCCTCTTGCTTTCCCTTCCCTAAAATTCAGTTCTAAAAATATTAGTGGTATGAACAAGACAGGCTGAAGAATACATCTCTCTTGGGGGGGTGGCCCAATAGGGGATGTCAGCCAAAGCAGATTAGAGGTTTATACACACTGTGAAGGCAGGTGGCAAGGATAGGGAGTCAATTTGAGTAGAATGGTCAAAGTGAACATTCTTAGGAATGGAATAAATAGGACTTGTGCGATATCTGATAAGACATAACAAGAAGACTCCAGCATCATTGCGATATTCTCGGCCATGATGCATAACTTGAATCTAATAATGAGGTTACATTGGAAAGACCCAAATTAAGAAATAATCTGTAAAATAAGTGGCCTTTAATCTTCAAAAGTATCAAGGTCATGAAAGTCAAGAAAAAATATGAACTATTCCAGGAAGAAGGAAATTAAAGAGACATAACACCTAAATACAACTCATAAGTCTGACTTGAATCTTTTTTCTATAAAAGATATTATTGGCACAGTTGATAAAATTTGAGTAAGGTCTGAAGATGAGTTGATGTTAATTTCCTGATTTTGATGGCTATATTGTGGTTCTGTGAATGACTTTGTAGTCTATCACAAAAAAAAGTATTTAAGTCATATAGAGGTTGACAACTTATTTTCAAAAAACAACACTTTGTACTGTACTTGCAACCTTTATGTGATAATTTCAAAATTAAAGTACATTTAAAATAGTTGATTCCAGCGAGGGATGAAGATACAAAAATAGCCATTTGAGTTACTCTGAATGAATTCCTTCTTAACAACCAAGGTCTAATTTGCACATATTCTTCCCTCAACTCTCAGAGGCATGTGAGACCTTATTAGATATATGCAACTTAAGATCACTGGCAACATGATGGATAACTTGTTTATCATATATTTATGACTTGGAATGCTTTATCTCTTAATTATAGTTTTAAAAAACTGTATGTAATAAGCTGGTTGGTGTTAATCATGTTAACAATGCAAACACATCCAGAAATTATTAAATATGTTATCTCCAGAAAAATTTAGCTTCAGTAAGACATTGTTACTTTGGCCTTGACTGAAAAGCAACATCTGTCATCATAAAGTTATTGAAAACAGTTCAATCTCAATGTAATCTGCAAATACATTTATTTATTATGCCTTTCAAATTGCAACAATAGAAAGTGGGGAAAAAGTATCCAAATTATTTTCAACATATAAAAATAAAATTTAAAGCATAATCTATTTTTTCTTTCTTGTGTTAGCATTGTTGTCTGCAATGCCAGCACTCATACTCCAGAAGAGTATTGTTTAATAAAAGACAAATTTTTAAGTATATTTTTAAAAGCAGGGAGAAAATTTGACCTGCCAGCTCCAGCAACTGCTTCTTGGCCAGACTTTATCAAAACATGTCTGGTCAGCTAGAATATTTATAGTCATTTTATCTTGGATAAATATAATTATTAAAGTAATGTTTCTGAAAATAAAAACGTAAATTTTTAATTTATCAAATGTATTATCAGTTCTCACTGTAATAAGGAATCTGTAACCCATTTTAGAGATGTGAGAACTGAGGTACAGGGATGTATAGCGATGGGCAGCAGACATGTAGCCACTTGTAATATTTTACCAAATAACTAAAACCCTCCTATGTGCCCCAAAGCCAGACACCAGACAACTAGAAGCAGCCCTTATGCCCTGCACCCTGCAAAATTATTCAAATTAGCTAATACACAGGGATTCAAAAACCTAGCTAAACCCATCCCACCTACCATATTAAGCTGTCTCCTACAGTCCCAGTTTGTTATCCTATATCAAGGTGCAGTCCCTCTATCACCCTGCAAAGCAGCCTTCTTCCTTCTGGAGCATTTTCTGACAAAGAATTCTGCCTTGCATCTATCCCAGTATGATTGTGTTTTGGCCCATCAGCAAAATCATCTTTGAATCTCATGAAACAGGAAGAAATAACAGTGAGCAAGACCCAGGCCCTGGTCTAATGGAGCTTTCACACTTACTGGGAAGACAGACAATAAACTATCATTCATAACCCGGGGGATTCTTCAGTTCCAGGCTATGACCTGAACTACTATTAGAACTTAGTCAGTTGCCTGAGCCCATGGGTTCGAGACCCGCCTGGGCAACTTGGTGAGCCCTCATCTCTACAATAAATCAAAAAATTAGCCTGGCATGGTAGCGTGCGCCTGTAGTTCCGGCTACTTGGAAGGCTGAGGCGGAAGGATCGCCGGAGCCCAGCAGGTGGAGGCTGTGGTGGCCAGCAGCGGCCACTGCACTCCAGTCTGGGTGACAGAGTGAAACTCCAACTCAAAAAAAAAAAAAAAAAAAGAACTTAGTCAGATGACAGGTATGGGAAGAAGTGGGGAATATTCCAGGAAGAGTCTGAAAACATTGCAAAGTCTAGGAGATAGGAGAAAACTCAGCACATTCCTACAGCATAAAATGGGTGAGTGGAAAAGATCAGAAGAAGAGATAGTGAGGGATGATCCTCGTTGAACAGAGACAGACTCTCCAGTGCATTTTACTCCATGGTAAAAACGTGACCCCATCTTGAGGCCAATGAAGAACAACTCATAAGAATTAGTCACAAAACTGGCCATGATCAGGAAGATATTTTGAAAGAACATTTTTGAGTTTAACATGGAAATTGAATTGTGAATTTTTAAGGTGGAGTGCAGATGTACACAACAGATGATAGCCAGGAAAGTAGTAATATTCGCGACAGTGGCTGAAAACGTGACTCAGAGTAATGGGAGTAAGAGAGAAAGGTATGGCCATGACCAAAGTGTGGCAGGTGGGGGCAGGCTTTGGAACATACACGCAGTCTATTTCCTGATTAAAGGTTTTCAGGGACTTTATTTTTAAACTTCTGACATGGTTTTAATATATCCTGTTATCTTTGAGCAGGTATTGGCTCCAGTTCAGAGTTTTTTAAAAATGATCTTATTGAAACTCTTCATCCTAAACCAAACTTTAATCAAAAACATAGTTCCTTCTGATTCTTCCAATGCTAATTTATACAGTAGTAAAAAAAAAATGCTGCCTTAAATTAGCTTTAATCTTCATTTGTATCATATCATTTGCAATTGAGTTAACTTGTTAAATATAATTGATTACAGATTAAACTTTTCATGGAATAAATATATCCTCTCATGTAAAATGAACAGAGAGAAAATCAAAGCACTTGATGCAGTGAATCCTACACAGTCTACTAGAACAAGAGGAAGAAAGCTTTTATTATATATTCCATCTATTAGAGGGTCACATCTTTATTTGTGCTTACCAAAAATGACTGTATTCAACAACTGATAGATAGGCATTCAACTCACAGTCCAAGAGCTCACCCAAATAATGTCTTTTTAAAAAAAAAATTCTATATGTTTGGAAATGTATTGATTACAAATAAAATTTTAGTAGCATTTTGTACTTATTTCTGTTAAGTAAGCAATATATTAAGAAATTATAGAAAGACAAGGTACTCTTCTGGGAGTATGGCAGAACTTTTAAGGACTGAGAGTTTCTTTCCTGTAAAGTTTACTTTCATTCTGATTTTTTCATCTGTTTTTGGCCTGTCACATCCCAAACATTACATAGAAAGAAACATTCATACTGCTTCTCACTATCTTCTGCCATTTTGCGGTCTTCAGATGGCCTTGGAGATTATACATACTTGAGCAGACACAAATGATTCCAGCCAGTACCAGATAGATCATTAATCACAATGCAGAATCCGTAAATAGAATTATCATTAATCTGCTCTAGTACCCCTTGGGAAATAGGGAATACAAAGTGAGTCACACATAATTTTTAAAAATCATTGCATTTCAGGAGAGAAGGATAAAGTTCTCTCAGTGATAAAGTTATATGTGAAATAAAGAAACCTACTGAGTTCAAGTTTAGCAGTGAAAGAGTATTTATTCAATCACTCTGTCATGTGCCTGCTTTTTCTATAGGATGTCAAAAATACCCTACCACTCTACTTGATAATTAACCAGCTAAGGTGTTTTTATTTATGTGCTCAAAACTTCAAAGAATTAAAAGATTAGAGTATAGAAAAAGAATACCCTTAAAGTCACCTATAATATTTATGCATTTATGATATGGTAAAAATATAATTTGCACTTAAGTGAATACTGTTGACCTACATTCTGTATCTGAATCAAGATATGTTTTTTGGTTTTTTAAAACATTTTATTATGAGACAATTGTAGATTCACATGCAGCAGTAAGAAAAAAATACAGAAATATTCTGTGTACCCTTTATCCAGTTTCACTGCATAATAACATCTTGGAAAACTAAAATACAAAATCACAATCAAGGTATTCATCTTGCTATAGTCCACTACTCCTGTGAGAACTATATTTTTAATACCTGGTAAACATGCTCCCAAACTAAACTCAGTCTCTCTCTCTCTCTCTCTCTCTCTCTCTCTCTCTCTCTCTCTCTCTCTCTCCTCATATTGTTCTCCACACTAAACTCTCATGTTTATGTTGGATGCCTGGGCAAGTCATTTGCTATTTGCTGAGATGAGGAATGAAGGAGAAATGTCAGGTACTTGGGGTGGGGAATGGTTGGAGGAAAAAGTTTGAACTTGTTGAACCGGGATTCCTGCAGGACACGCAGTTGGAGATGTTCAGAAGGTTTTTGGCTTGATAACTCTGCAACTCAAACCTGAACTCTACCATGTCTAGCTAGAAAGCAGTCATTGTAATTGGGTCAAAGAAGCCAAGAAAAACTTGGCCAACTTTAAAAAAACCACATCAACAACAGTCGGCACATCTCTTCCAGAATACCCCACTAGGACAACTACTTCCTTTATTTCCTGGGCTTCTATTTACACCTCTCATTGGCCCCTAGAGTGAAATGTCAAAAATACAAAGATTGATTTGGTTTTGTCTGGGGGTAGAGTTTATTTTAAAGATGCTAACAAATTCAAGTAGTGGCAAAGTATAGTTTCTATAATATAAAATTTCAAACAGGCAGTTACTGTTCTTCCATCCCTTTGAAGGGGCCCAAACTAAACAGCTCCATATTCATTACAAAAGACCTCTGTAGAGTACCTTATTATGCATCATTTAAAGAGGGTAGAAGAACACAAATTCAGGAATCCTTTGGAATTTCAGACTGTATAAATAGCCTGTCAGTGAATGACGGCTTAAGCTGTGCTATGCAAAAAGCATGGCAGAGACAATAAATTATTTAAACTGCGTTGGTTTTTCCATATTATTCTAACCCTTGAGCATCACAGGAACAATTTCCCTTTGCTATATTTCTATACTAAAGTCCAAGGGTAATATTTAGAGTGATTTCCCACGAGCTCCTGTGATGATCTGCATTATTAAAAACGATTATTTCCAACCAGAGGCCATATCTGCCAGCAGCAAGACAGGCGGGAAGCATTGTGTGAGCTCCTGGCTCCAGGAGCACTGCTGTAGATCCCTGGTCAAAGTGCCAGCGCCTTTTTTTTTTCACCTGACTGGAGGGTTTGGAAATGGTTTTCCTTTCTGTCTGCAATCCATTTTAACAAAATAGTTTCTGTATTTAGTTAAAACCGGGATAACAGAGAAGATGAGGCCTTTGAGAACGGTTGTTTCATCGACTAAGGATTCCTGGCAAACTTTAAACAACGCCAGATTACATTCCTTCTTGATTTTTCTGGCCCAAATAATGTAACGGGTGATACAACTGCAGGTAGACTCAGGGCTAGATATAGCGTAATAACACGCAACTGAAATTTGTACAGAGATTGAGGAAATTAAATGTACTTTATGAGGCATTAGTTAACACTAATCAGTGCCTACCTCTTTGCTGTGCCTCTCACACTCTTCATATTGACCCTAAGGCTTTTTCCAAGAATATTTCTTACCTGAACCCAATGCCCAGGCTATGCGTGTAAATAGTAGGAAACCTCTAAGACTGAGAGAGGGGCAGAGAAAGTTTCCTTCAGAAATCCACTAAGAACCTTAGCTTCAGAAAAGTAACACCCTGATGTCAACTGCTCCCTTTCATTAATTGTTTTTAAGCCAATGCCAATCTTGACCTGCAACTTAACTCTTTCATAAGAAATCCAAACACAGTATATTATTTTTGAATCTTTATGGGATTGCAGGTTGGAGTAAATAGGTAGCAGCCCAAGCTCACTGATATTTCACTTTTTAAAAAAGACACTTTAAGCCGGGCTCTGTGGCTCAGCCTGTAATCCCCCGCCTTTGGGAGGCTGAGGTGAGTGGATTGCCTGAGCCCGCGGGTTCGAGACCCGCCTGGGCAGCGAGACCTCATCTCTACAATAAATCAAAAAATCAGCCGGGCATGGTAGCACCTGCCTGTAATTCCGGCAACTCGGAAGGCTGAGGTGAAAGGCTCGCCGGAGTCCAGCGGGTCCAGGCTGCGGTGGCCGGGAGCGGCCACTGCACTCCAGTCTGGGCGACAGAGTGAGACTCCAACTCAAAAAAAACCCCAAAACAACAAAAAGTCACTTTCCCAAGCCACAAGGTCATATGGCTTGCTATTACCAGCAACAAGGTCACAGGGTTCTAACCATTCTTCCCACATAGTGTTCAGCAACACTCAACCTTTTTTTTTTTTAACTTTCTTTCTTTGAAGTGTTCCTCTTTCCTTTCATCAGTACTGGGTACCAGTCCTAGTGTCACTTTTCAGCAAAGCTTGTCTTGACCGACAACAAAATTCTCACAATTAGACATTTGTAAAACTCAATTTTCCCCATGTCGTTAGATTAATGATAATGATAATGACCTCGGAGAAAAAAGGAGGGGAAAGAGTCTGTCTCCCATTCTCATCTCAGGATTTATTCAATGCAGAAAAATATTTTACAGAGAGAAGATGATAATATTCTGAGGTGGGGAAGGAAGCAAGAGTCAGAACCAGCCAATTTGCAAACAGTTACTGACTCCACAAGGAATAAACTAGATCTGACTTTTGACTTATTTTCTACTAAGTGGCATTGGGGTGTGTTTAAAAAGTGTAAGAAGAGTAGCTGTTTGTAGAAATTATGCAGGAAGTATCTTTGTCTTTTTTCCAATTATCAACATTCAAAATGTATATTTCACCTCCCTCAATTAGCACCTCTTCACTTCAATTGATGCATCCAATCCCCAAAGGATGTATCCAGTTTTAGGCCTTATAAAATGTTCTTTATTCAGAAAATAAATATAGAGTATCTTTAAAAAAAATTAATAAATATTCAATATTGCCTATGCTAATTTGGGAAAAGCCTGCAATTAGAGATTTTTTTTCCCAATATGTAAATATAAATAGTATTAAAAACTGTTACTCAGTAAATATCTTAAGGCACAGTGTGCTCATATTTTTTTTCCTTCTTTCTCCTTTTTTCTCCATCTCCCTCCTTCTAAGTTTCTCCTCCTTTCCATTCACATCACAAATAATAGTAACATTTATCACCATGGTAATCAGTATTGTTTTTTGAGAATCTCAACTCCAATTTCTTAATATTAATGATTTACCCAGATACTACTGATGAAGTTCGTAGCTGATTAATCTTTCACAATATTTCTAATCTCCTTCTGTGGGGCTGAAAAGTGTCATTTAGAGGAACCAGTTACTGTTGTTAAGACTGGCTTTGCCTCAGCATGTGGAAAGACAGCAGATGTGGTATACAGGAGTCTTTGGCCTGATCTTCTCTTTGAAGATCTACTTTGGAGATGGGAGAGGAGTAAAGAGGTATAGTTATTAAACCTTCTGGAGGTGGGCAAACAAGGAGCAAGAAGTTACTTTAGTCATGGGTTACATAATGACTGCAGAGAGTTAAAGAGGAGAGAGTGAGAGGAAGTTGCATGGTCATCGAAAAATTATTGCTCAAAGAGGCTTTCCTCTTCTGTCTTTTTGTTTCTACCAACCATTGGAAACTGCCAGCTTCTCCTTGAAATGAACCTTCTTTGACACTACCAAGAATATGAATGTTCTGCTGAGAGAGGTCTCTCCATGCAGTACCACTGCAATTTCAAAGAAAAGTGATGGAGGGTAGAGAAACTCACTAGAGTCGAATGGGGGAAAATGAATGGCAAGAAACAGAGAAGCAGACAAGCTACACACCAGATTTCAAAATCTTCATTTTGTTCAAGCATGAAACTAAGAATTTTCAAAAGGTTGCATTAAAGATTGCATAGAATTTTGGAGTTTGAGATAGCAAAACACGACCATTTCGTTTTTCACTTACATGAAGAAACTAAGGTCAACAAGGATGAAGAAATTTGTCCATGCACGTAATACTAGTGATTGGACCTTCAACTAGATCACCTAAAAGACAGACCGAGAGGTGCTTACAAAAAGTTCAGTGCTTTATGCAAACATGAATATAGGTTATTGTGTATATGACATTTGTCAGTCAATTGACAATATTATTAGGATCACTAATTACTCAAACATTATTCCCAGACTTACATGAAAAAAAGAGCAAAATATAAATAACATTATTGTGACATATTTTAAATGGTATCTATGTCATATATGCAAAGAAAAGGAAAAAAAGTAATCCAGAATAATACAAGTCAATGTTCTGACCTTTAAATGATGAACAATTATTATGTTTTAAAAACAGGATAATTGCCATCTATGATTTCCTTATGCTTTTATCTTTTTTTTTTTTGAGTTGGAGTCTCACTCTGTCGCCCAGACTGGAGTGCAGTGGCCGCTCCCGGCCACCGCAGCCTCGACCTGCTGGGCTCCGGCGATCCTTCCACCTCAGCCTTCTGAGTAGCCAGAATTACAGGCATGCTCTACCACACCCGGCTGATTTTTCTGATTTAATGTAGAGATGAGGTCTCACTGCCCAGGCGGGTCTCGAACCCGCGGGCTCAGGCAATCCACTCACCTCAGCCTCCCAAAGGCGCGGGATTACAGGCTGAGCCACCGAGCCCAGCTGCTTTTATCATTTTTTTAACATCTGAATTTCTAGCATACTTGAAGCACCACATTTTCTTTTTAATCAAATTAATAGTCAGGAAAACGTGGGCAAGTTACTTAACCTGTTGTGAAGATCAGATGAGATATTTTATGTAAAAGCACTTAGCCTGGCATCTGGTATATAATCAGTAAAGCGTTCCCTGTTTTTATTAGTAGTAAGCATTTTTTTTTTTAATGAAAAGAGCAAAAAGGAAAGGGTCACCTATATCTGAGAAAATGTAGTATTTGGCTACAAGCTTCAGTTCACTGTAAGCAACAGCTGGTCTCTTTATAGGGCTTAGGATACAGATTACATAAAATATATATATAGGAAGAGGAAAAGGGTAAAAACTTTCAAAGTTCACCAGTTGTAGCCTACAGCATTTTACTCAAGCTCATTAGGAAGTTTACATTTATAATGTAATCTCTTTGAAACAGATTTGATTTTTTTTTTTTTTTTTGGTAAGAATCTTGTAAATTAAAACTTTCCCAGGGGGCTAACCTAATACAAGTTGTTCCAGAAGTGGAATTCTTTCTGATCAAATATCTCAGAGCAAAAGAAGAATGGTTCACTAAGACTAGTGTGCTGGTTTATATAATTAGCAGTGAATATCGGAATACCAGGGGCAGCACTAGCAATTAATAATATCCTTGCCTTCAGATTGCACTTAGCAAAGGAAAGACATTTAACTTACATAAAAGAACTGTGCAAATTAGCAGTACATTGTCTCAGTCCAGCTGTTGTAAAGTATAACCATATGGCTTTATAGTACACCTTTATTTTACCTTGGAGATTAAAAAGCCTTTTAAAAAAATATTATTTCCTAAGGTTGTTCTCTGCTTCACCAAAAAACACCAGTACATCTATACATTTTGGGGAAAGTGACTAATATATGAAGGTTACAGATTACACCCTTACCTCCTTTTCCTACTACCTTACCTAGCCAGGATTGCTAGGAATGAAGTCATGCTTACATCAAATAAAGTAATTCAGAAGTGAATTAAACTCTGCTTCCAAAAACAATGCATTTAAAGACACCAGCTATGGAAAGGACTGTATAGGGCACAAGAGAGGGCCTGCAGGGGGTTTTCTTTATAAAAAATATAATATAAAAATGAAATTCTTTAGTTGAGGGTCATATGAAACCATGACCAGCATATTGTTTGGCACCAATGAACACTTATAGATGTACACTTCAATAAATACATTGTAAAGTGTCATTTGGATAGTCTCATAAGTCTACTATTTTTCTTTTTTTTTTTTTCTTTCTTTGTATGGACTATTCAAATCCACAGGCGCACACACTATTTGGGAAGCCTGGTGATAAAAAATCTGGGATAGATCTGGGATGAAGACTTTAGAATCCTGTTCCTGAAGGGGAGGTGAGCGATTTGAAGCCAAACAGTAAATGAACAAGGAAAGAGCACGTGGTTTTTGAACACTTCTACAAGTAAAAAAAAACTTTATAATGAACATGACCGAAACAGTTTATCAAGCAATTTTAAAGAATCGGTTAGAGCTGATTCTCATTTTAAAAGACATACATCCCTGGAATATTTTAATTTAAAATTCAAATAAATGTGCATTCTAATTACAAACTGCTAATGTGGGACAATGTTCTTTTCATCGCATAACATGGATCCTCAAATTTTTTCTGTCAAAGACTGGATAGCAAATATTTTAGATCCTGAGGGCCATGTTTAGTCTCTATTACTACTGGCAGGCTGCTGCAGATCCTCCTCTTTCTCCTTCCTACTCCTCGTCTTTCCTCCTTTCCGCCCCTCCTTCTCTTTCTGCTTCTCCCTCTTCTGCTTCTCCTTTTCCTTCTTCTTCTTTGCACAATCTTTAAAAGTGGGCAAAAATTATTCTTAGCTCATAGTTCATGACACAAGTCACTGATATGTAAGTATGTAAGTTCAGTGTTGTATATAAGTTCAGCGTTGGTCTCTTGTTTTATACTTGCATAAATCACATCAAAAATCAAGTGTAACTTCCAAATTATTTCTCTTTTAACTTTAAATAAAGCATCTAAAGATAAATGCACTATATTAGGAGTGCAATAAACATTTTTTGTGATTTTGTTCTGATTATTTTACAATTTCCTTATACCTTAAGTATTGTACTATAGCTATTCATGGTAGAGAGTCTTCCTAAAACATTCAACTTAGTTTTCCTAGAAACAACTCTGTTACTTCTTAATTTATATTGTATATGTTTACCTAAAACTAAAAATTGTAGTAATAACCAAAACAGTAATTAAAAAGTTGGAAACAAATTGTCTTTTAGAAAAAAAAATCAGTGGAAAAGTACTGTGATAGTACCAGTTTTCCAGCTATGAACTTGTCACATGTCCTAGCATTGGTTAAGTATATTTTAGAAAGAGAATGGAGAACATTGGTAATCCCATAAATCTGTTTAAATGCAGATTGATTTACAGAGCTTATATGAAATTGCTTGGGCTCTATGCTAAAAACTATATATGTTAAATGGCCAGAGAGGTAATGCCCCACAGTAAAGTAAAACTAGCTAATATATATTGAACACTTAATTTTTACCAAGCAATTTTGCATGGATATTCTTATTTGACCCTCACCATTACTCTATGATGTAGGTGCAAATATATATTAATATCTGACTTTGATAGCTAGTAGATTTTTGACCTTAGCCAAATTGTTTAGTTCCCTCATCATTTTATAGAGTAGGAGCATCTACACAGACTTTATTCTTTTCCAAATATTCATAAATATCTATTACATAGTTGGGCACTGAGAACAGAACAGTGTTCAGACCACTGGTTCTCAAAGTGTGGTCACTGGCTCAGCAGTATCAGCAACACTTAGATCTTGCTGGAAAAGCAAACTCTTGAGCTTCTTGACAGATCCACAAAGGAAGAAACTCTGGAGTTGGCATCTGGCAATCTGTCCTTTTATAAACCTTCTAAATAGCTCTGATTCAGGCTAAAGTTTGAGAACCACTGGTTTGGAATGAAAGTCCTATCCTCTTGGAGCTTAGATTGTAACAGATTGTTTAGAGTATTTTTCCAGCTAATACATGTATAAGCATTCAGAATTCTTTGAGGTACGAACTTGTTAGTCATTAAATGTTTGCTACTGCTACTACTACTACTACTACTACTGCTACTACTGGTATCAAACTGGTTTCATTAGACATAAATAGCATGTCTGCATTTTACATTATAAATATGGAGTAACATTACTTATAGATAGATTACTCAGGGCAAACTTTAAAAGATCTTTTTGTAAATTTCAGAGAAGAAAACGATCATTTAGGAGTTAAAAATCAGAGTGGAACAGGTAGCATATATGACCTTGAGAAGACTTGTGCTCAAGAGGACATTGCCAGCTCTCTATAAGGGGCCACTCCTACTCACCTGCACCCAATTCTTGCTGCGTGGAAACGCAAGCCCAGCAGTGCCAGATTTTATGACTTTTAAAGTGAAGCTGGAAATCTGGAGTTTTATATAAAATGTCCTGGCCCTTTAAATATTTAAACTTAATTCAACTGTGGATCCAATTAAACATTTCTGCAGGCCACACCTGGCTCTAAGGCCATCCGTTTGGAACTTTAATTTCACCCATTCCTCTTCATTTTACATGCGTGCAAATGAAGGCCCAGAAAAGCTTAGAAACTTATTTGAGGTCATAATGTTCAACAAGGAATAGCAACTAGGGTTTACAATTCTCTTTTTAAAATAGCACTGCTTTGTTTAGGCTTCTTCCCACTCCAAAGGACATTTACCAAAATTGTTGGATTGGGTGGGGTAGAGGCAGGAGCAGAGATGAAATTCTATGAAATGAGAAATTGCTGCCGAAAGTAGGATTCAGTAAGTCCTGAGTTAAATTCCAATGTGAATTAGTGTCTCTCAAAGATCTAATATTTCAGGTATTCAGTTTCGCCGGAGAGTAGCTTTGTTTGCTTGTTTGTTTCTTTTAATATGCCAACTTGATCTAATTCTTGGAAAGAAGTTTCAGTTTTGTGAAGGAAAATTCATACTGCCTCTTTTGGTCTCTGAATATTTTCACCCATCTTTGTTCCCGTTCTTTATCCCTGGTGGCTACTCGGGTCTTAAGTTACAAAACTAAGAATTTTGATTTGCAAATGCTATGTTTGCATGCGATTGAGAAGAGGCCACTTTATTTGTATGTAAAGAGTTGAAAGCCTGGCAGATGCACACAGGCTGGATTCCAGATGAGGCCCCTCACACTGCACCCAATATGGCATTTCCAGGCCCCAAGTGAAGTTAAAGTTAGCCATACTATACACCATCATTCAAACTTGTTTAGATTTTTTCTTTTGATTCATGCCTTTGCTGCATTTTGTACATCCTCCTGACCATTCTTAGCAGCTGTAACAACACTTGTGGTATTACCAGTAATTTGCAACTTATCAAACATGATTGAACCTTGTTCTTTTGTGTAAACGAAACAGAACTCCTTGGTTGACTTTCTTTATACTTTGGACATAGTGTAAAGGAAACGGAGACTATATTTGCATGCCAGACAATGAAACATAACACACAGTGTATACATGCCTTTGACATTGTAATTACTAGCTGTTGTTTAGATTCCATGTATGGTCACTGGCTTTGGCTGTGTTGAAATCAGCTGTATCAACATTTAATCAAAGTCTTATAGATTTTGGTTGTATATTTTTCTAACGTCAAAATAGAAATGCTGAGACTAAAAAATAGGTTGGAAGAAATGGAAACGTGTGTGCGATGCATTGCAAAAATAACGAACATTCACGGCATAATAAATGACGTTTTTCTGATTTTGTCAGTAATGAAATCAAACATCACATGGAGTTCATTTAAAATTAGGATTATTTCTCTAGTATTTCAGCAACTTCAAATTAATTTGTTTCAGTTTACATTCAAAGTAGCCTTTTGCAACATATTCTATTGAGATATTTTCTGATTTAACATGAAATATTTAAAAAAATTGTAGGGCTTTCCCCCCTAAAAAATATGATGTATAGCTCTTGGAAATCCCATGTAGGATATGCAACCAATACCATATCACTTAATATCATATAATATGATGACATTGAGCACCATAATGTCTAGTAGTACTCGCTCCTGAAGAGTGGGACAAATTTCTGTAGATTTATATATAGGACTTCTAAATTTTCAAGTGAAATACTTTTTTTTGATAGTAATGGTTGGGGAGAGTGGGAGACAATGGCCTGAGATGTCAAATCCAGGTCTATTACTCATGCCTTTTTAGAAGTCTCCCAAGATAATAGTCTTCTCCATCTTTTATCACCCAGACAATATGTCTTCTTTTTTTTTTTTGAGTTGGAGTCTCACTCTGTCTCCCAGACTGGAGTGCAGTGGCTGCTCCTGGCCACCACAGCCTTGACCTGCTGGGCTCCATCGATCCTTCCGCCTCAGCCTTCCAAGTAGCTGGAATTACAGGGATGCGCTACCACACCTGGCTGATTTTTTTGATTTATTGTAGATGAGGTCTCGCTGCCCAGGTGGGTCTCGAACCCGCGGGCTCAGGCAATCCACTCATCGATTATAAGGGATTCCTATAAAATTTAAGATGATAAAATCAAGTACCCATGACAAAACTGTGAATGTATTTGTTTCCTGATATACTACATAATGTTATATCCAGCATTATCTCTCATATTTACAGAATCTCACAGAATTCTCATAATGCCATATAATGCAACTATGGCAAAAATGAAATGCATATCCAGTGTTTGTTCACTCAAAAATTAGCATGTACCTTTGATACATGAAGAATTAGAATAGTCACTGTAGGAAATTAAGCTTGATATTTACCTTTTATGAGTTCATAATCTGCAATAAATAGTAATTATGCAATATAAAAAGCAAGTTATGCAGAAACATGATGACATCATGTGGTAGATCAGAATGGAGAGAAATCACTTCCAGTCAAAATGATTAGGAAAGTCTTCATGGAGGATGCCTCTGAAGAATAGATAAATATGGCACATGATGGGTTGGAGGGACCGCCACTGATGCTCTCTCAAGAAAACAGAGCTACAAAGCTAAGTTTCAGGAGATGAGGTTAATGAGTATAGAATTATCAACAAAAACATGATTTAAGACTAGACGAATATATGGGAGCAGGATAAATTTAGATGTACAAAAGAAAAATGAAGAGCCTGTTGTAATGATTTGAGAAAGAACATAGTGCAGGGTAGTTGATGTGTGAAAGAAGGGATGTATCCAGGAGACAATACACTAGTAGAGTTAGCAAAGAAGGCTAGGAAAGTATAGTTGATTGAATGTTAAGCTTGCACGACTTGGACTATTTTTACAAATTAAAAAGTTGAGGCAACCCCCTCAGGTCCTCTCTCACTGTGGGACCTTTTCTGTCTTCTCAATAAATCCCGCTTTAAAAAAAACAAGCTGGATTGGAGGGAGAGATAAGTTTAGATGGGGATATACAAAACTTACAAACAGGAATCAGCAAGCTGTTGTGCTCAAGTAGCACCTAGGAAAAAGAACACCGCAAGAAATGTAGATTCACAAATGGTTGTTCATTGTTGAGGAAAATTACCAGAGGGTTACATGAAGTTAAGAATAGAGCCTTGAGTAAAATGTAGAAGATCCAAGAACCCTTATTTGTCAGTGTTGAGACTCAGCGAAAGAAACAGGAAACTGTTATGTAGAAATCAAGAGAAGAGATTTTCAAGCAGAGCTTGGTTTTAACTACCTTAATTTTTTTAGAGAATATGGAAAGAATGTAGACTACATAATAGTTTTTTTGAGTAAGAAATCATTAGCAAGTTTTTGTAAGGTTGCATTGCAAACATCAATGCAAGAATAAGTAGTGGAAGAATGAATAGTAAAAATATGATGATAGACATAATTAGGGGAATAGTAGAGTGTAAGCACTGGGAAAAATCCCTTTTCCATTCCCAATTAATATACTTATAATATCTCCTTTTAAAGAAGAACATTTTACATACCAACAATTATAAATTAAAATCTGCTTGCTGCAATAGCAAACAAGTAAATATTATAACTTAAAGGTATAAAGCACAATTACAATCAATTGGCAATTATCATTTTTCTCACAATAAACTGCCCCACAAAGCAACATTTCTAGTTAAACTGTTCTATAACTTCAGTATTAAGTAAATGTGTCTTAGGAGTAGCCCTTAAGACTCTGGATAAGGAATAGCAAATTAAAGTCAGAGAGAAGTCAAATGCACTTTAATTGTAAAAACATTAAGAGAGGTCTATCTGTGGCATAAAGGACTAGTAGGATACAGAAAATTTCTCTACTTGTTTGCTTCAATTGAAAGAGAACCATTTATATTTTAGATAGAAAAGAAGGATCCTTTAGAAAGACAAATAGTGTAGAGGGATAATTGATGGAACAAAGTCTCATAGGATATAAGAAAAAAAGAACCAGCCGGGCTCGGTGGCTCAGCCTGTAATCCCGCGCCTTTGGGAGGCTGAGGTGAGTGGATTGCCTGAGCCCGTGGGTTCGAGACCCGCCTGGGCAGCGAGACCTCATCTCTATAATAAATCAAAAAATCAGCTGGGTGTGGTAGCGCATGCCTGTAATTCCGGCTACTCGGAAGGCTGAGGCGGAAGGATCGCCGGAGCCCAGCAGGCGAGGCTGCGGTGGCCGGGAGCGGCCACTGCACTCCAGTCTGGGCGACAGAGTGAGACTCCGACTCAAAAAAAAAAGAAAAAAGAGCCAAAGGACACTATTATACTACATTTGAAAAAAGTGTCTATTTCTTTCCCTGATGCAAGAAAAATATGATGGTATAGACAATTTGGAAGTGAATAGAGAAGTTACATAATTATGTATACATATGAAAAGGTAGTATAAATATATATATAATATAAATATAAATATAAATATAACTGCAAAATTAAGGAATCTATAGCACATCAGTTAAAACAATCAAATCCCTTGGTAACATTTTAAACCATTAAATTCTATATTTAATTTAACACAATTCTATACTTAGTAAAAAGCTTAGCCAGCTTTTATACTTTGGGCTATATATGAATAATGTTATTCACTTGATGTTTAGCCAAAAACCACTATCTGGGGCTACTGTAGACTGATTCTTTATCTGGCAAAGCTCCTCAAAACAAAGGAGCAATTTAACAGGAAGACTGACATATTATTCAGTCTCAATTTTTAGATTTTTTTTTTTTTTGGTGGGTAGGGTGAGCAAAGTTTACTAATAGTCTCTAATTACAAAGACAAATATAAATCTATACATTCATGTAAATATATAAACAGAAAAAGATATATGTATCTATTAGTTCTACAAATAAGAAGTTAAGTGTCTAGATTTTATAAAGAAAGAAAGCAACACATTTACAACTGTTCCATTGGTATCTGAATGAGACATCATCTGTCAATAGGTAGAGATTAAAGAGTCAGGACATGAGGCAAGATGAAATGGCTATAAACCCCTTTGGGAGAGCATTTAAAACATGACTTTTAACTTTCAAACACATTTCAAAAGCTATCTTTGTTTTCTCAAAATTAGAAGTGATTTTTGGAATCTACAATGCTCCCTTGTAGTAGCTAAGTTCTTTCTAAAGAGGTCATCTCTATGTGATAAAGTCTTCTTTTATATATATATTTTTAAAATCCGAACACTTGGGGAGCTTTGAGATATGGCAGGAGTTGTCCTAGCTAAGTAAACTCAAAGGCAAACACAGAGTTGAACTGGTGACTGTTACTGGAAGACATAAGAAGACTTTTTTAGGGGGAAAGGACAGTATCAGTCCTTGAAGTGTTTTTGAATGATGGCAAAAATCAACACTATGTCTTTTTAACCTTGTAGAGGGAGAGGAAAATAAAAAAGAATGACAAGTAACAGCAGCCAGATCACCCTTTGAGGAGAGATAGCATTGAGTTGAAAATACTCTAAACAGAAGAACTTCTGTCTAGAAGTCAAAGGTTTTAAGTCTTTAGTTGTATTCTCACATGAGCAAAACCAATGTTTACTTAGTTTGAAAATTATTAATTCAACACATTGTATTGACACCTACTATGTGTCTGGCACAGGAGACAGAGATATAACAGTAAACAAAATACAGAAATTCATAATATCACTGAAGTTACATTTTAAAGGGACAGAGTCAATAACCAGAATAAGACTGTAGAAATGTCTGCTAGGAACTTTCAAGTGCTATTAAGAATATTAAATCAGAGAAGGGATATGAGGGAGGAGTCCTAACAGGGAAGGAATTGTGGACTGAAGGACATAAAGCCAGGAGTCAGGTGAAAATCCAGGGAGTATTTCAGGTAAACTGAATTGAAAGGACAAAACTCCAAGGCATGAATATGCCTCACAGGTTTGTGGAAAAAAAGAGGTCGAGTCTAGTGAAACAGAGTGAGCAAGAAAAGTAGGAGATAAAATCATAGAAATAATGTCTAGTTCCCTATGGTCCACTGGAAAAACACTGGCTTTTACTCTTTGTGAAATGGAAAGTTCCTGAAGAATGTATAAAATGAAATGATAGTATAGAATCACTGGTTATTGCAGTGAAAACAGTAAAGGAAATCAAGAACAGAAAGCAGAGAGACTCGTCATGAGGCTATTGGAATAATCCAGGTGACAGACGGTGGTAGACTGAACTAGGATTGTGTCAGAAGAAATGAAGAAATGTGGTTGGATTCTAGATTTGTTTTGATGCATTGGATACGAGGTGTGAAAGAAAGAGGAATAAGAAATTATTCCAACATTTTTGGTTTGAGCAACTGTAAAAATGAGATTACCATTGATTGATATGAGGAAGACAGAAGGAGAAGAAGATTTGAGTGATAGAAAGTCACCAATTTAGTCCAGACTCAGTAAGTTTGAGAGATGCTCATTGAACACAGGGCTGCAGGATTTAAGATTCCAGAGTTTAGAGAAAAGGTTTAGGCTGAGGCTGAAGATGCAGATTTTGAAGTCATAGACATATATGTAATGTCATAAACAAATTTGTCTTTAAATTTTTTATTTTAAAGATGTAGGGTACAATTCAGGGTTAGGTATACAAATGCTCATTATGCAGGTACCCTTGCTGATGAGGTGTGCCTCCCCCTCTCCTGGCAATTTCCCACTACTGCCAACACCCCCCCACCCTCGGAGTTTCCCACTACTGCCAATCCCTTTCTTATAGTATTATGATAATTGTTAAGGTCCGCTAATGAGTAAGAACATGTGTTACTTGGTTCTTTGTTTCTGTGATTGATTGCTCGGTATTATAGACTCTAGGTCCATCCAAGTTGCTGTGAGGTTCATAATTTTGTCCTTATTTATAGCTGCATAATATTCCATCACATATATATACCACATTTTTTAAAACCAGTCCTCTTTCGGTGAGCAGCATGGTTGGTTCCACGTTTTTGCTGTTGTGAATAATGCTGCAGTAAACATGTATGTACAGGTATCTTTTTCACAAAGTGATCTGAGTTCCTCCAGGTATATTCCCAGTAGAGGGACTGTGGGGTTGTATGAAAGGTCGATTTTTAGATCTTTTAGGAATCGCCACACTGTTTTCCACAAAGATTGTGCTAGTTTACACTCCCACCAACAGTGTAGAAGTGTTCCCTTTCCCCCATATCATCTCCAGCACCTTTTGTTTTTTGAGTTATTGATGATGGCCATCCTGACTGGGGTTAGGTGGTATCTCAGTGTGATTTAATTTGCATTTATTTGATGACTAGTGAGCATTTTTTCATGTATCTATTGGCTGCTCATATGTCTTCTTTTGAGAACTGTCTATTCACATCTTTTGCCCACTTTGTAATGGGCTGTTTGTTTTTTCTATTCGGCATGTTTGAGTTCTTTGTAGATCCTAGATGTTAGGCCTTTGTCAGATACACAGTTGGCAAATATTTTTTCCCAGTCTGTTGGCTGTCTCCCTACTCTCTTGATAGTTTCTTTGGTTTTGCAGAAGCTTGTCAGTTTGATGAGGTCCCACTTGTCTATCTCGTCTCTTATGGTATGGTCACCTGGGTTTTGATCAGGAATTGGTTGCCTACTCTGATTTCCATTAGGGTATCTCCTGCATTTTCTAAGATTCTTATGATTTGAGGTTTTATGTTTAGGTCTTTGATCCATCTAGAGTTGACTTTTGTGTATAGTGAAAGGTAGGGGTTCTATTTCAATCTTTTGCATATGGTCAGTCAGTTTTCCCAGCACTATTTACTGTATAAGTTCTCTCCCCAGTGGTTGTTGTTGGAGGCTTTGTCAAAGATGAGTTGGTTGAGAAATTAAGGTTTTGCTTCTGGAATCTCTATCCTGTTCCATTGGTCTATATGTCTGTTCTTGTACCAATAGCAGGTTGTTTTGATTTTTGTAGCCTTACAGTAAAGTTTAAAATTTGGAAGTGTGATACCTACCTCTTTGTTTCTTTTGTTAAGGATTGTTTTGGCAATTTGTGGTTGCTCATGTTTGCATATGAATTTCTGCATTGTCATTTCCAGGTCTGAGAAGCGTGATGTTGGTAATTTAGTGAGTATTGCATTGAATCTGTAGATTGCCTTTGGTAGAATGGACATCTTAACAACATTGATTATTTCTACACATGAGCATAGCATATTTTTCCATTTGTTTGTGTCTTTTTGGATTTCTTTGAGCAGAGTTTTGTAGTTTTCATTGTAAAGGTCTTTCACTTCTCTGGTTATGAAGATGCTGAGGTACTTCATTTTTGTGGCTATTGTGAATGGGATTATGCTTTTTATTTGGTTCTCTGCCAGTTTGTTGTCTTTTGCACATTTATTTTGTACCCTGAGACTTTGCCAAAGTCATCAGTGCCAGGAGTTTAGTGGCAGAGTCTCTTGGATTTTCAAGGTATAGGATCATATCATCAGCAAAGAGGGATAATTTAACTTCCCCTTTCCCTATTTGGATACCTCTGATTTCCTTCTCTTGTCTAATTGCTTGAGCTAGGACTTCCAACACATTGTTGAACAGGAAGGGTGACAGTGGAAAACCTTGTCTTGTTCCAGTTTTCAGGGAAAATGCTTCCAGTTTCTGTCCATTTAGCAATATGCTGGCTATGGGTTCATCATATAGGGTGTTTACTATTTTGAGGTATGTTCCTTCTATGCCTAGGTGTTTAAGGGTTTTTATCAAGAGGGGATGCTGGATTTTATCAAAAACCTTTTCTTGTTTTTACATTTGTTGATGTATTTAATTACATTCATGGTCTTGCTGATGTTGAACCAGGCCCACATCCCGAGGATGAAGCCTACTTGATCATAGTGCATGATTTTTGAGATGTGTTGTTGGATCCAATTTGCTAGAATCTTGTTAAGAATTTTTGCGTCTATATTCATTAGGGATATTGGCGGTAGTTCCCTTTTTTGGGGAGGGGGTCTTTACCTGGTTTGGGTATCAGTGTGATGTTACCCTTGTAAAATGATTTGGGAGAATTCCATGTTTCTCTATTGCCTGGAATACTTTCAATAGGATTGATATCAGCTCCTCCTTGTATGTTTTGTAGAATTTCACTAGAAAGCCATCTGGTCCAGGGCATTTTTTATAGGTAGTTGTTTTTTGTTTTTTTTTTAATGATGGAGTCAATTTTCTGGTTTATTATTGGTCTGTTTATTGTCTCAGTGCCTTCTTGTTTCAATCTTGGGAGATTGTGTAATGTCAGAAAGTCCTTCATTTCATTTAGGTTATCAAGTTTGTTTCCATACAGGTGTGCATAGCAATCTCTGATGATCTTTTGTATTTCTTCAGGGTCAGTTATGACTTGATCTTTCACATTTATGATTATGTTCATTTGGACTTTTTCTCTCTTTTTCTTGGTCATTCTGACTAGGGGCCCATCAATCTTTTTCATTCTTTCAAAGAACCAGTTGTTTGCTTTATCGATTTTTTTCTATGATATTTTTGTCTTCTATGTCCTGCATTTGGGCTTCTACTTTGGTGATCTGTATTCTTCTGCCAAAGTTAGGGTTTTGGTGGTCTTGTCTTTCTAGCTCCCTTTTGTTAGGCTGTTAACTTGTAATCTCCATTTTCTTGAAGTGTGTTCATAGAGATAGAAATTCCCGTTAGAACTGATTTCATGGCATTCCAGAGGTTTTGGTATGATGTTTCATAATTTTTATTTGTTTCCTGGAATCTCATATTTTCTGTTTTGATTTCTGTGTTGAACCAGGGGTCATTCAGCATCATGCTGTTTGGTGTTCATCTTTTTGTGTGTTTGGGGGGAATTTTTTTGGTGTTGATATTTATATTTATTCCGCTGTGATCTGAGAAGGTACATTGCAGTATTTTGATCTTTTGAAATTTGTTTATGCTTGTTTTATGGCCAAGGATGTGATTGATCCTGGAGTACGTTCCATGTGGTGATAAGACAAATATATATTCTGTGGTTGTTGAGTGGAGTGTTCTGTAGCTATCTATCAGGTTCATTTGTCAAGTGTCATGTTGACGCTCTGGATCTCTTGGTTGATTTTTTGCCTTGAATATCTATCTATCTAAGGTTTTTAGTGGGGGTATTTAAGTCCCCAGCTATAATAGTGTTAGAGTCACTATATTTTTTTAGTTTACTTAGTAGTTGTTTATAAATGCTGGTGCTCCCATGTTGGGTGCATATATGTTTAAGATGGATATTTCTTATTGATGGTCTGAATCTTTTACCATTTTGTAGTGTCTTGTTGTGTCTTTAAATTTTTGATAGCGTAAATTTTGTTTTGTCTGATATTAAGATTGTAACTCCTGCCTTATTTTGTGATCCAGTTGCCTGGAAATTCATTTTCCATCCTTTGACTTTGAGTCTTTGTGCACTCCTTGGGGTGACATGAGTTTACTGGAATCAGCAAATTATTGGTTCATGGTGTTTTAACCAGTGTGTCATTCTGTACCTTTTCAGTGGTGAATTTATTCGATTCATATTTAGGCTGACCATTGAAATGTGATTGTTTATCCCCATCATGAGGTTCTTATAAAGTTTTCTCTTTCCTTGTTCTTTTTTTAACTTTTAGATTGATCTATATCTATGTTTTCAAGTTTGCAGTTGTGATGTATTCTCTGATGATTCTGTGTTCTCCTGTTCTCTTGGGATGTGTGTGGTCATTCTTTTTTTTCTTTCTTTCTGTTGTGCTTAATACCTTTTTAAGGAATCTCTTGTAAAGCTAGTCTGGAAGCTGCATAATCTCTTAGGGATTAGCTGTGTAGGAAGGATTTTAATTCTCCATCACTGATGATGCTGAGGTTGGCTGTGTAGAAAATTCTTGGTTGCAATAGTTTATCTTTGAGGACTTTGAATGTTGGACTCCAGTTCCTTCTAGCTTAGAGTGTTTCTGCTGATAGGTCTGCTACTGATCTGATTGGATCATTCTCTCTTGCTTCCTTTAGGATTTTTTCTTTTGTGCCTACTTTGTGCAGGCAAATTACTATGTGTCTAGGGGTTGGTCTTCTCATTTGATGTCTTGGGGTGATTCTCTGTATCTCTTGGGTTTGCATGGTCAAATCTCCAGTAAACTGGGATAAATTTTCTTGGATAAACTCCTAGAATACTTGCACCTAGGCATTCTTCATTTCCCTTTCTTCTTCCAGTATACCAATCAAGTGTAGATTCAGCCTCTTAATATAATCACACATCTCTTGGAGACTTTGCTCTTTCTTTCTGAGTTTTATTTCTATGTTTGCTACAGAATGAGTTAATACCATGTTTTGGTCTTCAAGTTCTGAGTTTCTTTCTTCTGTTTGATTAACTCTGCTTTCCATGCTTGTCGTCTTGTTATTTATTTCCTGGATGTGACTTTTTATGGCCAAAATCTCTGTTACAAGATCTTTCAGTTGCATCTTGTCTTTCTTGAATATTATTCACATCTTTTCATCCATTACCTAATTCCTCTAGTATTCTGGAACCAGTCAGTGGTAACTTCCTGTGCTTCTCTATTAATTTTTCCTCACTTGTGACAAATCTCTTTCTTTTCTCTTTAGCCCCATTATTCAGTGGCAGTGGAAGATGCTTTCACTTCTGATGTTTGCTCAGCCCTTTATTCTTCCCTGATCAGAGTTCTGAATCTGTTCTATTTTGAAACAGTGCTAAGACTGGGAAACTTTGCTGTCTCTCATAGTTTTGAGAGTTAAATAAAGTAGAGGATGGGGAGCTAGGGGTCGGAAACTACTTGCAAATCACAATGTTCATTGACTGTGGTATGAGTTTCCTGAGGCCCACTCCCCAACACCACTCTATATGATGATACAATGAGTATGTGTGTGCTCCCTGAGTCCAAGATACACTAACAGCAATGAGAACAGAAAAGTAGAATGAAATAAGACAGACAAAAAATAAAAATAATTTAAAAACACAGAAAAACAAAAGCGGAAGCTAAAGAAAAAATAATTAAGCCCCCCCCCACACACACACCAGTACAAACTAGAAAAAAAATAAAGGAAAATAAATAAAAAAAACCCTAAAGCAGGAAAACCAAACACATGCACACATGCCCAATGCAAAAGAAAAGAAAAAAAAGGAATTCAAATCGAACCCTCACACACACATTCACACATATTACACTAAAAAAAGAAAACAAACAAAATTGAAAGATGAACATTCATGCATACACATAAACAGAAAACAAAAAATGAAAGAAGGAAGAAAGAAAGAAAAAAATGGTGGGGGAATGCAGATAGACCCTCACATACACATTCATGGGAAAAGAAAAAAATTTTTTTAAACCCCAAAAAACAACCTGCCCTCTTGTGGAAGATTCTATAATTGTTCCTCTAGCTGCCCACAGGTGATCCCCTCTGCTGTCTTCTGTGGAGCTGTGGACTAATTCACAATCTCCCCAGTGTCTGGCACAGAGAAGGAGGAGGAAGTAGTGGGGGTGGGTTGGGTTTCAATCCTCCCCACCCACTCTCATATGGTCAGGGGGATGTCCTTCAGTGGGGATGTGTGGGATTGTCTCTTCTCCAGGTACTGGTGGGATGGAGGGTGTGCCCCAGCCAGGCTTATCCTGGAGTAGAGTCCTCCTACCACAGCTGATATCCAGGCTCCACCTGGGTTCATTCCTCTCAGTGGTGTCCCAGCCATGTGGGTCTGATGTTCAGAGGTTTGCTGGAGAAGAGTCAGCCCCAGACTTATATCTTCAAGGGTCTTCCTTTTCTAATCACACATCCTTTGTCCCTTGGCTGAAAGGGGGTGGGGTACCTGTCCCTCCAGAGTTTGTGCTTTTGGGATACTTACTCCTTCTGCGTCATGACCAGCACCTGAGTAGTTAATCCCCAGCACAGAGATCAGGTCTGTCACTCTGTGGTGAGCAAGCTGGAGCACTTTCCTGGCCAGTTTTCAAGATGGTGGCAGGGTGCCTCTTTCATCTTCTCCAGTGGGGCTCTGCCTCTGGGTTCCTTTGCTGTGCTTCCTCCGCAGCCCTTGCTGCCAATGTCCAGCCAGGTGCTGCAATGGTGAGGCAGTGCCTGGAGCCGGCAGTCATTCCCAGCAGCTTCTTCCTGGGAAGGGTTTTGTTGATTTTTTTGAAATGGTGCTCAGTTTCTGGACCCCAGGAAGCATTATGGTCTGAGCAGCTTGGGACCAGTTGCTTCACTAGTAAAGCCCTGGCCATTTGCTCCTGAGTCCTCACTCAGTCAGCCACTCACATACCCGCTTACTCTCAGACACATGCAAAATTTTCCAGAAGCTCACTCACTCACACTGGGACTCCCATAGTCCAACTCTCTCCACCTCCATCCCCAAATAAGTCTGTCCTTTTTTAAAATGACAGAATAAATAAAACATGTTTTTATGTTGATGGGAAAAATTTAGTAGAGAGACCAAACGGTGCAGGAGCAAAACAGAAGAGTTGCCATTTGCTCTAAAGTAGGTAAGAGAAGTTGGGATACGGTCCATGAGTGAAGGAAGGGTTTGACCTTTGTCAAGAGCACAGACAGTGAAACAGAGGAAAGTACAGAGTAGAGGCCAAGATGCAGGTAAGACAGGATGTACTTATGACAAAAATGAGTTATCTTTGGATAGATTTTATTTTCTTAGTAAAAAGGAAGTGGTCATCAATTAAGACAGAATGGGAGAAGAGGTATTAGAGATTTGAGCAGATGGGGGAAGCCATGTGTAGTCATCTAAGAGTGTGTGAATAAAAATAGACTAGAGAACCAATTGCTATAATTCATTAAAAATCCAATTAAGTTTAGTGATTATAAAAGTAATGTATGACTACTATTTTTTTTTTTTTTTGGTCTTTTTTCCAGCGCCATTCAATCAGTTGCTTGGATACAGTCACGGAATTAGCAGAGATTTGCAATTAAACTAAACTTTAAACATTCAAGTGATTGAGAATATTGACTGAATTTTATTTTTGTAGTTGTATCATCATGAAAAAGTGATATGTATGGAATGTTCTTGATGATCAACAGTGTTGATTTTCTGCAGTTTCATACGCTATTTTTCATGTTATGCATACATTTTGCCTAAGTAACTTGATTTAAATTGTTTCACAATATAGTTTGTCTTTAAACCCTGGGTCAGCAAATGTTTTCTGTAAAGAAGTTAATAGAACACATGTGAGGCTTTACGGGGTATATGGTCTCTGTCAAAATTACCATGCCATAACATTTCTGTAGCAAGTATCCAAGTCTGTTGTGGTCTAATGCAGTCATGAATATGCAAACGAATAGATATGGCTAGGTTCTAATAAAGCTTTATTTACAAAAACATGTGGTAAGCAAAAACACAGACATCGGGGTGCCAACTTTTGCTTTGAACTATTATAGTATACCTAGTTTAAATACTTCATGAAAACAACTGGGCAGGTATTCAGTAACTGTTAATGAAATATTTAGGTAAACTTACAATTTCTGAAAGCATTTATAAGTGCACCCAGCATGAACAGAGCTACATAGAACATTATTTTTCAGTGGAATATATGGTCAGAATCCTTGACACCCAATGGGTAATCTGCAGAACAGCAGTATCTGTGTGACCTGGGAGCTTGTTAGAAATGCAGAATCATGGACTTCATGCCCTGACTAATTAAACAGCATGCACTTTTTAAAAAGCCTATGTAGCTGGGCTCAGTGGCTTAGCCTGTAATCCCGTGCTTTGGGAGGCTGAGGTGAGTGGATTGCCTGAGCCTGCGGATTCGAGACCCGCTTGGGCAACTTGGTGAGACCTCATCTCTACAATAAATCAAAATTAGTCGGGTGTGGTAGCGCGCGCCTGTAGTTCCAGTTACTTGGAAGGCTGAGGCAGAAGGATAGCCAAAGCCCAGCAGGTCGAGGCTGCGGTGGCCGGGAGCAGCCACTGCACTCCAGTCTGGGTGACAGAGTGAGACTCCAACTCAAAAAAAAAAACCCTATGTGTTTGTATGCAATTGAAGTCTGAAAAGCATTAGTTTAGAACAGCAGTCCCCAGTCTTTTTAGCATCAGGGACCAGTTTTGTGGAAGACAATTTTTTCATGAACTGGTCAGTTGGGGATGGGATGATTTTGGGATAATTCAAGCACATTACATATATTATGCACTTTATTTCTGTTATTATTACATAGTAATATATGATGAAATAATTCTACAACTCACCATCATGCAGAATCAGTGGGAGCCTTGAGCTTGTTTTCTTGTAACTAGATGGTCCCATCTGGGCATGATGGGAGACAGTGACACCTGAAGTGTGTTGCTGGTGTCCAGTCTACTCCATAATCTCGTTTTGGTTGCTGTCACTGCAGAAAATTCTGCTTCACAAAGATAGGATATTGGAAATCGAAGTGGGCTTTTCAGTGCTGATCTGACAGAAAACAGAGCTCAGGTGCAAGTGATGGGGAGTGGCTATAAATGCAGATTAAGCTTCTCTGGGTTTGCTGGCTACTACTCACCCCTTGCTGAGTGGCCAATTCCTAACAGGCCATGGACAGGTACCAGTCTGGGGCCCCAGAGTTGGGGACCCCTGGTTTAGAATGCAAGACTAAGATTTTTCACATGTAAAATCAAATAATGACCTATAACATATGCCATAAAGTTAACAAAAACTAGAATAATGTGAAGCAAAAAATGAAAGAAAAAAAAGAGAGGAGGAATTATTTCCCCATCAAATTTTCATCAAATGATAAATGGATAAATAAAATGTGGTATATCCATAAAATAGAATAATATTCAGCCATAGATGAACCTTGAAAACATGACACCTAGTGAAAGAAATCAGCCACAATGGTCACGTTAGCAATTGTTTTATTGTTCTAATGCTATGAAATGTCCAGAATAGGCCAATTCATGGAGACAGAAAGTAGATAGGTGGTTGCCAGGAGCTGGAAAGAGCAGGCATGGGCAATGACTGCTAATGGGTCCGAGGTTTCTTTTGGGGGTGAAGGACATGTTCTGGAATTAAATAGTAGTGCTGGTTGCACAACTCTGTGAATAAACTAAAAACCACTTAATTGGACACTTTAAAATGGTGTTTTATGGTATGTAACTTACATCCCAATTTTTTAAAGTCTAAAAAATTGGAAAACAAAGGCAGTAATAAACGAAGTGGGGAAAGGTTTTCCTCCATAGCAATTTTGTGGCAATTGTGTTTAAAGAGTCCAAGTGTTTTGGTAAGAAGAGATGAGCTGACATTGCAGCTCCTGTAGAACTAATTAAAACAAATATCTGTAGTCAGAAGAAGTTTTTCTTTAGACTTCAAGTGGGTTTGATTATGAAGATAAAAAACTGCGGAGAAATTGATTTTCTAATTTACCTAAATTAATCTACCTTGGGTTAGGTTTGCAGGAAGTTTGAGAGGGAGAGAGGGAGGGAGAGAGACTTTGCAAGCTTGGTATGTTACACTGGATGTAACTTGAGTATCTTCCTGTATTAACTACCACCCCAGATTGCTACCACCAACCCCACAACACCACACCCTGTAAGCTACAGACAGCCTTCAGTTTTTCCTCCCTGTGTTCATAATGATCTTAGGCCCAACCACATAATCTGAATTGGAAGATTTAGATTGTTTGTATATGCTCCAAAAGGAATCCCCACTCTTTGAGTGTTTCACATACTTGGGAGTCAGTAATTAAAGCCGGGGTGATGACTGAGTGAGTCACGTTGGGAAAAACACAGACTGAAGTTGAATCAAGACTGCAATTTGCAGATGTGCCCTCACACCCATTCACCATGGGAATCTCCACTCACAGTCTCTAACTATAACTTAGTACCCATTTGCTTATATTCAGAATTTACAAAGCCCATGGGTTTTCTGAGTTGAAAATTGATTGTCAAAGCTGAAAGTTTAAGTAGCAAGGTATTTACATTTAAAAAAATATAAAGAGGGTAGTGAATACATTAGATGCTAATTATATTTAGCAGATTGTGATTGTTAAGGGCTTCAAGATAATTTTCCTTTACCAGTCAGTAGCATCAAGCCAGGCACAGTGGCTCACTCCTGTAATCTCAGCATTTTGGGAAGCAGAAGCAGGAGGATTAATTGAGCTCAGGAGTTTGAGACCAGCCTGAGCAGCATAGCAAGACCTCATCTCTACAAAAATATTTCTAAAACAATTAACTGAGTGTGGTAGTGTACACATGTAGTCCCAGCTACTCAGAAGGCTGTGGAAGGATTGCCTGAGTCCAGGAGGTCAAAACTGCAGTAAGCCACGATCTTGCCACTGCTTCCCAGCTTGGACAACAGAGTAAAACTCTGACTCAAAAAAAAAAAAAAACAACCTAAATAAAAAATTAAAATGTCAATATCATCAAACTTGTCTATCTGGGTACAAATCTTATTTCTTCTTTTCTTGCATCCAATCTTGCATTTTATTTATAAAATGACATTAGTAGTATAAAGAACAATCATTTTCATAAATAAAACTTAGCTTCTTAAAGAATCCCATTTTGGATTAACTCAAGATCATGGTTAACTTATTTTCTAAGAGGATAGGATGAACATAGGATGTTCATGTTCATGTCAACATGGAATGAACAATAGTGATTTGAAAATAAAATAGATTGTTAAGGTAATTTTGAAAAAGCCTCCTTTAGTCACAATGGGTTTATCATGGGTAGTCAGTTCTATAGTTTTAAAAGAAAAAGTTTCACCATATCTCTAAATACTCTAAGACCAGTTCTGATGCTGGTGAAGCAAAAAGTAATGTTGTTAGCTCCACTGATGAGAAGAGAAAGAGTGGATATTAAAGCTTGGAATATAAATCTAATGCAGAATGGCAAACAGAACCAAGATCTTAGTGGTGGCATCCTAGAACAAGGACTTGAAGATTCTGAGGTTATATCTACCTCCCTAAACGATTACATGTGTCTACCATAGGCCTTAGAAGTGGGATGTGGTTAGAATTTCGATATGGTATCGATTACTTTGGTTATAATTTTAGTCCTGGATATCCAATCTCTTTCTACTTCAATTAGGTCACCATACTAAGTCAGGGTGAGAGCTCTGTCCTCAGTTAAAATTATTTTGTGAGAATAGAGAATTTTAAAGAAATAATCAAAATGAGTATCTCTTGCAGAAAACTTAACAATCAGATGCATATTACACACACACACACACACACACACACACACACACACACACACGCACACATACATCTGAAAAGTGGGTAATCATCCGGAGAATGCCTCCCAGAATGTTAAGTTCCATAGTCTAAGTATGCATGGTAATGCAACAAAATCCAAGTCCTAAGAAAAATAACCAGTCTTGTTGTCCTTCTTTATTCTTGTCTCCTTTCATTTTTTAATTTTATTTTAAGACTAACAAGATCAGCAGGGTCTTTTCTTAATGCTTTTGCTGCTCAGGTATTTTCCCATAAAGTTGTCCATTTTTCTTATGGATTTTTGCCATTTCTTCCAGCAAATCAAAATATTTGACATGGGATAATAATCAATCAAAGCTACATTTTGGAATATATAATATATAGACATGTATTCTTGGTTGTCTGAATAGCGCTATATAGCTGTGGTCACTACATAACTTAAAATATACATATTTTTTGTTTTACTTGTTCAGCATTTGCAATTCCAGCCATTAAATGAGCTTTGCAGGTGTGCAAATACCCTGTTAATCCTGGTGTTTTCTGAAAGACTGCTAGCCACATCAACCAATACTTTAGAAGACTGGCAAAATGGAGAAGCTTTTTCAAAGTCCAACAATAAATTAGTAAGATGAGTTATGTAACAACTGGAATTTTGTTGAGTTAAAAAATAAGACCACCTGAAATTTTATTTTTTTAAGCCATCAAGGATTGGATGTTTAAATGCAAAACCAGATATGACCATTCTTGTCTGTTCTTTGCTAGTTCTTCCATGTAAACATTATTTTCCTGGTGGGGTGGAGGGAATAGTCCCTAACCTGTACTTTTCATTACAAAAAAATACAATAAAATAACATTCCGACTGTTTTGGTAAGTTTTGGTCTGGGATATTTCTTTTAAGGGGCACTTGCATGCAGTAGAGTGAAACCATCTTTACATCACTACAGTGATGTGTGGCTTTGATGAAACTAGCTTCTGGTAACTAGTTTGTAGTAAACTAGTAAAACACACACACACACACACACACACACACACACACACACACAACACACACACCTACCTTTCAATATATTTTTAGTGCTCTTTCCACACTCTTTTCTGGGTGATCACACAAAGAACTTCATAGTAACTGTGTTCTTTACCATTTCTACTAGAGAAAAGTAATCTGATATGTAATTCCCATTGTAAAGTCAACCTAAGCTGTGAACTTCTAAAATGTGTCAGTAACAGAAGTCAGGCTTTATATTACTTTGTAACAGCCAAGAATTCAGGTTATATTTTGGACCCACATCTGTAAATTACGTAGGGAAATAATTCACTCAAGTCTACATGAGGAGGTTAAGAATGCCTCTTATACCTGAAAGTCATGGAAATGACTTGAAAACTGGCAAGTTCTTAGGTATTCTTGCCACCCGGGCAGTGCTAGGACATCAATTATTTTCAAATGGTCACATACATCATTAGTTCTTACGAATTTTGCAATAATTGACTCACTATGAATTTGGTAACCCTTTGTATAAACAATTCTGGTCAAAAGAGAGTATGAACTTAGCACTAAGAAGCATATAGGCATCTTAAACATCCTTTGATGATCAGCCTAAGAGAATACTGTTTATTTTTTTGCTGCATGTGAAAGTTCATTCTCAGTATCAAGTTTATTTTGTCCGCTAACTTTGTTAACCTTTCCAATTTCTTCAGTATTTGGTGTCCTTTCACAAAGAGCTGTTAGGATAGAACAGTTGCATCAGGGTTAAAGGCCAGAGCCATTACCATGTTAACCTGAGGCACATATACTATTCCTTGAGCTCACAATGTGTTTCTGATTACTTTTTTCAAAATAAAAAATGCCAAGAGTATTATAGCAACATGCAAGGCATCTATGAAACCTCCTATATGTACTATATTTTATACAAAACATTACCAAAATTTCAATTGGTAAAGTCACTAAAAAAGTCAAGAAAAATGTAGTTTTTCATTAAGAGAGTCATTTTTGATGGACTTATTTCAGCCAATATAGCTGGACTTGTGATGAAACTTCAGAAACTCGAAACTTTAAAAAATGTTGCAGTTTTAATCTTTTAAAATGATACTTATACAAGCGTGGTTAGTGACTGAAACAATATCCATTCTTATTGAAATCATAATATCATAATGAAAAACTAACTGAGAGATATTTTCTTTTAAAGACTTACTGCTAATCTCTTGGTTGTAATTCATTTCACTTAAGGGACATTCAGCCTATTGCTTAGAAACAGTATTTGCAGACTTCACCAGGGTAACAGCTCTAATCCTTAAGGTAATCATCTTTCACTCTCCTCTCCAGTTCTTTTTCCTTTTAAGTCCTCACTGGTCATTTTAGAAAAACAAAAACTAGAAGACAGCTATTATTCTCCTTCATGGAATAGTCTACTCCATTCAAGCAAGTAATATCATTTTCTGTTTACCTTCATCTAAAACAAGTGCACAGGGTCACCCTCTTCTTGCTGGTGTTTTCCCAAAGCAAAAAGAAAAACTATGTTAGGAGACAGCCGGATTGCCAACTATAAGAACCTGAGAAATAATTTCTCTTGCCTTTCATATTTTTGCATTTGATACCCTTGGGGGAGGAGAAAGATAAGAAAATGACAAAGAGAGGAAGGAGGAGAAAGAGAAGGAGGAAGGGAAAAACCATGAGAACTCACATCCTAAATCAGTCTGAATATCTTCTTTCACTTCTGGTAATATTTATTAACAATATTCCAAAGTGTGTCATGATCGGAAAGAAGGCAAAACAATTATTAGTTCATTATGTTATTTAAAGACAGCATTTTCTAATAAAATTTCAGGCCAAAGAAATACTCACACATAAAGAGTAGAAAGTACTAGTACATAAAGAATGGAAAGGACTAGAACATAAAGAATGGGTTGCATGCTTTCATATACCATAGCAAAAGACAGGATTGCACATAGATTTTGTGTATTTGCTTATGTCAAAGAAACATTTGGCAAGTGAATGAAAGGGATTTCAAAACTCTGTAGCAGGTGTAGGTTCTTTAAGACCCTGAAGTTTTTTGGTTTCTTTTATTATGTTTTTTGCAATCTACTCATATGTATCATTAGCACTTGGTAGAGAAACATAGGTCATTCATAGGCATGACCAATAATAGGCAATTGACTTAAATTATAATACATGCAATTTAAAATAAATGCTAGATTTTCTCCAAACAACTAGACAATATCTCCCACCAAAAAAACTTCTAGATAATAAAAATATAAAATTTTGATCCTGAATCTCAAGTCAGTGTTAGATTCTGGAAGTTATTTAAATTTCTACTTTAAAAAACATAACTGTAATCCTTATAAATTTAGACAAGTCACTCTTCTACCACCAGAAAACATATTTGCAAACCACTTCGATGTGAGCCAATAAGACTTAATCTACGTTTTACATTTGTTATGTGCTTCCAAGTGTTTGCTGTCTCTCACACACTTTTATTTGAATCTACCCATGTTTAAAGCTTCTAATCCCTGACTGTATCCTTTGCCAGTCATCAAGTTCTTTCAAGTCTACCTTCTAAAATTCTCCACTGTCCATGAAACTCCACGGCTATTGCCTTAGTTCAAATCCTCATGGAGTGAAAGGCAAAATTACTCATTGGGCAATAAAATTATGTTCTTTAGGTCTCAAACACAATATAGACTATCAGAAAAGCTTAGATTCAATGAGTTTATCCAGAGTTTTGAAGTTGAAATCCCTGAAAATAAGTTATTATAAATATGATACTTAAGCTCTGTGTGTGATTTTAATGTCAACGTTTATATATACCTTGTGTATTAGTTTGAATTATACAGAAAGTTACTCCCAGAATCTTTTCAATGGTTAGGTCTTTTAAAAATTATGTTCAAAGCTGGGTGCAGTGGTTCACGCCTATAATCTCAGCACTTTGGGAGGTCAAGATGGGAGGATTGCTTGAGCCCAGGAGTCTGTGAACAATATAGGCAACATAGTAAGACTTTGTTGCTACAAAAAAAAAAAAAATTAGCTGGACACGGCAGCACACACCTGTAGTCCCAGCTACTCAAGAGGCTGAGGTAGAAGGATCACCTGACTCCAAGTGGTCGAGGTTTTTTTTTTTTTTTCCCTTTTTCCCTTGTTACTACCTTGGTTCAGTGACCTAGATGGTCTTTAGCACCAGGAAGGAAGTTTCTCATGCCTTAGTTTCAAAAACAAGACCTTCAGTGGAATAGCCAAAGCTTATCTTTTCAGTCTTATTTTCACACATTCACTCTTCATCCTTTAATCACACTGAACTATAAGTTATTTAGGCAGAGATTGTTTTTTATTATTACTGTTGAATTTCCCAATAAGATTTACATATTGCTCTTCTCCTTAAAAGAGATCACACAGACTAATGACAGGCAGGTAGCCGTAAGTCTTCATTAAATTTTGATGATTTTTCTTTGGATCAACACTGAAACTTTATTTGCCTAGCTAGAGTTCTTTGACATTTTATACATTCAGGTTTCAAACAATCTTGCCTTTAATATACTCCACAGATGACATTTCTTTTCTTTCTTTCTTTCTTTTCTTTTCTTTTCTTTTTTCTTTTCTTTTTTTTTTTTTTGAGTCAGAGTCTTACTCTTATCACCAGGCTGGAGAGTGTAGTGGCAAGCTCATGGCCACTGTAGCCTTGACCTGCTGAGTTCAAGAGATCCTTCCACCTAAGTCTTCCAAGCTGGAGCTACAGGCATGTGCAACCATGACCAGCTAATTTTTTGATTTATTGTAGAGGCGAGGTCTAATCAGGTTGCCCAGGCTGGTCTAGAAACTGTGGGCTCAGGCAATCCTCTCACTTCCACCTCCCAAAGTGCTGGGATTACAGGTGTAAGTCACCATGCCTGGCCACAGATGACATTTCAACTGGTGACATCTTTCCTCATATATTTTGTTTTTACAGAGACAGGATATGGCTTCAACTTGACCTTTGGACCCTATTATTATGATGAAAATACATAAGTGAATTATAAAAATCCATTTATTGACTCACATGTTGGTTCATCATATAAAATCAGCAAAAATGTTACCACAACTCCTATGTATCATACCCAAAAGTAGAAACGTCACACACTACCATACTATTAAGTAGCCTCAGAGATCCCAGTCGACTCTTTTAAGGCTGAGCTCCACACCAAGGTCATGTGAACAAATCCCCAGGTTCCCACAGGGAGTAATTCTCTCTTGAAGGAAAGGGAGTTCTCACTTCTTCAAGAGGCCAACAGCCACATGCACAAACCTTAGGAACAGGGCCAGACCAAGATCCATGGGCACTCAAGACAAACTAATAATTTGGCCTCCTTTTAAGCCTATATTCTTCAAAGTTTGGCTAGCTCACTATGTATTTAGGAAAGAAGCTGAGTACTCAGTAAGAATAAGGCAGAAAAGAAATATTCACACAGCTCCTCTTCTCTTATCACAAAAAATCAATATGAAAACAAAACAACAACAACAATAACAACAAACAAACTCTGGACCCATGATGATTAATTTTATGTGGCAACTGGACTGGGCCTTGAAGTGCTCAGACATTTGGTCAAACATTCTGGTTGTTTTGTGAGAGTGTTTTTAGATGAGATTAACATCTAAGTTGGTATACTGGTTAAAGCAGACTGCCCTCCCTGATGTGAGTAAGCATTATGCCATCAGTTGAAGGCCTGAATAGAACAAAAAGGCCGGCCATCTCTCCAGTCCTTTTTGAATAAGAGAGAATCCCTGCTGCCCAATGGTTTTCAAGTTGGGACACCAGCTTTTTTTTTTTTTCCCCCTGCCTTTGGATTTGAACTGAAACATCAGTTCTTACTGAGTTCCAATACTGCTAGCCTACAGACTGAAACTACACCATTGACCTTACTGCAAATGGCTAATCCAGGGGAAAAAAATAACATCATATTAAAAGATGTCCAAGATGTTTATTTCAAGAAAGGAAAGATGTTTCTATGTTAGAAAATCTATTCACATAATTCAATATACAAATAAATTCAAAGAGAAAAAAAATCACACAATTAAAAAAATGATGAAACAAGATTTGATACAGTAATTACCTTTATAATTTTTAATTATGTATACATGTCAGTATGTATATAAGTATTTGTATACACACACATGCCTGTATTTCAGGCTTAATAAAGAAATACCAAGATCTTCAGTAAAGTCAAGATTGAGACAAAGATGCCCTAGTCCCATAACAATTCAACATTATATAAGAAGTACTAGCATTGGAATTATAAACTAGGGGAAAAAATTAGAAACACATAAAATATAAAGAAGTTTACAGATATAATTTGCTGCAGTTGGCGTGATTCCATACATTGAAAATCTAAGAGAATTAATAAACAACGATGAAGAACTGAAGCAATAAAAATATTTTAAAACTTGTCAAGTGATAAACTTACAAGAAATATACAAGATCTATAGGAAGCTAACTTTAAAGTACTATTAAATTATATAAGGGAAATTTGACAGAATGAAATAGCATTTTTATAAAAAGAAACACTAAAAATTTTAAAGAAACCCAAAACATTTAATGCTACACCTATATTAGGAAGATGTTTTTGGTTTTTACTAGACAAGCTGATTTTAACATTCATGTGGCAAAATAAAAACAAGAATTAAAGTGAAATAAATTATGGTAGATCCCAGGGCTACCACATTTTAAAATATATTCAAAAGCAATAGTAATTGGAAGAGTGGAATGAAGAAATAAACAGAGAATTTGAAAGTAATAGCATGTCCAGAAATTAACCCAGACATATTTATTTAGGAGACTTTATCTCAAAGTTTGCAATTTGAACACTAAAGAAAAAATGGATTATTTAAGAAATTGTGTTGAGAAATATAGATAACTATTTAGGATAACATATTAAGTTTGTTATACATACCTAACGTCTTATACAAAAGTAAATTCAAAATAGATCAATTATCTGTCTAAATGCTAGAGAAAGGAGGGTAGCATATTTTATGATCTTTGTATTAAAGCCTTTTTTTTCCTTTGGCTTAAGAAAGCTGTGCAAGACACTAATTACATTATTTGCTTCCAGGAAGGTGTGCTAGCTTTATGATGTGTCATCTTGACTAGCCTACAGTCTCCAGTTGTTCAATCAAGCACTCATCCAAGTGTCACAGAAAAAACATTTTGCAGATGAAATTAAAGTTCCTAATCAGTTGATTTTCAGAGAAATTCTCCTGGATATTCCACGTGGGCCTCACTAGAAGGCAAAAAAGCAGAGCTGAGGTTTCCAGAGGAAAAAAATATTTTCTGCCAGCGAGCAACAGCTTCTACAATACCCGTGGCGTTCCAGTCTGCTCCTGATCTTTCTTTCTTCACTGATTTGCTGCACAGCTGCAGCCTGTGCCTGTGGGTTTGAGCCTGTTTCCAACTTCCCCTTCCTGACTGGTTGCCCTACAGATTTTGGACTTGCCAGCCAGACCCCATAATTATGTATGCCAACGGTTCATAATAAAAAAAAGTAAAATTTTACATAGCGCATATCTTATCAACCTATGTAAGGTTATATAAGTACACACGCACACAAACACAAACACAAACACACACACACACACACACACACACACACACACACACACGAACACACACACCCCACAGATATTCAGATATATATAACATCTTCTACCTCCTGCTTTTTCTTTTCCTTTTGTTGAACAATGGACTATACCAAAGGGTATCTACGTGCTTAGGATGACAGACCTGGGAGAGAAACATTTTGCTGGTTTTACCTTTTTTCTCTAAATTAGGAAAAATGTGAATACATTACTAGTTCAACAAATAAATCAAATACATTTAGAAAGCGTGTCTTAAACACAAAATATTAAAGCATCTGCATTGATAAACAGAGATATTGTGTAGCCCTTTTAAAACTTATAAACTTACTTTTTTGCTTTATTTAATTTTTTTTAATAGAGATGAGGTCTCACTATGTTGCCCAGGGTGGTCTCAAATACCTAGCCTCAAGCAATCCTCCCGCCTCTGCCTCTGAAAGTGAGAGATTTATAGGCATGTACCCAGCTGATTTTGCTATTTTTACCAAAATAGAAACCGGTATTTCCTAAAGCCCCTGATATTTGCTGTTTGATTCTCTATATGGTTCTGTTCCCAATTCCATCTCAAGTACATGCATTTTTAAACAACTTGTATTCAAAAGTTGCTATCTATCTTGACACATAAAAATAAGCATCTGCTTATCCTAAGATGTCACCCTAACCTTGTAGCATGTATTGGTCTTGATTTATCTACTTGCCTTTCTCTCCCCAAGCCCACCCCTCTGTCAAACAGCAGGATAGAATAGCAGAGAGCCTTACCCTTAGAGTAGAGAAATACTGGTTTCAATCTAACCATAGCATTTATTAATTTTGTGATCTACAATATCTCACCAAACTGCTTTAAGTTTCAGAGTAATCTTCAGTGTAATGGTAATAAAAATAGTTGCTCTGTCCACACCATATAACATAATAAATCTGGGAGCATTTTTATGTTTATACTTGCACTGATGGTGTAACTAAAAATCAAGATGACAAAGGAAAAAAATGAGTTATTTTATAAGTGCTTGCTCTGTGTAGACTGCTTTCCATGTATAACCTTATTTAATGTAGCAACTGGAAAGTAGATTCATTCTGCCAGAGTTCCAGAACAAATAAATGGTAAAGTAAAATGTCAAAAGTAAGATGGCCTGGCTTTAAAGTCGGTAGTTCATTGGAATGATCATACAAATAACATTCCTTATTTTATTTATTTATTTATTTATTTATTTATTTATTTATTAGTCCTAATCTCACTCTGTCACCCAGGTGGAAGTGTAGTGGCATGATCACTGAAGCCGCCACCTCTTAACCTCAGGAAAACCTCTGCCTTACCCTCCAGAGCAGCTGGGACTATAGGTGTGGCCACCACCTCCAGCTATTTTTTTTTTTTTTAATTTTTTGTAAAGATGAGGTCTCGCTATGTTGCCTAAACGAGTCACCAGTTCCTGGGCTCAAGCAATCCTCTTGCCTCTTCCTCCAAACTGCTGGAATTCCAGGTGGGAACCACCACGCCCTGTTTTTTGTTTGATTATCCCAGGGGGAACCTCCCCAAAAAAGTGCAATTATTTTTTGAAGGTTGGGCTCCTTGCAGTGCAGGCTTCCCCTGATAACTAAGTGTTCTAGGAACCCATCGGCATCAGTGTCAGTGTACCAGCTAGTGTTGATGTGGGAGGCTGTGTTCAGTTTTAGTGATTTTCTTTTCTTTTTTATGTTTTTAGATTTTTTCTAAAACATAGAAAAATTCGTCCGTTTGATGATGGGTGATTTTTGAGCACACCTGCCCCCACCGCTCTGAGTGTTCAGTTTTTCACCAAACACAGCATGATCCCCTGTGCTCCACACTCCCTATTTACCTGATTTGGCCCTGAGCAACTTGTTTTTGTTTCCCTAATAATAAAAAGTCCTCAAAGGGAAACGTTGTGCCGATGTGGAAGAGCTGAAACAAAAAACGGTGGAAGTATTGAAAGGCATCAAAGTTGACGGGTTCAAAACTGTTTGGGGCGGTAAAAAAAGCATCTTAATAGGTGTATTACAACGTATTACTATAAGAAAAGGATTTAAAGTAGCAGGAGACTGCGGGGAGGGAGTAAGGCAGTAGGGAGGTGGGATTGACAGTAGTCAATATCTGCCTATGGAAGAGGGCGCGCAGTTCACCAATAAGGGTACCTGCACAGTGAATATTTGTATACCTAGCCCTGAATTGTACCCCACAATTTTAAATTAAAAAAAATAGATGTATTACATTAAACAGAGTACTTTGAAGGCAACTGAAGTTTAAACATGTAGAATAAGTACACAATTTTTTGTAAATAAGTTCTTTTGGGGGAGTTCCCCCTCATATGTCAAAAGCCTAAATATATTCAAAAGAACCCAAATTATTTAATGCAAAGAACCACAAGATTAAAGTTAGTTAATTAAAGTTAAAACAATGCTCTAAATTAGAACCATTGGTTTTTTTTTAAAATCTTGTTTTTGTTTTTGTTGTTTTACATATTAAACAATTGCTTTAAAAAGTGACAGGTACTGCCTTGAGATCCCATTAGGCAAGGAACAACAAATCAGACTAGAAGACCGAGATTATATTAAAATATCCATTTGGCTGGTTGAAGAAAAACATTGACCACTTTCTTTAAGATGATCTTATTTACAGCCTTGTGGACCTTCTCAGCAATAAAATTACCTCAAAAAACCCCAAATTCAGCCAGGCTCGGTGGCTCAGCCTGTAATCCCCCACCTTGGGAGACTTGGGAGGTGAGTGGATTGCCTGAGTCCGCGGGTTTGAGATCCGCCTGGGCAACTTGGCAAGATCTCATCTCTACAATAAATAAAAAATTAGCCGGGTGTGGTAGCACGCACCTGTAGTTCCAGCTACTTGGAAGGCTGAAGCAGAAGGTTAGCCAGAGCCCAGCAGGTCGAGGCTGCAGTGGCCGGCAGCGGCCACCGCACTCCAGTCTGGGCGACAGAGTGAGACTCCAACTCAAAAAAAAACAAAAACAAAAAAAAACCCAAATTCTTAAAAATCCCTCAAATTAACCATAGATATATTTGAATTTGGCATAAATCAAATAAGAAAGGTATCTTTTTTCCTGAATGTGGGATATTACTATAGCTACATGATTTTTGCTGGATGTAAATTTTCTATGCATAACTTTATTGTAAAACTAAAATAAATATTTCTCTTAAAACTCACTTTGTGAGGTCATGTATTAATCTACTATTGCAATTCTTATCATTAAATTTGTATTTAAGATTCAGAGTAACCTAGGTCATTTGAGGAAATATTGTGTGCCAAATATCCGTATATTTTTTCACTATTTTCTTTTTAAACAATCTGTTCCTGTCATCTAATTTTCCTGATGAGTTAATAGACACAGAGAGGTCATGATGAGCTGAAGTTGTATTATATACCTGAAATTCACTGAGAGTAGGTCTTAAGTCTTCTCGTACACAACAAGGGTGTGCGTGATATGAGGCAGTGGGTGTTTTAATGAACATGATGGCAATAGTTTCACAATGTATGCATATAAAAAAGCACCACATTGTATACTTAAAATATATGCAATTTTATTTGACAATTATACCCCAATAGGGGTGAAAAAAGAAAACAGAAATAACTTTTCATTTTAAACGGATGCATTTTATTGCATAAAATTATACCTCAATAAAGTTAATTACAAAAAAAAAAGTTGAACCTACTTCTTCTGACTTGTGCAGAACTTTCCAATGTGGTAAAAATATCAGTCTTTCTGCTTATATACCTTCAAGCTGTGAGACTAGTTTGCTTCTTAATCATTCGTTGTACAAATAAAAGACAGAAGAGACTTCAAGTGATTTATATCTCTGCTCTAGTCAAATTCCTCTAACTTCCTAATTACTTTAAAGTCAAGTTAATACTTTGAATTGAGAAACTAAGTTAATTTATTTCCTAATCACATCATTCAGAATTCTGTTTACTAATTGCAAAACCTCTTCCTTGTTTCCTGCCTCTCCTTTAGAAACCTGTTTCAAATTCAACTCTTTCCTAAAGCTATTGCAACAACAGAGAAGTGTCCTCCTTCCGCACATCAACAGACTCAACTCATGCATACATGAATGCCTATGGGTGATCATGTATGCATTTATGGGTTGTTCGTGATGGAGTTGCATAGAAGTTGTCATGCTTCAACCATCCTTGGTAAGTACATGTAAAGTATTGCAAAATAGGAGGCCTTTGTAAATTTTTGTTGTCATCCTTTTAATTTTCTTCCGATTATAAGCACCTTGAGGGCAGTGTTGCCATTTCAGTTCACCACCTGGCTGGTTATGGCACTTCTAATATGGCAGGTGTTCAATAAATTGCATTGCATAAGGATCTGTGGTTGACTGATTAACTTCTTGGCAAGTGAAATATATTTAATATTCCCCTTGAGTTCACAAATAGTTTATGCACTTCACAAAGCATCATTACTTAGGATTAATCTGATCTTGCATGAGTCTGATCAACAACCTCTAAATAAAACATTAATGAAGATTGTCTCCTATCTACATGATGTGTCTCCATTTTTATTATCCTATCGTTGCACACATATCAGACTGGAATATGGTTTACATACTGGAATCTCCCAACCTCCAATTTAGCAGTCTCTCACTGGTCTTTCTGTGCTCTGTTTTCTTTGTGAATCATGGATTAGAACGGCAGCCTTTCTGACCTGCAATAAAACTCACACGTTTCCTTAAACATATGCTACCATACAATGAATTTCATTGAAGGAAAAAAATACATGTGAATTCTACCTGACCGATTTTTTTAGCTTTGGGGTGCTGTGGTTTGAAAGATCAAATAATTCCAGCTATGTCAGGGAGAGCCAGGAACTTCAGGCCTCCATAAATTCTGATCCTGGAAATCTAATGACAGAATTAGAAAGAATATTTTTCTTTGTCAAAACTTTGACTTTTTTTTTATTAAGCTTCAGGCCCTTCTAGTTAAATTGCTGTTATTTCTCAGACAAAGCAGAATCAGAAGTCATATTCCAAGAAAGGAAGTTGCACAAGATAAATGGCTGGATATAAAGCTCACAACTGGAAAATGCCCTTTAACAGTTTTCACTAGAATATCAAACTTCTGTTTATTCACTCTTTCTTTTACACAGTTTTCTTCACTATTAACATCTTACATTAGTATGGTACATTTAAAATATGTATCTAATATATGCTTTTGTATAATTAATATTAATATTTAGACTATACTTAATAAAAGATTTTGAAAAATATACATTATCTATAACCACAACACACAATAAAGCCTGATTGGAATATATTAATACTGTTTATATTATTTAATAGAAGAATTTTAAAATCACCTTTTGTAAATATACCAAGCTTTTTGAGAAAAGAGATAAATAAGTGATCGAATTTATCTATTACTGAAAAATATTGTTATAAAATTCTCCTCTTTCCTCACCACAGAGAGAAGAAATATGGACACACACACGCATATGTTTGCACTTTAATTCTGTTTGCACTTTTTTATATAAAAGCTCAGGAAAAGTAAATTCTTAATTTTTAAGAAATATTGTATGTACACTTAGATTTATTCATTTTGGGGGTGAATTATTTCTATAAGTCATATAATATTAATTTGGTTCTATTATGAATACATATAAAGCATTTCTATTCTTCTTGACTTTTTAAAAGTAGACACTGGAGGGAAATCATTTTATCCTGCCATTAATTATTACATTGATTTTAATATCTTTACTAAAATATTTATAAATTAATATATTATATTCTTTGAAAACAGTTTTACATTTACAGAAAAAAACTGAGCAAAAAGTACAAAGAGTTTCCATACATCCCCACCAACCCTTGCCACTCAGTTTTTTAAATTATTAACATTTAACATTAGTGTGGTACATCTTTATTATTCATTTCATATGTGATTTTGGTAAGATTAATATTAATACCCAGACAATGCTTAATAGAAAATGTAAGGGCATTTTTAAATGGACATCTTGCATTTATATTAAAGATATACAATAGATATCTACAAAGCTATAACTACATATTTTTATAAAATGTATAAATAGAATATACATAATTCTTCCAATTTTTATGATCTTGTATAAAATTTTAAGTCTATCTTGCCTTCTTTTCAAACACACACACACACACACACACACACACACACACACACACACACACATACACACACATACACACACAACTACTTATCTATTTTCTTGCTTCAAAATGGGCTCATTGCTCTGCCTTTGGCCCAGACTCTTTGCTGGACTATGCACCTCTGCCTGCTACATCTGTGTTTACATATCTTGTGGAATCACTCAGAGTGCTGCTGCAGGTCTTTTCAGCTTCTTCCAAGACTAGGCCTCAGTGAGTCTAACCAAAGTCAAAGTCACTGAGATCAGTTACTCCCAAGAGCTTACCTTGTTCAAAATCTGCCTTCCACTGACAGTTTGATACAAAATCATAGGCACCATATTCCCTCAACTGGGGACACACGGTTTGTAAGTGTGTGAATTTAAAAGGTAGTTGATAAATTACCCTAAAAGACCTTTACTATTAATTTTTGTCAGGAGACAGTAGAATAGGAAAGGGCATCTAACTTTGTTCCAAAAACAACACTTCCTGCAATAGGGTAAAACTCTCTGCAGTGCCAAGATTGAAATTAATCTTGCTCCATTGGATATTGAGTGATGTCCAAAATCATTCAACTTGAGTTAAACAGAAGTATTGTTTTTCCTTAAGAGCATAAAACTAAAATTCATATACCAGTATATAATTAATGTTTGCAACACGGATCTAATGCAGGTCTGAGATAAAGTGGTAGGGGACAAACTGGTAAATGTTAAAAGTCAGATCTGCAAATAGCATAAACAGCAGACTTTATCAAGCAAAAAAAAATGTGAACTCAAAAGAGAGCATTTAAAAATATATAGTAAGAGGAGATGAAAAATAAGAAGTCATGAAGAAAGTCTATGAGATTTATGGACCATGATAAAGAGAGCTGATTTTTGAATTATAGGAATTTCAGAAGAAAAATAGAGAAAAAAACAGAAATATTATTTAAAGAAATAGTGGATGAAAGCTCTCCAAATCTAGTAAAAGATACAATTGCCCAGGTATTTGAAGTTCAAAACTTTTCAGTCAGGTTTAACATGAGACTTCAACAAGACATATAAACTGTCAAAACTCAAAGGCAGAGAGATTATTTTAAATAAGCAAGAGAAAAATGGTTATTTATATATAATGGAACTATCTTAAGGCTATCTGAAGATTTATCAGCTGAAACTTTTCAGGCCAGGAGAATATGGGATGATGTTTTTGAAGTAAAAACAAAACAAAATAAAACAAAAATACTTTATCTGACAAAACTGTTGTTCAGAAATGAAAGAGATATTTTTCCAGAAAAACAAAAGTTGAGAGAGTTCATCATCACTAGATCTTCCTTACAAGAAATGATGAAGGAAGTATCTCAAGCTGAAGAGAAGGATATTAATTAGTAACATTAGATAGTATAAAAGAATAAAACTTATCGGTGAAAGTAAGTATATAGTCAAATTCAGAATATCAAATATTGTAATGATGGTGTTATATCTGTATACCTCACATGCATCTCTAGCATAAAGGTTAAATAAAAACTATTAAAAATAACTATAGTTACAATAATTTGTTAATGGATCCACAATATAAAAAGATGTCAATTGTGCCATAACTGGAGGAGATAGCAAAAGATAGAGTTTGTATGTGGCCAAAGTTAAGATGTTAGCTTAAAATAAACTGTTAAAATTATAAGATGTTACAAATGGAGCTTCATCACAACACAATAGCAACAATAGGTAAGAAAAACATAAAAAGAGAAATCAAAGCATACTAATAAACAAAATTATCAAGTCACAAAGGAAGACATTAAGAGAAGAAAGGAACAAAGGATTTATACAACAATCAGAAAATGATTAGCAAATGGCAGTTGTAAATATTTCTCTAAAAATAATTACCTTAAATGTAAATGGATTAAATCCTCCAGGTAAAAGCCACACAAGACTGGCTGAATGAGTTAAAACTTACACACACAGACCTAGCTATATGCTGCCTATGAGACTTACTATAACTTTAAGGATACACATAGACAGAAATGGTTGATGCAAAATTCCATGCAAACCAAAAGCCAGCAGGGATAGTTATAATTATAACACAAAAAAGACTAAGTCAAAAACTTCAACAAGAAAGAAGGTTATTAAATAATAACCAAAGGGTCAATTAATCAAGTAGATATAACATTTGTAAATGCATATACACCTAATAGCAGAGTACCTAAACATATAAAGCAAATATTAATGGATCTAAATGGAAAGAGAGACAGTAATACCAATAACACTAGTGGATTTCAATACCCCACTTTCACCAATGAATAGATCATTTAAACAGAAAATCAGAAACAAAACGTTAGACTTGTACTATACTTTAGCCCAAATGTTCTTAACAAATATTTACAGGAGATTCCATCCCACAGAAGCAGAATACACATTGTTCTCAAGCACACACAGAACATTCTCTAGGATAGATCCCCTTTCAGGCCATAAAATCAAGTCTTAACAATTATATAAGATTGAGATTATATCAATTTTTTTCTAACCATGATGGTATGAAACTAGAAGTCAATAACAGAAGGAAAACTGGAAAATTCACAAAAATGTGGAAATTAAACAACATGCTCCCAAACAATAAATGGATTAAATTAGAAATCAAAAGGAAAATTTTAAACTATTTTAGGACAAACAAAAATGGAAGCACAGTAAACCGAAATTCCAGGGATGCAACAAAAGCAGTTGTAAGAGGGAAGTTTGTAACTATAAACACTGACATTGAAAAAGAAGAAAGATTTCAAATAACCCACCTAATGTTATACCTCAAGGAACCAGAAGGAGAAAAATCAAACTAAGCCTGAAGTTAGTAAAAGAAAATAAAAATAGCTAGAGCAGAAATAAGTGAAATAGAGACTAGAAAAGGTCAATTAAATTAAGAGATGGTTTCTTGAAAAGATAAACAAAGGCCAGGTGCAGTGGCTCACATCTGTAATCCCAGTACTGTGGGAGGCCAGGGCAGGAGGATTGCTTGAACCCAGGAGTTTGTGACTAGCCTAGAAAACATAGAGAGACCATCTCTACAAGAAAAATTTAAAACTTAGTCAAGTATGGTGGTACATGTCTATAGTCCCAGCTTCTCAGGAGGTTGAGGCAGAAGGATTACCTGAGCCCAGGAATTGAAGGATGCAGTGAGCCACGATTGTGCCACTGCACTCCAGCCTGGATGACAGGGCATGATTCTGACTTAGAGAAGAAAAAGAGTAAAAAAAATTGACAAACCTTTATCTAGACTCAGGAAAAAGAGAGAAAACTTAAATAAATAAAATCAGAAATGAAAGATAAAATATTATCATTAATACTGCAGAAATACAAAGAGACAGAGAGACTACCATGAACAATTACATGCCAGGAAATTGGATATCCTAGAAGACAGAAAAGTTCCTCAAAACACATAACCTTACAAAACTGAATCATGAAGAAATATTGCTGTAGTTTCAATGTTTGTCCTTTCCAAAACTCATGTTGAAATTTAATTTTTACTGTAATGATGTTAAGGATAGAACCTTTAAGAAGTATTTAAGTCACTAAGACTCTGCCTTCATAAGTAGATTTATGTCATTATTGTGAAGGTGGGTTCACTTCTTTGTCACCTTCTTTTAGCCTTCTGCCATGTGATGTCTCCTGTTATGTCATGATGCAGCAGGAAAGCCCCCATAAGATGCCAGCATCTTGGTATGGGGCTTCCCAGTATCCAGAACTGTGAAACAATACATTTCTGTTCTATATAAATTATCCTCTTCGGTATTTTGTTATAGCAAAGCACAAAATGAACTAAGACAAAGAGAAAATCTGAAAACATCAATCACAAGTAAGAAAACTGAATTAGTAATCAAACCATCTCATATCAAAGAAAAGTCCAGAACCTGATGACCTCATTGTTGAATTCTATCAAATACTCAAATGATTAATGCCTATACTTCTGAAACTCTTTCAAAAAATTCAAGATGAAGGAATATTTTCAAACTCATTTTATTAACCCAGTCTTACCCTTATATCAAAACCAGACAAGAAATTTCCAGAAAAGATAATTACAGGCCAATATTTCTGATTAATATATATGCAAAGATTCTCAATAAAATATGAAAAAATAATTCAATAACACATTAAAAGGATCATACATCATGATCATTTCTCCCTGAGATACAAATATGTGCAAATTGATCTATGCAATATTCATGTGTGTACACCTACACACACATATATATGCAAAAAACACACATACATAACTAGGTATGTAGTTCTATATATCAAAATTTATAAATGTAGTATACCACATTAATAGAATGAAGCATAAAAATTATATGATCTTCTCAATAGATTCAGAAAAAGAATTTGACAAAGTTCAACATCCTTTTATGATTAAAAAAACCTTTCAAAAATTAGGTGTAGAAGAAATGTACTACAGCAAAATAAAGACTATATATCACAAGTCCACTACTAAAATCATCCTCAGTGATGGAAAGTTGGTAATTTCTCCTTTAAGATCAGGACAAGGCAAAGATGCCCACTCGTGCACTTCTGTCCAAGGTATTACTCAAAGTTATAGCCAGAGCAAGTAGGCAAGAAAAATAAATAAAAGGCATTCACATTAAAAAGGAAGAATTAGCCAGGCTCGGTGGCTCAGCCTGTAATCCCGTGCCTTTGGGAGGCTGAGGTGAGTGGATTGCCTGAGCCCGTGGGTTCGAGACCCGCCTGGGCAACTTGGCGAGACCTCATCTCTACAATAAATCAAAATTAGCCGGACATGGTAGAGCGTGCCTATAGTTCCAGCTACTTGGAAGGCTGAGGTGGAAGGATCACCGGAGCCCAGTGGGTGGAGGCTGCGGTGGTCGGGAGCGGCCACTGCACTCCAGTCTGGGTGACAGAGTGAGACTCCAACTCAAAAACAAAAACAAAAACAAACAAATAAAAAGGAAGAATTAAAATTGTTTCTATTTGCAGACTGAATTATCTTATATATAGAAAACTCTAAAGACACCATAAACAACTATTAGAACTAATAAATGAATTCAGTAAGGTTGCAGAATATAAACATCACATTGTATTACTCAGAATACTCCAATGTGAGATTCTTTTAGGTAAAGCAAAATATATTTGTCCCTAAATTAAGAAGCAATATTTCTATTCAAAGAACTACCTAAAGTACATACTAATTAATGGAATACATTTCCAATAACATTATAAAGATTTATAATAAGAAAATGTAATACAGTGCTAAATATATAATCTACATTGTGAATTGATATATGAATATATTTATATTATGCATTTAATCCTTTGGTAGCATTTATAAAAATCAGAAGAATTCAAAATTAGTGGTAGTTTTGCTGGCATTTTGCTAATACAGATTGACAAACTTACTTTCTACATATCATTATATAGCACTAAGATAAAATTCATCTTTTGGTAATGTCTTTTGTTTGATAATCACTTCAGTTATTGTTGTTCTCTACTATTGCAGGGAGTTCAACATATGTATTAGATATTTCCTCTTCACTAAATACACCACTAACAGCCTTAGATAGATCATTAAGGCAAAAAACCAACAAGAAAACTTGGAATCTCAACTCCATGCTCAATCAAATTGACTTAATAGACATCTGCAGAACACTTCACTCAACAACTACAGAGTATGCTTTCTACTCATCAATACATGGAAAATGCTCCAAGATTGATTACATTCTCGGACACAAATCAAGCATGAGAAAATGTCAAAAGATTGAAATAATACCATGCATCTTCTCAGATCACAGTAGAATAAAAGTAAATACCTCCACCACCAAGATCCCTTCAAAACACAAAGACATAGACTCTAAACAACATCCTATTGAATAACTTCTAGGTCAATGCAGAAATCAAGACAGAAATAAAAAGTTTCTTTTGTTGTGTTTTCACTCAAAAAATTTCAAATCTTTAGTTTTAGTGACTACTGTCTGAGGAGATTTCTAATAACACGACTTGGAACTTTCTTTTCCAAGAACTTTTGCTTATAATATGTATTAGACACTTGTTTTCAACTATCAGTAGGTAATTTTTTTGGTGTAACCCAAAGTTGGAAGATAAAATATACACCTTTTCTAGGTAAACCAATTACCTACAGCTTATAAGTATTGTGCTTTATGGAAGGTTCTTTAGGGTCTCAGGATTACACTTTCTAATTATCAGCTACTCAGTGCTTACACGTGGTAAGCATTTTACTACTCTTTTTATTTCATAATACTATATAGAAAAGATTGTTTTAATCAGCTATGATCTTCTTTTCATAACTATCTTCGAATTCGAGGTTATGTATGTTTGTGCTACCTATGTTTTTGCTTACATATGGTCTTGCTGGGTCATTCTTTAAGTGTATATTTACCCACTCAACCAAAAATGAGTTCTGACTCTGAAAGTCTGACATTTTAATGAGATGGTTTATATCATTCTTAACAAAACTGTAAGAAAATGGATTCGGACAGACTTGGGTTGCAACAAAAGTTATATATATAATGTTACAAATAGTATATATTTGCATGTGTGCCTGTGCCTGTGCATAAATGAAAGTAAGCTTTTGCTTTCTTTACACTTCACCAAAAAAGGGATATCTAGCATATTTGCATCCATGCTCTGCTTTAAGAGCCTTAGAGTTCATTTTGGCTTTTGTACCCATGGGGACTTAGGTCTAGGAAGTCGTCCTTAGCAAGGATTGAGCAATAGTTGTGAAAGAAGTAGCACATGCGTTGCCAATAAATCCAATTGAATTTTACATTTGACATAAAGAAAGGAAATTAGAGTGGTTTACATTATGGGTAAGCAAAGACAGACATTATCTAGAAGCATGACACTGGAAAGATAAGGAAAATCTACATCCTCTTTTGCAGAGTGATTGCTAATAATGTTATGAAGAACAAGTGAGAGATTTGGGGATTTCATCAACAGTAGACAATGCAAAAGCCATGCTGTTGATTTTAAATTTTATTTTAAACCAATGTAATGATTCTGCTCAGCTAGGTGGTGTGGACTTAACAATCAAGCCATGGAAAGAAAGAATAAAAATTTGGATATTTGGATGACTGTCATTACTTTAATGTTGCTCTTAACTTTCAAGCAAGTTCTCAAAGGTTTTTTTTTAATTTAATTTTTACTGGTCCTTGGTTAAATGAGAGCAGTCATGGACTACTAAAACTTTGTTTTTACAGTAATGAAAATAAACTAAAGAGAGAATATACAACTCCACTCATTTTGTTAAATCGAAAGACAAATCCTGCCACATATTTCACAAGTGGCTTAAGAAGAGAATAAAACAAAATGACAGCTCATTTAATCTGATTTATTTGAAATTTATTGAGATGTTTGTGCATGTTTTAAAAAACATGGCTTACATCATGTGTTGCATTTTGATATCTTTTCTTTTGTATTAAATTTAACCTACCTGGACAAATAAACTAAATTCACAGTATTATTGTCATTGTAAAATATATAAGTATATATTTATATTTTCATGTATAATGTTTCAATTATCTTTTACAAAATAATATCAATTATTTTATCAGAAATTAGTAGTATTCTAAAGAAAAGCATCAAATGGAACACTTCGAGATGTCATGTATGGAGATGGCTCTGAACCAACTCATATTTATCGGTTGAGAGACCAGGTATTTTTTTGTAGGGCAATGTCACCTGTTAAAATAGAGTAATTTGATACTTCCAGAATACAGCTTCTCGCCTAGTGGAGGGAAGATTATTTGTGGTAGGAAGTCGTACCTAAGTCATTGTTTTTTTTCTTGCTTACTCAAAATGGGCTCTAAATCTGATTCCTATTCATGTTGGGGTAGATCAATCTTCTTCTAACTATATATAAAAATAGATCACATTAAGGAATAAACTTATTAACAGAATAATTAGAAATAAATCAATTTATTTCCTCCTAATGTTCCTATCCAGAGCTCCTTTTGTGAGTAAATTTCTTTGGCCATATAACTCATTGGATCTACTATATTGCTACAAAGATACCAGATAACAGATTTAGAAAATTGCTTATTATACTTTTAAAAAGTACTTCTTAGCCGGGCTCGGTGGCTCAGCCTGTAATCCCGCGCCTTTGGGAGGCTGAGGTGAGTGGATTGCCTGAGCCCGCGGGTTCAAGACCCACCTGGGCAGCGAGACCTCATCTCTACAGTAAATCAAAAAATCAGCCGGGCGTGGTAGCACGCGCCTGTAATTCCGGCTACTCGGAAGGCTGAGGCGGAAGGATCGCCGGAGCCCAGCAGGTCGAGGCTGCGGTGGCCGGGAGCGGCCACTGCACTCCAGTCTGGGTGACAGAGTGAGATTCCAACTAAAAAAAAAAAAAAAAAAAGTACTTCTTGCTAAAGTTTCTAATTTTTTTTAGCCAATAAGGAGCACATAAGAGGAATTAAAATTTAAAAAATAGTTATATTTCATGTTTTACACATTGTCCTCCATTTTGCATCCATTAATTTACTTTCCTTTTATTTTCATATAGCAGCTTTATCATTCACCTGTTCTTCCTTGTGACAAAAGTTACCAAAATGTTCTTCCCCAAAAGTAATACATGTGTTTGGTGGAATATAAAGTGTAAAGAATTGATAAATGTATTTTTATTCCTGAGATATTTTCTCGCTCTTATTTTCTTATATCTGAAAGGAGGAAAAGGTATAACTACCCTAGGTTTAAAAATTTTCCCTGAACTCTGAAAATCTTCCAGCTGTATCTTGAAAAGAGACTTTGGCTTTTGACTCTCTTCCTGTCTTATGGATAAGAGCCCGGCTGTTTTCATAAACAGTGGCCAGCTGTTCAACTTCTAATACTGTTCAACAATCTCCTACTTTTTACAGGGGAAACACACCTTGATTGCATCTTATTTTTCTGCTTAAGTTAGGAAACTCATTAAAGATTTTGAATTTATAAATGCTTCCTTAACCAAGATACTCAATAAATGTATTCGACTGCTGGTTTAAACCTAGAAATTGCCTATTAAGTTACAGCCTCCATTTATTTATTAAGCAGACTTAAGTTCTGGGATATTTTAGAATCTTTAGAGTAAGACACTATTAAAGTAAGAGGACAGTTGAGGGACAAGTATATGCTGAGCATATATAAGAAATAGCCTAACCATGTAAATTTATCTCATGCAATTAACAAAGTTGAAATTTTATTGGAGCAAACTATACTTCTAGTCTTTACTGCCTTTTCCACTATGTAAATGCCTTAAGAACAACAGTACAATCACATTTGGTGGCCAAACTTATTGTCACAGCAAATCTATCTCAAAGAATGATCAGAGAACAGGAAATATAAAATCCTAAGTTGATCCATCATGTAGGAAGCTAAGTGCTATTTTTTTTTTTTTTTTTTTAGTGAAGACTTACTATTAAAACTGAAAAGATGGTGGAACAGAAAATGGAAGGAGAGGGAATAAATAAAAATAGAGGTAAACTTTACAAAATAGATAAAAACAGGCCATTTTAATAAACTTTTCTAATTGAATAATATTAATTATTCTCAAATAAAATATTTACTTTGTGGAAAAACTATTAGGTTAAGAAAATATTAATATTATACTCCAAATGATGACAGCAGGTATTTTGGGAATACCTCTTCTTCTTATTAGATAAGAGATAGATAGAGATATAATATATGGTTTGGGACATGGACATGGAAATAAACATTGTTACAGAGATACCTTCTCCCTAAATGCAAATTGCTCTAGACAGAGATTATATGGTAATAGAAAGAGGAGGGAAAGGGGAGAGGAAACTGAAAAATGCTTTTCACATGGGAATTCAAATATCTGATGAAGAAAAACTCCTGTGTGAATAATCATTTAACTATCATTCCCTCAGAATATTTTGAAATTTTTTAATGCAATACACAGTTTTAAAAAATTCTGTCTAATGATTTTTTAGTGGCAAAGGCATTAGGTGAAATTCAATGTAACTCAGAGTCTGTTACTTGTGAAGCTAATATATGTACTTTCCTTAATAAATGCCTATAAGTTGTCAATTTCATGGGGGCTTTGAACTAAAGAACATTAGCAAGTGAAAGCAAAAATATCACAAGATTTCCTGCTAAGTACACTTAAAATGTTAACAGAGTGTGATGTTTAAGCATACTGGAGTGTTTTAAAGTAAGATCATGGGCACTCTTTCAGAATAGCTATGGATAGGTTAATTGGGTTGACCACTAAAGTAATACTTTGATTATTTTTTATTGTATTTCAGGTACCTCTATATTTTATTAAGAGGCACAGTATACATGCAACTTTGACCAAAAGGAATTTGTTATGTCTGACTTGAATTTTCCTCGAAATTTAGAATTGGAATTTTCCAGCAGCTATGCACTTGCCATGAAAGTGTGCTCTCAGAAAGGAAAAGAAATGCTCAAATATCAAGAATAGTTTAAAACTTTGGAAAAATAAGGCTATTTGGGATTTATATAAAATGTCTTCATGTATAAAGCACTTTGACAGCCATGATTTCATTTGGTTCTCTCAATAACCCTGTGAGATTGGCAAGGAAATCCTATTTTTCCCATTTCCCAGATGAAGAGGCTGAGGCTGCAAATGCTTTCATGCCTTGCCTTAGAACAATGTGCTAGTTAAGCTGTGAGACTTGAATCCTAACCAATTTTGTCCAACTCCAATAATCCTTCTTTCCTACGTGATCTGCCAGAACAGTTACACACAGGAGATGAAGAGTGATCAGTTGTTTAAAATATCAGAAATTAATTTGTACATTATTTTTTCTTCCTAATTGTAACCTTTTGGGGGGTAAGAAGACACAAAATAATTCAGCAATATTAAACATTCAAAAAACTGTCCTTCATCAATTTGATTATCTTCCAATTCAAGGAACTTAGTGAAATTGTCACTGGGGATGACAGTAAACAGCTCAACATGTAAACATGCCAATCCAACGGGAATATAGTAATATTCACTGAAATTCAGAATTGCTGTTACTTGTCTGGCTAGTTAATATGATTTTAAATATTTCATATGGAAGGATTTTTTTGGGGGAAAAATGAAATGAACCTAAGATTGACTGGAATTTACAAGCTCATTTAAAGAAAAGTCTCAACTATTTTTTTTTCTTACAAATGTAATACCTCCCCAGATGGCAGGCTTTGTAGTTTGTGGCACTGATTCAAAAGGCATATTAACTGCCACTCTACTAGCAGCATCAAGCATTTACAGGCCACCCTACAGAATGGGTTCAGCAGTAATTAAAATAACACCCTTCCTCAGGGTGAAGTTACACTTGAAGAGTTTGGGGATGTTTTTTTTTCCTTCCTTTGGGTAAATTCCTTCTCCTCCAAAGTATGAGAAAAAGATGAGAGTGGAGAGAAGTTGAAAGAAAGATGAGGGGGTGGAGGGGAGGAGAGAAGCTCAAAATAGTACACCAAGGCGTGAGTCCTATAAACGATGTTAAATGTTAGGATTTCTTTTATTCCCTACCAGACATTGATAGACAAACAGGTTAAAAAAAGAAGAAGAAGAAAAAAAGCAAGGGGAGAAAATATCATTTACTCACTGTAGCAGCAGGAAATCAAGGAAAGAAAATAAACAGGGCTCGAGTTGTGGGCCTTTAACCTGCTAGTCAGACAGTTTCATTCTGTGTGTATTTGTGTGCTGGTAAATGGCGAAGGGGAGGTACAGGGACGGGAGGTTTGTGGGATTCTCGGGACTCCCACAGCTACCAGTCCAGCTGTACAAACATGCACAAGCTTTGTTAAGGTACGGTGGGCAACAAGCTGAAACTGCTGAGCTATCTGACCCATAAATCCCTCGCAAAAGCTCCACTTGAAGGGAAGCCAGAAGTTATGTTTAAATGTTTTCGCCGGCCAGAAGCTAGCTATTGGTCACTTCCGTCTGCTCTTTCTCTCAATGGATACTCTGGCTGGCTACATTGAAAGTAGTATGTTTAGATGCTTAAATGACCATCTTAAATTCTACTTCCCTCTTGGCCAAACAAGAGAGGACGACTCAGAAGCTCCTCCTTCACGACTTCCAGCTTGGGGCACATGTGCCAGAGTTATGAGCCATAACTTTAAGCAAAGCAAAGGAACTTTCTATTATTATTCTCCCCCCCCCCTTTTCAAACCCTGTTAGGGCATCTCTATAAAATACCATGAATTTATGCATATATTTTTTAAACCACTCAGGCACGAGGGATTGGGGATATCCCCTTAAATATGACACCACTGACTTTGCCTTAATTTTTAACGTTGCTTTTAGTCTGATTCAGAAAAGATAATCTTTGCATGGCGTACTGTATCTTCAATGCAAACAATGCAGAGATTCTGAATTACCAACTCCAAGCAGAAACTTCCTAAGTTTGTTTTTTGTCTTTTCTAAACATGTCTGAACTCCAAGTGACCTCCTTTTATGAAGCCTCCAAATGGCATTTGAACACCTTAAACATCGTGCAGTTACTAAACTCTGTGGACCATTAAAAAGCTGAAGAAAACTGCATAAAATAATAAGTGAAACAGGCTAAATTTAAGTAGAAAATGACTTTCGTAAACATTTAGGAAGTTACAGATGTCTCTATGTTTAAAATACTTGGAAGTGATTTTAGACTTTCCAAAATCCTGAAGGGAAAAAAATACAATCCATACTAAAAACAAAAGACATGAACCCACAGAAAGCTGTCTTCTCTGTGCACATTCTGCGCTGGTAACTTAGTTATGTAATTTTGATAGCATTCAAGTAATATTAAATATTAAGAGATAATAAGCAAAAGTTGTGTCTTTCTGAAATAACATTTTGTGCTAAGTCTAAAGATTTACATCAATAAATGTCACTGAATCTCTCACCAAGCACCAGACTAGGACCTAGGTGTGGTTAAAGCGGTGAGTCACTGCTCTTGCTATCTTATCAAAACATGAACCCAGGGAGAAAAGATAAAGCAAGTACACACATAATTACCCACACAACAAAAAGAGAGAAGTAAAAATACAGAAACATGGACATTCAGAAGTGTCAGGAAGCACTTACAGAAAGGGAAAGTCAATAAAAACTATGCCTTGAACATGTTCATCTTCTCAAAATATATTGTATGATGACCCATGAATACTTCAATCTCATTGAAATAATGATAAATGCTGCCTTGTGGTAAAAGAGTTAGAAGGCTAGAGTGAGAAACTACGGTTGAAAAGGCTTGTACCCACAAGGGCAACATAGGAAAAGGTAGAATCCCTTTTCCTGGCTCCCATTCAGAAGACAGAATCTGCTTCTCTGTGTAATATAGATTCAGAGAACACCATTTAAGATGACCTCTTGCAACCCAGAATCTAATAATATCAGTGTTGTGTATATGCTTCATCTAATTCAATTGATACAAAAATAAGACAATTTATCTATCATATCTGTCTAGGACAGGCCAGTTTTCTAAGCATTCTCTTGATATCTTCAGTATTCTAGAAAACAATAAACTCCCAATATATGCAAGCTTTACTAATAAATAAAAAAAGTATATAGCAGTTTTCACATTTGTAAACACAGATGATGTTAGTGATCACTATTTGTGGAGGTTGTGGCTTGATTACGGTTTATCTGCTCCATCTTGTTTTCAGTCTGTGAACTGAGCAGGACATTGGCAATATACTGGCCAAGACCAAGGTAAATTCAGGAAAAAAAAAAATACATATATGTGTGTGTGTGTGTGTGTGTGTGTGTGTGTGTGTGTGTATGATACAAAGTCACAGAAGGTAAAACTCTGACTTATATGACAATGACCCTGACCTTTAGTTATCCATGGAATATGCATCACCTCACATTGTCATTCTTTGGGAGAACTAAAAGTGTGGCTCTTCAAAGACATCAGATAAAGAATTTGATCTGGTTTAAACCACTTGGAGAGTCAAGTAAAGAAAAGAAAGTGCTCTTAACTAAACATACAGAGGAAGGAAACAGATTTAAAACTATACATATAATAGATATAGCAAAAGTAACCATGATCTTTGGTAGAATTATTATTTATCTGAGATTTAGGACATTCTTGTTCCAGAGTCCCTCTGATCCACATACGTTACCCAGTGGCTCTTTGCTTTGTTCATCTGTAAACTCAAAGATAAATTGTTTTTTCTCACTACTTCATTTGGTTTTGAAAATATTTTCAAACCAATTGCAATATAATTATTAACATGATGCTTTTTAAAACAGAAATTAATTACCAAAATAAAAATGTAAAATGATAGACAAAATAATATAAAATGATAATATTTTGAGGTATTAGCCATCCATCCATAATCAAATGTAATGCTTTTAAGATTTTATAGTATTTATCATTTAGAGTTATATAGTATGCCAAATACAAATTATTATTATTGCAGCATTTTTGTCATACTATTATTAAAATTTTTTGTAAAATATTAATATAGTAAATTATATTACATTACAATTTCTTTTTCTTTTTTTTGAGTCGGGGTGTCACACTGTCACCTAGGCTAGAGTGCAGTGGTGCAGTTCTACCATCACGACTCACCTAGCCTTGACCCCTTGGGCTCAGGTGATCCTTTCACCTCAGCCTCCCAAGTAGCTGGGACTACAAACATGCACCACCAAGCCTAGCTAATTGATATTATTTTCTGTAGAGATGAGGTCTCCTATGTTGCCCAGGTTGTTCTCCAACTCCCTAGCAGTCCTCCCACCTCAGCATCTCAAAGGGCTGAGATTATATATGTGAGTCACCACACTCAGCCTTCAATTCTTATTTAGTGCCTTTATCATATTTACTTTGCTCACTGTTTTTCAACAAAGACACCAGACACAAGACAATTCTAGATCAGTGATATATTGTTGGGGAATTTTTGAAATATTAGAGAGTATAGATTAATATTCAAATACTATGACTGATAAGATACTCCATAACACCAATGAACAAATTTTCAACTTAAGCTGATATTTGAAGTACTAGTTTTTAAAACCTCTAACCAATAGAACATTCATGTCTTAAGAAAACATTTTAAAATGTAGTATATTTCAGATGTCAGAAAATATTTTACATAATTTTATTGGTTATTCTCCATTTTGATACAGTAATTATCTTAATTCCAAAATATAAAGTTAATTATTAAAGATAATTATTTCATTTTCTCACCATTATTTGTATTTTCTTTGGTCTATGCACCTCCATATACAAATAAACACATATATTCAAATGACAATTAAAGGTGCATATACTAAATTATAGTTTAAGAAGAGGGGATATGATATTTCTTGAGTGACTTGGTGCCATAAAGTTGCAACACTAGACACCTCACATATCACTGAAGCCTCACCGAATCACGTGAAGTATGTATATTTACTCCCTACCAGTCTACCCAACTGGTAGTTTTGTAGGTTATACTCTAAGTGTGTCTTTTGGAGGCTCTGCTTTAATCAGACCAATTTTGATTTCATGTATTTGTTTAAGTGGCCATGCAAAATTTCATTTTGAACTGTGATTTTCATGGCTAACACGAGTTAGAAAATTACTGTTTTATACAACAGAGCCTCCTGAGTGTCTTAGACTGGTCTTTTCCGATTCTGTAGATTTATGATTAAAAAGTCAGGAAATCACCACTGGAAAATCATAATAGCCATTTAACTCCTTCCAGAGGGAAGAACATTTTGCTGAAGTTATGAATTTTCTTGATTTGGAAAATTTAGCTTTGCTATATGATCCACTTATAACTTTATGATAAGCAATGTGATTAATATCTGTGTTTCCAGGAGACCTTTAACCTGTACTTTCATGAACATAAACCATATCTACAGTGTGAGAATGAGAAAACAGAAAAAAAAGTTTGCATTTAAAAATGGGGTTGGCTTCCTCCCTCAAAATTCATAACTTCAGTCTAATCATGAGAAACCTTCAGACAAACCCAAATTGATAGACATTCTACAATGTACCTAACTAGAACTCTTCATAACTGGTAGTCATAAAAACCAAGAAAGTCTGAAAAATGGTCATACCTATGGAATCATGACAATTACAATGTGGAATCCTGGATGGAACTCCTGAGCAGAAAAAATAAAATCAGGCACAAACTAAGGAAATTGTAATAAAGTATTTAGTTAATAATAATGTAACAATACTATTGATTAATTATGATAAATGTACTATGCTACATACTAGGGAAGATTTGTGGGGAGCTTATGAAAACTCTGGCTATCTTTGTAATTTTTCTATAAATGTAAAACTTTTAGTATAAAAAATTAATTTTTAAAGTGCAAAATGTGTGATGAGCACTATATTCAAAATTTTGATTAATCAGGAAGCTGTGGTAGCTATGTACAGACCTTATAAAAGAGGAGAAATATTGATGCTTGAAAGAAATGATCTGTAAATTGCATTTTTTTCTGAGTCATTTGCTGATGTATTTCATCTCTGTTAGCGTAGGAGTAGAAGAGATTTAAAAAATTAAATTTTTTAATTACTCTAATAATGCAACAAGTATATTGCCTGCATTTTATTAAAACATTTGGCATTGAGGAGCACTAACTAAATAAATCTTTCTCGAAATTGATATTTCTGTATATAAAAGTAGTGAAACAAGAAACCTAAATATAACAACCCAAGGTTGTAGTGGTGCAAAAGAGAAGTGATATAAATGTAAATAAAAATAATTTTAAAATTATGTGCCTGCTGAAGTTGACATCAGAGAAACAGTATAATTATCTTTACCTGAAGTATAAATATTAGATTATTTTCTTATCACATGTGTCTGTGGAATGCACAAATTGTTCAGCACAAGATAATAACATCTTTAAAAATGGCTACCTGGTATCAGAAATGGAGAACAATCTAAGTATTCATAAAGTGCCCTATAGCAAAGGAACCATTTTTTTTTCCTTGGGCTTAAAGGATGGAATTTATCTATCCAGTACCTAAAGTGGAAAGGTGATTCTGTAAATTCGCTTTGGAACTAAAACTAAATTTACGTCATTGAACAGACTCAAACCTAGAAGAAGATATTTCATCTCTTTTGGTTTATCCTCCAGCTTTTGAATAAGCTATTTCTAAAATATCAAGAGAGAAAAAATAACTTCTAGTCTTTGTTAAAGGTGTCCAAGATTGGCAACTCACCCTTTCTTGGAGGATTTATTTATCCACCTCAAAGGTTAGATGCTTCCTTACAACTAACCAATATCTCTTCTTTTTGAATTCAATCCTGTTTCACCTTGTGTAGTTGTCTACTAAAAGAGAGCAAAGTGATTATCATTTCTCCCTCTCAAAAAAAAGAAAGAAAACTTTTAAGCTTTAACACAAAGTGTCAGCAGTTGTTAGAATTAGCTAATATAGAACATAAATTAATTATAGATCATAAATTAAACCATGTAAAGGTACCACAGAAGACCAATGTAACATAACTGATCTGTATGACAACAATGAAATTATTACCAGTACAGTGGCATTATTGACAGAGTTCTTCCCATACTAGAAGATTCCCTAGAAGCATTGTTCCCTCTTAGGTAATTAACTCATCAGTTTGGTGAAAGTGCCCTAAATCTTGACCTGATTAGTCTACACTTTGAAGCAGTACAGTTACTAGTGCCTCCTCACAATGAACGTAGAATTTGTGAACTACTATCATCACTGTGCTGTCAATAAGCAAAATCATAGTGAGCTGTAGCAGATGGAGCAAAAAAGACATCTAAAATCTAAGTTATCTTGAAGGAGAAAATAAGTTGAATCATACAGTTGTTGTGTGTGTGTGTGTGTGTGTGTGTGTGTGTGTGTGTGTGTGTGTTTGAGGGTAGAGTATTGAGAAAGTAGGAGTAAAGAAGATGAATGACACAGGTAAATTTCTTCTTTAAAAAAGAAACCATGCCGGGCTTGGTGGCTCAGCCTGGAATTCCGCGCCTTGGGAGGCTGAGGTGAGTGGATTCGAGTTCAAGACCCGCCTGGACAACTTGGCAAGACCTCATCTCCACAATAAATCAAAAAATTAGCCGGGAGTGGTAGTGCGCGTCTGTAGTTCCAGCTATTTGGAAGGTTGAGGCGGAAGGATCGCCGGAGCTCAGCAGGTCGAGGCTGCAGTGGCCAGGAGTGGACACTGCATTCCAGTCTGGGTGACAGAGTGAGACTCCAACTCAAAAAAATAAAAAATAAAATAAAAAATAAATCATTTGTCTACTTTTTAATGACGTTATTTGTTTTCTTCTTGATTATTTGTTTGAGATGTTTGTAGATTCTGGATATTAGTTCTTTGTCAGAAACAGTTGATACTGACTCATGCTTGTGTACATTTCTTCCCAATTCCACATTCAGACATCTTATTGAAGCTGGAATTGACCACAGTGGGAAAATTTATAACACGAAAATCAGTAAATTCCAAAAATTAGGATGCTTTTTGTTCATCTTTGTTTTCCAGAGAATAGACTAATAAACATTCACCAGAACATCACTGATGGTATCTTCTGGAAATGTGATGTTTGGCTCTAGTAACAACATCTTGCAGATGGTAGAGGTACAGGCATTTTTTACTTTATTTGAAGCTTTAATTTTGAAAGGGATGGGGGCATTTAGAGAGAGCAATAGTGAAATGGCACCCACTATTTCCTTTCTAAGTTAGGAATATGGTTACAACATTTTCCTTAATTACATGATTAGGGATACAATTTAGTGTTTGTAAAACAAGACATTTTGAGGGAGATATCAGAGTAACAGCCAGAGCAGCAGGGTGAACACAACTGACCATTGAAATAACATTATACTAATCCTTCTCACCACACAGAGACTACCAGGATATAATCGGATCCAATTCGGACTAGAATTTAAGTGATGGGATTTCCACGAAGCTGGGATTTTGCCCGAAATATGTTATATTATGCCCTCCTCTTCCTTGGGCAGTGGGGATGAGGACAGTGTGAAAAGATTTGTTCTGGTTTCATCTGAAACCAATTACCGTGAGTGGATCCAAATTGCTCAGACTGCTGCTGAGCAGCCGCATCCCCACTGCAGCTGGGGATCAGCTGGTGAGTGCTGTCAAGAAGTCTCCCTATCAATTGATTCCAGGCCAGGTTGTGATTGCCTTTCACCTCCCAAGCATCACTTTTCTGTTGCTCCAAAAACTGTTCCAAATGGCAAGAAGTTGCAAATACAATTATGTAGGGAGCGGGGAAGGGAAAGATCAAGAGAGAGTAGAAGACTCTGGAAGTAGAATGATCAGGAAAGAAAGAACTTGGCATAAGACTACGATGAATTTCTTTAACTGGTGAATTCCCATTTATCTGGGATCAATTTTATAATGAATGAATTATTTCTCCTTCTCCTGCTGAAATGATCCTTCACAAAAGCAGAACCCTGTGGCTATTTAAATTAATTCTCTAAAAGCAATAATTATTGACTTATTAATTACAAATTTGGATTATTAATTTTCTGCTTTATTCTTATTTTCTAAATCTAATTCTGATCATTTTAGTTCCTAGAAGGGACAATATTTTCCAGTCAGTATTTTTAAGGAATGGCAGATTTTACATACATTATAATAAATAATATTTAAGAAAGACAAAACAAAAATGTTATTTTGTTGTAATCAGCAAGGAATAGGGTGTTGAGTAACTAAACAAATGATTAGTCTTTCCCAGTGGAAATTGTGTGGTACATGAGAATTACCTGGCAATGTTTTTAAAAGTCCTAATATTCTGTTTACTCAGCATACATTTGAACTGGACATTAAGATTTTCCAACGCTCCCTAGGATTTGGTGATGTGCAACCAAATTTAATTCTTACAATAGAACAGCAATAGCAACAATAACCTTCATTAATTTGCTGGGAAAAATTTTCAATTTTATTATTTTTTACCACTTCATACATGCCATAGATATTATTTTATTATATATTTTTAATGAAATTATTTTATAAAAATAAAAATTGAAAATAAATAATAAGCATTCAATTCAAGAATATTAAAGATAAATATGATTAACCCAAAATAAATAGAAGAAAATTAAGATGAAAGCAGAAATGAATGAAACAAAAAACAAATTCACATCCCAAAAAGAGTTACTCAAAATTCAAACCTGTTTCTTTGGAAATATTTTAAAGGCTAAACTCGAACTTCTCAAGAAATAGTGGTAAAAATTTTTTAAACATAAAAGAATCCTCAAAATGAACACATTTTACCAATAAATTTGAGTATTTAGTTATAAATATAAGTTGTTTGAAAAAAAATTACAGCAAAAGACCCAAAAATATAAACTTCCTCATACCCATACCTTGGTTTCTAAGTATCATTCTCAACTACTAAAAATTAGAGTTTGGGGATAATTGCTGTTTTTAGAGATGTGACTTGAACAATGTAACACAAGCCTAGTACATCTTAAAAGTACCAGAGTAAAGATGTTCAAGGAATTATGAGGAAGAAAGAACATAGGAGCCAGCTTAGAAAGGTTTTACTCACCAAATCTGGGATAATTTGTGTAAACATGAGGCCAAAATTAAAGGCCAGAACTAGAAAACAATTTTAAACTAATATTTCTGGTGAAAGTGAAAGGCAAAAATAGTAAATAAAATATCAGCAAAAGATTTCTGCGCTATTAAAAAATCATAATGATCATCTGTGCTTACTTCTCCATCCCTGAAGTTTATTAAGAGAACTGAGTGACCCTTTAAAGATAGAAGTCAGATCATGTGGCTTTCCCTCTAAAATACTCCAAAGCCCCAACGTATCACTCAGGATAAAAGTCATAGTCTCTACAAGAGCCTGCTGGATCTGCTTCCCTTTCTTCTCTTTTCTTCTACTCCTTTCCGCCTTACCCGACCAGTTTAGCTACCTGCTTTCTAGATGTTTCTTGAACATTCTTGGTCTTTACTCTGCCAAGATGATATACTTTGATACATTTTCTGCTATTGACCCATTTTAAATTTCTGAAGTAAATATTATTTAATAGACTCACTAAAAAATTGCTTTCTCACATTACAGCATCCCCAAGAGGCTGATCTCAAACCACAGATTCTTAAATATTGTCAGGTGTGGTGGCTCACTCCTATAATCCCAGAACTATGGGAGGCCAAAGTGAAAGGATTGCCTGAGTCCACAAGTTTGAGACCAGCCTGGGCAGCTTGGTGAGACCTCATCTCTACAATAAATCAAAAATTAGCCAGGCATGGTGGTGCATGACTGTAATTCCGACTACTTGGAAGGCTGAGGCAGAAGGATCACCTGAGTTCAGCAAATCAAGGCTTTGGTGGCCATGAGCATGTCACTGCACTCCAACCTGGGCAACACAGTGAGACTCCAACTCAAAAAAAAAAAGAGGAAAAGAAAGAAAGAAATTTTTAAATATCAAGAACAAAGAAGGCAATGCACAAGTATTTAGGGACAAAGTAAAACAAAACAAGAATGGAAAAATGCCAAAATGATTTCAATTTCTCTTTTCTACCTTTAAAATGAAGGAAGAACATTTTAAAGATACATATTAACATATACTAGTCAGAATACTTTTTCTTTTACCCCCCCAAATTTTTTGCCTTAACATGATCATTTGGGTTAGTTTTATTTTCTAATTCTACCCACAATTGTTTTATTAACTTTACCTCCAAATACTCTAGCAAAAATCAGGTGCATAAAATAGGATGAGAAGAACACATTACCATAACTATTCTTGTGCTGACATTGTCTATATTGTCTTCAAATTTGAGAATTATTGTATACACAAAATAATAAAGAGATAGTTAGGAAAAGAAGGATTGAAGAGACCGCAGAAACATTTGCTTAGGGAAATATTTGCCTGACCAGAATTATGACTCCTCTTCTGTCGTCTCTTCTATTCTTATCTGAAAGCATGCTTGTGTTCCTCATAGCACCACTCATTAAAGTTACTTCTGATAACACACAATCAAATATCTCCAATTTCTCTCTCTCGCACGCGCGCTCTCTCTCTATATATATATTCTATCTCTTAGCTTGATAGATAAAAACTATTTCTCAGGATCTCTAGTCCTGGAATGCAGCAGAATCATCCTCCAACAGACAATTACTAACCATGAACTGAATAATGAAAATAAAACTTGACCATTGCTTTGCTAAGCTCTGGTCTGGCCACGTGGCTCTTTGGGCTATGGCTGCCATGCTATGGCCCCCTCCCCTACTCTGAGGAGGTGAATCTCCTCTTTCTCTCTCTCTAATTTACTTTTTAAATAAACTGTGTTTTCCAATCTAACTTCTGTGCAATTATCTTTATCTTTCACACAGCACCAGATTGCAGACCCCTGTCTGGTCTGACCTAACAACATATATAATACATTAATAGGATATAATGTTTTAAAAGTATAATAAAACATTTAAAAAATAAAATAAAATAATACTTTTTGAAAGTTCCTTGTGTGTAATGAAATCAGGTAGAAACCAGAGAGGACTCAACCTTGAAAGTGAAGAATTTCCCTAGACGAGACCCACATATTTATGACTTTTCACTTGAGGGCAAAGTCAAGTCCTATGACACAGGTTGAGTAGAACTCAAGAAGAAAGCTGCAGTCACTTCGGTTTACGGAACCTGATGAAGTATAAATGTTGACTAAGTAAAGGCATAAGGTGAATTTCTGGGGATTTGGAAATGTTCAATATTTTGAGTGAATCATTGCTTACATGAATGTATGTACTTGTCAAACTCATCAAATTGGACATTTTAGATAGGTGATACCCTTTTATGTTTATTTCTCTTAACTTTTTAATATAAAGGAGAAGTGATGACATTTTTCATAATATAAGGCCAGAGCATATTTGCCTGAAGATTAAGGCAACATAATACAGATGAAAATTAGGATCTACAGTAATAAGATTAGAACACTGGAAGCAGTAATTATATGTGTTGACATAAAAAATCATTTTTCATTCTTTTCTTAGATTCTTTAAAAGTCAATTCATTTGGTAAATCAAAAATAATAGCCCTACACTATGAGGTTCATAACACATGAAATAGCTTAAAATAATAGCAAAAGACAGAAAAAAGTGTGCTTGTAATTATACTGCTGTAAGATTCTTTCTTTGTGCATGAGTTATTATTATAAAGTAGACTGCAACAAGTTAGAAATGTATATTGTAATTCTTGGAATAATCATTAAAAATAATACAAAGATAAGTAGCTTAAAAAAAGACAACAGAAGAGATAAGATAGACTTCTAAAAGTACAAAATACATTTGAAAGAAGAGAGAAATGAAGGCACAAAGAGAGTAAAACATATGATATAACCCTAGGTATTTACCTAAGAAAAATGAAAGCATGTCCACAATAAGGCATCTACAGGAATGTTCACAGCAGTTTTAATCATAATCTATAAAAACTGCAAACTATCCAAATGTCTATAATAGAAAAGTGGTTAAAAAAATCAGTGTATTCATAAAATTGAGTACTACTCAGGAATAAGATGAGCAAACTGCTGATATATGCAACAAAGATGACTATCAATGACATTTTGTAAACATAAAGTAGCCAGACATAAAAGCAGACTTGCTGTGTGATTTCACTTATGTGGATTTTTGGGTCTGTAGACTATTGTAGACTCTACAAATTAAAGCAATGGAAATTAGATTACAGGTTGCCCTGGGGAAATGGAGATAATTGGAAAGTAACTAGCGTGATGGAAAGGTCTTACATTTTAATTGGTCTCATAGATGCATTCATTTGTCAAAACTCTTTAAACTTTACACCAACAATCTACTCATTTTATTATGTATAAATAATATCTCAAAGGGCAAGAAAAGTATGCTATACTTCATTGCTTCACTTAACTTTTTATATTTAAACACTTAATAATATTTACAAACCCACTATCTATAATTTTTCAATGATGAACCATCCTTAACGAAAAAGTTTAATTGATCAATACCTCCTCATAAGTTCTCTAATCCAAGCAACACTTTTCAGAAAGGGCCTCTCATAAATGTTTGTATACAGTGTTCACACTTAACACTTATAACATGTTTGGTCTTTATTTGGATACTTGTTAGTCTTTTTAGTGAATATTATTTCACTGACAGGTTCATATATATCTGATTCAAATAAAACCTTAGGGCAGGTAGGGGCGACTACAGAGATTCTCATATTCTTTTAATGGTTCTGTGATACATATGCACCCTTCAATGCTCTGAAAGTAACAACAACCAATCTGGTTTATTTAAAGGAAAATAAATGTGGTTTTTTGGGTTTTTTTTTCTTTTTTGAGTTGGAGTCTCACCCTGTCGCCCAGACTGTTGTGCAGTGACCGTTCCCGGCCACCGCAGCCTCGACTGGCTGGTCTCCGGTGATCCTTCTGCCTCAGACTTCCAAGTAGCTGGAACTACAGGTGCACGCTACCACACCCGGCTAATTTTTTGATTTATTGTGGAGCTGAGGTATCACCAAGTTGCCCAAGTGGGTCTCGAACCTGCGGGCTCTGGCAATCCACTCACCTCAGTCTCCCAAGGCGCGGGATTACAGGCTGAGCCACCGAGCCTGGCTATAAATGTGTTTTTAAAACATGTGTTAGGTCCTGGCACGGTGGCTCAAGCCTGTAATCCCAGCACTTTGGGAGGCAGAGGCGAGAGGATTGCCTGAGTCTAGGAGTTCTAGACTAGCCTGGGCAACTTGGTGAGACCTCGTCTCTATCAAAAAGCCAAAAATTAGCTGGGCGTAGTGGTATGTCTCTGTAGTTTCAGCTACTTGGAAGACTGAGGTGGAAGGATTGCCTGAGTCCAGCAGGTTGAGGCTGCAGTGGCTGTGAGCGTGCCACTGCACTCAAGCTTGGATGACAGAATGAGACTCCAACTCAAAAAAAAAAAAAGTGTTAGATCACAGAGTCTCTGTGTTACTTTCTGTCCTCTAAGAAGCAGACACTGAGGCAGGATTAAATGTACAAGAATTTAGATAAGAAAAAACATCCCTTGAAATAAAATGTGAAGGGATCTGGGTCAGCTTGGATGGCCATCAGACCATGCAGCTATCCGATGCCTGGTGGGGGGAGGGATGGAATCAAAGGGAAGTTTCTGAATGCTTCTCAAGAAAGTTTGGCAAGGCTATCAGTTGGCCAACAGAGGTTCTATCCTGAATTCTTTCTGAGTTCAGTCATTGACTCGGTGCAGCCTATGGAAAGTATGGCCTAGGTGCAAACTCGGGAATGAATTTCAGACCCTAACAACTGAATCCTTGTTCCACTGTGTAGTTGGAAATCTGCGAGAAACATTCTCATGGTCACCACAAGTACCAAGAGGACTAAACAACAAATTTCAGAGTTTAAAAACCAGGACAGTTAGAAAAATTCTATTACAGAATTGTCCTGTGATGGTTCAACTGAGTCTCAGGACTGCATAAGGTGGCTTGTATGACTAATACTAAAAGGACTAGATTCAGGATGCTGCCTGTAGCAACACAGACATTGCCTCTCTAGGAACTTAATATTTTTACACCTTCAGCCAAGAGGAATTCTGGTATCACCAACTCCCTGCCTCACCAACTCCTGATTCGAGTCTGGGGCCAGTGACTCTGACATGAGAAGTCTAAATCATTGGTCTGCACCCCACCTACCATGGAATCTGGGAAATCAAGTAGGAGACATTTTCTATTTCTAAATCGGGAAGGGGTATTGCCTCTTACTAAAATTCCAAGGTGAGAAATATTTGAAAGACAGGTGTCAGGCAGACAAAAGAATGATAAATCTCCACTGCAATATGCCAGTAAGAAGAAATGGAGCTATTATTTCTAAAATTGTCAACTGTATATATACTGTTCAATTATTTTTTTTCCTTCTGCAAAATCTAAATAATCTCTATTCATCATTTGTTAGGTAGTTATTGATTTTTTTAAAAAAAGAGAAATTCTTGGGAAGAATGGACATATAGCATATGTCTAGAGAGGATTAGAAAGCAACACATTTGTCAAACATCTGGAATATTCATTGAAAAACCTTTCTGACACGAATACTTTAACTTTACCTGTAACCCTAATAATGCCAAAAGAAAATTCCCAGTTGTCAAATATTTCCTTTCTTTAGTGATATATTTTAAAGACTCTAAAACTTACTTGTTACACACTATAGCTTCAAGGCCTTAATTTTAAAAGCTGCATGTAATTTTGCTGAAGGGCTATTTCCACAGCCAATTTGATTAAGTGCAACTTAAAAATTTCAAGAAATATATTTGAATGCACTGATTGAACCAACCATAAAGATTGTACTTAATCGGGCATAATTTTTTAACTTTGAACTTTAAAGTTGCCTTCTCATTCAACTACTCACATTTTATTCATTTTTATATTTACTTTTTGGCATCAGAAAATACTGCCAATGTTGCTAATTTACAAGAAAATTCTCAACTACAACCTGTAGTATAAATGGCTTGTCAATGTAACTACTACAAGGGAAACCCCCCAAAATGAAATTTATTTATAAAAAATTGTGTATTTATTCTTACATGTTTAAACTTCAGTCACCTTCAAAATAATATCTATTTGATGCAATACTCCTACTGAGATGCTTTTTCCACTGCTCAAAAGTTTCTGAACTCATCAATTTTGAAGCCTTTTAGTGCTTCTGCCATTTTTTTGTTTCACCTCTTCCACATAGGCAAAGTGTTTCCCTTTGAGAACTTTTCTTCATCCAGGAAAACAAACAAACAAACAAAAAAGTCACTCGGGACAAGATTGAGTAAACAGGAAGGATGGGGCATGGAGTTATGTCATTTTTGGTCAGAAACCGCTGACCACTCAGTTTGGTGTGGGCATCTTGTTCCTATAAATCACCCATCATGAAATGGACAAACATGTTGACAGAATCTAAAAAATATATATATTCACTGAAGTCAAATGCAGCCTCTCACAACGCTAACTGGTCCATGGATGCTGTTGGGTTCCTAGCACACTTACCTAGCGGAAGAAGCCTGTAATATGAGGGACCAGCCCTCCAAAAGATAATTCTGGGTTTTTGGGGTCCCCCATCATATAAATATACACACACACACCCACAATAGAGATAATGGGCAGAGAATGCCAGGGAAAATAATTTCTTCTAGTTATGTACCCAAATATTTCCTAGATGTAATTAATCTAACAAATGTAGAATAATTTTTATAACTACATTTTTAAATTCTGAGTATAAAATATGAAAATGCTAATGAAAAAATAATTTCACAAAATTGACTATATTTATTTTTTTGAGACCAACACCTTCACAAGAAAATTGTTAAAATGTAAGTTGCAGTACTTCTAGTTTCTAGTTTGGAAAAGTATAATCATTTTACAATTCTATCACAGAACTTAAATAAATTGAATATATAAAATGTATCACATACTTGCTTACAATAGGCATTTTTATTTTTATTTTTATTTATTTATTTATTTATTTTTGAGTTGCAGTGGCCGCTCCCCGGCCACCGCAGCCTCGAACTGCTGGGCTCCAGCGATCCTTCTGCCTCAGCCTTCCAAGTAGCTGGAATTACAGGCATGCACTGGAATTACAAGCCTGGCTGATTTTTTGATTTTTATTGTAGAGATGAGGTCTCACTGCCCAGGCGGGTCTCGAACCTGCGGGCTCAGGCAATCCACTCACCTCAGCCTCCCAAAGGTGCAGGATCACAGGCTGAGCCACCGAGCCCAGCACAATAGGCATTTTTAAAAGAATGACAGGGTGGGATTGATAGTAGTGAAAATCTGCCTGGGGAAGAGGAAGCACACCTCATCAACAAGGGTAGCTGCACAATGAATATTTGTATACCTAACCCTGAATTGTGCCTCACAATTTTAAAATAAAAAAATTTAAAAGTTAAGAAAAAAAGAATGACATAAAAACAACTAGATATCTGGCATGCCTCAATTTAACATATATAGAGTTCTTTCTATAAAGCTGAGTGTTCTAATATTATGTTAAAACTATTTTTGAAATCCAAATTAAGTTTCATTGACTTACTGAAGTTTCATTTTAATTTATTAAAGTAAGCAAAATTGTAACTTAAACATATAATTTGTTATCTACGCTATAAAATAAAATATTTGTCTATCTCTTAATTTTGAGCAACATGGTCATGAAGATCATCAAATCTTCCAAATCAAGCTCTAAATCTATCTGAATTAACCAGCATCATGAGTTTTAGAGTTAGTTAATTTGGACTCCAGAGATATAATTTGTCAATAAAAAGCCAAGTACCAGATAGCTAATAGAAGTTTTCAAAAGTCATATCATTCACTAATTTAATATTTTGTCTATTATGCCATTGTTCTTTATATCGCACAATACTGGTTTTTTGATTGTTTTAACTGGACAGTTGTTTAGCAGTATTTAGACATTTTCCTTTTCATGGGAGAGCAGTTATATAAATGCAAGCACAAAAGTGTCTAAATAAATTCTTACATTTTAATTCTCTAGACTATATAAACCAATGCTTTAAAAAATGTATTTATCTTTCAGGTATCACTTTGCATATATTTTAGCTACCTAGCAGATTATGTACTGTAGTGCTTGGCATGTATGTCTACAACTTTGTGTTTAAGCATAAATTGACCTTCTATACATACAGGTGACTTGAAGAAACCAATTGCATTCTCTTACTTGCCTACTCAACATCTCTTCTTCTTCTGTCCTTCCTCGATACGTTAAGTTTGAATTATATTCAGTGCAGTTAATATAGACCGAGTGATGACTCATGATTAATCCAAACCAAGCATGATATTCCTGCTTCCCATTGCCAGATGCTTGATTTAACCAACTTTTCCTTCAGTTACAAGTGATTATATGACTCTGTTCTAGCCAGTATACATAAGGAAAAGCTTGATAGGGATGTTTCTTGGAAATCTTTCGTTTTCCTACTAAAAGACGTAGATATGGCAGGGAAAACCTGTTCTTCCTTTTTTATGTTTCATATATGGTCATGATTCTTAGGGCTGGGACAGCTGCTTTGCCACGATAAGAGAAAGACCAAGAAAAATATACTTTCCTGATGTTGCACTTTGGAACCAGTATCAAAACTTCTATTTCCAAATTTAATTGCTGCATAAAAATTGCAAGCATAAATTCTCCTGTTTAAGTCACCTTAAGTCAGGATTTCTGTTACTTTTACTTGGATGCATTCCTCATTGTTGTACATGTAAATGTTAGCATGGTACATACAATGCAAATATTATTATCATTTAGAGATGTTTGCCGATACTATAACCTACCCACTAGTAGATGTTTGTTTTAGTCCATTTTCTGTTGTTTATAACAGAACACCTAAATCTGGGTAATTTATCAAGAAAATGAATTTATTTCTTACAGTCATGAAGGTTGAGAAATCCAAGGTAGCAGGGTCACATTAGGTGAGAGACTTCTTGCTGGTGGAGACTCTCTGAAGAATCCTGAGATGGTATAGGACATCACATGACTGGCTGAGAATGGTAACATGCTAGCTCAGGTTTCTTTTCCTCTTTTTATAAAGACACCCATTCCATTTCCATGATAACCAACTACTCCATTAATCTAGGAATAGACTAATCCATTCATGAGGGCAGAACCTCATGATCCAATCACCTCTTAAGACCCCACCTTTCAAAACTGCTACACTGGGGACTAAGTTTCCAACATGTGAAATTGTGGAACAAATTCAAATCACAACAATGTTCAATTCATATTTGTTCAATAGATTTTCAAAAGAGTTCCATTGATCTATATTCAGCTGTCACAATAGAAAAGCTACTATATCTAACAATAAAATTTAATTTTTACAGCCCTTATATAATAAAAATAACCCAAATAAAAGTTATTGTGATATGATTATTGTCAATTGTAATCATGTTATAATAAGGCTTTTTCTGAAACTAAGCATTGGTCACACTATTTAACAATCCCCGACTTTTTCTTTTTTGCACCAAACATTATCAATTTGACCTTTTAAGCTTCTATAATTTTTAAAATAAGACTAAACATTGAGGTTGTATGAATTCCAAGGTCCACTATCCAATAAAGCTTCTCATCCTTTCACAAGGCCTGATTAATCGCTATGTATTCCCTCAAAAGAACCCATAGACATGCCGACTGATACATGAATCCTGCTTCTGCAGGTGGAGATTCCTTGCGCAAGGCCTTCTTTTACACATAAGCTGCTCTCAGAATATTTTAACCACAAGAAATGTATCCATTTTCCTGTATCTCAGCTCAGCTAAGCAGAGCTCCCAGCTGTGCTGACATCCAACCGCCTTAGTTCCTTGTCAGCACCTTCCTTGACTGAGTTCATAGGAGGCTTCAAAGTCCTTGTCTTTTCTGGTTTTGTTTCTTAATCATTGGTCTTCATTTGAACTATGCTGAAAACTCATTTTTGAGTAGAACAAAATTCCCCTTGTATCTTACTCTTTAATTTTCTTTGGGTGTTTAGAATACTTCCTTCAGTTTCTAAGTTCATTTCTTCTTAGGGAACTATCTCTAGCTTTGATTAACTATAAACCCTAAACCTATGGTACACCCCATGCAGTCTACTCATGGAATCAAATGTAAATAGATGGGTAGAATATCTTTCTCTGTGAAAGGAAAGAAGCATAAGGATTTTCCCTAAAATGAGATATGGATATTAATCCCAAAAGGCAAATAGCTGAATTTGCCTAAAAAGTATTTTGTGAAAATGCTATCTGCATAGGGGGAGAAGATTTATAGCAAATGCTTGCTGAGTTGAACTGAACCAAACAACTAAATAACAATTCTCTACCAGATTGGAGTGTGACACGATTATAATGCAAATATACTGATTTCATATCTGCTTCTAACACACATATAAAGTACTTAATAAATACTTTGGTATATGAATGAAAGAAATGTAACAACCAAGTAATAGTTTCCTATGAGATTTTATTTATTAACTTTAATTCTGCTTTGGTGTGATCTGTACTAAAAATATTGATCACCTACTAAATATCGACGGTTTTCAGTAACTAACAATGCCAAACAATTATTAAAGTTAATTCAAAAAAAAAATAGATTTTGTTAAAGGGTGAACAAGAAAACTTTTGGAGGAAACAGATTTTATTGTATGATTGCAGTGATGGCTTTGCAGGTGTGTACATAAGCCCATGAGAGACAAAGGACATATGTCTCAAGTTGTATACATTAAATCAAATTGTATACATTAAATGTGTGCAGGCTTTTATATTAATTAAACTTCAGTAAAACTGAGGGTTTTTTAAGTGTTTGATTTTTTTTTTTAAATGACAGCAAATTTTCATTTCAACTTACAAAAAATCATGCACTACTAGTCTAATAGCATTAGCCACCTCCTTGGATCTTATAAAGATTCTTTGCCAGTTTATAAAAATCTGAGTTTCTGGAGAGTGATTTTTAAAGCCAAACTTGACAGAAATTTAATTTGTGGCATACTAAATGTAGCTATTTTCCATTCCTCTTAGAAAAGTCAAAGGGTGATACAGCCATATGGGTTACAAATATATCAGCAGGCTAAATCTATTCCTGGAGCTCATTCATCATTGTAACACCCCTTTGACATGGGAGGGTGACAAGGATTATTGTTCTTATTTTAAATAGAATTGAAAAGTCCTTGACTAAACCCTGGTTTGAGAGTGAGAAAGCGATTGGACTAGGCTCTTGCCCTCAATTTTACCTGAATGCAGATCTCTGAATATTAAGGTAAATATTCTTTGCTACTAAAGCTGTACTTTTTAGATTATATATAGAGCCCATTCTAATTCAAAATTTTAAAAAACTTGAATGTATTATGAAAGACGTTATATGCTTTTTAAATTTCACTATGAACATTTTCAAAAAATCAGATAAGAAGAAATAGTATGGTGAAACCATATGATTAAAACAGATTTAATAATTAAACATTGTACCATATTTGCTTCATCAGTCTATTTAATCAATTCATATTGTGTCTTTGCATAGGTTTTTTTAAAAATTAAACTACATTTATCATTAGTTTATTTTTAAGTGTTAAGCTATACATTTTTCAAAGGTAAGATACTTTCCTTGATGACTACAACTCACGAATTAGTTGGAGTTCTCCAGAGAAACAGGAACAGTAGGAGATATATATATCTCCTACTGCTCCTATGTCATACACACACACATACACACATATGGGGGAACGAAGGAGGAGGGGGGAGAGAGAGAAAGAAAGAAAGAGAGAGAGAGAGAATTGACTTATATGATAATGGAAGCTGAGAAGTTCCAAGCTGAAGATCCAGGTAAGTCAGTAGCATAACTACATTTAAACCTGAAGGCCTAAGAACCAGGGGAATCAATGGTGTTAAGCCCTAGACAGAGCCCAAAAGTCTAAGAAATGGAGACTGAAGTCTTGAGAACTAGAAGTTCTGATGTCTAAGGGCAGAAGAATGTCACAGCTCAAGCAGATAGAGCAAATGTAACCTTTCTCCACCTCTTTGTTGCAGTCAGGCTCCCAACGGATTGAATGACACCCACCCTCAGTAGTAAGGGTGATCTTTACTCATTTTACACTTTTCAAAGGCTAATATTTTCTGGAAACACATAGACACACTAAGAAATGTTTTATCAGCTGTCTGATATTCCTTAGCCCAATTCAAGTTGAGACATATAATTAATAGTCACAACATCGTTATCAACTGTAACAATATTAATAATTTCTTGATATAGTAGTCCTCCTGTATCCACAGAGTGTTTATGCCTGAAACCCATGTATAGTACCAAACTCTGTATACAAGGGAGGAATCCCAAAAAACAGAACTTATTTTTTTAAACTGTGTATTTATTCTTACATGTTTAAGCTTGTCACCTTCAAAGTATTCTCCATTTGATACAATACACCTATCAAGATACTTTTTCCACTACTCAGTCTTTTAAATCATCTATTGATTTTTATGCCTTTTAGTGCTTCTGCCATTTTTTTGTTTCACCTCTTCTACATCAGTAAATGTTTCCCTTTGAGGACTTTTTTTCATTCTGGGAAACAAGAAACAAAGTTGTTCTGGGTGAGATTGGGTGGACAGAGAGGGTGGGACATCAGGGTCATACCAGTGAAGTGTGGGCAGGTGCACTTGTAAATCACCCATTATGAAATGGGCAAATGTGTTGAAAGAATCTCTTAAAAAAAAAAAATCACTGAAGCCAAACGCAGCCTCCCACAGCAATGCTAGCTGTACACTGATGCCTATGGGTTTCTAGAACACTTACCTTGCAGAGGAAGCCTGTATTTAAGGAGCCAAAAAATAATTCTTAGGTTTTTTTTTTTTGGTTCCCCATCATATACTGGGTTTTGTTCTATACATACATACATGTTTAAGATAAAGATTAACTTATAAATTAAGCACAGTAAGAGTTTAACAATAACTAATCATAAAATAAAATAATTATAGCTAAATATTATAATAAAATTTATGTGAATATGGTCTCTCTTGCTCTCAAAATACCTTATTATTCAGTACTTTCTTCTTGAGAGAATGTGGATAATGTGACATCTCCATAATTATATGAAGTGAAGGGAACGTAATAGGCATTGTGATGCAGTGTTAGGGTACTATCAATCTGTATTCCTGAATCTGTAATCAGCCTTTACTTTCAATAAATGGATTGGTGTCACTCATTTCAAGAATGCCTGCTGGAAAACCTTTGTAAAGGCTCCATTCTTTCTGGTACAACACTCTGCTGTCAGTCAGAACATATGTCTGTTCATGTCTTCCACCCACAAATTTAATGTCTTTTCCATCTTAATTAAGCAGTTATCACAGACTGTGGTTGTAATCTTTACAGTTTGAGGTGTGATAGCAAAGCTAACCTGAGTTTCTTTTTTCTTCACAATTTCACAGATCGATTAGTTATTATTGTAGATCTTAGCAATCTCAGCATTTTTTTTCTTTCCTATTGCTCCGAGAAATTGTATCTTGTCATGTAAAGGAAACATTTTACAGCTTCTCTCTTTTTTTTAATTTTAAAGATGTGAGGTACAATTCAGGATTAGGTAGATAAGTGGTTATCATACAGGTAAAGTTTGGACCTGTCCTAGGTCCCCACTTTGCCTGGTTTGAGATCAGATACCCTTATTGATGTTATGTGCCCCTCCTCAGTCCCCTGGCAGTGTCCAACTACTGCCAATCCCTTTCTTGTAGTATTATGGCAAATGTTCAGGGTCTGCTAATGAGTGAGAACATGTGGTACGCAGTTCTTTGTTTTGTGATAGATCACTCAGTATTATAGACGCTAAATCCATCCAAGATGCTATGAAGTCCATCATTTGCCATTCTTTATGGTTGCATAATATTTCATTGTGCATATGTGCCATCTTTTTTTAAATCCAGTTCACTTCTGATGGGCAGCACAGTTGGTTCCATATTTTTGTTGTTGTGAATAATGCTGCAATAAACATGTGTGTAGGTATCTGATTTGAGTGCTTCAGGGTATATTCCCAGAAGGGGGATTGCTGGATCATATGGAAGGTCGATTTGTAGATCTTTTAGAAATTGCCATACTGTTTTCCACAGAGGTTGTATTAGTTTATATTTCTGCCAACAATGTAGAAGCTTTCCCTTTTCCCTGAATACTCTCCAGCATCTGTTGTTTTTTGTTATTGATGATGGCCATCCTGACTGGAGTAAGGTAGTATCTCAGTGTGGTTTTAATTTGCATTTCTTTGATGACTAGTGAGGCTGAGCATTTTTTCATGTGTCTGTTGGTTGCTCATATGTCTTCTTTTCTGAAGTGTCTATTCATATCTTTTGTAACGGGGTTGTTTGTTTTTTTCCTTTCTGAATGTTTGAGTTCCTTGTAGATTCTGCATGTTAGGCCTTTATCAGATATACAGTTGGAAAAATATTTTTTTCCCATTCTGTGGGCTGTTTCCCCACTCTCTTGATGGTTTCTTTTGCTTTGCAGAAGCTTTTCAGTTTGAGGAGGTTCCACTTGTCTAAATTATCTCTTATGACATGGGCATTTGGGAATTTGAGCAGGAATTGGTTGCTCATTCCAGTTTAAGGATAAACAAGATTGATGGACTGCTAGCCAGATTGAAAAAGAAAAAGAGAGAAAAAGCCCAAGTAAACATAATCAGAAATGCAAAAGATCAAGGCACAACTGGCCATGAAGAAATACAGCTTCTCATTGGCACATTCAAATTGAAAGCAGTACTACTCTTGTGCTTTTTGGCCGTCATAAAGTGAAATAAAAGTTATTGAACACAAGCACTGTGACAACACTACAGTTGATCCGATAATCAAAAGTAGCATCCAAGTGACTCATAGGCAGGTGGTATAGGCAGTGTGGATACAATGCACAAAGGGATGATTCACAATCCAGGTGAGACAGAATGGGATGGTGCAATATTTCATCACACTACTTACAATGGTTGTGCAACTTAAAATGTACGAATTGTTTATTTCTGGAATTTTTCATTTAATATTTTTGAACCACAATTGATGGTTAGTGGCTGAAACCTTGAAAACAAACCCATGGATTAAGGGGAAACTACTATATCATCTAATACCCAGTACATATTTAAATTTTTTAAATTTGTCCAGAGCTATGTTTTATAGATAGTAAAACATTTACAAACTAGGATTGTTCAAACTAGGATTCAGTCAAGGACTATATATTTCATCTACTTTTTTTTTTTTAATCTAGAAGCTCTTTTAATATGCTAAAGTTCTTCTTTCTCAAATTCTATCCTATAATCAAGACAGCATTTATTGAAAAAACTGACAAAGGGACAAAAATTGTTGTATAATTAACAAGAGAGTTCTTTCAATTTAAAAGAAAAAGAAAAGACCGAGACAGTAGATTTGTAGGTGGCCTTTTTTTTTTTTAATTGGTTGTTCATTCTGTTGTTTAACTTGTTCTTCTAAACCTTTTATTTTCCGTAAACTGGTCCAAAGAAATGACAGATTGAACATTTTTGGCAGGTATACTTTTTTTGGTGATGCTGGAAAACCTTTATTTATCATGGAGAAAAAATCATAGAATAAACCTAAGGTTTTAATTTGTTTTTACAGGGATAATGTAATCATTCCTGCCTTTATGGCAACTAATGGCTTCAAATGCTAGGAACTTTAGAAGATTTTCATATTCACTAGGTGACAATCTGGACCAACCCCTAGGTATTTAAAAGTTTTCAGGGGACTGTAATATGGAATAAACTTTGCAAAAATTCTGATGTCAAGAGGTTTCCACTTCAGTTAATAAAATTAAAAGGATCAAAAGGGTTCTGAGAAATCTACAAACCAGACTTGGAAAACATGTTTCTACTCTGGATGGCATATTCAATGGAAGTTTCATGACTAAGAAATATATTATGGACAAAAAAAAAAAAAGAAAGAAAGAAAGAAAGAAAAAAAGAAAGAAAGAAAGAAAGAAAGAAATCAGCTTAGTTTGCATGTCATATGGACATTTATTTCTCCTTAGTGCAGATATATATATATGTTTAAAGCAACAGAAAGGTAACTTCAGCTTTCCTCCTTTTAATTATGTATCTTTTCCCAAAATTATGTTTGTCACTGATCTTAGTTAGAAAATATTGATTTAGTTGATTTGAAAAAGTATGAGGATTTCTTTTTACATTTTTAATTCTTTAATTTTAAATAAAATACATAAAAAAGGAAAGACTGAATAATTGTATTCTCTTTGGAGGATAACAGAATTAAATTGTGAATATGCAAAACAGAATACAGAAGCAGTGAGAAAGGATATTGCTATTTCTCTAAGCTATAAATAATGTTCTTGATTCTTAGTATTTGATTCACACTGCAGTTTGCTACCATGTTGGGAGGAATTACTGAAATATTTATAAAATCAAGGACTCACCCTTGAGGAATTTTTGAGCATTTTATCTCTTCTAGAGCACAAAAGACTACATTTTAAAAATTTTGTTCATCATTTACGTTTTTTTTTTAATTTAATCATGCTTCTCAGATGTTCTTTAGATTATCCACACCACATTTTCAAACACACATCTATGCAGAGTTTATTTATTGCTGTTTCCAGTTACTCCCTCAAGGTATTAACATAATGATGATGTCTGCCTTAAAACTTGTTTCATCATTTTGTCTTAACAATAGAGATGAAACTTACGCAAAATTGCTAAGTACTTAGATTTAATATTTTGTGATTTTTCAGTTTTATATAGAATCTGAACACATATCTGTCATACAGATACAAGTTTCAGAACTTTTATATCAATCTCCAAAATCTTTTCATTTGAACAGTTTCTTCTGCTTTCCTCATTTTAATTTTAATTTGAGAGTCAGAAGTGGCATCTACTATGGTAGAACCAGTTTGATGAGTAACTTGTAGTATTGCAATGATAACTGTGTATTAAACTACACTTTTTACAAGGTTATGCTAAATTCTTAGAAAAAAATTGACTGGCAATTTTTAAAATTAGTTATAAAATATAAATATCATTGCTGCATTGCACATAGTCATGTACTTTAAAATACTAATTCAATACAACAAGCATTAAGAAATTGATTTATTTGAAAATATTGACATGGCCTATGCTATGTAAATTCTACAGACAAACTTTAAAATATGAGTTTTAGCTACATACACATTCCTGTTTATCATTCATTTAAAAGACACTTTTTTTTAGCACCTAGTTCTGAGCCAGGCCTACAGTAAAGATTCTTAAACTCTAGTGTTTATATGAATATTTGATAGGGAAGGAAATTTTCAACCCCATTCTGAAGACTCTGTTTCAGAAGCTCTGTGGTGGATCCAAACATCTGTATTTCTAATAGTTCGATTGTCTGATACAGAAGGTCAGTGGTACATGCTTTGAAAAGTACAAGTCTATATGTGTACAAGTACACATCCTTGTTTATCATTCATTTAGATGCAAAATATAAAAAAATAAAAAAAAACACAAGTCAGCTTCTTTTGTTCAACCCAAAAGAACTATAGGATAATGATGTCTTGTGATGGTATACAATGTGATAATTCCAATGTGTGATGTTCCAGTTGAATAGATTATGCCCAATTCCATGTTACATAAAATAAAGAATTAAAGTATTTGTAATAAATATATAAGAACTTTTAAAATTGAATTACATTGATCCTTGAGCAACATGGGCTTGACTGAGTTGGTCTACCTACACAGATTTTTTTTTCTACCCAAAGCATATTGAAAATGCAGCATTTGTGGGATGCAAAATTGGCAAATAGTTCTACAGGGTCAGCTGCAAGCTAAAGTATGCATGAATTTTGGCATATATGGGGGTACTGGAATCAATCCCCCACGTATACTGAGTGATGACTGCATATAACACATATATTTAACATAGGCATTGTTTGATGCTTCACCTCTGAAGACAACAATTCAGATTAAAATACATCATATTTAGGCCAATTTAGAAACACTATAGGACTATACTTACTTCCACCAACTTTCCTTCAACTAATTACTTTTATCACACTTGAAATTTCATCTAGTATTCAACAGCTTGACCTGCAAATGTAGATTTAAGCCCTTGAACCTAAAGGATTTAATATCTATTTTTGCCAAAACAATTGCAACTAGTATTATCCCACTCTATAGCTTTTTCTCTTTCCATAGCTATGCCCATTAAAAAATATCCTGTATAACAAACTACTTCAAACTTAGTGGCTTTAATCAAAAGCACTTACTTAGCTCAGATTGCTGTTGGTTGGCCTGAGCTGTCTCTGCTATTCTTCAGGGATCTACCCAAGTTGTTGGCTGAAGACTAGATGATTCAGGGAAACCTCATTTGGTAGTCTGAAGATTGGCATCCTGTCACCCAGAGCGAAGGGGGCAACTAGATCTCATGTGGCCTATGCTAATTGGAAAAAGAAAACATAAAAGGATATTCTGAAATATACAGTTCAGCATAGCCACAGCCAAGCTGACACTTTACACAGTAGCATAATGCAACACAGCCATTGACATCTGGACAATTTCAACATGCTCATACCACAGTTAGAAATTTGGAGTACTAACATGAAAGGATTATGAATCCTAATTGCTAAATGCAGACAAATTTTGTATACAAAGAGTGTAGTCTCTTAATTGAGGTTATAATCTGGAAGACATTAGTGTTCTATTAAGATCTGCATTTATTGAAAAGTTAATGTCAACATCTTAACATTTAGCAAAAATAAGTAATCTATAGGTAAATGAATGGACTGGGCAGATAAGAACTATAAGTATGACTAGAACATGAGCTAAGAGAGAAGAAAATGGGACAACAAGACAGGAAAATATAAAACATTATTTATTTGATACACATTTATTTTTAATATTATTCTTAATCTTAACAGGAGGTGTTAAAACATAAGTGCTATTTTTCCATGTAATCAAAACTTGAACTCTCTCCTCTATTGACTCTAACACAACCCATCTTGGTGGTTACCATGACTGATGTATTGACTTACGTAAGTGTGGTGCCTTGCATAGTGCCTGGTCTATATTAATAACATAATTAATCCATGAACAAATATGTTCCTTTTTGAAGTTTTCTTTTTGGAGCAAATGTGGAATTGCTATATAAAAGTGAGTGCAAGCAATAACATTAGCAAAGGAAAAAATAATAAAGATTTTTGGATAGTCTACAGCAAGAATTAAATCCCTATTGGTCCTGGTCTATATCACTTTACTTTGTTAAACTATTTTCCTTTCTAGTACCTGTCATTTGACCATTGGAAGAAATGATTATAATTGGACAGTCTTTATTACTACCTTTGTTTGAAAGGATTTTTATTTCAGCTGACATAATAAGAAAAGAGTATCAAGAGATTCATAAAATTTAAGCTCTCTAATTTTGAAACACATCAGGCAAATTATGTACTGTAACAAAAAATACTATGGCATGCCTTATTACAAAAGGTGTTTCAGAACTGGAAATCTGGCAGATCTATCTATGCATTGCTTTCAGGCGTTCTTCAAATTTCATTATGAGACCCATCAATTGGGTGACCAAAAAATCAGCTTCAAAACTGACAGACCCTGGGAACAATCAGAAACCAGCCTAGACCTCAAAAGAACTGTTGTATTTAACACCCTGAAAATATAATATCATGTTTAGCAAACAATGAAGGAATGAGCTTTGAAACTTTTAAGTCTTTTCCTTATTTAAATATAAATTGTTACAAAGCAATACCTAAACGAGTTATTCTTGCAAGCATATGTAAGAGTCTTTTTTCTCTAAAAATTAAGTAAGACTATCATGGTAATAAAGTCTTGTTTTGTTTTGTTTTACTTTATTTTAATTTAGTCAGAGTCTCACTGTCACCCAGGCTGGAATGCAGTGGCACGCTTATGGTCACTGTAGCCTCGATCTGCAGGACTCTGAGGCAATCTTTCCACCTCAGCCTTCCAAGTAACAAAACTAAAGGCACATGGCACCATGTTCAATTAATTTTTTTATTTATTGTAGAGACAAGGTCTCTCCAAGTTGCCCGGGCTGGTATTGAACCCCTAGGCTCAGGCAATCCTCTCACCTCCACCTCCCAAAGTACTAGGATTACAGGTGTGAGCCACCATGCCCAGCAGCAAAGTTTTATTTTTTCCAAACAAAAATTTGTGGCACTTCTATACCATTGCAAGAAAAAAAATAATAAAGTTATTTGTATTTGTTTTATTTGAGCCTAGGTCCTAGGACATGTGATAAGCAAGAAAATTTTGGTCAAATTCGGTAAGTTGAATTAACACTAAATGTTAATATTTACTGAAAGTCTGCTACATTCCAGAATTCTTCCCAGGTATTATTATTCTCCCTGTTAAAACAAGGACATTGAAACTTCAAAAAGTCAAGTTACTTGCTTAGGAAGATACCAGCAATTAGTAGCAGGGCCTGATTTCAATTCTATCTGATTTGAAAGCAAATTCCATTTTTACCGGTAAAGGAGCAATTGAGAAAAGAGTCTTGAAATTAATTGTGGCCAGTCTAGCATATAAGTGTGGAAGTCGCCACTCCACGCTAACAGCAAGTAAAAAGCTGAACAAACCCAAAAAACCAACTCTTCTTAGACCCATTGGAGAAGTGACATCACAGAACCAACTGCTGACCCCAAACTGGAGACACAGCCAGACAGATACAAAGAATCACATCTTACCAGGGCAGAAACCCATAAACAGAAACTTCCATGGGAATTGGTGCTAGGATAGAAAAGCCTAAACTGTGATGAATTGCTAGAGCCTCAGTGTGAACTCTGAGAGTTAAAAATCCCAGGGGCACCTAGTTATGAGGAACCCTCACACTTTTGTGTTTTTTACCTCCATGAGTTCTAACAAATCTTCACAGTGAAAATTGGAGAAGATTCCAAAAAGAAAGTGTTTTAAAATACACCACGGCACTTTGTTCTTCAAAAGACCAGCTTTCAGGAGAAACTGTTTTTATCAAAGTCTAACCTACATGGGTGAAGGAGAATAGGGAGAATAGGCCTCTTCTCATCATCCTATCCCACCTGGGGGAGACACTGAGATGCACCAGTGACGTTCATATTCCAAGGGCACAGGCTCACTCAAAGACTAAGACCTAATCATGAGACTACAGAACACTTGCTCTCTCCTGACACACTACCACCACAGTACTAAAGGTCTATTTATGAAAGCTTCTTTTACCCAAGTACATCATGTCTGGCAGCCAAGAAAATAGTACAAAATTCTGTACCTTGAAAAATTGTCATTAAAAAGTGAAGGATAAATAAACACTTTCTTTGACAAGCAAAAATCAGGGAAATCTATTGCCTATAGACCTGCTGTGTAAGAAATACTAAAAGAAATTCTTCAGAGAGAGGGAGAATGATGCAGACCACAACTTAAAACAGTTTAAAAACATTGGAGAAGCGTCAAAATCGGAGTTAGATATGGCAGAAAAAGTTGGAATGATCAGACTGGAAACTTAAAACAGCTATGACTAATGTGCTAAGAACTTTAATAGGAAAAGTAGACAACAAGCAAGAACAGATGGATAATGTAAGCAAAGAGATGAACATTCTAAGAAAGAATCAAAAAGCAATGTTAGATATAAAAACATTAATCAAAAGAAAGCACTGTAAGAGAAATAAAGACTACCACTATGGACTTACTAATAGACTGTACACAGTGGAGGAATTTATCTCTGAGCTTGAGTATCTCTCAAAAGAAACCTGCCAAATTGAAAAGGCAAAATAAAAAAAGGAACAAAACAGAATATCCAAGAACTATGGAACACCTACAAAAGGTATAATGTGTGTGATGGAAATGCAAGATGGAGTAGAATGAGAGAAATGAGCAGAAGAAATGTATGAAATAATAATAATGACTGAAATTTCCCCCAATTAAGGTTAGGCACCAAACCACAGATCCAGGAAGCTCAGAAAACACCAAGCAGGATAAATTATTTAAACAACAACAACAAAAGACACTTAGGCATATTATTCTCAAATTACAGAACATCAACAATAAAGGAAAAAGTCCTAAAGAAGCCAGAGGAAAAAAGCACATTCCTTATAGAGAAAGAAAGATAGGAATTACTGCTTACATTTTCTCAGAAACTCTGCAAGCAACAAGAGAGAAACAAAACTTACATACCTATAATTCTGTACCTTGAAAAATTGTCATTAAAAAGTGAAGGATAAATAAACACTTTCTTTGACAAGCAAAAATCAGGGAAATCCATTGCCTATAGACCTGCTGTGTAAGAAATACTAAAAGAAATTCTTCAGAGAGAGGGAGAATGATGCAGACCACAACTTAAACTGAAAGAAAGAAAGAAAGAAAGAAAGAATGAAAGAAAGAAAGAAAGGAAGGAAGGAAGGAAGGAAGGAAGGAAGGAAGGAAGGAAGGAAGGAAGAAAGGAAGGAAGAAAAGAGGGAGGAAGGGTTTAGGGAAAAAAGGAAGGTAAAATTTAAATGGATATTATTATTTATCTAACATATAATGGTTCAAAATAATAATGGCAACAATTTATTAGATTATGTATGCACATAGACATTAATACATATATTATATATAATAAAATGAATGACAGAAGTAATACAGAGGATACAAGGGAAGACTTAGGAATGTTTTGTTATTATAAAGTACTTGCACTACCTGTGAAGCAATATAATGTTATTTGAAAATTATCTTGGACTAGTTTTAAATGTATATTGCAAATTGTAGAGCAACCATTGAAGAAAGTGAAAAACTATGTATAATTGATATTCTAAGAAAGGAGAGAAAAATGGAATTATATAAAATACTCAATTAAAGGCGCAAAAGACAGAAAATGTATTTTAAAAATAGAAATAAAGAACAAGGGCACCAAACAAACAAAAAAATAAACAAACATGGTTACTATATCAATGCCATATCAATAATTATCTTAAACACCAATGGTCTAAAAATGCAAATGATAAGAGAGCTTGTCAGAGTAAATTTAAAAATGGCCCAAGTATATGTTGCCTATAAAAAACTTACTTGAAATATAAAGACACATATAGATTAAGAATAAATTAATGAAGATATACCATAATAACATTAATCAAAAGAAAGCACAAATAGCTATATTAATTTTAGAAAGAGCCAAATAAAGAGAAAAGAAAGTTATTAGTGAGAAAGACCATTGCATAATAATAAAAAGTTAACACTCCAAGAAGATGTAGCAATCCCTAATGTGTATGTGCCTAACCACCCAGAGTCAAAAACATTATATTAAAACTAATAAAACTGCAAGGAGAAATATGTAAATCTACTATTATAATGGAGGATTTAGCACCACTCTGCCAGAAAAAAAAAATATCAGAAGATAGGAAAAGACATAGCTGACCTCACCTGCATCATCAGATACTAGATATAATTGATGTATATTGTCTATAGATTACTTCATCCAAAAACAGCAGGATATATATTCTTGGTAAAATCAATTAATGTAATCCATGTTATCAACAGGAAAAAAAAAAAGAAAATCACATGATCATATCAAAAGTACAGAAAAAGTATTTGTCAATTATCCAGTTTGACAACCCATTTATAAGAAAAACTCTCAGTAAACTAAGAATAAAGAATTTTCTCAACTTGATAGAAAAAAAAACTTCTCCAAAAACCTATAGCTAATATACTAATTAATATAAACTAGAGTTTTTTCTGCTAAGATTGTGAACAAGGTGGGGATGCCCCTGTCACCACTGATTTTCAACATTATCCTGGAATTCCCAACTAATGCAGTAAGACAAGAAAGGGAAATAAAAGATATACACATTGAGAGGGAAGAATTGCAACTGTCTTTGTTCACAAATGACATGGTTATTCATTTAAAAATCTGAAATACTTGACCAAAAAAATCCCTAGAATTAACAAGCAATTATAGCAAGTTTGCAAGATACAACATTAATATACAAAAGTCCGTCACACTTCTACATACCAGCAATGTGAAATTTAAAATTAAAAATACATTGCTATTTGCATTAGCAACAAAAATTATTAAATGCTTAAGTATAAATCTAACAAAATATGTTAAAGACCTATATGAGGAAAGCTATAAAACTTTGATGAAATATATCAAAAAAGAACTAAATAAAGATTTTATGTTCATGAATAGTAAGACAATATTGTCAAGATGTCAGTTCTTCCCAATTTGATCTATAGATTCAATACAATCCTAATCAAAATCCAAACAAATTATTTTGTAGATATCAACAAAATATGAACCAGCAGTTTACTTCCTCAGGGATATGAGTGTAGAGGGAGTTAATGCTCAGTGTTATGCATTAAGGGATACATACAATGAATGGGAGAAAGAAGTATTAGCACAAGAAAATGAAGAACTCTCCTCAATGTTTTATCTTTAATATTCTACTTAATATTTACAATTAATGTTAAATTACCATATTCTTTATTTGCCTCTTGAATTTTTTCTAATTCAATTGAAGAATTCCTAAGACTTTCACATGGTTAATATTTTACATAAAGAACAGAAAGTTGAAATTGCCAGGCATTTTAGTCACTACCAGAATGATCAAAAAGATTTCTTCTTTATTTTTAGATCCAGGTACATGCTATTTATTTCGTAAATGGCATCTTTAAATTAATATATTTATGATTAAATGTCTTATTGTGAAGAAAGTATGCATCTACCTGGAAGAATCTTTCTCCTCATTCTGGTGTACCCACTTCTCCAAAGTTTCCTTTGCAATTTAGTCGAAGGGTTAATTCCTCTGTGGAATCTTCCAAACCAATAGTGGCCAATTATTTCTTCTAAATTTTTTCAGCATCTGGTAAACCTTTTGTACACTGTCACTTAGCATTTGTATCATATGGTGGTGAAGAACATGGTCCTTGGATTCAAATATCTGAATTTGAATCTTGGCTTTTCTTATCATTAATGTCCCTTGAACAAGGAATTTACTATTTTCAATCTTTTATTTCATCATCCCCCCAAAATGAGAATAATGTCTTCTTACTGGTTTATTATTCAAATGAAATTAAATATTTGTGTAATCTTTATCCCTTTATCTGACACATGATAAATATTTAATATTTGATAACTTGATTATATCTTAAATATCGAATATATAGTTCTTATTCACCAATTGAATTTCAATGTGATTAAGATCAAGGTTTATAGCTGTCACTTATTATTAACAATAATATAAAAAAAAAAAGCCGGGCTTGGTGGCTCAGCCTGTAATCCCGTGCCTTTGGGAGGCTGAGGTGAGTGGATTGCCTGAGCCCACAGGTTCAAGACCCGCCTGGGAAACTTGGTGAGACCTCATCACTACAATAAATAAAAAATTAGCCGGGCATGGTAGCGCATGCCTGTAGTTCCATCTACTTGGAAGGCTGAGGCGGAAGGATCGCCAGAGCCCAGTAGGTCGAGGCTGCGGTGGCTGGGAGCGGCCACTGCACTCCAGTCTGGGCGACAGAGAGAGACTCCAACTCAAATAAATAAATAAATAAATAAATAAAATAATAGCCACTTTTAATTGAATGTTGACTTTATATGAAATGTCTCATTGAAATCAGTAATCATTCTATAATAAAGTTATTATGATCCCAGTCAACAGATCAGAAAACTGTGACTTGTAGAGAATGAGAAATTTGCTGAAGGCCACATGTTATTAAAAAGAGTAATTGGAATTAAACTTCAAACACAAACAGCAGAACCTAAACTTGGTTATATATTTGAGTAGACGTTCAAAAGATCCTTAGAGACCTGATCAAAATGATGTGAATCAACACAATGTGCCTGCTTCTGTTGAAAAAGTGAATTGGTTTATAAAGAGGCAGCAGCAGGGCTCTCAACGCTACCTACTAGAATAGAGTCAAGAGTCCAAATCTCCAGTTCCTATTCTGTCATCAAAAAGAGTGACCTCAAGCAAAACCAATATCCTCACAGCCCTCCTTGATCTCAGCAGTAAGAGAAATAGTAGAATTGTGCTATCATGTAGAAGCAAATACAATGATATTGTGCATGCATATTTCATATAGACAATAGTGGATGTCAACCAAAGCATCATGATACAAATTCAAATTAAAGCATAATTTATTAAAGAACGAGACATTTAGGGAAACAATTTAACCAACCCTTACTCTGTTTTAAAAAAAAATGAAAGAAAGGGTATTAACAAAGGAGTTGTCGCACATGGAATTATTAAGAATGATAATTCAGGGAGTACTAGGAGGATCTATAACTTTTAGAAGTCCCTTGGGTGTTTTCTGCTTACTCTTTAACTTGACAAGTCTAAAATGTGAAGACAGTGTAATGCATAGTACAAGAGTTGAGATGCAAGGACACTTGAAACATGATATGATGACCCAAGAGCAACTGAATATAGAAATGAAAATGTTGTATGAAGTGTTCCTTTTTAATATATTTTGCTAAATTCATTCACTAAGTTTAGCTGTTTTCAAAGACTTCTCTTGAACTATAGTTGACACATGAATAAAAAAGGAGAAAATGCAAAATGAACACTAGAAATATAAATTGTTCCTAGTAAAAGGTACAGTTTTCTACTTTCCTATGAGAATGACACTCCATTTACTTCACTGGATGAATGGGAACATCCTTCTGAAGAGGTTAGGAAATTGCGGCATCAAGTATAATTTTGACTTGTGCCCTGGCCTAATCAAAAAGAAGTAAAAGGGAGTGGGAAAAAGGAAATAGAAAGCCAATTATATGCTGATTTGCTAATGTTATTTTTCAGATTAAATGCCACTTCAAATTACAAAACCTCTGGTACTTGAAACTGTCATTTTTCTGAGCACTTTCTTGAGAAGTCTTGTCTTAGCAAAGAGAATGTTGAAAAACAGGACCCCTCAGGGGGCCGACAAAACTTTGACAGAGGTTTAACAGTCCTTGAAATTATATCCTCAAACCTTAGAAAGCCTGCTGATTCAGTGGGAAAAGACATAAGCTGAGCAAGTTATAAATAAACTCTTTTATCAGAGGCAATGGTGTCATGGTGACTTCAAAGACTAAACCATGGATAGTAATTTCTCTGATGTTCTGAAGACAGTAAGAACTTTATTATATTGAACAGGTCATTCTTAGACCTAAGCTGAAATTTGATAACACCAGTTGTTTTTTTTTTTCTCTATTAGTACAATTTTGAATGAATTTCTAGTCAATCAAGGTCACTAATGTGTATCACTACACTTAAAATACACAAGATAATGTATATTTTATGATATAGTATTACTGTTTATGTTACACAAGTGTGAAGATTTTCTAATGTAAAATCCTATCTTACATGGTGCTCCCCATAGTAAAAATCTACTCTGTGTAGCAAGTTCTTGAAGATGCACAGAATATATTTCCTCAAGCCTGTCTGCATAACTTGAGATTGTTAAATGTATCTTTTTTGGTCCCATAATTAACCATTCAGGAAATAAGACACAAGTGGGAATCTTGCTAGTTAGATTTAAATAGTGGACTTAATTCCTATGCAGTTAGTTTAGGGTCTAATAGAATCATGAAGATAAATGTAATGTAACTATAGCCAAAGGATTGGTTATTCTCAAGGAAAACATGCATTATCCCTTGGTCAATATAGAGAGATTTTTAACTACTATTAGCTGGAAAATAATGCTAAAAAACCTTTTGAAAAATATCCAAAATATCCTTTTAAAATCACTTAGGGAACAATTTGATGTCCAGCTACCACAAATAATACTGTGGTAGCTGTGTTGAAGTTCAACACAGAGAAAATACATCACATTATGCTGAGATTGTTAGTGCTTAAAAATTTTATCAGATATGAGCTGTGACCCTTGTGAATAAATTTACAGACTTCATGAAAGTAATACCAACAACTACTTAAAACATACAACATTGGGCTTTTATATCTACTAATATGTATTAGAGAAATATTAAGAATAAACTCAATGAGGACATGATGGAGTCATAAAAGTCAACTACAGCAAAGGTCTGAGCAGCATCTTCTTTGACTCTATTGCCAACTGAAGTTAGGTACACAGGTCTCATAAGCACTACAGTGTGTTTGTGTGCATGTGTGTTTGTTGTAAGAAAAATCTTGTCAGACAGATATTCGAAAGAACTAAAAATGCAGAATATTGTCATTGGCAAAGGAAAAGAAATAAGCTGAAGCTTTGCCAGCTGAAGCCTTTCTGGGGAAACTGGTGGAAAGGGGCTTTACTCCAACAGATACAAAACCTCTAATGCAGAGGTGTTAAGGATCATTTATGTCCAAGAGAAAATTAAAATAAACAAAAAAGGATCACACTGGTGTCTTATATCAAGGAATCAGTCCCTAATTTAGGCATATGAAATTGTTAAATGTTGGGGACATACTCACAAATGCTATCCCATGCATGTTTCTGGGAGACGCGTCGACTTTCTGCTAAAACATATAAATGTCATGTCATAGCACTTCACAGAAAAATATAGAATGTACAGAATGGCAACAATCACACAGAAAGTGTGTGATTTTAAAAAATCATATTTATTATTGCTTTTGTGAAATGAAAGACGTGAACAAGCCACTGTGCTGTATAATTCCTTCATGGTTTTGCAATGAAATCATTGCTCTTTGTGAACTATCAATATGGCAGGCCGAAGTTTCCAAAGGGAAGACCCATAATGAAAGTAAACAAATACATAACATCATGGCAAGCGTGAAGTGACGTGAAGGAAACTAAACAGGAAATGGAACTAGAAAATAGCAGGGTTTAAAAAAGAAACATGCCGGGCTCGGTGGCTCAGCCTGTAATCCCACACCTTGGGAGGCTGAGGTGAGTGGATTGCCTGAGCCCGCGTGTTCGAGACCCGCCTGGGCAGCGAGACCTCATCTCTACAATAAATCAAAAAATCAGCCGAGTGTGGCAGCGCATGCCTGTAATTCCGGCTACTCAGAAGCTGAGCCGGAAGGATCGTCGGAGCCCAGCAGGCCGAGGCTGCGGTGGCCGGGAGCGGCCACTGCACTCCAGTCTGGGCGACAGAGTGAGACTCCAACTCAAAAAAAAAAAAAAAGAAAGAAACATCTTCCTAACTAGGTAGTAGTTGGCCTGAGACCTTAACAAAAAGGAGGGGAGCGGGAAAGGGGAAAGAGTGCAAGGGAGGAGGGCAAATTTCAAGAAGAAACAAGAACATTGCAAAGACTCTAAGGCTAAAGGAGTGAGGAGCAGAAAGAACTGTTTGGGTGGAATGAAGTGAGCCTGGTGAGAACTGCATGAGAGATGGGGAGAACTGGACACAGCCAGTTCCCGCAGAGCTATAACACACCGTGAGAAGATAGAATTGTGTTCTAAATGATAAGAGAAGAGAGGATTTTATGCGGAAAACTTGCCCGATCCAATTTACATTTTAAGATTACTTGGCTACTCTATTGAAAATTGATAGACAGCGAGTGAAAGAGAGGAAGCAAGAAGCTAAACTGTAAGTTGGAATTGTCCAGGGAAGAGAAGTGCTCCTTTGTCATTGTCCAATTTCGGACCTTGTCTCATCTCCCTTAGCCTCCTGACTAGCCTCCCTGTTACTTGTCTTTTACCCACTTATGAGGGGAGATTCCAAAATACCCAGAATTTATTTGTAAAAAGTTGTGCATTTATTTTTACGTGTTCAAACTTCAGTCACCTCTAAAGTAGTCTCCTTGATGCAAAACACCTATCGAGATGATTTTTCCACTGCTGAACAGTTTTTGAACTCGTCAATTTTGGTGACTTTTAGTGTTTTTTTCCTTTTTTTATTTTTTATTTTTTGTTTGTTTCACCTATTCCATATGAGCAAAACGTTTCCCTTTGAGGACTTTTTTTCATTGGGAAAACAAACCAAAAAAAGTTGCTCAGGGTGAGATCAGGAATAGATGAGCAGGAAGAGTGGGGCACCAGAGTCATGCTGGTTTTGGTCCCAAACTGCTGAACACCCAGTGTGCTGTGGGCAGGTATCACCCATCATGAAATGGGCAAACACGTTGAAAAAAATCTCCACACAAAAATCATTGAAGCTTAACGCAGCCCCTTACAACAACAGTAGCTGCTACACAGATGCTGATGGGTTCCCAGAACACTTATTTCAAGGGAAGCCTTACAAAGGCCTGCTCTCCAAAAAATAATTCCACTGATCTTGGGTCCTCCTTCGTAAACCATCCTGTACATAAGGGTCAATTTGATCTTTCTAAGTATGAGAATTTCCCAATGCTTAATTTTCTTTTGAATAAAGTCAGTCATCAGCCTCATACAGAGTATCAACCTAATTACTAACATGCCTTGCCCAAGTAGCTGTAGCTTAAGGTACTAGTTATTCTGTGTCCTAATTTATTGTTGTTTTTTAAAATTATATATGAGAAGAAAGGAAAAGCAAGAATAATATGTTTCTCATCTAATTATATAAAAATGTTAGAGGAAAAAATATGATTTATATATTCTAAATATATTTGAAAATGTTTATTATTTCCAATTATCACAACTATTAAAACAAAGGTCAATAAATCTGTAAATCCATGAATATTTGTATAAAATGGAGGCCAGATTCATGGGACAAATAGAAATGCATTGCTGTAGTTAAGGACCCTCTGATCTGGGACAATGTAAGATAGTTTATTTCTGGGGAAATTTCTCCCTCCAACTTATAAAAATATGAAAACGAGTGTGCTTATGCTACTGCAGCACTAGTTCTTATGTCTTATGTCCCTTACTCGAATTTAATATAATTAGGGATCCCAATCATTACTAAGTCAATTTACACCCAGTAATCCATAGGAATTTTGTTCTCTTTCTGGCAAAATTTAAAAAGTGATCAAATAAAATATTTTATAAAACATCTTTGAGAAAGTAACTTTTTTCCATAGAAATTACTCTTTGCGGTTATATATATACAAGCCAAGTTTTTCGGTTGTCTGTGTCTAAAGATATCACTTTCCATACATACATGTTTTTGGTGAGCTCTCAATTTTCTCCTCACTGGGAACCTCTATATTTCATCTGGAGAAGAAGCCCTATCAGCCCCTCCTCTTTTCAACCCAATTTGCTGAAGGCTTCAGAGTATCATCAACAATCCCAGCTGTGACTTTCTGAACAATAGCTTCTTTTGTGGCAGTTGTCAACCACAGTTTAAAGTAACCAAAGAGGAAAAAAATTCTAGAAAAATCTAAGTCTTCACTCAAAAGCAACTCAACTAGCTTCTGACAGGCTACAGAGAAATGGTCTACTTTGATAATTTGAGTGAAATAAAATGGATAAATTTTAATACCAGTATTAAAAATGTGAACTTAAATGACACTCGTGTTTAAATAAATCATTTACAAACAAATTAAAACAAAATCATGCATGCACACATTTTCTTTATGACCAAAAATAAATAATCTCTTTTGTATATATGTTGTACACATAGGGGAAATGTTAACGATATTTTTAACACATTTTCTTTATACAAGGTTCTCTACAATTCTAGTTAAATGTCATTCATCCAATGCTACTTTAAAATTATCTTCTTTTTTATAAGTGAGGAATCAAACAAATGAGAAATCAGATTTACGATGTAAGAAATTAAAAGAATCTGAAACCAAAACCTGTACCCTATTTTTACTTCTGTGCATAACAGGAAAAAATTTCCCAAATCTTTTTACTGACATTGTTAAATAGGTAAAAAAGTAGAGAGTATTATTTGGGCAATACTAATCCTCAGATTACTCTATAAGTCTTAGTCATAATATGACTCTTTATAAATTACAATATAGAAAAAATAAGAGGGTAAGCTTCCAGACTCTCTTAAATGAATCCAAACATCCCTGAAGTTAGGGTAAAATATTTTTCTCCTTACTTTCAAATTAAGTAGAAACATAAGCATTCAAATTCTTCCATTTGTTAAAAACATTACTGCAATATAATGAATCCTTACTAAAGCATCTATTTAATGGACTTTACAATACTACACGATAAATACCCGCTAATTACCAGATAAATCTAAGGAAAAACAAAATCAAGTTTTATAGCTAGTTTTTTGCCTTTTTAAAAAAGTCGTTTGTCCTTTGTGCCCATTTATTTAAAGAGAGCCTAAGCACATTGAATGATAAATGATTAGTCTTTCAATCATTAGTAATTCCCGAAATAGATATTGCCTAACAACCCATAGTGTAACTTATTGATCATTATTTTTCTCTAAAATTAATTAAATGAAATTCTCAAGAATACACTTCTGCCTAAATCTTTTTTTTTTTTTTTTTTTTTGGAGTTGGAGTGTCACTCCGTCGCCCAGACTGGAGTGCAGTGGCCGCTCCCGGACACCGCAGCCTCGACCTGCTGGATTCCGGCGATCCTTCCGCCTCAGTCTTCCAAGTAGCCAAAATTACAGGCATGCGCTACCACGCCCGGCTGATTTTTTTGATTTATTGTAGAGATGAGGTCTCGCTGCCCAGGCGGTTCTCGAACCCGCGGGCTCAGGCAATCCACTCACCTCAGCCTCCCAAAGGCGCGGGATTACAGGCTGAGCCACCGAGCCCGGCATAAATCTTTATTTAAATAATAAAACACATATTTCTAAATTGCATATGTAGGTCCATAAGTAGTGTTAACTTTATATGCAGATACAAATAAGAATCAACAGTAAAAGAATAAAATGCATGGTTTCAATTATTTAAAATTAAATAAGAAGCCTTAAACTTACACTAAAGAAAAGTAACATTTCCCTTGGGTATTTCAGTGCTGGGTAGAATATTCCAGGCTCTACACAACACACTATTAAAGGAAGGGGGAGGATGAGAGGGAATAAATGGTGAAAATTTTAAGATGCTATCCTAATATTGACATCCATAAAACAAACTCAAGCTTCTTAATCTACTCAACTTTATTTGGGTTATATTGTTACAATTGTTAGATAGTTTATGTAATAACTAGATGTAAGATAACTTGTATAAACCTAACAATTGTGAAATAAAATTTTAGTTATTAGTTTGTGATCATTTCATTCCATGGTTGTCATGCAAATACCAGTGAATCCTTAGGAATTTGGAATTATCTCTCCAATGTTTTGCTGTGATTTTTGCAAACCAACAATCACAGCAGATTCATAATATATAGAACAATTTTGCTCTACAACAAATGTCAAACAGATCCTCAAAGATATCTTTATTAAAAATAGAAGTTTTCAATCAGTTCACATCCATTAAGAAGTCTATTATTAAAAAAAAAAAAATAGCCCAGAAAGTAACAATGTTGATGGAATGTGGAGAAATTGGAAACTTTGTGCACTGTTGGTGGAGATGCAAAGTGATGCAGCCAAATTGGAAAACAGTAGGGCAGTTCTTTTTAAAAGTGAAAATAGGCAACCCTGTTGCAGGGTCCCTCCCTCTTGGGAACTCTTTTGTCTTAATAAACTCCTGCTTTTTCACCACCTCCAAAAAATTGAAAATAAATTGACTATTTATTCCAGCAATTCTAATTCTGAATATATACCTGAAACAATTGAAAATGAGTTCTCAAAATGATATTTGCACAGCTATGCACATGGAAGCATAATTCTCAATAGCCAAAAGGTGAAGACAACCCACATGTCTATCAATGGATAAACGTGTAAACAAAATGTGGTATGCAGATAGATAGATAGATAGATAGATAGATAGATAGATAGATAGATAGATAGATAGATAGATAGTCAATAGTATGTAATCTTAAAAAGGTAGGAAATTCTAACATATGCTACACCAAGGATGATCCTTAGAGTCATGTTAACTCAGCTTGTAATCCCGCGCTTTGGGAGGCTGAGGTGAGTGGATTGCCTGAGCCCGTGTGTTCAAGACCCGCCTGGGCAACTTGGCAAGACCTCATGTCTACAATAAATCAAAAAATTAGCTGGGCGTGGTAGCGCACGCCTGTAGTTCCAGCTACTTGGAAGGCTGAGGCGGAAGGATCGCTGGAGCCCAGCAGTTCGAGGCTGCAGTGGCCAGGAGCGGTCACTGCACTCCAGTCTGGGCAACAGAGTGAGACTCCAACTCAAAAAAAAAAAAAAAAGAGTGTCATGCTAAGTGAAATCAGCCAGTCACAAAAATATATATTTATATGAGGTATCTAGAGTAATAGTATTCATAGAGACAGAAATTCAAATTTGGTTGTTGGGGGTAGGGACAGGAGAGAATGGATAGTTGTTTAATGAGTATAGAATGTTAGTTTACAAAATGAAAACAATTCTGCATATAGTGGCGATGGTTGTTCAGTATGTGAATGAAACGAACACTACTGAACTGCATACTTAAAGATGGTTAATTTTGTAGTAAGTATATTTTACTACAGTTTAAAATAAATGAAAATGGAAATAAAAGATTTCAAAATTCAGGACTATTTGCTATACCATGCCTTGTGCAGTATGATGAACCGATGGGAACGTAAAATAATTGGTAGATACTTTTATATTTTAAGGTTGCTAATAGTGAACATCCTTTAAGTGCTTTCTATGTTTATCACTTGCTTGCATTGTATTCTCCAGGTCTTACTCCAGAATTACTTCAGAATAGGTGGATACTACTATTTTCTTAAGATACAGCTAGGGGAACTAAATTACAGAAAAATGTGGTGCTTGCCCAAGGTAACACTTGTCAATGGTTTGTCATGGTGGTGAACAGATTTGCACCCAAGTTTATTGGCCTCCAAAACCCATAATACTAAACAAATTAGGATTTACTCCGGTAATTTTTTTTCGGTGTGGACAAAAAGTATAGTGAGACATATAATTCCTTGAATGAAACATTTCTACCAAATCTTCCATAAGAGGCTTTATGTATTTATTTGTTGATAAATATACAAAGATTTCCCCAATATTATGCATGATACAGACAAGTGAACATTTGGAAAGGTAGGCATTGCTAATCCAGTACTGGGCTAGCAATCTGGTGGCTTGGGCAATTGATATTTGTACTTCTGTTGCTGACATTGTAGCTTTGGATACCTCTGATTCTTAAATTTCTAATGATTAATATGGGATAATTTTATCTTTTCACCTAGAGATATGGTGTGTTGGAAAGAGTGCTGCCATTAGAATGAAAAAATTTGATTTTAGTATTAACAGATGTTACTTACATGACTTTGGAAATATCACTTCCTTAAACCTAGCTCTCTTTCCTCCAAATAAGGACTATGTACAATCCTTGAAGGTGCATGTTCATAACTTTGCTTCAACAGAATAATATAAGGACTGATAATATTAGTTTTATCTTGAGTTCCTTAAATATTACAAATTGATATAAACTGGTATTCAACATATATTTCAATGCCTATTTAGGTGAAAAAGTTATAGCATATATAACTGAACAAATATTGCTTTCCAAAAAAAAGTTAGATGAACTTTGTAAGAAAACATCTCTACCATATTGGTTTTGAAAAGGATTTTTTTCTTTTATGTATTTCTATCCCTGGAAATACCACCAGGGAAGAGACGGAAGGATCGCTGGAGCCCAGAAGGTCTCCAGTATTATTAACACCGTATTTACTTTCTTTTCCTCTCACGCATCACAATGTCCCTCCTCACTCCATCATTCTATCACCATCTTGACAGTCTCCAAGCAATATTTCATCCTTCCCTTTTCATCACCATCCTTATTTTGTACATTCCTTCAAGAAGCAAAAAACAAAAACAAAACAAAACAAAACAAAAACTCTTTCCTCTCAAACACAAATAATTTAAGAAATCCCTATACATACGCTAAGTACAGCCTGTTCAACTTCTCTCCTAAAATCTTGCATTTCCATGCAGTTCCATTTCACTTGTTGAATATGGGAAACTTGATTACTACCTATTTTGGAATGTGGTTCTTCTTTGTGCATCATTTATGTTCTGTTTGTAGTGAACATGATGTTTTCTAATAAGTGAAGAAATATTAAACTATAAAATGATGATCCACCCAAGTCTTTACAGGTCAACAACGCATTTCCTCAGAGAGCTTGGAAACTATCATAATGGCTAGGATGAGGATATAACTTGCTAGAGTTTTTAGAATTTGCAAATGCCAAATTCAGTTCAACGTGTTTAATGTCTCTTTAATTATTTTATGTTTTTTCTATATGATGAATGGCTATTGGTTTAAAATAAACAATATTATATTTATAATTCTTGTTCAACTTTTTGAACAGTGTGACTTGTTATTTAAATCAAATGTTTTAATTTGACCTTTATAAAGTCTCTCCATAACTTACCTATTATCTTAAAAGGTTAGATATAACTTGCCATCAAGTCATTGGTTAATTCTATATTGGGCATCTATTTATATAAATTCAAAAGTACATTTGGAGAATACATTATATATGTTGTGGGTAGACTAACTGTATACTAAGATGCTACTTTCATGATTCCTTCAGCCCAGAGAAAAATTACTAATTTGTGGAGTGAGCTGTTGTGAAAGCATGTTAGTTGTCACTGCCTGACCATATAAAAAAGAGCCTCCTCCATTGTTACTTTCAGTTGTAATCTTTATTTCCATAAAATAATAAAATTGGTAGAAATTATTTTTCTTCAAAGTTAAAATGAGCATGGTGGCTCATGCTTGTAATCCCAGAACTTTGGGAGGTGGAAGGATCTCTTGAGCCAAGGAGTTTAAGACCAATCTCGGCAAACTGGTGAGACCCTGACACTAAATTTTTTTTTTTTTTTAACTAGCCAGTTTTTAAAAAAACCACCCACACCTGCAGACTCAGATAACTGAGAGACTGAGGTGGAGGGATCACTTGAGCCCAGAAAATAGAGGCTGTGGTGAGCCGTAATAGTGCCACTGCACTCCAGGCTGTGTAACACAGTGAGACCCTGACTCAAAAAATAAAATAAAAGTAAAAATGTTGGAGCAATAGCTTCAACTGCTGTCTCTGATAACTTTTCTAGGCTACTTATTAAAAAATCATCTTCAATATTAGGCAATACACATAAGTAAAATAGAGAATTTATTATGTAAAACAAGACACAAGAATACTTTGGAAGCAGTTTGACCAAAAAAACTATATTGCAGCCTTTGTTTGTTGTGAGATTGGAAAAAAGAACATTTATATATTTACATTAAATACTTATCAGGTGAGTAATTATCGCATTAATAGGGTTTGAACTAAGTGACTAATATTCTTTTTTAAAAGGAAGAGTTAAGTACATCAGTGAAATTGTCAGAAACATTTAAGGATTTCTCTATTTGATTCTTGCACAATATAAAAAATGACCTTAATGTCATCAATGTGAGAGTTCAGAAAGAAGCAGAAGGAAACAGAGTCCAAGCAACTTAGGAAGTGGGAACACTAGTTTAAGTACTATAGTAAAAGTTTCTTCCGTTGCATTTGTGAGACATTGTAAAAGATGTGAATCAATGTATCCATGAGTATGTTCAATGAATAAGAAAACCTCAACAAAAAGAAATGAAGACATCTGTCTTATAAGAGCCTGCACAGTGTCTCCAATTAGGTAAATACTTTCATTGCATCTCTATTCTTAAAACTCTATTATACAATCACTTAGATAATTGTTATCAAAACAGACCTCTTGATTAATTTATCTGAAAGAGTGGTTCTTATCTTCTTTTGGAAACATAGTACTTCATATTTTAACTTTTCTCAAGGACCTTAATTGTCAGCAATTTGTCAATAAATCATCTGCAAAGGATACCACAAAAAGGGACAGATAGGAATTCTAGGTGAATTAAGCATTTTAATTAGTTATTCTGCTTTCAATGATTTCATAACTAGCGGATTTGGCTTTCAAATATTTTAGTCTGATAGACTCCATATCAGGAAACTTACTCCAAGATTAAAAAAAAGAAGAAAAAATACTTAAAACATTAAGGTACAGAAATATCTTGCAATGAAACAATTTCACTTTCTGCCTGTACTAGATATCACATTGTGAACTAACAATAAAAACACTTGGTTACAAAATAGAGAAGTAATTGTTTCCTATGCTTCCCATATGCAAATCTTTTAACATATTATTACGGGGTTTTGTTACTTAATTTACTGATTTTTTTCCTCCAATCATCTTGTCCAGAGCGCTATAACCATCAACAGATCAATTTTTAAAGTTTTTCTAATTGATACTCAGTTTCACATATTGGCTTATAAAGTTGTTTTCTCCTGTGGTTCCTAAAGGAAGCCATATATTTTGTACAAACTCCTAGGAATATTTATCATAGAATCATGTAGAAAGAGCATTTGTTTTCTTGTTATATAAATAACTTGAGAACTAAAAATTTAATTAATTACAACGTAAAGATGGCCTAGCTTAAGAGCAACTGTTTTCTGAGAACACACTGCATTTTCTATAAGTGCTCTGATAGCCACCAGTCTTTCATTCTGGGTGGGTTGCATTCCACTGCTGATGTATTTAAGTTTTGTATTTCATTCAAATGTCACCATTAGGGATGTTGGTTTTTCAATGTTTTAGTCTTGGAGACCCAACAAACCTACAGCCAATGAAAACTCATTCTTTTCGTTTTGTGCCCAAAATATATCAACATGTAACTTAAAAAGATCATACTTTTTATTGCAATATCATATGGACTAAGTTTGTTACCTCCCAGCAGATTAACCTCCAAGTCTGTACCAATTCATTAAACATGCACATCAGTCACCAGACTGCAGCATAATTTATTGCAATTAAGCACTTCTGTGTTGGGGAATCCAAGTAAGATTGTTCATTATCAGTGCTGTTAATGGTTTTCTGAACAGTTGCCAGTTCACTCACCCCACCCACCATTCAATAATAAAATAATTTTGACAAAAGGCCCATGTTTCAACATTTTTAATAAAAACAAAATAGAAAAACCATCAGTAACTGAGTAGTAAAGTTTCCTCTCTCTTTCTTCCTTGCCAAAACTAACAGAAAGGAAAATGTCAGTCTGGCTCCTTGCCAAAAAAAGAGGAAATTGAATGGTCTCAGTTCTTATTCTTTGACTAGTAGCATTGTGTACATAGAATGCTTGGCTCTTGAGCTCATTTTGACAGAACCGAAACTGAGATAACTGAGATAAGACCTTTTGAGGACTCCATTCTGCAATTTATAGGCCTTGATGCTGTTTAAGATCTTTCAATACCACATAACAAATCAATGTGATTTAGAAAATAGCGTTGTTTCTGCCATTGACATAAGCCATATGTGAACTGCTAAGCTACTATGCAAGCCACAACCATAAATTTTGGTCACTAGCAGGAGATTCTTCATTATTTGGGACCTCAAAATATTTCAGATCATTATCATCATCTTGACCAATGTCTCACTAAATTGCTGTCTAGTAATGAGCGGAAAAGTTTCTAACACTAAAGGAAGATAGAGTTTTTCTTAAATAAATTTCCCGGGTAATTTATTCAGAATGATGGGGCAGTAGCCTCTGTTTATAAAAACAGATTCTGATATATTAAAAGTCATTAATGTCCCATTCACAGACACTATGAATGTAATCTAAGGAATACAAATATTGGACACAGACAATGTTTGACTCAGAAAGTAGAGTAATCAATTACACATACACACACACTAAAACAAGTGTGGCAATTTATCCTTCAGAAAACCAAATGTGTTCTTGCTACTCCATTAAACTTACTCTCATTGTCTGAGATGGAGTCAGAATGTTTATCATTTTGCTGAAAATAGTGTATGTGAAAAAAATTACTGCATGTGAACAAAAGGATAGATAACATAATAACTTTGCCCATATTTTTTACTTTGTTGCCATCTCTTATAAAGTGCACTTAACACATGGTGATGAGATTTCTTAGCCATTAAAAATCTAATCTCACATAAAAAGAAATCTACACTTTTAAAATCCTTTTCTTTTTCTGGAATATATATATATATATATACATGTAAATAATCAGAAAGCATTTTTAAGCATAATTCACTATTAAGTTTCATTTGTAATGTGGGAGGAGCATTTGCCTGATAAATAAGATGAGATTGGATTAATGTAACAAAAACAAGATGGCAAAGAGTATTCAACGGCTATATTCTCAAAATTAATCTTTAATGGCATTATAGTCTCTATTTGTTCTTTTCTCTTATTCAAAGTCCAGTTTTACCCCAAATTAGTGTATTCTTCTACATTTGCATGGAAAACCATTCAACTCAGCCTCTTTTTAAAGTCAGTCCTCCATCGTAAAGTCACTTCTTCATAATAACTATACAAGATTATTTAATTGCTTTATAGTCTTTATTTGTATTTCTCCCATTCTAGATCTGTTGGATTCAAAGCGCATGTCCAATTAATCTTAAATATCCATATTATATTGACAAGCTTAAAAATCATCAAGAAATTAGTTATCTATTTTAAAATATTTTTACTCTCCAAAATTAAATATTGTGAGATGATTGGTTACTCAAAGATAGCACCCTACTTAACAATAATACCAAATAAAGCAAAAAGGTGATTCAGAGTTCTAGGTGTAAAAAGTAACTGTTTTTAAAAGTTAGCCTTATGAAATACAAAATAGGTATTGAATTAGAATTATGAATTAATGCCTACCTTTTTATCTAAAAGGAAATGATTTTTCATATTTTAGTTTTTCAAATTAAAAAATGGATAGAAACAGTTCAAAATGTCATTTGTCCAGTTTGAAAATTTTTTTAAATGGTAATTTTCTGAGTGTATGTAATATATAATATAAAACATATATAACATTATTTATGTATATTTGTATATAATATCTTTTATTAGGAGCAGAGGAAGAACTTTTTCTTTTTAATTCTAAGACCAACATCACTAGATAAAAGAGTCCACAACATGTTTAGGAAAATAAAATACATATTCATTAAGAGTTATAATATTTATCACAATGGACATTTTTAAAGTTTCTTATAAGCTGAACTTGACATTGGAAATAAAAGGATCTGGAGGTCAAAGTGGAACAGTTTCCTGGAGTGAAATGTGCAGAATAAAAAGCAGGAGGGTTGAAGGTGCACCCCAAGGGTGGAAGGGAGAGAAGCCAGAGTAGTCATTAAGATGTTTACTGTGTCAAGTCACCAATAAAGAGAAATTAAAATAAAACCTGAGTGTGGAGCAATAGTATTCTAATTATAAATATCCTTGGCTAGAATATAAGAGTGGATTGGCAGGAAAAGGCTAACATTAATTTTTGTGGATATGTTATAATGTGAAGTAGTCATAAGGAGTTTAGAAAGCCACTATACGTTAGAGTGTCATGGATATAATGGAGCTGATTAGAGACAAGTGGAACGTGATTACTGTGGCTTGTATTAGCATCTCATTTATAAATAAATGGTCCAGTGCTAATGCTGAATTAGGAATCAAAGAAGAAAGGGGGAACTATGCTTGATTCATCGCCAGTCTGGGAAAGAAAATACAAATAGTGCTGAAATAATTATGGTATTTTTGCAGGATACTGAATAACTTGCAAAGTAGAAACAATATCCAAAGAAAGGAGCCTTTCAACACAAGGACTGCAGTTTTAAATCAGTTACCTACAAATGAGTAGCGTTTATCTACTCTATTGCATACACATTTCACAGGATTATTTTGAATGAGATACTAATACAGGCTGCTAGATTATACTAGAATAAAGAAAACACAATCATATGATTTGGCAGGACCCTACATTAACATTTACCCATTTATGCCTCTGAAAACAGAGAGAGATAGGTTCCTTAAACCCTATTTTCCCAACCTTATCTAATCATGTTCTAAGCATAAGAATAATATAATGTAAATCCCAAGGGAATGATACCAGCAAGACTTGCCTCAGAGATGGATGAAGGAGCTGGCTTCAGAGAACATGGGCTTTGCTGAAAGGATGTACTTGGAAGTTGGTTAACATGTGAGAAGAGGACTTCCCAGAGGAACAAAACAGTGCTGAAAAAAATTAGATACTTTCTTATATTTGATTTTCTTTTTTCCTCCTATCCTTCCTGCCTTCCTCTTCTTCCTTTCCTCCCTCCTTCCTTCAGTCCCTCCCTTCTCTTGTTCCACTTCCAAAAAGGAAAGTACCTTTAATTTCCAAGAAATCATCAGAAAAAAACTTGAAGCTGCTGACATGGAAGACCTCCAGATCCTCCGCTGACCCTTTAGTCCACTTTAACTGAATTGACCAACATTTTCCCCATGATTAAATGAGAAAAAATAATTGACATCATTGTCATTATGTTTTTTCCTTTTCATTGATTTTTACATATCTTCTACACATATGAGATGAGGTGGAATGAACATCTGTTTTCATCACACTGTAACTAACTGAAGTTACTAGTATTTCTTGGTCTTTTAGCTGCCTCACAGAAGCTCAAGCCAAGGACACCAGGGTAGACCTGTGATGTTTACAACATCCCTGAAATCACCAATACAATATAGCACCAACACATGACTCTGATTCTGTGGAGTCTAGGTACTAAAGACCTGGATCCAAACTGTCCCTCCAGCTATACTTAAGTTAAGTTGTTTATGGAAAAAAGAAAAAGAAAACAAAAGGGCATAATTAAAGTCAAATTTTTATCACAATTCTCTTGCATCAATATATAACTTTTTGTTTAAAAAAATGTGCTCTGGGTGGTCTGAAGTTTTCTTCTCTGGCATTACACTTCTTTAAAAAGAATTGAATAATAGTGGGTCAACTTCTTTAAAACTAAGAATCAGTTTTTTAACATTATAAAATAATTAGAGGACTTAACGTTTTTACTTTGAAGTTGAAATTTGTATTACCATAGTATCTCAGCTCTTCCAGGCTAAACTATTTGCTTTTCCAAAGTTTCCTTGAAAAGTTACTGCAGTCTTTTGTTGCTATTAGACTATTTTAACTTTAAAAAAGTTTAAGCATTTTAAAAGAGAATATAGGGGGAGAAAAGAAAAAACTCAGAAACTATTAGCTTGAAAATTTAATTCCAAAGAAGTATTCTTTCTTGCATTCAGTAAGTTCTGTATGTGTATATCTCCTTTCCCCAATTTAATTTTAATTCAATGCTTCTAAGGTTTATCTGTGAAGTGTCACTGTTTCTCCCATGGCACCTTGTACAGTACCAACACATGATAGATCCTCAACAAATATTATCGAAGTCCCCAGATCCAGAAAGATTCCTTGTATTCCTAAAATTGCTTATCGTGTATAAGCTAACTTCAATTTTAATAAGCTATGTAATATTCATGGGATCTGAAAATATAAACTTAAATGGGAACTACTACACTGAAATTTTATTCTTGATTTTGCAGTAAAAAAAACAAGCAAACAAAATTATATAAAGAATTGAGAGGAAAAATTATAATAATTTTACAAATAACTGTTGGTTGTTTGTATGAATAGAAGAAAACAGAAGAGTAGATAATCCAAGTTGACAAACTCTCCTAGGAAAGGCTGTGCTTTGAATGAAGCAATTGCGTTTTTATGCTGACATTTGACTAAGATGGAATCTGCTGTGCTGGGGATTCACTCCAAGGGAAATAATAATGTCCTACTGTAAAGACACCACACAGGAGGCTCAATAAAGTTGTTCAATTTCTTCAACCTTTCTCCTTCTTCACATTCCATCCCATGCTGGGCATATATCATTCTGAAACAGATTCACATAAAATGTTCTCTCTTTCACTTTTTCCCCAGGGGATTACAAGTAGTTCAGTTTTCAAGTTTCATAAAAGTATTGGTAAAAACTAAGGCAGAAATGACAACAAAAACGACAATCAAACACATGATACACAGTCAGTAATTTTTGCCTGAGTAGTCACATAGTAAGAATAATGACTGGTTATGACTGTAATGCAGATATTTATCTCAGATAATATGAGACTTGCGTGTGTGTCCTAGACTTGGATGTTCACTGAAATGAAAGCGTTTTTCCCAAGACTCTTTTTTGGAAAGTGAATTTTACAATCCTATGACTTTAGTTATTATTACTTGAGTTAATAGTCATAGATAGACGCTGCAAATAACTAAACATACTTTTCTCAATAAAATTAAACTATGCTCCAAAATCTCTTGACAGTCTCTGAAATGTAACAAAGAAATTTTGTTCATCTTAATGTTGTTATAAAAATAAAAATGTAATTAACTCCAGGAATATGAACAAATTTTAAATTGGATATTTCAACCTGTGCTATGTAGACCAGTATATTACAGACACACACTATGAGATATGAATGAGAAAAATGAGTCCTTGTTTTTTATTTTTTATTTTATTTTTTTAAAACATTTTTTATTATAAAATTGTGGGGTACAATTAAGGGTTAGGTATACAAATGTGCATCGTTCAGGCACCCTTGTTGATAAGGGGTGTCTCCCCGCCCCCAGGCAGATATTGACTACCGTTAGTTCCGCCTCCCTTCCCCTTCCTACCCCCACTTAGTTTCCCACCACTGTCAGTCCTTTTCTTATAGTATTATGATAGATGTTCAAGGTCCACTGTATGAGTGAGAACATGTGATATTCAGATCTTTGTTTCTGTGAGAGGTCACTCAGTATTATAGACTCTAGTTCCATCCAGGTTGCTGCGAAATTCATGATTTTGTTCTTTTTTATGGCTGCATAGTATTCCATTGTGTATATGTACCATATTTTTTTAATCCAGTCCCCTTTTGATGGACAGCACAGTTGGTTCCAGGTTCTTGCTATTGTGAACAATGCTGCAATAAACATTCGTGTGCAGGTATCTTTTTGAAAGAATTATTTGAGTTCTTCAGGGTATATTCCCAGTAGGGGAATTGCAGGGTCATATGGGAAGGTCGATATTTAGAGCTTTTAGGAATCGCTACACTGTTTTCCACAGAGGTTCCACTAGTTCACGCTCCCACCAACAGTGTAGTAGTGTTTGCTTTTCACCACATCCTCTCCAGCATCTGTTATTTTTTGAGTTATTCATAATTACCATGCTGACTAGAGTTAGGTGGTATCACAGTGTAGTTTTAATTTGCATCTCCTTGATGATTAGTGAGGTTGAACACTTTTTCATGTGTCTGTTGGCCGCTCAGATGTCTTCCTTTGAGAAGTGTCTCTTCATATCTTTGGCCCACTTTATAATGGGGTTGTTTGTTTTTTTCTTTTCAGTGCATTTGAGTTCCTTGTAGATCCAAGACATTAGGTCTTTGTCAGACCTGGAGTTGGCAAATACTTTTTCCCAGTCTGTGGGCTGTCTCCCTGCTCTCTTGATGGTGTCTTTGGCTTTGCAGAAGATTGTCAGTTTGATGAGATCCCACTTGTCTATCTTATCTCTTAAGGCCCGTGCATTATGGGTATTGCTTAGGAATTGGGTGCCAGTTCCAATTTCCATAAAAGTATGTCCTGCATTTTCTAAGGTTCTTATGGTTGGAGGTTTTACATTTAGGTCTTATCCATTTAGAGTTAATTTTTGTGTATGGGGATAGATAGGAGTCTTGTTTGAGTCTTCTGCATGTGATCAGCCAGTTTTACCAGCATCTTTTACTGAATAGGTTCTCCTCTCCCCAGTGGTAAGTGGTGGAGGCTTTGTTAAAGATGAGTTGGTTGAGAAATTGAGGTTTTGTTTCTGGAATCTCAATTTGATTCCATTGGTCTATATGCCTGTTCCTGTACCAGTACCAAGCTGTTTTGATTATTATAGCTTTATAGTAAAGTTTGAAGTCAGGTCTGGTAATGTGATACCACCTGCCTTTTTTTTTTATTATTATTATTTTCTGAGGATTGTTCTGGCTATTCTTGGTCATTTGTGTTTCCATATGAATTCCTGTATTGTTTTTTCTAGGTCTGAGAAGAATGTTTCTGGTAATTTGATGGTTATTGCATTAAACCTGTAGATTGCCTCAGGTAGGATGGACATCTTCACAATGTTGATTCTTCCAATCCATGAGCATGGGATATTTTTCCACTTGTTTGTGTCATCTTTGATTTCTTTGAGCAGTGTTTTGTAGTTTTCATTGGAAAGGTCTTTCACCTTTCTGGTCAGGAAGATGCCAAGGTATTTTTTTTTTTTTTTTTTTGTGGCTATTGTGAATGGAATTGTGGTTTTTATTTGGGTTTCTGTTCATTTATTATTGGTGTAAAGAAATGCGATTGTCTTTTCACATTTATTTTATACCCTGAGACTTTGCCAAAGTCCTTTATCAGTGTAAGGAGGTTTTTGACAGATTCTCTTGGGTTTTCAAGGTACACAATCATGTCATCTGCAAAGAGAGATAACTTGACTTCCTCTTTTCCTATTTGGATACCCCTGATTGTCTTCTCTTTTCTGATTGCTCTAGCCAGGACTTCCAATACTATATTGAACAGGAGGGGTGAGAGTGGACATCCTTGTCTTGTTCCAGTTTTCAGGGGAAATGGTTCCAATTTTAATCTGTTTAGGAGTATGCTGGCTGTGGGTTTCTCGTAGATGGGTTTTACTATTTTGAGGTATATTCCACATATGCCTAGATGTTCGCATATTTTTATCAAGAAGGGTGCTGGATTTTATCAAAAGCTTTTTCTGCATCTAATGATATAATCATGTGATTTTTGTTGTGACATCTATTGATAAATTTAATTACATGTATGGTTTTACGAATGTTGAACCAGCCTTGCATCCCAGGGATGATGCCTACTTGGTCATAATGGATGATTTTTGAGATATGTTGTTAAATCCAGTTTGCTAGGATCTTGTTGAGAATTTTAGCATCCAAGTTCATTAAAGATATTGGCCTGTAGTTCTCTTTCTTTGTTGGATCTTTACCTGACTTGGGTATCAATGTGATGTTAGCTTCATAAAATGATTTGGGGAGAGTTCCATCTTTCTCAATCACCTGGAATACCTTCAGTAGGATTGATATCAGTTCCTCCTTAAATGTCTTGTAGAATTCTGCTGGAAAGCCATCTGATCCAGGACTTTTTTTTGTAGGTGACTTTCTTATTACATAGTCAATTTCCTTGATTGTTATTGGTCTATTTAGGGTCTAAATTTCTTCTTGTTCCAACCTAGGCAGGTTGTGTGATGCAGAAAGTCCTCCATTTCCTTAAGCTTTTCATGTTTGTTTCCATACAAGTGTACATAGTAATCTCTAATGATCTTTTGTATTTCTTCAGGGTCAGATGTGACTTCATCTTTTCTGTTTCTGATTGTGTTTATTTGCACTTTTTCTCTCTTTTTCTTGGTCAGTCTAGCTAGGGGACCATCAATCTTGTTTATCCTTTCAAAGAACCAGTTTTTTTTTTTCATTGATTTTTTTGTATTATCTTTTTGTCTTCTATGTCCTGGATTTGGGCTTTTATTTTGGTGATCTGCATTCTTCTGCTGCAATTAGGGTTTGAGTGGCCTTGCTTTTCCAGTTTTCTTAGGTGGCTTGTTAGGCTGTTAATTTGTGATCCTTCCATTTCTTCATGTGCGTTTGTAGAGATATGAATTCCCTTCTTACTGTAGCTTTCATGGCATTCCAGAGATATTGGCAAGATGTTCTTCATTTTCATTTGTTTCCATATATCTTTTAATCTCTGTTTTGATTTCATCATTGACCCAGGAGTTGTTTAGCATCATGCTGTTTAGTGTCCATGTCTTTGTGGGTTTTGGGGGGACCTTGTTAGTGTTGATGTTTATTTTTATTCCACTGTGGTCCGAGAAGGTGCATGGTAAAATTTCGGTCCTTTAAAATTTTCTTATGCTTGAATTATGGCCAATTATGTCGTCGATCTTAGAGTATGTTCCATGTGGTGATGAGTAGAATGTATATTCTGTGGTCATTGGATGGAATGTTCTGTACGTATCAATTAAATCCATTTGTTCAAGAGTCACATTAAGGTTCCAGATCTCGTTGCTGATTTTTTTGTCCTGATGATCTGTCTAGGGTTATGAGTGGGGTACTGAAGTCCCCAGCTATGATAGTGTTAAAATTGATATCTTTTTTTAGTTTATGTAGAAGCTGCTTTATGAAAGTTGGTGCTCTATGTTGGATGCATATATGTTTAAGATGGATATTTCTTGTTGATGGATTGAACCTTTTATCATTATGTAGTGGCCTTCCATATCTTTTTAAATTTTTAATAGCTTACAGGGTATTTTGTCTGAAATTAAGATCACGACTCCTCCTTTCTTTTGTGTTCCGTTTGCCTGAAAGTTCGTTTCCCATCCTCTTACTTTGAGTCTGTGAGTGTGCTTTCTAGTAAGGTGAGTCTCTTGAAGGCAATAGATTGTTGCCTGGTTATATTTTATCCATTTTGCCATTCTATGTCTTTTCAGTGGTGCATTTAGTCCGTTCACATTTTGGCTAATTATTGAAATGCAAGAGTTGATCCCTGTCATAAGGTTCTTACAAAGTTGTTTCTGCTTGTTTTCTGTCTTTCTTTTGGTTTTGGAGTTGCTTCATGTGTGTTTTTAATCTTTTGCCTGTACTCTTGTGAATAATGTTGTTGCTCTTTTTTCCTTTTCTTCTGTGTTCAGTACTTTCTTAAGTGTTTCTTTTAGAGGTGGTCAGTGGCAGCATAGGTTCTTAGGGATTGGATATCTGGGAAAGATTTCAATTCTCCTTCACTGATGAAGCTTAGTTTGGCTGGGTAGGTTATTCTTGGTTGAAATTATTTACCTTTTAGAACTTTGAAGACAGGGCTCCAGGCTCTCCTAGCCTGGAGGGTTTCTGTAGATAAATCTGCTGCTATTCTAACTGGTCTTCCCTGGTAGGTAGTCTGACCTTTTTCTCTTGCTGCCTTTAGAATTTTTTATTTTATACCTACTTTGTTTAGGTGAATTATTATGTGCCTGGGAATTGGTCTTCTCATTTGTTGTCTTGCAGGGGTTCTCTGAATCTCTTGTGTTTGAATTTTCGCATCACTGATGAGATGAGGGAAGATTTCTTGAATGATTTCATGAAATGTTTGTTCCAGTGTGACCTCTGACTCTCTCTCTTTCTGCCTCAGGAAGGCCAATTACTCTTAGATTGGGTCTCTTAAAGTAATCATCCATCTCTTGAAGGTTTTGTTCTATCTTTTTAAGCTTCTTTTCTTTGTTTTTGACAGTTTGGGCTAGTTCTGTATTTTGGTCTTCAAATTCTGAGATTCTTTCTTCTGCTTGGTTAATTCTGATTTCCATGCTTATTAGTTTTTTATTTATTTCCATCACAGTATTCTTTACTGCTGTTATTTCTGTCATCAGCTCCTTCCTATTTTTCTCTTGTCTTTCCTCAATTTTTTTTATTCTCTCTATTAATATCTTGATGTCTGAGTTTGTTGCATGTAACCAGTCATTCTGGGGGCTCTTCAATGTTTGTGTTCCAAAGTCTGTTTTCTCAGTGTCTGACCTCCCAGGGGGTCTGTGTGAGCCCTATATTCTTCTTTTGGTTTTTCTTCATTTGTGTAGATTTTTCCTCCCAACTTTTCCCTTCCCTCCACTTCCATGTCTTCTTTAACTCTGTTATTCAGAGGTGGAGGGGTTTCTTCCACTTCTGCTTGTTCAATCTCCTATTCTTCCTAATGTATTTCCTCTTGCTTTGTTCAGTTCTGGAGTTGGACTATAGGTTGAGGGCAGTCCTTTTTGCAGTTTTGAGATTTAATTAATGGGGAGCTGTGATTCAAAATCTCTTTGCAGATCCCTGTGTCTGCCAACAGGTGAATGGATAGTCTGAAACCCACTTCCCACTGCCTTGGAGTCTGTCCATGCAGTGGGGTTGTAGGTTTATTCCCTGAAAGCAAAATGAGGTTAACAGAGGGAAGAGAATGGAGCAGGCCGTGAGGGGGAGAGGGAGGTGGAGAGAGAGAGGATTTAGAGGGAAAACATGAGTTTACCGACTGGCAAGTGAAAAGAGACACAAATACTGAAACAAATATAAAGAAAAACAATAACCATGACTGAAAACTAACAAACAACCATATAAAAAACTAAAACATACAATGATGCTAACGTACATGCTGACCAACCTCCATATTGGTGTGCTATTCCTCTATACAAAGATGGGGTTTACAGAGAAATAAGAAAAAAGGAAAAGAAGAAAAGAAAAAAGAAAAGAAAAGGGATAGACTAAAGTCAGTAGACTAACAGAACCAACCAAGTACACTCTGAAACTTTTCCTTTAAGTTCAATGTCCTTTCAGCTCTGATTTCTAACTGTCTTTGCAGGCTGATAGAATTGTTCACAGTTAGGATCAGTTGCCCCGGACCTGCTGTGAAGAACAGTTGATACATGGGCTCCCTGCCCAGTCTATTACTGAGATCTGGCCTTGTTTTATCAAGGGGGAAGAGCATCTCATTCCCGTTTTGATGTTGTTACCTTGGATCCCCAGCAGGTGGTGCTATCTCACTGCTGCAGCTGCTGAAGCCTGCAGGCCATAGGGGAGTGAGCAGGTATCCGCGACCCGTGGTGGTCACCTCCCTGTACACGGGGGAGCTCCACAGGCCTGGCTCCGGGCGAGGGGCGTGGCGTGGCAGTGGCAGCAGCAGCCGGGCAGTGGCGATCTCAGAAGATCCTGCTTGTGGGGGCTTCACGGTCTGAAGTTGTAGGTTGCCTCAGGCATGGGCAGGCTATGACCACAGCGGTGGCATCCATGGCTGCCACAGCAGTCCAGACCACCGTGATGTCTGAGTAGTGGCAACGGTGGTGGCGGTGGCGGCTGAGCTCCCTGTGAAGAGCAGGCTGCCGAAGATGGGAGCTGCAACCCTTGGGAGAGAGCTAGGGTCTTTATGAGTGTTCTCTTTCGCAGAGGGCCTCACAGACCATGCTGCCCCATCGCCATCTTGCCGGAAGTCCTGTGCCTTGTTTTTTAATCAATAAAGTGGAGACCGCAAATACCAAAATGTAGTGAAGGACATCATTTCTTCTGACCACTCTCCCAGCCTAGAAGGGGTCTGATAAACAGAAAAGAACTTTGTAAGTTTTTAATGAATATTCCAAAAACACACTAATAGGCTTTTCTCACAAAAGTAGAAATGAGATAGAGGGAGTTAAATAATCTGAACACCCTCTTTCAATATTAAATATTTTGCTGGTTACCAAAGTCAATATCTGGAATCCTAAATTAATATACGCATTAGTGTACTGTGTTTGCATGAGTTAATGATGTCAGTCAAGCTGACTGTGACCCAATCATAACTTCTCATCCTTATCTCATAGGCAGAGAATAGATGTTATTCATTGTTGAATATATTTTTCTCTTCACAGCAGATATATGTACAGATTGAGAATTCCTTATCAGAAATGTTTGGGACTAGAAGTGTTTTAGAGTTTTAATGTATTCAAATTTTTGATTATTTGCATATACAGAAGGCACTATCTTGGGGATGGGACTCATCTAAACATGAAATTCATTTACATTTCATATGCATCTTATACATTTAGCATGAACGATAATTTTATACATTTTTTTTTGAGTCAGAGTCTCACTGTCGCCCAGACTGGAGTGCAGTGGCCACTCCCGGCCACCACAGCCTCGACCTGCTGGGCTCCAGAGATCCTTCCACCTCAGCCTTCCGAGTAGCTGGAATTACAGGCATGCACTACCACGCCTGGCTAATTTTTTTGATTTATTGTAGAGATGAGGTCTCTCCAAGTTGCCCAGGTGGGTCTCGAACCCACGGGCTCAGGCAATCCACTCACCTCAGCCTCCCAAGGTGCGGGATTACAGGCTGAGCCACCGAGCCCGGCTTTATACAATATTTTTATTAATTTTGTGCATAAAACAAATATGTGAAACAAAGATGTCACTGTCTCAGCCATCTATGTGAATAATCTGTAGTTATTTGGCATCACCATCATTCCTGACTCTGAATTTATATGCTACTGAGAAGCAATCATTTTCCTACATGTATCCACACTTATTGGTAAAAAAAAATTACTTAATAGTAAAAAATATGATATACCACTAATTCAGTACCCCCCAAAAAGTATGTTCAGGGTAACTAAGCAGCACAGTAGCATCAACAGATGACCAACAGCAACTACAAGCAAAAGGAGGCTTTTAGTCTCACTTAAAATGCTACATTTTAATTAAAATGCTACTGTATCCTGTATTATTTTTTAGACAAGAAGAAACATCAAAAGCAGTTGCATAGCCAAGAATGGGTTCTCTAGGGATGAGGAGACGTTCTGCTGGATGGCTTTTTAAAATGTTTTATGCAGAGTAATTTGTCTTGTTAACAATGGTTTTTTGTCTTAGAAGTCGCTCTTTGATTTTAGAAACAGACATCATTTCTTGTTCTGTTATGAACACATGCTGCTCTAGTCCTTCAATAAGCCCATCAGACATTTTCACCATGTCATCTGTAGGTTCTTTTTCTATAGTGTTAATAATATCATCTTAAATCATCATTATTATCACAATTATCTTGATTTGGAACCATTCCAGCTATTTCTCCATTGGTCAATATATGAACTGGAACCTCATTATCAATGTTATAAACTTCTTTGACACCCATTTCCTCAAGCTTACTGATGAATTTTGAAGGTATATTTTGTGCATGTGCAAGAAAATCAGAACGATGCATTCTCACTTGGCATACAAAATCCTTCAAAGTGACCACCTCCTTCATCTTCATCATCATTGCCACAGGACAAAGATTGTGCCTAGCATGCACAACTGTGTCTTTAGTCACAACAGTATATAGGACATCCTCTATGTTAAAAATCTTTTTGAAAATCTTCAACAGCCATGTTCACTGTGGCTAGCAAGCTGTTAAAGAAAGTGGTTTTGAACTTACTCTTTTTTGAGTTAAGAATACCCTGGTCACATGGCTGAATCGATGAAGTCACATTTGGGTGAAAGTACATGACATAGACATTATTTTTGATGAGTATTTCAGCTTAAGGATGAGAACTGTTATCAAGGGCCAACAAAATCATGCTGTTGTCATCCAGTTTAGTAACCCTGCAGTGAATGTGAGCCACTGATATAAAATGTTTGTGAAATCAGAAAAGGGGTTTCTAGTGATCCTTACCTTTTTGTTGTCATAATAGTGGATTGATAATAAATCAACATCTTGAAAACAATGAAGATAAAAGTTTTTACCTATCACAGCAAGTTTACACTATGAATGCCTGCTGCATTAATGCATCTCAGCACAATTATTCTGTCTTTGGCATCCTTAATTCTTGTAGGTGATGTGTCATCAGCTGGTCAGTGTCTTTTTTAGGCTATAACATCAAAACAGTAACATTTCATCAGTATGATAGACTTATTCTGACATTAGATTTTCATCAGTGACAACCTTGGCAAATTTTTCAATGAATTTATTAATTGCTTCATAATAAGATGATTTGTAACCAAAAATCTTAAAAAATTTAATGCCATGCCTTTTCAAAAGTGTCTGCAAACAACCTGCTGAATATTCACAGTTCCCTTCAATTTTCAGTACATTATGATAGATCATTGCTTATTTTATAATCAGTGTGTGTTCTCTGTGACACTGATGAATCTGCTTTTGCAATATACAATTGAGAACTTCTTTTTTAGCTTTATGCGGTGTTTTCCTAATTTTCACTAATGTCTGTCACGTTCATTATAGAACTTAAACCGTTTATCCTGTTTCTTCAGGTCATATATGGTGGTCTTTCCAACTCCATACGCTGTCCAGGTTCATCAACAAGTTGACTTTCTATAGATAAACATATCATTCTACCACTGTAAGTCATAGAGGTATCTTCAGGCTTCTTTAACATTTTCAACAATATCTTTACACCAAGGAGCAAATAACAAGCAAAAACAGTGAGTAATGCATATGGATCTTGGCATCATGTGGGGCATCATGGGAAAACTTCCATTGGTATATTCAGCCTATAAACGTCACTTTATTATCCTTAGTGAATGTGCTGGTGTGGGGTAATCCAGTTATGTGCAAAATATATGTGTCACAGCTGAAGGTTGATAGGAGGATCTCTTTTTCCTTGCGGATGCTGAATAAATTGTGTATCATGTGCCTTTGTTTTGACTGGGACTCATCACATATGGTCCATTGTGGAATTTTTTACATGTGATTTCATATCAGAGCTCAAAACTTTTTAAATTTTGGAAAATTTTAGACTTCAGATTTTTGGATTAGGGATACTCAACCTGTGTTCTGTAATATTGACTATCTTATAAAATAAGCAAGAAAACAAAAAAAATTATTTAGGTCTTAAATACCCTCTACAAAGACTTCTGTGTTTCTGTGTTTTCCCTTCTAGAAAGGATCCTGCCTGCTCAGAATACATGCCTATATTCACTCTCTCCATTTTCTAATCTCTTATTCTTTATTACATCAACTCCTCCGTGAGATGTATCATTCGCACATCTTCACAGAAACCATTCTTTTACAGATCTCTATTGACGTTCTTTTTGTCAAAGCAACCGATCAATGTTCATTATTCATTTTACTTGATCTCTCTGCAACATTTGACACAGAAGATTGTGCTCACCTTCGTGGAACACCTTTTTTTCCCAAGGGCTCAAAGACCCTTATTTCCCTTCTACCTTGATGGCCACTGCATCTTAGTCTCATTTGCTGACTACTTCTTGTTAGATTGGTCTAACATCCACATGGAAATGCCCAGTTGGGTAACCAAGTCCTTTCTGTCTCATTCATGTGTGCTCATCACATTAGCTTTTCTGGTCTTACTTGAACTGACCAAGTTCATACTGGCCTAAGAACATGTTCACTTGCTGTCCTATATTCCCAGAATATTGTTCTTCCACATACCCACATGACCCATTCCCTTGCCTCACACATACCTCTACTTAAGTATCACTACTGTGGAGAGATCTATTCTAATCCTTTTTGATGTAGCTTTTTTCTTCATGGTTACTGTTAGGCCCTGAACTTGCTTCATTTTCTTCAAAACATGTTATTGATAATTACATGTGATATCTTTATTTATCTCTTCATTGATTGGCTCTCTCCCTCAGTATAATGTAAGACTCATGATCTCAGGAGTTCTATCTTGTTTACCACCATTGTACTGGTGGCTAGAACAGTGTGTAATATATTAGGAAACTGAAGAAATATTTGTTTAATGAATAAATGAAGAAAAATAGTACCACACTTAAGATGTGACGTCAGTATATTCCATGTTTTGATATGCCACTACCCATCCTTGATTTACATATTCAATATAAACATCTTGACATCTACAATCTGTCACAACAGAGTTCTGAGCAAGGTACTGTGTATGTGTAAGAGTATTTGTGTACACAAATCTGTGTGTGCAGAGCAGAGGGTATACTCCAACATTATATCCCTCAAGAAGCATAGAGTTTATATGTACACAATTTAATTATAACACAAGGCAGCATAGGACAGATGCAACATATATATTTGTGCATTTGTTCATTAATTCAACAAATATTTGTTGAGTATCTCCAAAGAGCCTACACCAAGATAGGCAACAAAAGAGTGGAAGGAAACAAAAATGCAAAGAAGAGGAACTGTAGGAAATACTTGGCAACATTCCAGATAGATCTAAAACTTGTGCTAGTAGTAGGTTGAACTTGAGAGTTAATAATCAACAAGATGAATAAGAAGACTTTAGTGCATAATAAAACAAATAGTGAGGAGTAAAAATGAACTGAGTGGCATTTCTAAGTAAAAGCACCTGAAAAAGTGCAGGCAGTGAAATATCTTGTGTAAAGAAGCATTTGCCTCAGTCACTCCCTAGAGAAGGAAGATATTTTTGTTCTGAATACATAGTATGTAGCAAAGACATAGACTCCAGAAAATTTATTTCAGGCATGAGGTGAATAAAGCCAAATACCAAGAAAAATATGTTCCAGACTATAATGATCAGATCAAATCATAATTTTATGAAATATATGTGGGAGCATCCCTCATAGCTTTTTATCCTAGATTTTTTTTAGGACTAAACTAGCAAAGTTTTCATATGGAATTATTGACCTGTTTTAGATCTGTAATGGTAGATATTATAGAATTGTCAAAAGAGGTTAACTTCAATTTTTGGCCATTTACATTCTTATGTGTTATAAGAATCTCTCCACAAGAATATTTGACTTTAACACTGAAAAGATTTTCACTTTGAGAAAAGTGTTAGATGTCTTAGAAAAACCACATGATTTATTATTTATGACTGTATGAGAAATGCTGTGCTCAGTAACTTTTTTCACTGGGAATGCTTGTTTGTTTAAGTACTAAATAAAAAGTTTCCGAAAATTGTTATCATATGGAGCTGAGATAATACCTACTGCTTAATTGTTTCTAAAGATTTTAGATGATTATCAGTCTTTAAAAATAAATATGCAGAAAATTGCCAAGATAAAATATTGCTTTAGAATTTTACACTGAGGGGAAAAAAAAGCTTTAAGCATGCCATGTATCCTTTTACCAAACACACAGCCAAATTCAGTGTCATGTTAGCAAACTCAGAGAGATTGATCGGTTTGGGTTTTGGTTCTCCCTAATTCACCTGAGTGCTGATGTGTTTGCCTGAGGTTGCTGTGATCTCTGAAATCCTTATATTCTCTCTGAACAGCTACAAAAAGAGACTTGTACCTGTCTCCAGTAGGGAAGGAAGAGCTGATCTGAAGTGACACAGAAAGTGGGCTCAGAAGCAGAACACCTATAAATTCACATTTTATTAGCCTGGTTCACATCCTGCTGGACTCCTCTCTCACTCTAAAGAGAAAATTCCTGTTTACATGTACAATATCCTTGGGACCATGGAGGAGTATGAATTGTGCTCTATGGAAAGAACTGCAGTCATGTGTGGGTAAAGAAAACTTAATGTGACCAGTGAGGGTTGTACATCTCCTGATCTAAATTCCTCTTAAGAAATCCACCATCCTCGGGCCAATGAACTCAAACAGGAACCTCCTGTGAACAGCAGTTACTTTAAAAACTCTAAAGTTAATAAACCAATAAAACTAACAGTAGAGTATGGCTGAAGTTTTTTTTTTTTTTTTAATCAGAGTCTCACTTTGTTGCCTAGGCTGGACTGAGTCACAGGCTCATGGCTATTATAGTCTGACCAGCTGGGTTCAGGTGATCCTTCCACCTCAGCCTTCCTAGTAACTGGGAGTACAGATGCATGCCACTGTGCTCGGATAGTTGTTTTATTTATATAGAGAGGAGGTCTTGCTATGTTGCCTAGGCTGGTCTCAAATCCCTGGGCTCTGGCAATCCTCTCTCCCCTTGGCCTCCCAAAGAGCTGAGAATATAGGTGCGAGCCACTGAGCCCCATCTGAGATTCTTATTTTATAAATGAAGATAGCCTAGCCTGACTAGAGCATGAAGTTATCACTATAAAATAGAGCTGGATCTCTCACACTTTGATACAGAGTGTTTGTTTTTTTGTCTATTTGTTTGTTTTTTAATTGTTTTCTTAAATAAGCAGACATTCCTATTCATATGAATTTGATTTTACAGGAAACTGAAATTAAATAACTTTTCAAAGTAACCAATAAGGTAGGGGTATGGAATGCCAAAAAAAGCATAGGTGTCAAAATACTCTATCCAAATTGTGTCTAAGATAGTCTGTCTTAGACCAAGTTACAAAAATTTGAAGTCCTTAAGGATGCAGATAATAAAATTTAAATAAGATATTATAAATACACATTCAACTCTATCTTTACTTGCTTAAATTCGTGTTTCAAATAAAGTATTTTCTTTGAGCCATTCTACAGGAAAATGGGAGGAATCTGAAGATGGTTCAAGGGAAAATTCCTGGAGCCAATTTTGAAATGCTTTAAAGGAAATGGCAGGCAGTCATCTTGCAGAATTAGTTTATATTTGTTAAGATACATTTATTATGATTTTAACACAAAGAATATTTTGGTTCTTTCAATCTCTCCTAGCTCTTCTATTTATCTCACTAATGACCACATAACCTGCCTGATAAAAATCCATGTGGTAAAAGAAAACTTTTTAAATTAGGAAAATCAGGAAACAGAGAAAACACACCACATGTATTATTAAGAAGCTAGACAGGAGGAATTCAGAAATAAATGCATATATTTATGCAAAGGAATTAAAGGTGAATCATACATTCAGCTCTAAATCCTCTATCAGATTGAAGTGAAATGAAAATGAAGTGAAAAGCATGATCATTTATAATATTGTCATGACGTATAAGGAAAAAAAAAAAACAGCTATCCCAGAGAAACATACTTTCCTACATTCAAGTCTGCACAAAATCCCCCCACAGTTCCTCATAGAGGGGACCCTGAGGAATTTTGGGGGCATCATCCTCAATAATAAACCTACATCACATAGCTCCATAGAACGGTTTCTTACTGAAGCTGTCCTACCAGTTCACTGTGACTTCATACCAAAGCAAAATTTAATAAACGCAGTTCAAAGAGACTGCCAAAGCCATGCAGTATAAGCACATGGCCTTCTGATGGCCTAGCTTTATTCAGAGATAGATTCGTCTATTCTTTAGCAGACTGGAGGGACTAGGATGCATGTCTTTCAAACTGTATTTTTAAGTATTCATTCTCAAAAACCAAGTTTTGAAAAGAATCGGGTTACAAGGCTACATCTTTGGCAATACCACGGAGTATAGTATAAGCATTGCACATAGCTGATCCTGATTGACAACTCATAGAATCCAAACGTTCCAAATTGCCTTTATCGGAACTCTAAGGGATATTAGCCATAGTCATTTTCCACTCCAACTCTACAAAAAAAGTACCAAATATCTCCAGGTAAGGACAGGAGATTGCTTTAGAATACAGTTCTGGTTGTGCTACAACTTGTACATTATAATACAATACACATGACATTAAAACTTAATCTATTCCAGAGTGGAGATCCTTGTCCATTGTCTTTACTGCTATTGGAAACATTGGCATGTAGTTGATGCGCATGTAGCTGATCCTCAACCAGAACTTGTTGAATACTGAAATAAATGAATATATAAATGAATGATCTGAGTAAAAGTAGTCCAAATCTCAAAAAATGGTAGTAGTTCTCAGCATTTTCAAGAATGAGAATCCCTTTCAAAGTCAAACATTATAATAATAATTCAGCTAACTCCTACATTTTTAGAATTATTCCTTTTTGATAATAATTGGTTAGGCAAATTACAATGAATAATACTTCTAAGACTCAATGGTGCTTAATCATTGAACTTATATCTTATTTTTAGCTGGGTATGGTGGCTCACACTTATAATCTCAATGCTTTAGGAGGCAGAGGGTAGACGATAGCTTGAGGCCAGAAGTTCAAGATCAGCCTGGGCAGCATAGTGAGACTCTGTCTCCACGAAAAATAACATAAACAAATAAAAAAATTAGCCAGGTGTGGTGGTACATGCCTGTAGTCCCAGCTACTAGGGAGGCTGAGCAGAAGGATTACTTAAGTCCAGGAGTTGGTGGTTGCAGTGGGCTATGAAATAGTATGTGACATCTTGATTGTACATAGATGTACATAGATTGTACATAGATTAATGACTATTTGGACTCAAGAATGTCATATATTAACTTGAATGTATCCCAGGAATTCATGATCCATAGGTTTGGAAGCACTAGATAAAATATTTACCTTTATTATTTTGGCTTTGAAATTTGTCTCAGAGGATATTTCAAACTGCCCACAAAACTGTAGAAAAATGGTGGGTTAAGTACATGGGATGTGAAATCTGTAGTGCTATGTTTGAATCATAACTCCATTGTGGTCTAGTCGAATGGCCTTAAGAAACAAACTTTGCTTCTCTGAAGTCTCTGAAAAGAACATAATTATATCTGCATAAAGAAAATGTCTGGAGCCGGGCGCAGTGGGTCAAGTCTGTAATCCCAGCACATAGGGAGGCCGAGGCAAGAGGATTGCCTGAGCTCGGGGATTCGAGAATAGCCTGGGCATCTTGGTGAGACCTTGTCTCTACAATAAATTAAAAAAAAAATTAGCCTGGTGTGGTGGGCAGGGCCTGTAGTTCCAGCTACTTGGAAGGCTGAGATGGAAGGATTGCCTGAGCCCAGCAGGTCGAGGCTGCAGTGGCCATGCCACTGTATTCCAGCCTGGGCAACAGAGTGAGAATCTGACTCAACAAAAAAAGAAAAGAAAAGAAAAGAAAATGGCTGAGGACAAGTAAAACAACATATCCTAAGAGTTCCACATACAGTACAGCTTTGTAAAGTGCTCACTTCAAGTTTCACACACACTAAGAGCTCTGTAAAGTATGCCCTTCTTTCCAAGAGATGCTAGATGAATACAAAAATTAATTCGAGACTGCTTTTGATTCTTTACAATATATCCACTTTCATTAGCATCTTTTTCTGTTTCCTACAACAAAAGGACTTACAGCCACAGCATTGAAGCCATTATGTTATCTGCCAGCGACTTCCTATTGCCACTGACTTGCAGTGGCATGATGATATAGGTCCTAAATAAATTTAACATCTGAGTTTCTCATATACAACTCATAAAGTGCATACTATGAAGTCAGGGGTGGGAAGCAAATGAAGAATCAATAAAATATGCTAATAATCTTCTATGTTGTTGTCACATTTCTCCGCAAATATTATTATTCAATGAACTAATTCCATACCAGGCTAGAACAGAAAATAGTAGCCCAGACAGTTCCCTGGTGAAACATTGACAATCAAGGTATACCAATGAATGAGCATTGCTTTAATATTTTTACTTGATGTTGATCTTCTTATAATTAAATTTCTGTTGTACATTAATGTTTGTTCCCTAAAGAAAGTTCCTGTTAACAGATTTCAAGCTGTTATAATAATATTTTCTTCATATGTTATCAAATGTTGTAATCCGTTTTCTTTCCTGGACGGCACTCAAAGTAGCTGTAAATTATCTATTTTTTAACTGGAAAAGGTCCTTTTTTTCAAAGTTTGGGTGAATCACTCTTAAATACCAACATAGAGTTTCAACAGAGTGAAGGAGAACATTAGCAAACCTAGCATAATAACTTGGTTTAGAAATTAAAGTCAGCAAATGTCACAGTCTAGAAACTGTTGACGTTTTCAGAGATGGATGGAGAAAGAGTGAAGAGGTGCATTAAATGAGTGGAATTTATATGTGCTTTTAGACCTCAGCCTTTGATAATTAAGTTACTACTTTTGAATATGAAATAAATCAACTCTGAAAATAATTTCATTGAGTTCAACTTCTCCTTTTTGTGTCTTTTGCTAGGAATATCCTATGTTAGCTTACATATGAAATGACTAATTAATATATTTATTAAAATAAAATTCAGCTTCCTCAGCTATTACATTTCAGCCAACTATCTGTGCTATCAAATTCCTTCATACATAAGATTAAGTTCAACATAGATAAAATCAGTTTTTTAAATCCTAATATTTGTTGTCTTATACCTATTTTGAGTTTTTTTAAATTACTTTTAACTTTTTATAAACTGGAGCCTCTCAAATCACCTTTTTTTCAATTTCATTTAAATAACTGATTCCTTTTAAAGGTAGGATTATAGTATATAAAACATTTATAGAGAAAATCTGTGGTCCCCTCTGTACTAATCAATACTTATAAAGCATAGATGTGATTATAAAAAGTACTGCCAAAACAACTAAGTTCACAGCAACTTCATAAATTTTAGCCTTCATCTAGCCTTGCAAACCAAGCCAAATACTCATTTCTCAGAATATATCAACGTGAAAAGCACTCGCAGTGGCAGGGATCGCAATGGGCACACTCTGGTTTCAAACAAAGTTTGCAGGGCAGTGGGGGTGCGTGGTCATTAACTGAGTTGGAACAGGGAGAGTACTTAGAACTGGGGGCTCTTGCTTAACCAAGGTGGCTAAGTATTTTGCCATCACAAGAACAAGAATGTAAAAAAGCTGTTGACTTCTAACCAATAGTCTTTTTTCGAGACTGCACCTCAGTCGAGGTCTCCTGCTGGAACATTTTTATTCATGAATGTTTTAGAGCTGTGTGAATGGAGAATATATATTGCTTAGATGGAAATCGATTTTGGTATGTTTGTTTTTTAGGTACTGGAAACTCTTCCTTCTACTACATCTGCAAAACTAAATCATGGTTCCTGCAGAGATAAGTTATCAACTGGCTGTGAATGTTAGAAAAATGTATCTCTAGAACATTTGATGAAAGGAGGATTTATAGCTTATCACAAACCACTTATGTGACCAAGTTGTAGTATGGTTCAGAGACTTCTGGCTTTCATTACGAGATAAAGTCACAAAACTTGCTCCCATTTCAAAGATGAATTGCCCATTTGTAATATTTAAGTAAAAATAACTATAGTAGAGACTCAGAGATTCCATAGACTTCAAATAGACCTATTCAGGTTATTAGTATTTTACTCAACAGATGTTACATTCAGTGAAGATGGGTTTAACAGTATCAGAACTTCCTGATAAAGGTAAAAATGAAAAAAGAATTACAATAGGTTTTGTCACAAATATTTGACAAATTAATTTTGTTGCCACTATTATGAAATAATTTATCAAAATAATATTTACGTGTACTCATCACATAAAAAGTTATTATGCTAGCTCTTAGTCTAGAAATTTTGTGCTTCTCTTTCGAAAACAAAAACGTAAATACCAAATCTGCTAATGCCATCAGAGAAGGACTGAACCATCCTAAAAATAGACTTCAGTCTATCCCAACCAGTTATCACAATCAGAAAACTCTCAAATCATCAAACTGAACAATCATCTAAACCCAAAGTCTTGCTTTCGGTACAGTATATTTCTTCCCTGGAGCTTTGGCAAGGAGATCATATTCAGCAGTATCCAGTAACCCTCAGTCTTGTGAATAACTTACTTCTGATAAAATTCATTCTCCTTTACCTGCCCAGATTGCTTGCATTCTCTCTCTCTCTCTTTCCCTCTCATTGTTTTGCCATAAACAGTATAGCTTCAGTATACATGAAGATTACTTTGTTTCCTAAGTGGTCTGTTTTACAACAATGTAGATCTCAAGGTTTTTCATTAAAGTCCTACCACTCGTGATGTCACTTTACACTAGTTACTTAAGTTTGCAAATCTCTTTCCTCTCACCAGTAAAATTGGAATAAAAATAGTTCCTACCTTAATAAGTCTATTATGTGAACAAAAATGAGATTCTATATAATTTTATATATGTATATATACAAATATGTGTGTGTATGTATATATATATATATATATATATATATATACACACATACATACATATTCAGCTTAGCCCAGTGTTCAATATATTTTAACTATTTTGTCAGATGCTCTCTCTTTAAAAAAAAAATCAAACAATACAGAGATTATTATATTGGGAATATATTTACAAATCAGACCAAACAGGGGGAAAAAAGGAAAAAGTAAAGCTGTGTATTTCTCCACAACATGCTTCCTAAAATGTATGTTCTTTATGTAGTCATTGTTATTAGGAATCTTGGAATGTATGTGCATAATATTAAAAATGCAGTTACATATATAAATTGTATTACAGAATGGATTTCCAAAAACATAAAATGTAACTAAGAGTAAGAGAGTAAGGAACATAAGGATATGAGAAACAAGGTTAATATATGAGAAGAATATAATAGGAATTTTCCTAGATATTAATAAGACTGGGTTTAGGAAAAGATAAAACTGTGGGATTTCATAAAACAACTTGTATTATTTCTCAGCACTGTTACTAGCATATTTATTAAATCTAATATTAAAACAATTGTGTAACACTATAGTATTTTGCTCATTGTGTAGTGATAAGTTTTTTTATTTCCTATAATTGGTGCCTATTATTGAACTGCTATGTTATATGCACATAACTAGAAAATGGAAGCAAGTTTCTAACATTTTTGTAAATTATGGTTTTAATCTAGGCATGCCACATTATGTCATGATCGTCAAAAAGCAGTTTCTAAAATAGCAACTTCTGAGAAGTGAATGATTTAGGAATTTTCTTAGGAAAAACCTGTTCTTACACTCTCCCTTTCTCACTCGTCCTCACTTCACTTTAAAGCAAGGCTCTAAAATCTATAGTTGACTCTGTTGTTGTATAAATGTTGAAGATAGTTACTAAAGCCTTTAGGGATCCTATTTGTTTTACAGTATCAAACAATATAATGTCAGATGGTCCAATTAACCACATGATGACTCAGCATTAAACATATCTTTTATTATAATATTGTACATTTAATAAGCTAAGCTAAAATCCCAGCAAATTTTATATAGTGAGAGTTTCGATTAAAGATAAGTTGAGTAATAAAACAGGCTGTAAATATTTTTCTCTGTGACTGAGGTAATAAAGTAAAGCAAAAGAGTTTTTCCATGCCATTTTGATCTAAATTCACATGAGAAATTGTCAGTATATGTGAGTTATTTCAACTAACTTCTCTATGGTACCCTAAGTAGAACATAACATTGGAGATGTTTAGGGAGAATTCATCTTTGCATAATGTAGCTCCTTCTTTAATGCTTGTTTAGGTTTTGACTAATCAGGATAACTTAAGGACATCTCAAAATAGAGATACCATCCCTTGATCTTTTACTGCCTAAACTCTCCTTTTATTTACTTATTTGAGTGAGGGGTTTGGAGAAAAGGACTAATCATTGCTAATGAATTTGGTGCTGGTGAAAAATGTCAGACAGGCAATCACAGATACTGAAGTTCTTTTATTCACAGGCTAAAGCAGAGCATTTTCCCTGTTCTTTGCTTTCAGATTACAACCTGGAGTGAGGAGTTATCTAGCATTTCAGGCCTGGATAATCTCTTCTTCATTAATCAGCATTTTCACATTTCAGCAAGTATCACTTTTAATAGGCATATTCTGGCTACACAGAAATCACCATTTCTCATTACTCATTTTTCAGTCAGCTTTTACAAAAATAGGGGTTTCACATCAGCGATGTCCTTCGGTATAATGGTTATATAATGTTGTAGGAAGATTAACAAAGTAATCTGCCTGATGATCTGTTTTGTTCTTTCAGTTATCCAATTTAGAACAGATTTACACCAAACAAATAGATGTTTTTGTATGTATGTATTAGGTCACACTTATGCCAAGGAGAATGTTCAATTAAAATGAAATAGCAATGGAGATGTCACCGTACATATTTTAATAATGATTGTTACTGTAGAATGATTGACATTTCAGTTGCACCTATAAAGTATTAGTCACCAAAATTCTGAAAGACAAGTTTTTATTTTCAAAAAACTCAGACTCCAAGGATTTGGATAACTTGCCTGAGATCATCCAGATTATAAACAGAAAGGATTATAATGAACCCTGAGTCTATATGAACATAACACTATTTCACAGTGTTTTCCTGCTGTCAAATCTACATTGCCAGACCAGAACGCTAGTCTTACATGTCCAGCTATCCCTGAGATAGTTTCAGTTTACTTTCAATATGTTCAAATTTGAATTTTAATATTCACTCACTTACCAGATTCCATTCTATTATTTCTACCACTGTTATAAATGCTTTTTGGAGTCATATTTAATTTTTCTATCACTTATGTCCCTAGTATTCAGATATTCAATCTCCTACTTTTTTTTCATTCAACATTCCTTTTGGTTTTCAACAATAACAGAATTTTCAAAAATGCACATTAATACAAGAAAAAAATCAAAATGTGATACTTCTTTAAATACCATTATGTATAGGAGAAATAAGTTCTGGTGTTCTATTGCACAGTTGGGTAACTATAGTTAACAATAACATGTATTTCAAAATAGCTAAAATAGATAATTTTAAGTGTTTTTACCACAAATAAATTATAAATGTTTGAGATGATGAATCTTATGTTCTCTCTCTAAGCCATACTGTAAAATTTTATCCAGGCATTATTTAAACAAAGCTTTTTAAGAATGACTCCTACCTAAAAACAACCCTCAGCAAATTGTCCTAAGTCTAACACACTGATGAGCAAATAAAAACTCTCTATAACCTTGGCTTACTTTCTGTTTTTAGTATTATTTCTCTAAAATGATCAAGTCACTCCTGCCAACCATGACATACTTTTACTTCCATCCTTTGTTTATGTCTGACAAGCAGTTGCCACCTTTCTTTCAATAATACGTTTTTATTAAACATTCAGTTAATATGCCAGTTCCTTTATAAGCTCTTCTCCAAGCCTCGCTTTGTTTATTTCATGTCTCAAATTGAAAATATCTATTTAAATATTTGTTTAATAAACTCTGCCTTCTACTATTTCTTTTGTATTTGTATATGATTTGTTGATATCAAGAAACTCTTATCACCCTTTTCTTGGCTATACAAGAGCATCCAGTAAATAGAAAATGATTAATAAACTCCAGTTGCTTTACTGATTTGGATTAATATTGCCTTCTACAGCAGACACTTATTTAAAAACATAAAGATGTGACTTTTTAAGATTTCATAAATTTACTCTAAACACAAAATTAGCATATCAAAAAAATTTTAAGCTACAAGATTAGATAAAGGGTGAGTTCCTAATCTTTGTAGATTAGGTTTTAAATATGTGAATATTTCAGTAATCTCCTGCCCCGGACAACTTTGTTCAAAAAATTATATTTGTATTTTAAATTCTACATCTTTAATAAAACAAAACCTCAGTGATTTGGCTGATATTTGTATGTTGCTTAAACCAAACCTGAAATCCTAACATTAAATCTTCCCAGAATTATAGACTCTTAGAAAACTTATATTTCCATTTAAAGTAATGGTTAAAAATATCCAGAGCATCACAAAGATAAACACTGTTTTTATATGTTTAATTCTACAGAAGTTTTGATAAATTACCGAAGTTACAAACTTTAACTATACTGCCAAATATTAGTACTTCAGATATATGTGTTTACAAAATTTATAAAACTGGAAGAAAAAATGAACAAATGAAAATATAAAAATATGAACAATGAGGAAAAACAACTCTAGTTTTTCACAAATGTTACCAAAAAAATCTTTGTAATTAATTATCTCTTTATTCTGGATTATAAAAATTTTAATGGAATAAAATCTAAAGCAATAAAATAAAAGAGAAAAATGTCTACCATTTATTACAAGCAGATAGTTCAAATTTGATTCTATGATAAATAAATATGTACATTGGACATGTTAATTAACACCTCTGAATTTCCTTCTTCACCTGAAAAATGATGTAATAATTCATCTCTGTAATTATGATAGGAACTAAATGTGATAGTATATGTGAAGTCCCAAGAACAGTGAGGATGCATGAGTCATTGATATTTTTATTGTCTTTACCACATCCATGGAATTCTGACATAGCCAATGACCTAGAACTGGAGTCAGCTTTCACTGTCTCATTCTTTTTTCTTTTCTTTTCTTTTCTTTTACTTACTTGCCTGAGCTCATTGTTCAGATCTGGAAGAATGAGTATCATTTCTAAGGAAGAACATCACCTCTGTTTCCAAGTTATTCATCATCTGTTTATGCTGACTTCCTTGTTTATTAGTCTGGGTTCTTAACCCACTACTTCCTGACGAGCTTCTGAGTTCCTCAGTCCTTAGTGCTTAGCTTTTCTGTTTCCTCAAACTCTATGTATATGTATGTATGTATGATTTCTTTCATATGTATGTGATAATACATCTGCCTGTAGCCCCACCTGAATCCCTCAGAACTAGAATCCAACTTGACATTTGTTCATACAACACTACCAGTTTTAATGTTCTATACTGCAGTGAATGACTTTTTTAAGTTACACATGTCCTCAAAACTGAGGGTCCATCATCCCCAGAACAACTTAGTAAGGTCTATCTTCAAGTTGACAAAAAACGCAGTGTCTGAGGAGCTTTATATGGGTCAACATAATTTACAGCTTCTTTCTCTCCTATCTTACTTGGCTTGGGCTGCAGGGATTAACAAGAAAAATAAGAGTGATCAGTGTATATAGACATCCAGAAGGTCAAATGTGTTCTTATTCATTCCATAATGGTTTAATCATTCTGAGTTTTGTCCTACTTGAAAAATCCATAATTACTTCATTAAAGTAATTAGCATTGCTTTAATGACTATAAATAGAAAAAGAATTTAAGCCATATCAAGGTTAACATTAGATTCACCTAGGGAGATTTTTATAAGATGCTTCTGCCAGGTCCCAGGCCTAAAACAATGAAATCAGAATTACCTGGGACCTGGTGCCCTGAAAGAAGTTGAATACACACATTTTCTACCTGAGACTTTCATGCATTCTACTGGCCTGGCCACCCTCATGGCTTCTAAATGAGCAGACTATGGTTTCAAGGTCTTGATATCTCCGTTTAAAGCTACTGAGTGAGACCATTATATTTGTATGTTTTCAAGGCTGTGAGGACAATTTCTTGGCAATGCTTATGGTAGTTACTAGGACAACAAGTAATGTAAACATTTGCAAGTTTGATTGACTTTCATTTCAAGAAAAGGTGACTCTAGAAAACTCATTTTGGAAGATTAATTTTATCTATGTGTTGTTCTCTGTGATAATAAAACCTCATCTGATAATTGCTGTGAAAATTTTATGAGTTCCTCTGACCACTTTGAAACACCAGTAGAGTAGAAAATGAAACCATTTATTTACCAGAGTGATAAAAGATGCAAGCTTTACATGTAATCTCTATATAGTTTTTCTTTAAACAACGTAATGGTTTCGTTAAGGTGCACTTAAAGGAACTGATATCTATTCATGGTAATTGAGCTGTGTTTACATTAAGATTTAGTTTCCTTTCTTAAGTACTTTAAACATAGTAGATTCAATGATGCTCAGTAAGTCTAGACACTCAATAAATGCTTTTTGATGATGATACTGATGAAGCTGTAACATGATTGTCCTTGTCTTTATTTCTACTGAATGTCTTACTAAAGCTTAGACCACAGGTTGTCTTATCAGTTTGTTTTTCCTTCAAATGATATAACTTAGTTGTTTTGTTAGTCCACTTCTTTATGTTCATTATCTTAGTGCAGAATCTTTTTAAAAAATGACTGAATTATCCTAAACTATGCTGGGATCTTCTGTTCTTGGACAGGTAATGCACAGAAACTCTACCATGCTATTTTTTGTTTTATGTCTTGTTTTTCTTTGCCTCACTCTCCTGATCTTCTGACATACTGCTCTTCAAGCAGTGTTCCCACAGGTAGTGCTGTGAAGTGGGGATTTGGGGTCAGGGGCCAGTGGGCTTGCTTTCATGTATGTAGCTCTAATTGTAACCCAATGCATCCCTTTCCCCTGAGTTTAGCATTTGTCTTCTCAGCATGAATTGCTTACATGCAGAGCAGGGTAGAAATCCTGCAGACTGTTTGAGGATCGACAATTGGAGAGTTAACACTTGAGATTTAATTGTATCCGTTGATGTGAAAACAAATATTAAGCCATTGCTAGCACCTCATTATACACTGAAAATTTGAAATTACTGATAGACTTAAGTTCCAAGAAGCAAGTCTCAGACATCTTACTTGGCTAGAGATCATAAGCAAAAAAAGTCATGTCTAGCTGCTCGTTGTTGTAGTGGCTTTTCTCTAAAACAAAGAATAGCCAAAAACACTACACAGACCCCTTCCAATCAAAGAGACTGAGCTTTAAAAGTTAACTTTACTGCCTGATTCTGAAGTTTTCATTTTCTTTGCCAGACAGGTTCAAAAAGAATGTCTGTTTTCATTTCATCAAACTTAATCCATACATAACATCCTTTCCCACTATTTACTAGACTACAGCTATCAAATGAAGATATGATGTCTGTGTTTGGGCTAGTTACTTTAAATTCTAATGACCATGATGTAATCACTGTAATCAAGAAAAGATTGTATGCCTTTAGATTTAGGTCCTTTGCCATTGGCCTGGCACACTTTTGAGACTTTTCATTAAGCTAACCACAATTTTACCTAATTTGTAATTATCAGTGGGCCTGCTTTACAGTCTTGTGGTCCCAAGTTAAAGCTTATTCCATTGTCTGTTGTTGTTGTAGTGGTGGTGGTGGTTGTTCTGGCAAAACAGTTTACAAATATTTGGATAAGAAAACTTTATCAGCAGTGTATTTTTACTACACTGATGTGTTTGTGTAGTTGAGTGTCTCTTTCTAATTATGCATTTTTTGCAATTATATCTAAAGTGGAGATTTTCTTTTGACCAAGTAAACGTTTAGAGAAACTTGGAAGTTTAGAAATAATTAAGTTGGAAAAAAAGATGAAAATTGTGATGAGCATACATTTGAATGTAAAATGTTTTTAAAAAAATAATCATTTTTTGTTTTTTAAACAAAAAGAGTTTCTATAAATGAAAGGAAAACAATAAAAATATTCATAGTTTGAGGAAAGCTAAACTATTCTAAAGAAAACTCCACTAATGTTTCTAATGTAGCTTTTAAGAATTACAGGATTATCTTGTAGGTCAGCTGTTTACTAAAAGGGAACCATATGAGCCTCTTCATTCTTTTTTTCCAAGGAAAAATTGTTGCTTGTGAATTTGGAAATCAAGGACCATTAAACAAATTATTTTGGTAAAAATAACCATTCTAGCTGATAAAATTTTGCTACTCAAGCCCACTAAAATCTCATTTCATCAGAGATACCCTGGATAACCTTAGCATTTAGCTGCATTCCTGACATCCCTAAACCTATGAAAATCTGAATTTGGATGACTCGATGTTTATTTTTCACATATGGAATACATTTTTTTGTTTTTTTAGGTTGCAAGGTGAGTAAAATAAATGGGGCAGGGAGAATGACTCAGTTACTAAGCAGAAAACTGCCAAGAACCAGAGTTTTAAACTAAAGCCTAATAAGCTTTCAGTTGTGACCTGGGAACATGATAGAGTGAGGGGGAGCATTCTCTGCCTCCCTGGGATTTTTTTCTATTTTTTTTTCTTTTAGACCGGGAGTAATAGTCTATTTGAATAGGAACATGAATAAGTTTTGCTATGCCATATGTAAGAATGCCTGGGGAAGACTATAAATCTTCCAATTCCTGGTGATGCCTCTACTCCTTTGCCCCAGCAATGGCAGAAGTGTAGATGGATGGTCATTATTTACCCCCACAGGATATCATACAGAAGGTTCATTAGTGAACCTACATTAATTAATCATTGAGTAGGTTGAAATAAATGAATTGTCATACATATTCTAGTATAATTATCTTTTGGTGTATGCTATTTTGTTTCCACCAATTTAAGTTTATTCATGAAAATCAGTTTTAAAAACTGGCAGCAGCAACTAATTTAGTTATTTAAAGTAACACTCTCATTGGAACTTATTTTTACTGGTTTTAATTAAATAATAATTTAAGTGCCTGATGGGAATTTGAGCAATAGACAAATGATCAACATAACAGTGACTGAGTCCCAGGAATATTAGGGGAACCATAATTTAATTAAGTGGGAATGGTGAAAATTGAAATAAAATACAGTCAAATATGATAAATATAACAGGGTGTTTAGGTTAATAGGTGTGATGCATGTTTATTATAAAAAGTTGTGGTTGAAGCCATGCCTGTTAACCTTTAACCTCAGACCTTTATTTAATAGTTTACTTACTTACCAGCAGGGTATCTTCATGACTTTTTACCTAGGTCTAAACATAGAGAGGCAAGTCCTGACACTGTGACAGGAAAGAGGAAAAAAAAACCTGTTTCATTTTCTAAAAGAGCATAATTTCGTGACAATAAATTATTCTATAGAAGTTTTGATATACTAAGAAAAAAATACCGTTTTACTTACATAAGCTGATAAGAAAACAATTATAAAGGTTTTAACATTACTAAGTTTTAAAACGCAAAATTTTGAAGAACTACTGCCCAAGATATTGGAAGAAACATGAACTATATATACATGCTTTTAATCTTTTATTTTTATTTTTTATTTATTTATTTTTTTGAGTTGGAGTTTCACTCTGTCACCCAGACTGGAGTGCAGTGGCCGCTCCTGGCCACTGCAGCCTCGACCTGCTGGGCTCCGGTGATCCTTCCACCTCAGTCTTCCAAGTAGCTGGAACTACAGGCACGCGCTACCACGCCCGGCTAGTTTTTGATCTCTGTAGAGATGAGGTCTCGCCAAGTTGCCCAGGCGGGTCTCGAACCCTCAGGCTCAGGCAATTCACTCACCTCAGTTTCCCAAAGCGCAGGATTACAGGCTGAGCCACCGAGCCCGACTTTAATCTTTTTTCTTTTTTTTAATCATATTTTTTATTTTAAAATTGTGGGGTACAGTTAAGGGTTAGGTATACAAATATGCATCATTCAGGCACCCTTGTTGATAAGGGGTGTTTCCCCATCCCCAGACAGATATTGACTACCATTAATCCCACCTCCCTTCCCCTCCCCCCCATAGATTCCCATCATTGTCAATCCTTTTCTTATAGTATTATGATAGATGTTCAAGGTCCACTATATGAGTGAGAACATGTGATACTCAGATCTTTGTTTCTGTGAGAGATCACTCAGTATTATAGACTCTAGTTTCATTCAGGCTGCTGCGAAATTTATGATTTATGGCTACGTAGTATTCCATCATGTATATGTACCACATTTTTTTAATCTGGCCCTCTTTTGATGGGCAGCATGGTTGGTTCCAGGTTCTTGCTATTTTTCCTTAACTTCTAATAAGTATTCATTGAGTATTCTTTATGTATGTGTATGCATGAAATTGAAGTGTCAATTGTATTTGTCATTAGATTTTGTTTAAAATTTAAATAAATAAATTTTTAACATTAAGACTTTAGTGCCATCCTTGAAATAAATAAAGTTATCCTTCCATGACCCAAAGCCAGGACAGAGGTCTGAAGGAGATGCAAATGATGTAGACAATTTATGCAGATTTCCAAAGTGTCATTGGTTATACTGCCTCATTATATGTTTTCTATTATTCCTATGATCTGTTATTCAATCCATTCTATGTTTAATTTAATCTATATGTGTTCACATATTATAGTCCCAAAGATATTATTATCTCCTTATAGGAATGTATTCCAGTGGCACCCAACAAAATGTCCCCTGTAGAGTGGCCTCTATGAAATCTCTGTGGTCTTGATTTGACTTAACTCTTACTCAGAAGGTTTGATTAGGCTAGGAAAAGGCAGGATTGGGGGGCCCTCAAGCATTATAAATAAAGAAAAGGATGAGATAAAGCAAGTACAAATGAAGAGTTCCCAACTGTGTTTGAAGAGAAGGAAGCTTATGAGGAGACAATGAAAGGATGACAATGAAAGATGAGGCGGCAAATACAGGTTCAGTGGGCATTACAGAGGGCTTGCACACAGGTCTAAAGCATACATTTACCCTTTGGATATAGTAATCTTATATCCAATGCCAAAAGAATGTCAAGGAGTTAGAGTTACAGGTGAAACTTGCCTGGTAGAGGCAGAAATAGAGACAGTGGCAAAGTGAAACACCATCACCCATAAGAAATGGACTCCCAGTACTCAGCTCTAGCAATCAATGACATTTAGGAATCTGAACATAGTGCTGCCAGAACCTCCAAATATTTTCAACAGTAGTCAGAAATCCATTATTCTGTGAAAAATCCTGATTTCTAAAGATTATCATTATTCTCACACACACACACACACACACACACACACGCACACACACACAGACATTCAAACTGCATGAGTTAAATAAAACACATCTACAAGCTTGCTATGACCCACAGACTACCAGTCAGTAACTTCTATGTTTGCAAAAATAAGCCAAGGGAGAATTTTTTTTTTTTAAGCATAAAGAATAATGGTTTTTTGCTGCCACTTTCTAAGTATAGAAAAAGTTGCGATATGACATCACATGACCCATTGGGAATTCAGATATAATAAGGCAGCCCAATAGACAACCAGCAACTTTAGCAATGAGTCCAGAGCTTTGCTGTAAGTATAGGTAGGTCAGTGTTCCTCAAACATGCTTAAAAAGGGTAACTTCTTTATTTAACTTGTAAGTAAGCTGATTCTCCTCTTGAGCCTCCACCTACTAGTTAGTGAGAGAAAATAATAAAACTTGAACTTTATCCAGTTTTAAGCTCAGTCTGGTGCACATATGTAAATAGTCTCTTAAGTGACAACCCCCATCTCAACCCTCATCCTAAATTGACCTCCATGTGTACACTGGCTATATCCATTTGTGTCTAGCATAAGGCTTTCAATCCACCTACTCCTGAGAACCTGTTTATGCCTGTTTCTACACTCTTTCTAAACTCTACAGCAGATTAGCTCATTATCCATCCTTTGAGTAAAGGAGATTCCCCCCCAAAACATCAACCGCCTGACCTTAGCTGACTTTCCCCTCAGTGATCACAGGTTTCATAACCACATCTCTGCTAGGTCTCCATCAGGCCTTGATCCTGGTGGTCCACTGCAACCAGAAAGAGGAAGTTGTCTTTTACTTTCTATATGTCATATCTGCTTCCTACCCTGAAAGTGCCTCACTTGAGGGAAGAGAGGGACATTATAGTCACATTGAAGCCCAACTCTATGTATGGGTCCTCCAGGTTGCATATTTGGTATCTTAATGTGAGCTAAAGACATTTGGACAATTCTTTCTCTCCTCCCAAACCTGACTTTCAAGGCTATTATCTTCCTGTGCAAATGTAGCTAAATATTGTCTCTCTCTCTTTAGAAACATGTCTAATCAATAAAGCAAACACTATTCCACTCTAAGTTCAATCCCCAGAGGCAGAAAAATATTCAATTCTAATAAGAAGAAATGCCATGTATTCAGAAAGACAAAAATAAAAAAAATCAGAAACTTCAAAATATTACCTGCATTACTTTAGTTTTGTGGAGAACTGTAAAAATGAACATTAAGCCGGGCTCGGTGGCTCAGCCTGTAATTCCATGATTTGTGAGGCTGAGGTGATTGGATTGCCTGAGCCCGCAGGTTCGAGACCCACCTGGGCAACTTGGCAAACCCTCATCTCTACAATAAATCAAAAAATTAGCTGGGCGTGGTAGCGCACGCCTGTAGTTCCAGCTACTTGGAAGGCTGAAGCAGAAGGATCGCCAGAGCCCAGCAGGTCGAGGCTGCGGTGGCCGGGAGCGGCCACTGCACTCCAGTCTGGGTGACAGAGTGAGACTCCAACTCAAAAAAAAAAAAAAAAGAAAAGAAAATTAAATGAAGCTACCTTCCCTTCATCTCAAACTTACTAAGCTACTTTTGCGAATTTTGTTTCTCCAGCATCATTCCAAGGGAACTTTTAAACATTCAAGGCTTATACATTGCAGGTTTGATATAAATATGCCATGAACTTTTTCTGATACTGGGGAACATGGATTCTGAGGCTTTTAGACATATTGAACGATTTATCTTTTCATTCTAACTAATTTTTACTCTAAATCTAGAAAGCCCTCAAAACACAAAATGATTTAATATAAATGATGTAATGCTATGTATATATTTTAGGTTTTTCCTTGCCAAAGTTCCAGTTTTAAAAAAAGAAATTATTCTCTGAAGACACTGTACACGATGAAAGCTATTTATATCTCTCTACTCCTCCATTGCTCGGAATGAAAACCTCCTCTTAAAAACTTGTCAACAAATGTTTCAGCAAAGTATAGTAAAGAATCCTTTTAAAAATGTGTCACAATTACTAACAATGTTTGGATTTATTGCCTCCATATAAAACAAATATTCCCTCTAATTATGTAAACAAAACCAACATTTAAATCCCAGTGTTTTTATGATACTTCAGGAATATACCAGCAAAATAAGATTATGTGTTAAAGGATTTGAATTTATTGTACTTATTTCAAGTCCATTCATCTATAGATTTTGATTAGGTAGGGAAATTAGTATATAATATGTAGTAACCGAAGGATGTGAATTTTTCCTCATGACAGTATGAGAAATCAATTTAATTTTTAACGGCAAAAAAGAAAATATGTACAGTTTCTCTTAATATTGAGCCCCCAAATTTTAACAAACTGTCGTTAAAATGAAAACTGTGATATTCTGAAGAACTGTAGCTATTGAATGAACATAAAAATAGAAAATAGCAACGTTTAAAATGCTTGCTGTTCTTATTTTAGAAGATGACTACACAAAGCTAGTCTAAAGAGAGGGATAAGATTTCACATTTTATTGGCGTTTAGGGAAACTTTATACCCTGTCTCTGGAAAATCAGAAAGGGAAGTGGTCATAAGGAATCCACATAATAATGTATGGGAAAGCCAACTAGAATTTACAAGGGAGGCGACTCTACTGGTGAATCAAAGAGCTGCCAAGTCACATGTTGCACAATTTATTAATCGTGGGCTGCTCCTCCAGCCAGTAGTTTCTCCATTTTCTCCTCATTTATGACTCTATTCCCACTAACCTACTAAATTATTTTTGGTGCAAAATATGTGTTATGAGTAAAAACACAACACAGGACAAAATTAGAAGAAAGTAAACATTTGGCAGCTCTCAAAAGCAGGTGGAATGTGTCCAGATTGTACTTTGTCTACACTTTGAAATTTTGATTTTGGTACGGGAATATTATTTTGTTGTTAAATGCTACATAAGTCTCGGTTTGGTTTTTTAGGAAACAAGGACTCGGCATGGTTTTGAAGTCCAATTACCATGGATCTGCTGGCACTAAGAAATGCTATGTACCCCTGACCCTGCTTCAGTCTCCCAGTTGTGACTCCAAGTCAAGGGATTTTATAGACAACGACTGGCAGAAAAGATTGTCTGGGTTCACTTGAAGATTATCTTTGCTCATTTTGGAAAATGCCTAACATCACATGTTGCCACTGTTATGTTCTACCTGTGTGTAAATTTTATTATTAAAAAATATTAAATTAAGCCGGGCTCGGTGGCTCAGCCTGTAATCCCGTGCCTTGGGAGGCTGAGGTGAGTGGATTGCCTGAGCCCGCGGGTTCGATACCCGCCTGGGCAACTTGGTGAGACCTCATCTCTACAATAAATCAAAAATTAGCCAGCTGTGGTAGCGGCGCCTGTACTTCCAGCTCCTTGGAAGGCTGAGGCGGAAGGATCACCAGAGCCCAGCAGGTTGAGGCTGCGGTGGCCAGGAGTGGCCACTGCACTCCAGTCTGTGCGACAGAGTGAAACTCCAACTCAAAAAAAAAAAAAATTAAGTTACACAATCCCCTTCTTCAATCATTATATGTAGCCAATATTCTAAAACACTGTATCTCTGAATACAGTAGATTTTCTAAATTTGAATAAAATCAGACAAGAGATTTGGCTCAGGACATCTCATTCAGCCTTCCTTTTTACTCACTATCAAAAGCTAAGAAACTACTGACTGAGGTAATTTGTGCTAAACTGATGCTAAACTCTAGTGAGGAAAATCTTCTTTAAGAATCTTTCTACACCAGTTCCTCTAAGTGAAGTATAATGGATCAAAGAAACATCATCTCCCTTCCAGGCCACATCAAACCCCATTTGTCTCCTGACAGTCTTGTATGTCACTGTGCAGTTGAGTCTCAACTAAAACCTCAGTAGACCCTCACATGAACATAGAAAAAGTATGATTATTTATCACTACACTTACCAGAAAAAGTATCCTTTTTAACATTCTGAATTGTCACTTTTGCTTAAGTAAATCAAACGGAGAGATCACGTAGAACGAGGACAACGTAGACACAAAGCAATCTGCGTCCTCACTGCTATATGGCAATGTACAATGCATCTCCTCTTCAGACAACTCCTGAGAGCAGTACCCGCAGACGGTATTGATTCCACCAGTTCTCTCTCCATACCCCTTCCTTCCCAGAAGAGAAACCTCACTTGTTAATTTACTGCATGTATTGAGTGCAATCCAATGCACTTCCTCAGATACCTTCTCTATCCTTCCTCTACCTTTGTCAATCTTCTCCTCCTTCACTGCTACTGTGAAACTGTGTCAACTTGCCATGAAAATATCTTCATTTCTGCTTTAGATCTCATCCAGGAGTTTGACTTTGTCAGCATCACTTCTCTTCTGCTTCTTCACTGTTTCATCCCGTTAGCCACTTCCCTTTATTTATAAATAAAATCAAGCCATCATGATATGCCACACCTCTACTTATCTACTTCCCAATTTCTTGAGAAGATTCTAAGATTCACAGAATCTTAGACTTCTAAAACACTAAAGCTGGAGATAAACTTGCAGAACCTTATTCTAACTAAATCTTTTTATAAATAAAGGGATAAATCTCATGTCCTTCTTTAGTTTCCTCTATGCCCACAATTTTAATAAATTCATTCATTCAAAGGTAATGATGACTCATAATTTTTCTTAGTCTTTATCTTTCCTGGCTTTGCTATTTTGGGCAATTGCTTCTTACCAGATAAATTATTTCCTCCTGATCATTCAGATCCATAACATTTATTCTAACACATAGTCATCTAGGATGCACCGAGGTCCACACAGCCATTATCAACCTTCCCAACAAGTGCTTGACACAAATTCTTAGGACCATTCCTAACTCCCCTCTTCCTTCTGTCTTCAGTTTGAAAATAGTATAAAATTCTATCTATCCTCTCTCTTCTATTGTCCTTTACACCTTTCATTTTCTCTTCATAGATTGTTATAATAGACTCCTAAATAGGTTCTTCATATGCATTTTCTATCCTCCTCAATACATCTCATACATTTACCCCTTATTAATTTTCATCAAGTCAAACTCTGATATGGTCATTTTACCCTTTAAACCATACTTAAGTTTATAACTCCAACTTCCAGTGCAGTTGCCAACTAAATAAATTACAATGCCTAGCATGCAAAGCTCTTTGGAATCTGGTCCCGGTTTTTATTTCAGAATCATCATACACTTGACTTCTTTTTGAACCTCAAATTGTAGTCAAAGTGATGGACTTGAAGCTCTATAAATATATTCCGTACTATACTGCTTTCTGTTTGTCTGTCTTTAATCTCTTTTCCTTCCTTCACCACCATCTTTGCTAACTAGAGCACTCATGATCCACCAGGGGAAACTCAAGGAACATCTCACTCATGCAGCCCATCCTGACCATGCAAACAGAAGAGAGTTTTCTCTCTGGAAAATCACAGTGCTGTTTGTTCCTCTTTGATGTCACCTAGAAGTCTAAGAGACTTTATATTCCTTCCATGTCAGCAAAATATTTGAGGCTCAGAGCTGTTTGATTTTGAGTTTTTCATAACTCAGTATAGTGCCTTGAGTTTGGGTATTCAAATATAGGTTTAACTGTTGTCCTTTAGATCCTAAAAAACCCAATAGGTTCTAAACTAAACTCTCCCTTTACATCTACACTTGATCCCTCATTAAATCCCTTTTCACAAAATTCCTTAGACTGGGCTAATGGTTCCACCAGTAATCCAATTTATGAATTTGAAAATCTTAAATTTCTCACCTTTCAGCATAATTCCCATCCACATTTATGTTGATAAACAACTCTTAATATTCTCTTCTACAGTCTTATAAATCTCTCATATCTTTTCACTAAAAATGCCTGTGTTTTAGATCAATTCTCAGCATGTTTTACCTTCATCATTACCAAAGTTTGGTGACTCACTTTTGTAACTTGTTCCACATGCTGCTACTTGAATGATTTCTCTAAGTGGCAAAACTGATCATTTAATCCATCTTCTTTAAATTTCCCCAGACTTCCTATAACCTACAGAGTAGCACTCTAACATTTTTTATGCTTTGAAAAGCCCTTAATTATCTGGCTTCTGCCCTCCTTTCTAGTTCCATTTTATATTACCAGTTTATATAATAATGCAAAGATTAAAAAAAAAACTTAAAATGCCATTTCCCCTTGCTTAAGCAAATTTTGTTCATTCTTCAAGGATCAACTCAATCATATCATAAAGCATTAGGTGCCCTTGCTCTGTCAAATCAAATAACAACTCTAAGTTTGACTGTCTACTTTCACCAAAAGACCAAGAATCCCTGAAAAACTGGGAAATTGTCAAATTTTGGTTCATTTCATATAGCCTAATGAAAAGTCTGAAATATAATATAATATTTATAAAATTTTAAAAGTGTGACTCAATTAATTATAAGCATACACTTATTCAGTTCTGATTTACATCAAACTATATTTATAAAACCATTTTTATACATTCAAAGTTAAAGACTAAATGATATATATTTTTAGACATTAGATGTTTGTGTTAAAAGGAAAAAATAAACAAGTAAATTACAAACACAGATTTCAAGATAATAGCATGAAAGTACCAGCAAATGTGCAATATAGAAGCAACACAGAGGTAAAAGTTAGTTACTGTTAACCTAGTCCTTCGCCTGGCTGGTAGATTCACTAATGTTTACTCTGTGATTGAGTAATTATGTTTTTTTAAATTATGACCATTCATAGACCAACAATTATAGCATGACATGAATCAAGAATTGTGACTAGTCTTGTTATATAGGGAGTTTGGAAATCACATAGGGCATCAGATTTATTTGGTTTCTTTTGCTTCTTGCTTTTCTATTCTTTCTTTCCTTTTTTTTTTTTTTTTTTTTAGAAATAAAGGTCTTACTCTATTATCCAGGCTTGAGTTCTCACTACAGCCTCGAACTCCTGGGTTCAAGCAATCCTCCTGCCTCAGCCTCCCACGTTCAGCTAATTTTTTTTTATTTTTTGTAGCGAGAAGAGCTCACTATGTTTCCCAGGCTTGTCTCAAATGCTTTGCCTCGTCTACCCCTCAAAATGTTGAGATTACAGGCGTAAGCCATCATGCCTGGCTGAGATTTATTTGGTTTTTAATTAACAAACAACTTAAATAGTTATTTTATTATATACATTAACAGCAATCTTTTTTATTTAAAGTGATATTTCCTAGGCAGATGTACCTTTTAACTATATTTTTAACTGAAAAAAATATATAAATATGATAGACCACTATAGGTATGAAGATGTGGCAAATGTATCTATTCTTGTATTAACATTTTTATGTGGCATTTTCTTCACAAATTAGATCTCTTCCCTGAAGAAAAAGCAACTGCAGTAAAAATAGCCACAACTGCGTATTCTCCTGGACACAATGAACAGATACAGGCACTTAGTCAGCAGGAATTGACGAGCAACTGTTATATTTCAGAATGCACTAGATGCTGGGAATATAAAGCTAATAAAATATGGTTCCTGCCTGCAAAGAGCATATACAGGCCAGAGCTTCCTCCTTGTATCATATTTATGAATTGGAAAATTGTCTTATCAGCTACTTGAGAGACTGGAAAATTCTAAAAAATTTATGATATGTTTCTTTATATAAATAAAACATATTACTTGTGCTCAGAAAAATGAAATTTGTTTTCTATTTTCTGACACAGAGTTTTGATATTTTATAAACTATAATTAAAGGGCTAATTTCATGAAAAATAAATTCTAATAGGTATAATAGCAATTTGATCTTTAAAGTATATCTTAAAGCTTTATTATTCAATAGTTTACAAGGGAATATTACATCATTTTATTTAAAATGTAATAATAATTTAGTTTCACTTCATAATGATTTTACAAATATTGTCTAATATGTGAATCAAATGGAAAACTCTGACATTTCTTTTCAGAATTTTATAGTAAGGATTTATACACATATTTGATGTACACACTATACATCTACTAATTATATTATCTATAAAACAGAAAAAGTTATGCAAGATTTTAATAGAATAGCAATGGAATAAAATACTAGCACTTTGAAAAAGCAGAAGTTTGGAAAAGTAGGAATTAAACCCATTCTAGATTTTAAAATTTTTTTTTATTTTTCTTCTTTTAATTTTTATTTAAAATTGTGGAATACAATTTAGGGCTAGGTATACAAATATTCACCGTGCAGATACCCTTATCGATGAGGTGTGCCCCCTCTTCCCCAGGCAGATATCGACTATTGTCAATCCCACCTCCCCACCCTCCACCCTCCTCCCCACAGTTTCCTGCCACTTTCAATCCTTTTCTTATAGTAATACATGTTTCTATAGTTGTTCAAGGTCCACTTATGAATGAGAACATGTGATACTCAGCTCTCTGTTTCTGTGAGAGATCACTCAGTATTATAAACTCTAATTCCATCCAGGTTGCTGCGAAGTTCATGATTTTGTTCTTCTTTATGGCTGTGTCCCATTCTAGATTTTATGCACAACAATATTGCCACTGAGTAATATTCACATGGGAAATATTACAAGTGATGTCTTGTATAGTGAATAGATAAATAAGTTTAAAATTTCAGTTCAGCATTTTTTTAATGGTAAGTAAAGAAATTAATGGGTATTATGACAAAGAAGAAAGGTAATACATTTAAAATTGTCTGATTCTTTTTATTTTCACTTTACTAGTATTGGACATATATTTCACAATTACCATATGACTCATAAGTGGCGTGCTTTGGAGGGGAATCCTTGCCTAATGGTAAAAAACTACTGGACAGCAGAACGGTTGGAAGTGCCAGGTATAATCTAAGCTATCGAAGTCCTTGAAACTTCATAGAAGAAACAGAAAAATTCTAAAAAGGAAAGAAAGAACTGATATGTCTGTTGTAAGGATAAGCCTATGAGATTTCAGTGATTTATCATAATAGAAAGGAAGTGAGCAAAGCAGAGGAAAATGAAAGCTTTCACAGAAATAACTTAGCAGAGAACTTCAGAGACTTTCCATAATGTCTGTGATCCTGGTTATAAAAAGAAAAGAGAAGAAAGTATCTACCCACTTATACCTAAGACAAATGATCATTTATTTGACACAAATACCCTTTGTCCAGGCAAAAGGACCAAACTTTAGAACAGAAAGAAGTTAGATAACAATTTCTTCTTTAAAACATGCTCAAAACACTAGATTTCATAGTTACATTTTATAAGGTTAGTTATAGAATATCTAAATTTTATTACTTTAAATTATCTGAATGTTCAGTTTTGAGAACTGAGCAAGACATATCTATACACATCCTTATGATTTATATTTATATATTTGTTTATATTCTCAACCACAGTACATCACTAATTCTTAAAACATGGGAAACAAAAAGACTGTTTTGTTTTTTTCTCCATATCTTGATGGATTTATGATAAAGAAAAATGACCTGTGATGATTTATAAGAAATTGTTTTCAATGTGAAATGCTAATTGTATGCATTTATATTGCACCTTATTTTTTCAAAGCATGTTCTGTATATGAACTCATTTGATCATCTCAACAATGCAGGAATGGTGATTTTTTATGTTACAAATAAAAGCACAAAGACAAAAATCATTAAATGATTGCCTTAGTAATCCAAAGGTGTCAGAGACAGGACCTCCTTAATCAGGTTTTTTGACTCCCATTCTAAATAATTTTCTAGAAATTAACAACGCTAGTTGCTACAGTCTTTGAATCAGACTAAAAAATCTATCATTTCTGTAAAAGCCAGATTCTGGCACTCCCACCTGCCTTCAAATAATACATTTTGAAAAGGCAAAATAGTTTCTTCCATTACTATCAGAAATAATTCAAATGACCATTGAGACATTGATTAAGGAGTTGAGAGACTTGTCTTAGGAGGTCATCTATTCATTTTGTGAGTCTCAGTTTCATGTACCATTTCAGGTCAATCTTTTAGTGTTTGTGTTCTCCCTCATGCTAGTATCAAATGATCATGATCACACAACCATAAAATTGCATAGATAGTGCATATGAGCTACAAAACGATGAAAGGCAAAATAGATCAAAAGTCATGCCACCTAAATTTACTTTGTCATACCTTAACATAAACAATGTGATATAATGTGTATATGTTTTTTAAGTTAGGCCAACACCCAGGTGCCTGTTAAGAAAGCATATTTGAGCAGTGGTCAACTAACATCTTACTCAAGAATACACAATCTTGATGAAATCTAGATGCAGCATGCTATCAGAAAGGATTAGACTTAAGGAGTGGCTAACGCAGTCCTCCTAAAATTTCTGACTCTGATCAATAACCATTATTTTGCTAATAGGTTACTGAACATCTAAAACTTTTTTGTTGTGAAACTACTGACATACCTTGTTAATCTGAGTAATGAATTGGACTCTTCTTAGTGAAATTAGAGGTAATAAAGACTTAGAGATTGCTTAATTTCGTTTAAAACTTTGCTATTCAAATGGTGTCTAAGGCCCAGCAATATTAACATTACCTGGAAGTTTGTCAAAAATGGAAAATCCCATTCTCTACTCCAGACTTACTGTATCAGAATCCCCATTTTACCAAGATCCTCAGATGAGTAACGTATACTAACTTAAAAATATTTCCTACCCTTATATGAGCAAATTAAATTGAACTCTAGCAAAACCTCTTGCTTATGGACTAAGAAACAATGCATTAGCCTGAACGCTAAGAGGTTTACCCAGTCACACCTTTGGATCCTGTTGGCCAAAAAAATGGCATGATGCTGGAGTGCTAGGCTGGGCATAGTGGCACATGCCTGTAATCCCATAGTGGTACATGCATGTAATCCCAGCTGCTTGGGAGGCTGAGGTTTACTTGAAGCCAGGAGTTTGAGGCTACAGTGCACTATGAATGGACCTTTGAATAGTCACTGTACTCCAGCCTGGCAATATAGCAAAATCCGAACTCTAAGCTTAAAAAAAAAGAAAGGAGGGAAGGAAAGAAGGAAGGAGGGAAGAAAAAGAAGGGAAGAAAGGAGAAATAAATGAAGGGAAAAAAAGAAAACATGTAATACTGTTCTGGAATTTTACACTTGCCTTAAATAAACTTTTATTCACAGAACTGACCAGAGTATAATTGGGCAAAGAGCTTTGATTCACTGAACTTTTATGTAAATTGATTGCATCAAAGACAGTATTACTTTATGCCTATATCCCAGAGTAATTACTGATAATGTCCTATTTAAATCTCAAAATTTCCAGGTATAATGAATTATTTGGTTAGTCCATGAACCAGTCATATGAATTTTTAGTTTTGTGCCTAGATTAGACTCCCAGATTGACAGTTTTTGCAGTATTAAGAAATGGAGAGCTGGGCTCGGTGACTCAGCCTGTAATCCCGCGCCTTTGGGAGGCTGAAGTGAGTGGATTGCCTGAGCCCACAGGTTTAAGACCTGCCTGGGCAGCGAGACCTCATCTCTACAATAAATCAAAAGATCAGCTGGGCGTGGTAGCACATGCCTGTAATTCCGGCTACTTGGAAGGCTGAGGCGGAAGGATCGCCAGAGCCCAGCAGGTCGAGGCTGCAGTGGCCAGGAGCGGCCACTGCACTCCAGTCTGGGCGACAGAGTGAGACTCCAACTCAAAAAAACAAAAACAAAACAAACAAACAAAAAGAAATGGAGAACTTCCGGCAAGATGGCGACGGGGCAATCTGGTCTGTGAAACCCTCTGCAAAGGAGAACTGCAGTGGGTCTCTGGCTCTCGCCCCAGGGGCTGCGGACCCCAAAATTGCAGCCTGCTCTTCATACGGAGCTCGGCCGTTGCCACCACTGGGGCACCGCAGCGGACTGGACAGCCACTGCAGTGCAGAGGCTGCCGCCGCCACAGCCACTGCCACCGCTACCAGTAGCACATCGCACCACCCGGGCGGAGGCAATCCACAACATCAGTCCTTGAAGCCCCTTCAGGGAAGATCTGCTAGGATCGCTGCCACCTCTCCTGTGACTGAGACGTCCTGCCCATCATGAGTCTCCTGCCTGTGCCCTGAGGCAGGCACCATCTCCAGTCTCTGCTGGTTTCTGTCCAGCCCCGCCCCCTCTGTGGCTGGCGAGCAGCTGAGATAGCACTACCTGCTGGCGATTCAAGGTAACAACACCGAAATGGGAGAAACAAGCTTGAAAAAGACATAGGCCAGAGTGGTGAAGGGAGAGTGATCTGAACTGTCCTTCACAGCAGACCAGGGGAAACTGACCCTAACTGCAAACTAATTTACCTGCTTGAAAAGAAAGCTAGAAATCAGAACTGAAAGGACATTGGACTTAAATGAAAAGTCTCAGAGTGTGCTTCATTGATTCTGTTAGTTTAATGACTTAATTCTATTCCTACTATATTGTTCCTTTATTTTTCCCACTTCCTTTTCTTCTCTTTTCTTCTCTCTGTAAACCATATCTTTGTATAGAGGAACAGCACACCAATAAGGTGGTTGGTTAGCTTGTATGTTAGCATCACTATATGTTTTATTTATTTTTTGTATGGGAGTTGGTTCATCAGTAGCTGTGGTCTATTGTTTTTATCTGTTTCAGTATAGGTCTCTCTCTCCATTTGTTGGCACATATTTGTTTCCCTCCTTACTCCTCTATCTCTCCACCCTCCTCTTCAACCCACTGTCTGCTCCATTCTCTTCCCTCTGCTAACCACATTTTATTTCAGGAAGTAAACCTACAGCCTCACTGCATGGACAGATTCCAAAGCAGTGGGAAGTGGGTTCCAGATTATCCACACACCTGTCAGCAAATACCAGGACCTGCAGATAGATTTTGAATCACAGCTCCCCCCTTAAGTAAATCTCAAGACTGCAAAAAAGACCACCCCCAACCAACAATGCAACTCCAGAATTGAACAAAGTAAGAGGGCATACATAAAGAATAGGAGATTGAACAAACAGAAGTAAAACTAATCCCTTTACCTCTGAATAACAGAATTAAAGAAGATGGTGATCTTGAGGGAAGGAAAAAATAGGGAGGGGGAAAAACCGCACAAATGAAGAAAAACCAAAAGAAGAATGTAGGTATCACATAGACCCCTGGGAGATCAGACACTGAGAAAACAGATTCTGGAACACAAACAATGAAAAGCCCCCAGAATGACTGGTCACATGCAACAAACCCAGACATCAAGACATTAATGGAGAGAATTTAAAAAATTGAGGAGATACAAGAGGAAAATAGGAAGGAGCTGATGTCAGAAATAACAGCAGTAAAGAATACTGTGATGGAAATGAATAACAGACTAATAAGCATGGAAAGCAGAATTAGCCAAGCAGAAGAAAGAATCTCAGAGCTTGAAGACCAAAACACAGAACTAACCCAAACTGTCAAAAGCATAGAAAAGAAGCTCAAAAAGACAGAACAAAACCTGCAAGAGATGAATGATCACTTCAAGAGACCAAACCTAAGAGAAATTGGGCTTCCTGAGGCAGAGAGAGAAATAGAAGCCACACTGGAACAAACATTTCATGAACTCATTCAAGAAAACTTCCCTCATCTCGTCAAGGATGAAAAAATTCAAACATAAGAGATTCAGAGAACCCCTGCAAGACAGCAAATGAGAAGACCAACTCCCAGACACACAATAATTCGCCTAAACAAAGTAGCTATAAAAGAAAAAAATCCTAAAGGCAGCAAGAGAAAAAGGCCAGACTACTTACCAGGGAAGACCAATTAGAATAGCAGCAGATTTATCCACAGAAACTCTTCAGGCTAGGAGACCCTGGAGCCCTATCTTCAAAGTTCTAAAAGATAAACAATTTCAACCAAGGATAACCTACGCAGCCAAACTAAGCTTCATTAGTGAGGGAGAATTGAAATCTTTTCCAAATATCCATTCCCTAAGAGCCTACGCTGCCACCAGACCACCTCTACAAGAAACACTTAAGAAAGTACTGAACACAGAAGAAAAAGAAAAAAGAACAACAACATTCTTCACAAGAGTACAGGCAAAAGATTAAAAACATACATGAGCCAACTCCAGAACCTAAAGAAAGACAAAAAACAAACAGGAACAACTCTGTAAGAACCTTATGACAGGGATCAACTCTTGCATTTCAATTATTAGCATAAATGTGAATGGACTAAATGCACCACTGAAAAGACATAGAATGGAAAAATGGATAAAATATCATCAGGCAACAATCTATTGCCTTCAAGAGACTCACCTCACTAGAAAGGACACCCACAAACCCAAAGTAAGAGGACGGGAAACAAACTTTCAGGTGAACAGAATACAAAAGAAAGGAGGAGTAGCGATCTTAATTTCAGACAAAATACCCTTCAAGCTATTAAAAATCAAATAAGATACAGAAGGCCACTACATAATGATAAAAGGCCCAATCCATCAACAAGAAATATCTATCCTAAACATATATGCACCCAACATTGCCGGGGTGCCAGCCCCGACCAAAGAGGGAAGGGTTAGGACCCGCTCCAGAGAATCCGGACGGCGAGAAGAGACCACTCTGAGGCAGTTTCTTCTGGGAACAGTCTGATCAGGACTGAAGCCAAATTTTATTCGGACTCCTTCCAACTTATATACCATTTTTCATACCCTCCAGCAGTGTGATAATCACTTGCTGGGGGCGTACAAACTCCATGATGTATATTGCGATTTACAAACTATGCATCACAAGACCATCACGAGACTTGCAAGCTCCAAGCAGGAGTGCCTTACAAATCTCACATCAAGGTCACAGGTGCACAAATACAGTTCGTTTAAAAGTGTCTTCCATAGTGTTCAACAAATCATTCATATTATACTCTTTGTTCTAAACCCTGATTAATACAAAAAACTTTCTTAGTTAACTCTAGGTTCAATCCAAGTTCACTGACTCCTAATATTTTTTAACGATTGATATTATCAACTTAACACTATACTATAATTTATAAGTTTACTTAAATGACTTAATTTTTATTTATTCCATTAACCTATTACGATTCAACATAGTGGCCTGTAATTCTACAACAATTAATTCAAAACTTATTTCTTACCATGACTTATATGAGTTTCATGATCTAGTGTTTGGGCTTTAATACTATGCTATATCTCATTAAGCTAATACCTTATCATCAAATCTTATAATTATCATTGATGTATGATTTTAGAATCATAACACTATAATTCTCATTCTATTTTAATAAAACTACGACTTTAACCCAAAACTTAAATCTTTTTTCCTAGTATATTAATACATGGCTACGTGTAAAATTTCCTATTGTCATATAAGAAGCAAAAACTACAGCGTTGGGAAAGTTTCAGTATACTAATCAAAGGATCTTTTTTGGCCTACAGGAACAGGAATTAAAGTCATAATCTGAGAAAAGGAAACTTAAAAAGCTTAAACAAAACCTAAAAGTTTTCTACGAATGCTTATTACTGTTTAAATCTTTCCGATGGAAATTATATCATCTTAAATGAATGTTTTATCCGAACAAGTCTATTCTAAAAATCAAATAGTGTCTGTCACACTCTTGGATAATGGACTGCGCAGTTACTATGGCAATGGCCACGGGCTGAAGCAAACAGTTTCGGCATGTAACGAAACTAGAAAAACGTCCTAAAGAAAAACGCCTGCCCGGCTAAAAGGCGGGGCAATAAAACTATTATGATAATTTAGTTTCTAATCTTAATCCTAGGAGAAACTGCCTTTGGGAACAAGAGCTGAAGAAAAACGCCCTGCCCGACTAAAAGGCGGGGCAATAAAACTATTATGATAATTTAGATTCTAATCTTAATCCTAGGAGGAACTGCCTTTGGGAACAAGAGCTGACTCACCAGTCTATCAGGAATAGAAATTAAAAAATATCTAGAAAGAAGTAAGATTTAGAAAGGACAAGGTCATTCTGCTGTATAACCTTTCATCAGGTGTACAGAGATTTTACTTATAAGTTTTACTGCCATGTATGCACACTGGTCACTAATCACACGCGAATATTATAGGTATAACTGATATCCTATGTCAGAGGCGATCTTCCAGATGGGCCTTTACAGGCCTCAGCCATGTAGCTATAGATGTTGGCTCCCAACACAACATAAGTGCGCCAACTTTCATAAATAAACTTCTAGGAAAACTAAAGAAAGATGTTGACTCTAACACCATCATAATTGGGGACTTTAATACCCCACTCACAACCCTAGACAGATCATCAGAACAAAAAATCAGCAAGGAGATCCGGAACCTCAATGTGACTTTAGACCAAATGGACTTAATTGATACCTACAGAACACTCCATCCAAAGACCACAGAATATACATTCTACTCATCTCCACATAGAACGTATTCTAAGATTGACCACCATAAGCAAATTTAAAAGGACCGAAATTCTACCATGCACATTCTTGGACTACAGTGGATAAAAATAAACATTGACACCAACAAAGTCCCCCCAAAACCCACAAAGACATGCACACTAAACAGCATGATGCTAAACAACTCCTGGGTCAATGATGAACATCAAAACAGAGATCAAAAGATACATGGAAACAAATGAAAATGAAGAAACATCTTACAAAAATCTCTGGCACGCCTTGAAAGCTGTAGTAAGAGGGGAATTTATAACCCCACAAACACACATGAAGAAAATGGGAGGAACACAAATTAACAATCTAACAAGCTACCTAAAAAAGCTGGAAAAGCAAGACCACAAAAACCCTAATTTCAGCAGAAGAATCAAGATCACCAAAATAAAAGCCCAAATCCAGGACATAGAAGACAAAAAGATAATACAAAAAATCAATGAAACAAAAAGAAGCTTCTTCAAAAGAATAAACAAGATCGATGGTCCCCTAGCTAGACTGACCAAGAAAAAAATGAGAAAAAAAATCAAATAAGCACTATCAGAAACACAAAATATGAAGTCACATCTGACCCTGAAGAAATACAAAAGATCATTAGAGACTACTACGTACACTTGTATGGAAACAAACTTGAAAACCTTAAGGAAATGGAGGACTTTCTGACATCACACAACCTAACTAGATTGGAACAAGAAGAAATTGAGACCCTAAATAGACCAATAACAATCAAGGAAATCGACTACATAATACGAAAACTTCCTACAAAGAAAGCCCTGGTCCAGAAGGCTTTCCAGTAGAATTCTACAAGATATTTAAGGAGGAACTGATATCAATCCTACTGAAGGTATTCCAGGTGATTGAGAAAGATGGAACTCTCCCCAAATCATTTTACAAAGCCAACATCACATTGATACCCAAGCCAGGTAAAGATCCAACAAAGAAAGAGAACTACAGGCAAATATCTTTGATAAACATAAATGCTAAAATTATCAACAAGATCCTAGCAAACCGAATTCAGCAATACATCTCAAAAATCATCCCTCATGACCAAGTAGGCTTCATTCCTGGGATGCAAGACTGGTTCAACATTCGTAAAACTATAAATGTAATTAAATAATCAACAGATGTCAAAACAAAAACCACATTATTATATCATTAGATGCAGAAAAAGTTTTTGATAAAACCCAGCACCCCTTCTTGATAAAAACCCTTGAACATTTAGGTATACGGAGAACATACCTCAAAATAGTAAAAGCCATCTACGAGAAACCCACAACCAGCATACTCCTAAATGGACAAAAATTGGAACCATTTCTCCTGAAAACTGGAACAAGACAAGGATGCTCACTCTCACCCCTCCTGTTCAACATAGTATTGGAAGTCCTGGCTCAAGCAATCAGAGAAAAGGAGGCATTCAGGGGTATCCAAATAGGAAAAGAGGAAGTCAATTTATCTCTCTTTGCAGGTGATATGATTGTGTACCTTGAAAACCCAAGAGAATCTGTCAAAAACCTCCTTACACTGATAAAGGCCTTTGGCAAGGTCTCAGGATACAAAATAAATGTACAAAAGACAATCGCGTTTCTCTACACCAATAATAAACAAACAGAAACCCAAATAAAAAGCACAATTCCTTTCATAATAGCCACAAGAAAAATGAAATCGCTTGGCATCTTCCTAACCAGAGACGTGAAAGACCTTTACAATGAAAATTACAAAACACTGCTCAAAGAAATCAAAGATGACACAAACAAGTGGAAAAATATCCCATGCTCATGGATTGGAAGAATCAACATCGTGAAGATGTCCATCTTACCTAAGGCAATCTACAAATTCAATGCTACCAGCAACATTCTTCTCAGACCTAGAAAAGACAACACAGGAATTCATATGGAAACACAAACGTCCAAGTATAGCCAGAACAATCCTCAGCAAAAAAAACAAAGCAGGTGGTATCACATTACCAGACTTTAAACTTTACTATAAAGCTACAATCATCAAAACAGCTTGGTATTGGTATAGGAACAGGCATATAGATCAATGGAATAGAATTGAGATTCCAGAAGCAAAACCTCAATTTCTCAACCAACTCATCTTCGACAAGGCCTCCACCACCTACCACTGGGGAGAGGAGAACCTATTCAGTAAATGGTGCTGGGAAAACTGGCTGACCACATGCAGAAGATTGAAACAGGACCCCTATCTGTCCCCATACACAAAGGTTAACTCCAAATGAATCAGAGACCTAAATGTAAAACCTCAAACCATAAGAACCTTAGAAAATGAAGGACATACCCTCATGGAAATCGGAACTGGCATCCAATTCCTGAACAAAACCCGAAACCCACAGGTCATAAGAGAGAAGATAGACAAGTGGAACCTTATTAAACTGACAAACTTCTGCAAGGCCAAAGAAACCATCAAGAGATCAGGGAGACAGCCTACAGACTGGGAAAAAATATTTGCCAACTGTAGGTCTGACAAAGGCTTAACATCCTGGATCTACAAGGAACTGAAACGTACTAAAAAGAAGAAAACAAACAACCCCATTATAAAATGGGCAAAAGATATGAACAGACACTTCACAAAAGAGGACATCTGAGCAGCCACAAACACATGAAGAAATGTTCAACCTCACTAATCATCAGGGAGATGCAAATCAAAACCATACTGAGATACCACCTAACTCCAGTCAGAATGGCAATTATCAACAACTCAAAAAATAACAGCTGCTGAAGAGGGTGTGGCGAAAAGGGAACACTTCTACACTGTTGGTGGGAACGTAAACTAGTGCAACCTCTGTGGAAAGCAGTGTGGCGATTCCTAAAAGCTCTAAATATCAACCTCCCATATGACCCCGCAATTCCCCTACTGGGAATATATCCTGAAGAACTCAAATCACTCTATAAAAAAGATACCTGCATACGTATGTTTATTGCAGCATTGTTCACAATAGCAAGAACCTGGAAACAACCATGCTGCCCTTCACAAGAGGACTGGATTAAAAAATGTGGTACACATACACGATGGAATACTACGCAGTCATAAAAAAGAACAAAATCATGAATTTCGCAGCAACCTGGATGGAATTAGAGTCTATAATACTGAGTGACCTCTCACAGAAACAAAGATCCGAGTATCTCATGTTCTCACTCATATAATGGACCTTGAACATCCAATGTAATAGTATAAGAAAATGACTGACGGTACTGGGAAACTATGGGGGGGGTGGGATTATCAGTAGCAAATATCTGTCTGGGGATGGGGAAACACCTCTCATCAACAGGGTGCCTGAATGAAACATAATTGTACACCTAAACCTTAACCGTACCCCACAAAACCATAATAAAAAATATTGATTTAAAAAAAAAAGAAATGGAAAACTTTTTCTTTGGAGGACCTCTAACTTCTATGATATCCAAGGCTATCATCTTATTTTGTCATCCTGATATGCCTCCAAACTTAAAAGTATATCATATATGGTGAAAGGAGCCTTGGTGAATTGAGAAATAAAGAAGAAATCAAATGTACTTTTCAAAGCCACAATCTTGTGTGCCCTCATCTCTATGACTTAGCTTCTCTCTAAAATGTTTTGCAATTTTAAAAATAAGATAAGATAGAAAGTATTCCAGTTCTCACATCAAAGTATTGTTGATGTGGTAATAAATCAAAACTAATTTTTAAATGCTCTAATCCAAAAAAATTAATCTTTATGCTTAATCTTTATTCAGCCACATTCACGGTAGTGCTCAGTCTTCCATCAGAATCATATATATTTTAACCAATATTGAATTTTAATCAATCTTTTAGATCCCTATCACAATTTCTTTTGCAATTAGTTGTTGAATTGATGGGCTTATAATACTATCTAAGTGCCAAAAATTCAATTGTGTCATCTACACCTAAATGCATTTGCAACAATACAATTCAAGGTCATCATTTAGTTCTAAGTTACTGTTTCCTGAAAGTAAAATAAAAAGGTTTAAAGCTTGAATTTAAATAGATAGTAGATCTGTGGTGCAGTTTTGGCAATGGTATGTTTTCTTGGTACATCATTGTTACCATAATGGTTAAGGATCTTATGAACATAACATTTGTGGTAAGCAGTTTACAATTGAGAATGAAAAGATGCATTTTCAGGATCATAAATAAAGTTAAATACCCTCTTATTCAAGGGAAGGAATATCTAAAACCTGACCAATTGTACAAGGATCCCAATTAACTAAGACATTACTTACTCATGTGCAGGCCAATGTGTGATTACCCTACAATTGTGGAAGCAGATCACTATGGACTTACTATCTCAGACAGTGCCCTTTTATTCTCAGTGAATTTCAACTATTCTTATACTAAACGTGGCAAACTAACTTATACATTCAGAAATAATCCAGAAATATCTTTAGCAGACAAATTTACCAAGAAAAAAATGATAAATTGGTTGAAATAGTCTATTGATTAATCTCATAACTTTGTCAAAAAGATTATATTTTCTGAGAATGCTGGTAAATGGTGAGAAAAGCCCACAACACACTCAGTTACAATGTTGCAACTGAATGAAATGGGAATAACCATTTATTTCTAAATATAACTCATGACATATCCATCACTGAATGTTTCTGTGTTAGTTTTTATGATAAATTCATAAAACAGTGCTTTCAGATTTTGACAGGCTGTTGATATATGTTTATAATTGATAAACATTACCATGAAATGTCACAAAATGAATGCATCTAGGCAACTCAGTATTCATGTCAAAACCTAGAAAGGAAGGAATATCGGACAATGAAGAATTTAAAAACTATAATCAATGAACCTAAGTTAATTAATAATTAATGCATAATGCATAATTAATGCAGAGTTCAAGAATCTATGAAATGAATGACAATTTAATTCTCACCATTCTCAGTATAACTATCATGTCAAATATGTTAAAGTTTCGGTGCTAGAGTTGCCTCCCAAATACCAAATATTTAGGTATAAATTACTTTACCTTTCAATTTAGCAAAGTGAAACTAATGGTAATCAATAATCTACAGCTGATACTTGCAAGAAATAAATGCTTTGAAAACGACAATAAATCAAATTAGGAGATATCATTGGAGTCCAACCTCAATTTAATTTTTTTATTCTTTTCTTAACTAGTGAGTAATCAGTATCTAACTATGTTTATGCCCTAAACCAAAAAAGTACTGGTCATGTGACTTGGATAAATTACACTTTTTCTGCCTCAGATCACTCATCTGTAATAAGGGCATAATTTCCAACAAATTGGATTTTAATGTTAAATATACTAATTTATTCAAAGAACTTTGCTTTTAATTCTTGGCAAAAAGTAGTATTAAATACATATTTTTAGTGATTCTTTGTCTCTGTAATGAACTTTTATCTGCAAAGATTTTAAGAAAATAACTTTCATAACTAGACTAAGTTTCTCCTTCCCATAAATTCACTTGAGTAGACTGATTAATTTATAGGGTCCTTAAACATTTAAGAATGTGCACATTCCTTTAAACTTCTAAAATACATGAATAGCAATATAGTCATCTCCAACAGTTATGTTTTACTCAATATTACATTGCTGAGTTACTCTTACAGTATTTTTATTTAAACAGATTTTTCAGACAGGAATATATGCACCTACAAGGAAATTCCAAGGAAATATATAAAGTCACAAAATGACTGTAACATATCTATGTAAAAGTTCAATTATATAAAAGCATTTGACACATTTTTTTTAAAAAATAGCAAATAATTAAACAATTTAACCACAGAGATTTATGAAATAGAAGGTAGAAGTCACTACAGTTTCTATTAAAAAAGCATGATAGGATACTTTGGTGGAACAATTTGAGAATCATTACTCAGAACTATTGACAAAAGTGACTGTTTTAATATTTATATCTCTGTGAGCTATGTTAGCTAACTTAGACCCTGAATTCTACCACTGACATGGCTGTTGACTTGCTTTCAGTCAACTCTGCCATGGAATGCTGAGAAATTCCAGCTGTCATTTCTGAAAAACTGCTTCTTTTGTTGAATGGTTCTTCTGTAGAGTTACTTTTATGATAGCTGAAACATATCAATTTTATCATGACTGAAGACTCACATCCACAGAATTGTATTGTAAAGCAGTCTGAAAGTTGCATGCCTCAATTTTATTTTTATAAAGAATGCACTACTAAAACTGGGTACTTTTGAAATTTTGCAGTGCTTTGAACCAAGAGGAAAGCATTGCCTTTGTCACCACACTAAAAGCAAAAATATCTATTAAATGGAAAAATTCAAAATAAACAATTCATAAGTTAAATGATGTGCCATTTTGAGTAGCATGACAAAATCTCACATTTTCTCACTCTGTCCCATTTGGGACATGAATTATCCCTTTCTTTAGTGTATATATGCTACCTGCCCATTAGTCATCGACATCGTCTGTGTCTGACACTTGATCATCAACATGGACAAGGCTCACTGATCCAGGATTACCCTGAAGCTGATGAACTTCCTGCTGACATATAATCAGAAGGTGGATAATAACCCTCTATAATGTCATAACATCTATATCATTTATTTTACTTCATTCCATCACATCGGAATTTTATCATCTCACATGATATCAGGGAGAGGGGTGAGTATAGTACATTAAAATATTTTGAAGCCAGGCTCAGTGGCTCACCCTGTAATTCCGCACTTTGGGAGGCTGAGGTGAGTAGATTGCCTGAGTCAGCAGGTTCAAGACCCACCTGGGCCACTTGGTGAGACCTCGTCTCTACAATAAATCAAAAAATTAGCCAAGCATGGTAGCGCACACCTGTAATTTCAGCTACTTGGAAGGCTGAGGTGGAAGGATCACCGGAGCCCAGCAGGTCAAGGCTGCAGTGGCCAGGAGAGGCTACTGCACTCCAGTCTGGGCAACAGAGTGAGACTCCAACTCAAAATATATATATATATATTGAGACTGAGAGGAAAACAACATTTACATTACTTCCAGTATAGTATATTGTTATAATTTTTCTATTTTATTATTAGTTATTGTTGTTAATATCCTTTTGTGCTTAATTTGTAAGTTCAACTTTATAATAAGTGTGTATGTAGAGGAAAAATATAGTAAATATAGAGTTCAGCACTATTCATAGTTTTAGGCATCCTTTAGGGGTCTTGGAATATGTCCTCCAGGGACAAGTGAGGGCCACTGTAAGTGAAAAAACATGGGAATAATCCATGTTTTAAGCAAATCAATTAGAATAAAAAAACTAGAAAGATGTTTATCCATCCATAAGGACTTATTATATCACAGAAGTAGCATTTTAAATTAACAAGGAAAAGATGGGATAGTCAATAAATAATGGTAGGAAAATTGGCTAGCATAAGGAAAAAAATTTAGATTTCTTCTGCATATATGCCTCAATATAAATTTCAGATGATCTAAATATGCAAGCTAAGGCATTAAGTTTTTTAATAAAAATAAGAAAACATGTGGAGTGTTTCTTATAACCTGTGTTTTTTATAATCATTTTACTTTCTCTATCTAAGTCAATAAAATGAAAATCATCAAAATACCACAAATTGAATCGGAGCATAAGCAAAACACTAGGAGAAGATTGTCTCTTATAAATGATTATTTAATGTTCATAATGAAATTCCACAAAATAAATAAGAAATATATTTCTGTAAAGGAACTTAGATATATTAGTAATCAGAGATATGAAAATTAAAGTTACAATGACACAACCCTGGATTGACAATATTTTTAATATGACAATACCAAACATTTGTAAAAATGTGAAGAAACAGACACTATCCTATGCTGCTGATAGAAATAAAATTGAAGCAAGTTGTTTGAAGAGTAATTTGCCACCTAATAACATGGCAATTCAACTATTTACAGTATTAAGAAACTTAGGAAATACATTACACAAGGAGATATATGCAAGAATTTTTATTAGATCACCAACAATATCAATAATTTTCAAAAGCTAAAAGTTTATCAATATAAGAGGAGTAATGTCAACAAGATGCTGGAACAGTAAATCTTCACCTTCAGTCCCTGCATATAAACACTGATTCAACAAAAATATTTGCAACAAAGTACCTTTATGGGAACTTCAGAAAGCAGTCATGCAGTCGAGACTCCTCAGACAAGCACAAAACTAAGAAAAAACATTTTGAAAGAGGTAAGAAAATCAACTTCACTTTGTCTATGTCAACCCCTCCTGAAAACAACACAGCTCAGAGTTGAGAAAAATCCACTTAGCCCATGATTTCTTTCTTGGGGAAAAGAGTAAGTGAAGTATACATTCAATAACCCAGACTTCGACATTGAACAAAATACCTATCTCTTTCTTACATCATTCAAAGTACTGAACAAGCATAGTTAGAACATTTAGAGACTGCTAAGCACAAAGAAAGCGGTCAGGAGTAATTAGTAGCCTGCACAACTCTGCAAAATTAACAGTCTACAATCCTAAGACTTCTTTAGTAGAGAAGGAGCTGGCATCCTACATCCTGGCAGTTTGGTGTACTGCTCTAGGGTAAAAGGATGGGTGGTTCTCAGCAAAAGAACACAACACTGCAATGTAAGGAGAGGGCACAAAACCCATAACTTTTTTATTTAGGAGAAAGGGAATAAAATGATTGCCTTGATATTTCAGTACACTACCCTAGAGAAAGGGACAGGAAGTTTGTATGACCTACACATCTATGCAAGACCAGGAGAAACACAGTCATGAGATTTCTCCCCCAGAAAAGAGGTAAAGAAGTAGAGTGTGTACCTTATATTCAAGCCTTTTACTGCACTGCTGTAGGAAATTAAGAAAAGATGAATTTCGGAGGCTTGTATAGTTCTGTGAGATGAGGAGATGGCACATATTCTGAAAAATCTCCCCAGAAGGAAAAAAAAAAAGTTGGGCATGCATAGCCACAGAAAACATTTGAGAGGTTTCCATATCTCTACTCAGGCTGAATGATGAAAGTGTTTCGCGGCCTAAAGCAGTCTATAAAGACCAAGAAAGGTGATTGCTTCTTCAAATGCACAGACACCAAGGTAAAGCAAAAAAGAACACAAAAATAATCAGGAAAATATGCCACTACCAAATAAACAAAATCAATCTCCAGTAAGAAGCTTTTAATAAATGGAGATCAATAAAAAGCCTGAAAAAATATTCAAAATAATAATCTGAGAGAACTGCAAGAGAACACAGATAGACAACTAAACAAAATTCAGAAAAACAAGGGAAAATAGTAGAAATTCAACCAAGAGATAAAACCTCTAAAATGAACCAAAGAGATGTTCTGGAGCTAAAGAACACAAAAACAAATTGGAAAATCTAATAGAAAACTTCAACACCAGACTCCATCAAGCAGAGTAAAAAAAATCAGTGAACTTGATGTCAGTTCAAGCATGAAATTTTTCAGTAGGAGAAGCAGAAATTTTAAAAGAATGAAGATTGCCTGTGAGACTTACAGAACACAGTCAAGTGTCCCAATATACACATCATAAGAATTACAGGAAAAGTGAGAAAGAAAGTGAAAAAGGATTTACATATAAAATAATGTCTGAAACGTTTTAAACACAGGAGGAAAATGGTCTTACAATTCGATGACATCCAGAAGACTCAACACAGAATGGACTCAAAGAAGTCTATGTCAAAACACATAATTTAAAAGCCATGAAAAATTACCCATCACATACAAGGGATCTTTCATAAGACTATAAACAGATTTCTCAGTAGAAATCTTACAAGCCAGGAAAGCACAAAATGATACATTTATAGTGCTGAAATAATAATAATTTAAAAATTACCAACCAATAATATTTTACCTAGCAATACTGACCTTAAAAATGAAAACAAAAGCAAGATTATACCAAACAAAGAAATATTGAGGAAGTACATCACCCCTAAACTTTCTTTACTAAAGAATGTTTAGGGACCTGAGTACTGGGGACAGCATTGGCTAGAGAGGAACCCTTGCAGAGGCCAGTGTTTTTTGTGTGCATGAGTTAAGTAACTGAGGGAAAAGGATTAATTGTTGGGAGTAAAACATGGGACATTTGGAGGAGGTTCCAGTAAGATGGGGACAGCATATGTGGAATTGTGAGATTCTCCAAACGTGAGTTCCCAAAAAGACTCTTATTTTCCTTCCTCCACTCCCCTGCCCAGTGCTAGCCACACTGGTCCAAAGCCTGGAGACCCTCGGTCCCACACAGGGCCCAATATTGCAGCCTCCAGCTGCTGCAACTCCACTATACATGGCCCCCACCCACCACGCAGGAATCTCAAATCTCGGCTCCCTCCCCAGTTACATCATCTCACCCAGCACCCAGCACCAAGCCACCGGTCACCCAGGTAGCCTCTAAGTACCCGCCCCTCAGAGATACCAGCTCCATTTCTGGCTGAAGTACTCTGTGAGGTGCCTAAAGCCACTCTCACCACTCACCACCTGCCCTTTGGAGCTCTGGAGCTCTGGCCCTACCCTGGCTGAGGCACCCAGTGTACGACCCCATGCTTGTGTATGGGAACAGCATATTTTAAGGAGGTGCTGATTGGCGGCTCTCAGCTCCAGAGGAGGGAACTCCCGGCTTGCTCCTCCATCCCAGCCTGCTGGTGACACACCAGATCCAGCGCCCAGCTGTGCAGCTGATCCCCCGTGCCTCACATGCCACCACAGCCCATTATAGTGGATTTCCCAGGGACCCAGACAAACCGAAAGAAAGGATCCGCAAAAGAGGAACTGCCCACCTCGGCCATTTCCCAGGCAAAGATTTGCATTGCCCCACCCACCTATAAGCAGCCTCCACCTTGATTCCTAAGGTAACATCACTAAACAGGAGACAAATCCCCTCCCCTATGCTGAATCAGATGCAGGCAACTGAGCGTCGCAGACCTCTCAGGTAGCAGGCTAAAGAACAAGCCCACACTGTGAGTAAATCTTGCTGCCCACAATGAAAGCAAAGGGGAGAGGCTGGAGATCAGAGCTGAAGAGACTTTAGACACTCAGGAAAGATTCCAGAGCTAGTCTGATTTCTTATTTTGACTTTTGATTTTATAATTTTGACTGTTTGTTTTGCTCACTTTTGTTTGCTTTTTGACTTAGACTATCTTTTTGTGTTAGGGAAAAAGCATCAAAAGGCATGATTTTACTGGACTGTCTTTGTGTGGTTACCGGTATGCTTTAGGGAATTTTGCTTATGAGTCTTTTTCACTTCTCTCTAGCCTTGTGTCTCTTTTTCATCTGTTAGTTGGTATGTATGCCTGTTTTCCCTCTCACTCTTCTCTCTTTCTCACTTCCTATTGACCTCCCCACTTCCTCCATTATTTTCCTCTTCCGTACCTCCTTTTGTTCCAAGGACCAGACCTACATACCGCTGCACACACAGATTGTAAGGCAGAGGGAAATAGGCTCCAGTGTGCCCATACACCTGTTGGTGGATACTGGAATCAGCAGATAGATTTGGAATCACAGCTTCCCCCTCAATTAAACTTCAAAACTGCAAAAAGTACAGCCCGCAGCCCACACTCCAATCTCAAAAGTGAACAAGGAAGAACAGGAGATTGCACAAGCAAAGCAAACACAACCCCACCTTCCCTGAAAAACAGAATAAAGAAGGGGAGGGAAAGGGGGAGAGAGAGAAAAATCTACACAAATGAAGAAAAACCAAAATAAGAATATGGGTCCCTTCCAGACCCCTGGGAGGGCAGACACTGAGAAAACTGACTTCAAAATGCAAACAATGAAGAACCCCCAGAATGACTGGTCTCAAACTACAAACCTAGATATCAAGACATTAATGGAGAGATTAAAAAGAATTGAGGAGAGACAAGAAGAAACTAGAAAGGAGTTGATAACTGAGATAACAGTAATAAAGAATACTGTGAATGAAATAAATAACAAACTGATAAGCATGGAAAGCAGAATTAGCCAACCAGAAGAATCTCAGAGCTTGAGGACCAAAATATATAACTACCCAAACTGTTAAAAACACAGAAAACAAGCTTAAAAAGATGGAACAAAACCTTCAAGAGATGAGCAATTACTTCAACAGAAAGAACCTAAGAGTAATTGGCGATCCTGAAACAGAAAGAGAAACAGAAACCATCTTGGAACAAGTATTCCATGAGATCATTGAAGAAAACGTTCCTCATCTTATCAGTGATGCAAAAATTCACACACAAGAGATTCAGTCAACCCCTGCAAGACAGCAAATGAGAAGACCAACTCCCAGACACATAATAGTTTGCCTAAACAAAGTAGATGTAAAAGAAAAAATCCTAAAGGCAGCAAGAGAAAAAGGCCAGACCACCTACCATGGAAGACCAATTAGAATAGCAGCAGATTTATCTACAGAAACCCTGCCTAGGAGAGCTTGGAGCCCTATCTTCAAAGTCTGAAAGTTAAACAATTACAACCAAGAATAACCTACCCAGTGAAGCTAAGCTTCATCAGCGAGGGAGAATTAAAATCTTTCCCAGATATCCAATCCCTAAGCACTTATGCTGCCACCAGACTATCTCTACAGGAAACACATAATAAAGTACTAAACACAGAAGAAAAGGAAAAAAGAACAATGCTCTTCACAAGAGTACAGGAAAAAGAATAAAATACACATGACCCACCTCAAAACCAAAAGAAAGACAACAAACCAAGTGGAACAACAACAACTCTATAAGAACTCTATGATAAGGACCAACTCTCACATTTCAATAATTAGCCTGAATGTGAATGGACTACATGGACCACTGAAAAGAAATAGAATGACAAAATGGATAAAATATCACCAGGCAACAATATACTGTCTTCAAGAGACCCATCTCCCTAGAAAGGACATGCACAGACTCAAAGTAAGAGGATGGTAAACAAGTTTTCGGGTGAATGGAACACAGAGGAAAGGAGGAGTTGTGATCTTAATTTCAGACAAAATACCATTGAAGCTATCAAAAATTAAAAAGATACAGAAGGCCACTACATAATGATAAAGGGTTCACCTCATCAACAAGAAATATCTATCCTAAACATATATGCACCCAACATAGGAGTGCCAACTTTCATAAAGCAGCTTCTCAGAAAACTAAAGAAAGATATTGACTCTAACACCATCATAACTTAGGAATTTAATACCCCAATTGCAACCCTAGACAGATCATCAGGACAAAAAAATCAGCAATGAGATCTGGAACCTCAATGTGACTCTTGACCAAATGGACTTAATTGATACCTACAGAACACTCTACCCAACAACCACAGAATATACATTCTGCTCAGCACCACATGGAATGTACCCTAAGATTGACCACACACTAAGCCATACATCAAGCATAAACAAATTTCAAATGACCAAAATTTTGTCATGCACGTTCTCAGACCACAGTGGAATAAAAATAAACAACAACACCAACAAGTTTCCCCCCAAACCCACACAGGCATGGACACTAAGCAGAATGATGCTAAACAACTCCTGGGTCAACAATGAAATCAAAACAGAGATTAAAAGATACCTGGAAACAAATGAAAATGAAGAGACATCTCACCAAAATCTCTGGGATGCCATGAAAGCTGTAAAAAGAGAAGAATTCACATCCCTACAAATGCACATGAAGAAAATGGAAGGATCACAAATCAACAGCCTAACAAGCCACCTTAGGAAGCAAGAAAAGCAAGACCACCAACATCCTAACTGTAGCAGAAGAATCCAGATCACCAAAATAAAAGCCCAAATCCAGGACATAGAAGACAAAAAGACAATACAAAAAAATCAATGAAACAAAAAGCTGGTTCTTTGAAAGGATGAACAAGATCAATGGTCCCTTAGCTAGACTGTCCAAGAAAAAAAGAGAAAACGCCCAAATAAATACAATCAGACACAAAAGATGAAGTCACATCTGACCCCAAAGAAATACAAAAGATCATTAGAGACTACTATGTACACTTTTATGGAAAAAAAAATGGAAAACCTAAAGGAAATGGACGACTTTCTGACATCACACAACCTGCCTAGGTTGGAACAAGAAGAAATCTAGACCCTAAACAATCAAGGAACTTAATCTATGTAATAAGAAAACTACCTACAAAAAAAGGCCTGGACCAGATGGCTTTCCAGCAGAGTTCTACAAGACATTTAAGGAGGAGCTGATACCAGTCTACTGAAAGCATTCCAGGAGATTGAGAAAGATGGAACTCTCCCCAAATCTTTCTAAGAAGCTAACATCATATTGATACCCAAGCCAGGTAAAGACCCAACAAAGAAAAAGAACTACAGGCCAATAGCTTTGATGAACATAGATGCCAAAATTCTCAACAAGATCCTAGCAAACTGGATTCAACAACACATCTCAAAAATCATCCATCATGACCAAGTAGGCTTCATCCCTGGGACAGAAGGCTGGTTCAACATTCACAATACAATAAATGTAATTAAATACATCAACAGACATCAGAACAAAAACCACATGATTATATCATTAGATGCAGAAAAAGCATTTGATAAAATCCACCACCCCTTCCTGATAAAAACCCTCGAACACCTAGGCATACATGGAAAATAGTAAAGGCCATTTATGAAAAACCCACAGCTAGCATACTCCTAAACAGACAAAAATTGGAACCATTTCCCCTGAAAACTGGAACAAGACAAGGATGCCCACTCTCACCCCTCCTGTTCAATATGGTATTGGAAGTCCTAGCTAGAGGAATCAGAAAAGAGAAGGCAATCTGGGGGTATCCAAATAGGAAAAGAGGAAGTCAAGTTATTCCTCTTTGCTGATGACATGATTGTGTACCTTGAAAACCCAAGAGAATCTGTTAAAAGCCTCCTTGCACTAACAAAGGACTTTGGCAAAGTCTCAGGGTATAAAATAAATGCTCAAAAGACAATCACATATTTTTTTCTTTCTTTTTTTTTTGAGTTGGAGTCTCACTCTGTCGCCCAGACTGGAGTGCAGTGGCCGCTCCCAGCCACCGCAGCCTCGACCTGCTGGGCTCCGGTGATCCTTCTGCCTCAGCCTTCCAAGTAGCTGGAACTACAGACATGCACTACCACACCTGGCTAATTTTTGATTTATTGTAGAGATAAGGTCTTGCCAAGTTGCCCAGGTGGGTCTTGAACCCACGGGCTCAGGCATTCCACTCACTTGGCCTCCCAAAGTGCTGGGATTACAGGCTGAGCCACCAAGCCCAGCTGACAATTGTATTTCTTTACACCAATAATAAACAAACAAAAACCCAAATAAAAAACATAATCCCATTCACAATAGCAACAAAAAAAATGAAATACCTTCACATCTTCCTAACCAGAGATGTGAAAGACCTTTACAATGAAAACTACAAAACACTGCTCAAAGAAATCAAGGATGTCACAAACAAGTGGAAAAATATCCCATGCTCATAGATTAGAAGAATCAACATTATAAAGATGTCCATTCTACCTAAGGCAATCTACAGATTTAATGCAATACCCATCAAATTACCAGCAACATTCTTCTCAGATCTTTGAAAAAGCAATACAGGAATTCATATGGAAACACAAATTCCCAAGAACAGACAGAACAATCCTCAGCAAAAAAAAACAAAAAAAGGAGACTACTACCAGACTTCAAACTTTAATATAGAGCTACAATAATCAAACAGTTTGATATTGGTACAGGAACAGGCATATAGACCAATGGAAATAGAATTGAGATTCCAGAAGTAAAACCTCAATTTCTCAACCAACTCATCTTCTATAAAGCTTCCACCACCCACCACTGGGGAGCGGAGAACCTATTTGGTAAATGGCACTGGGAAAACTGGCTGACCATATGTAGAAGACCCAAACAAGACCCTTATCTATCCCCATACACAAAAATTAATTCTAAATGGATCAGAGACCTAAATGTAAAACCTCAAACCATAAGAACCTTAGAAAATGCAGGACACACCCTTATGGAAATTGGAACTGACATCCAATTCCCCCAAAAAACTGAAACCCACAGGCCATAAGAGATAACATAGACAAGTTGGATCTCATTAAACTGACAAGCTTCTGCAAAGCCAAAGAAACCATCAAGAGAGCAGGGAGAGAGCCCACAGGCTTGGAAAAATTATTTGCCAACTCCAGGTCTGACAAAGGCTTAACATCTTGGATCTGTAAGGAACTCAGATGTGCTGAAAAGAAATAAACAAACAACCCCATTATAAAGTGGGCAAAAGATATGAACAGATACTTCTCAAAGGAAGACATCTGAGCAGCCAACAGACGCATGAAGAAATGTTCAACTTCACTAATCATCAAGGAGATGCAAATCAAAACCACACTGAGATACCACCTAACTCCAGTCAGAATGGCAATTATCAATAACTCAAAAAATAACGGTTGCTGGAGAGGTGTGGTGAAAAAGGAACACTTCTACATTGTTGGTGGGAGTGCAAACTAGTACAACCTCTGTGGAAAACAGTGTGGTGATTCCTAAAAGCTCTAAATACCGACCTCCCATATGACTCCACAATCCCCCTACTGGGAATATACCCTAAAGAACTCAAATCATTCTATCTAAAAGATACCTGCACATGTATGTTTATCGCAGCATTGTTCACAATAGCAAAAACCTGGAATCAACCATGCTGTCCATCAAAAGAGGACTGGATTTTAAAAATGTGGTACATATACATGATGGAATACTATACAGCCATAAAAATGAACAAAATCATGAATTTTGCAGCAACCTGGATGGAACTAGAGTCTATAATACTGAGTGACTTCACACAGAAACAAAGATCTGAGTATCACATGTTCTCACTCATATATCTCTCATAATACTAGAAGAAAAGGATTGACAGTGGTGGGAAATTATGGGAGGGGGAAGGGAGGTGAAATTAACAGTAGTCAATATCTGTCTGGGGACGGGGAGACACCCCTTATCAACAAGGGTGCCCGAACGAAGCTTATTTGTATACCTAACCCTTAACTGTACACCACAATATCAAAATAAAAAATATTGATTAAAATTAATTAATTAATTAATTAATTAATTTAAAAAGAATGCTTAAGGGAGTTTTTTAAGTTAAAATGAAAGATGCTAAACAGCAACATGTTTTTTCCAACCATAATTGCATAAAGCTAAAAATCAATCACAAAGGAAAGTTAGAACATTTACAAATATTTGGAAGTTAAATGGCATACTCCTAAACGACCAATGGACTCCTAGTTTTACTTTCTACTGTTTCAATTACCCCTGATTTATTGCAATCTTAAAATTTTAAATAAAGAATTTCATAAGTACATTGTTCATAAGTTTTAAACTGTGTGCCATTTTGAGTAGTATGATGAAATTGTTTGATGTTTCACTCTATCCTGCCCAGTTTTGAATCATCCCCTTGACAAACATATCCATTCTGTATATATATTTCCTATCCATTAGTCACTGTGTCAGTTATCAGATCAACTGTCATGGTATCACAATGTTTGCATTCAAGTAACCCTAATTTTATTCGTAAAAATTCTCCAAAGCACAAGAGAACTTTGCTAATTTATACATTCAATATTATCATACGTATTCAAAAATAGAAAAAGAAACCATAGTATATACAGAGTTTGATAGCATTCTGGTTTTAGGCACCCACTGTAGCTTTAAAATGTGTCCTCGGTGGATAAGGGGGGACTACAGTACTCAGTAATGAAAAATTGAAAGCTTTTCTCTAAGATAAGAAGCAATGCAAGGATGCCAATTCTTACCACTTCTATTCAGTGTTATACTGAAAGTCCTAACCAAAGCAATCAAACAAGGAGAAGAAATAAAAGACTCTCAAGCAGTAAGGAAACAGTAAAAGTATCTATGTTTATAGAAAGCATGATCCTATATGTAAAAAAAATCCTAAAGACTCACACACACACACATACACACACAAACTGTGAGATCTAATAAATAAGTTAAACAAAGTTACAGGATATATGAACAACATTAAAAAATCAGTTGTGTTTTTATACACTAATGACAAACCATTTAAAAATAAAATTAAGAAAACAATCCCTTTTACAATGAACCAAAAAATACAAAATTTATAAATAAATGCAGTGAAGGGAGTAAAAAATCTGTACACTTAAAATTACAAAAAAAATAAATAAATAAAGTAATGTAGATGCAATTAAATGGAAAGACCACATGTTCATGAATTAGAAGACTTAACATTATTAAAAGGCCCATACTAACTAAAGCAATTTATTGACTCAATGCTGTTCAACCAAAATCCTAGTGACTTTTGCTTTTTACAGAAATATAAAAAGCAATCTTAAAATGTGTATGGAATCACAAATGATTTCATATAGTTAGTGCATGTGACTCCATATAGTTAATGCAGTCTTCAGCAAAAAGAACAAAACTGAGGATTCACATTTCTGAATTTCAAAATATATTTAAAATATTCAGTAAGCCTTCTCACCTACTTTGGGGAGGTGAATCCTCTCTCTCTCTCAATCTCTCTCTCTCTCTCTTTCTCTCCTCCCCCATTACTTTTAAATAAACTATATTTTCTAATCTAAAAATATTTCATTAGAAACTAAAATATACTATTGACATAAAGACAAACATGTAGTCAGGTGAACAAAATGAAAAGCCCAGAAATAAACACACATATGTACAGTCACTGGTGTTTGACAAGGATTCAAAAAATATACGATGGGAAAAATATACCTGTCTTCAACAAATGGTGTCAGAAAACTGAATATCCATATGCAAAATAAATAAAGTTTAATCTTTATACCATTGACAAAAACCAACTAAAAATGGATTAAAGACTTAAATGTAAGACCTGAAACTGTATAATTCCTAGTAGAAATCATAGTGAAAACCTGGACATTGGTCTTTGCCATAATTTATTGGATTTGACATCAAAAGCACAGTCAATAAAAGCAAAAAGAAACAAATGCAACTACATCAAACTAAAAAGTTTCTGCACAGCAAAGGAAGCAATCAACTAAATAAAAAGACAAAGGAACTCCTACTACTCAATAGTAAAATTAAATAAATAAATGAGTAAATAAATAGACCAGTTAAAAATGTCAAAGTTCTTAAACATATATTTTTCCAAAGAAGACATACAAATGTCCCACAGGTATATGTTAATTATCAGTGTAATGAAAATTGAAATTACAATGAAATATTATCTCATATCTGTTAAGATGGGTATTATAAAAAATAACAAATGCTGGAAATGATGTGTCATTATTGGAATTCTTGCACACTGTTGGTGGAATTACAAAATGATTCTAAACCTATGGAAGACAATATGGTGATTCCTCAAAGATTCGAAAGTAAAACTGCCATAGAATCCAATAGCTCCACTTCTGGATAATATATATACATACACACACACACACACACACACACACATATATATATATAATTTGAAATCGAGATCTTGAAGAGATAGCTGCATCTTCATTGTCATTGCAACATAAATGACAATAGCCAAGATATGGAAACAACCCAAGTGTTCATACACAGATGAATAGATTAAAAACTGTAGTAATTACATACAATGGAATGCTATACAACAATCACAAGAAAAAGAAAACCCTGCCTTTGCAATAACATGGGTGAAGCTGAAGAACATAATGCTAAGTAAAATAAGCTAGTCACAGAAGGAAAAATACAACATGATTTCACTTATATGAGGTATCTATAATAGCCAAACACATAGAAGCAGAGAATACAATAATGACTTTTAAGGGCTGAAGGAGTGAAGAAAATGGGGAGTGGTTGTTCAGTGGATATGAAGTTTCATTTATGCTAAATGAGTAAGTTTGAAGGATCTGTTGTATAACGGTTTTTATAGCTAACAATATGGTGTTGTGCACTGCAAAATCTCTTAAAAGGATAGATCTCATGTCAAGTATTTTTTTTAACTGCAAAATGTATCATGGTTGTTTGTATATGTCCAGATTCATCACATCGTAGACACTAGCAATGTGTAGTCTTTGTATACCCCAATAAAGTTGCTTTGAAATGTCAGTCAATACAAAAAAATTAAACATTTGTTTTTTTCATACAAAGGAATACTATATAATAACTAAAGTAAATGCAAACTTTGACACCATAAATTTCTCTAAAGTATATAATGTTGAGTAAAAAGACTATAAGGATACAAATACAGTATATTTACATCAGTTTTTATAAAATTTTAAACATGCTAAAGTTATTCTATATTTGTAAAGACACACAACTTTTTGATAAAAACTAAAAGCATGGTTTGGAAGAAAATAAGCAATTTCAGAATAGTCATTACTTGTTTGTGGGAAGGGCAACAGAAGAAATAGAAAGGGGGCTTCTATTTTATCTCTGATGCTTAGTACTTTAAGCATAAAAGTTCTGAAGTTAATATGACCCAAAATGTTAGCGTTTAAGAAATGTCTGAGTGGTGAAATATTGATTTTGTCATTCTCTAAAATATTTTATTTATCTATATATTATATAAAAAAATTTGACTTAATTTCTTTAAAAATCAGAAGGAAAAGAGAAGATAGGAAGTACCAATAAGAGGGTTGTAAGAAATGATATTTAAAATTCAAAAGAAAGAGACATTGAAATAACCTAGGAAGGTAGAAGAGTAAATAGATGGCATTTCCCTTAGGTAATTCTCCCTAATATCATTTTTTAAATGAAGCTTTTGATTAATATTAGACAGCAGAGATCAGATCCCAACATTTTACTTTCTGGCAAATAAAAGTGTAGATAAACTATGTTTACAGTTAAAGGGAGATTTCTATGTTTTAAAAGGAGACCACTTTGATATCCTCTTATAAAATATAGGTATGTCTTGTTTTAAAGAGCTTCACTTTGTTGTGTATCACAGATATTGCATGTGTTACAAATTGAAGACTTGAGCAACCCTGCATTCAGAAGGTTTATCACTTCATGTCTTTGTGTCACATGCTGGTAATTCTGGCATTATTTCCAGTGTTTTCATTATATTTTTTATGGTGATCTATAATAAATGATCTTACAGTTACCACTGTAATTGTTTTGAGACACCATAGACCTCAAACATACAGATTCAGCATCCCAAATCTGAACATTTAAAATCTGAAATGCTCCCAAATCCAAAACTACATGATGCTCAAAGGAAATGCTTGCTCATTAGTGCATTACAAATTTTAAATGTTTGGATTTGGGATGCACAGTTGGTATGTCTAATGCAAATACTCCAAAATCCTCTCCAAAACATGCAAATATGAAACACTTCAGTTCCCACACATTTTAGATAAAGGATAATAAACCTGTAGAAGATAGCAAACATAATCAATAACTGTATATATTCTGACTGCTCAACCAACCAGCCATTTCCTTCTTTTTCTGTCTCTTCTTGAGTGTCCATATTCCCTGAGCTGCAACACTATTGAAATTAGGCCAATCAATAACCCTACAATGGCCTCTAAGTATTTAAGTAAATAGAAGAGCTGAGTATCTCTCACTTTTAATTTAAAACTAGAAATAATAAAGCTTAGTGGAAAAGGCATGCTGAAAGCCAAGATAGACTAAAAATTAAGCCTCTTACACCAGTCAAATTCTGAATGAAAAAGAAGTGTTCTTCTAGAAAATTAAAAGTGCTACTGTAGTGAACACATGAATAGTAAGAAAAAAATCAACAACCTTATTGTTGATATGGAGAAAGTTTTAGTGGTTAGATAAGGTGAAACCAGTCACATCATTTCCTCAAGTCAGTGTCTAATTCAGAGCAAGGCCCTATCTCTATTCAATCTATGAAGGTTCAGAGAGGTGAGAAAACTGCAGAAGAAAAAATACTAACAGAGCTTGGTTCATGAAGTTTAGGAAACAAGCTGTCACCAGAAAATAAAAGTACAAGGTGAAGCAGCAGTGCTGATGGAGAAGCTGCAGCAAGTTATCCAGAAGATCTTGCTAAGATCACTGATGAAGGTGGCAGCTCTAAAACAACAGATGTTCAATGTAAACAAACAGCCTTCGATTTGAAGGAGATACAATCTAGGAATTTCATAGCTAAAGAGAAAAAGTCAATGCCAGGTTTGAAAGCTTCAAAGGACAAGCTGACTCTTGTTAGGAACTAATGCAGTCAGTTCCCTTAAGTTAAAGCTGACGCTTATTTACCATTCTAAAAATTCTTAGACCCTTAAGAAATATGTGAAATCTACTGCCTTATGCTCTATAAATCAAACAAAAACAAAGCCTGAATGACAGCGCATCTGTTCACAGCATGGTTTATTGAATATTTTTAGCCCACAGTTAAGACCTACTGCTCTGATAATAAGGGTTTCTTTTTCCAAAATATTGCTGCTCATCGACAATGCACCTAGACACACAAGAGCTCTGATGAAGATGTACAGATTAATATTATTTTCTTGCCTGATAACACAACATCCACTTTGCATCCCATGGAATGAGATTAATTTTGACTTTCCAGTCTTATTATTTAAGGAATACATTTCATAAGAATATTGGCATTATAAATGGTATTTCCTCAGATGAATCTGGACAAAGTAAATAAAAATCATTCTGGAAATAACGTACCACTTAGATGTCATTAATAATAATCACTATTCATAGAAATAGACCAAAATATCAATATTCACAGGAGTTTAAAAGATATTGATTCCAAATCTCGTGAATGACTCAGAAAGTTTTAAGACTTCAGTGGAAGAGGTCACTGCATGGAAGTGCATGCATATTAACTTCAATTGAACTAATTTTATCTTTTGAGGTTTGCTTTTGATTATTTATTTATTTATTTTTAGCTCGGGTCAAGAAAAGTCTTTGATTGAAGATAATTTTCTTCCACCTCTAAGACAACACTCTTCATAGGAGTCTACCCCCTTGGTTTGTATAATAGATATATTCACTTTGCCTGAGTGCAACATGGATTATTCCTGGCCCTTTGTGAGCTCCAAAGAGTGCCTTGCCTATTTATATCTATTGCTTCATTTCTTGGTGTCATGTACTTACCTTACATGAGTATGCAGAGCAGTTCAGCTCAAAGAGATCCCCTGCACATATTTGTAGCTCTGTGTCTACGCTGTTCCCTCATATCTAGTATTTTGTCCCGAAATTTCTAGGTGGCTTCGCCTCCTCAGACTCTATCTCCTCAACTTCACAAGACATTTGAGCATCGTTCATATTTCTCTTTCTTACACCTTTTCCTGGATACTCCAGACCATGAGTTGGGGCAATTGCAGGACTCATCTCCTTTGTTTTCTTTCTCTCAGTCATCAATTCTCTGTGCTGCTCTTTGGTCAATGTCTAAAAACTGATTTCATATTTTATCTAGTTTTCTAATTGTTTAATATTTGAGGGTAAATTTTGTCCCATTATTCCATCATCAATGAAAAAAGTGAAGCCTATACTATTATTTTGTGCAAGTTGTTGAATGTCTAAAAAACATAATCTTAAAATTTAATGATTTTATTTCTATTTGAAGGTACTGTTAATACACAGTGAATTTTCAAATAAAATTTGCTAGGAAAATAAATGTATTTGGAAGCTTGTTTTAATTGTGTATTTTAATCATGTATCTTAACATATAACCAAATTACTATATACATGGGGTGTTTTGGAGATAAATTGTCCTAAATTCAATTGTATTTTTCTTTTCCATTGGAAATTGTATCATTAAAGTCTTAAAGATATTTTCAATAATTGTATCTTTCTAAAATGTATGCAAGATTAGAAGTCATGAAAGTTTTTTTAAAACAACTCCCCCATGTAGAATTGTATTTTCAAAATCCCACACCTACTAAGCACTCTTTAAAGCTTTCATGTTTGTTATCTGATTAATTACAGGACTTAAAAGGCAAGTGCAATGTCTCTGCCGAAGTTGAGTTTTTCTGTTGTTGGTTCTTCAAAACTAAGGGATAAAAGAATTTCCCAGTCATCTCAGAGTTTAGGAGTAAAAAAGGTTAAATATCATAAAAAATAATTCATAGTTTAAAGGAGTTATTCCTGTGAAGACAGAACAAACAAAACAATTTATTTCAAAAAACAAAAAACAAAAAAAACTATACAGCTATCTGGGACTTCTCTCTCGATCTCCAGTGAGGATACAGAGAAAGCAATATAATTTTTAGTTTTTCTCAACAGAATATAAAATGAAAGTTACTCTTGGTATTTGATTTAAAAGAAAATTATCTAATCATGTTTGCTTATTTCATCATGTTTTGTTTGCTTATTTGTTTGTTTTTTTGTTTGTTTAAGCAAGCATGAAAGATTTTCTTTGTCCAGAAAATTGAAATGAATACACCGAGTCATCCAAAAACTTGAAAAAAGAGAGAGAGAATTGAACTGAGGTAGACCTATGATGATTGATCCTTGGATTTTAAATACCCACAGCTCAACCTAGGTCAACTAAGCCTTAATCTTTCATTTACAGAGTAAGTGCTTTTGAAACACATGTACTAAGAAAAGAGTCCCTGGCAAAGAACGGCATGTTCGGTGGTTGGATAATATGCAATGATAACATTTTGATTGTGTACTACACAAAACTATTATGTCATTATGAAAACACTAGGTAACATTTGTCAAATCTAAGAGCAGGAGAAATTTCAAAGTTGCACCTATAATTAGCGCAGCGTGAAATTGAAAATTCTTTCATTTTTACTTCCCAAACCAGATTTTTTTAAGTGGTCAGTGTGCCTTCCAAGATTTTGGATTAAATTAGAGGGCACAAACATTTTTCTTCCTCTAAAAATGACAGCAAAGGGAAACAACTTCTCAGTTGGGACAGACCTTAGATATTGACTATTGACAATGGCTCCAAAACTGTTATTTGCTGCTCCCAGTGATTGTCAAAATCTCTTGATGTATGAGTCTCTCATATAATTATGGTAGGTTTATGGCATTTCCAATTCAAACTAGTAAGAAACCTTGAAAAGTTGCAAAAAGTCACTGAATCTAAAATATATTTTTTCAGAGCCACAAATTTAAATCACATAGGTTTAGAATTTGAGGTGGTATGTATACCTAACCCTGAATTGTACCCCACATCTTTAAAATTAAAAAATTTTTAAATTAAATTAAAAATAAAAAAAGAAGTTGAGGTGGTAGAGCTAGCTGCAATGTTCACCCACAGTATCCATATACCTCTTCAATGCACTGATTTCAAGGTTTTGTCTACTTTCCTGGAGATTTCCAATGTCTTGTGAATTAATAAAGCATTGTCTCTGTGGAAAATAAACAATGCCAAGGGCAAGTCTTGCTGATATAAGTGAAGAGAAAATGAAGCAGCCTAAGAAAGCAGTGATTCCTGAACCAGAATATAAAAGTTGTAGACAAATTAGACCATACAAATCAAATGTGAAGGTTGTGTGAATGAGTTCACCACACATTATAAGCAAAAACTAAAAAAATCCAATTAAGGAAGATACTTTGGCAATTACTTCCCCCAGTACAAAAAGTGATCATTAAATAAGATAAAACTTTAAAAGAATATTTGTGGTGTGAGTTTACACACAGGTCATGTATAATTCTAAATGGAAATATAATTCAGGTAAAAGACAGAAGCCTAAATAAGGATCCTATAAAGTAAAAGGGGGCACAGATACTTGTATGTTTCAAAAATGCAATGAATTTGAGGCTTTTCCATGAAGTCAATAATAATCTATTTGGAAATAAAATGTCTTTGCCTACATGAATCCCTTCAGGCTTAACCCACGAGTCATCAACACTACCCAGGGTTACTATTGAAATTTTTGCATATTCAGGTAGGTACATGGTTAATGCTTCCTCAGAAATAATGTAATATAGTGTGGAGTGTATTTATTGAAATTTAATGTAATAGCTTTTATAAATGATTTATCCCATTTATTTATAGAATCATTAGGTGTCTGGGGAGTTTCCTCATATTTTTCAGTTTTATGTTGCTGTTTTTATTGAGGACTTTAAAAGCTAGGGTGATATTTTCAAATTTTTAATTTACCGAGTATAATGAGATAGTCTTATGGACACATATACATTTTATGGCAGAGTTTTCTTGAAGTCTTAAAATAATTTTTAAATAAAATTGATAAATAAGATTTGACTATTTGCAACTGAATTATTCCCTATGTATTTCAAATGCTAAACTTTCTATGTAGAGTAAGACAAACCGATATATTTCAAAATTTCATTTCTATTATTAAATTCTTAAAGTTTTAAAGAAATATAATAGCATAATCAAAATAAAGACAACTCTATTTAAATATAATAAGTTTTAGAGAAAAATATATGGAAAAAAACTCTACCCCATTTTCAATATTTAGTATACATTAACACCTAGAAAACCATTTAGAGTATTGTGAAACGGTAGCTTGTGATGCACCGCCATGTATAACATATGTAGCCCACATGTCAACTGGCATCCACTTACATTTTAAGATTTCACCTAGATTATTTGAACACTCTTACATTCTATGTTCTATAAATGAGTAATACCTTTCCCAAATTTCTGGTCTATCTAAGCAGCTGCCTTCACTGAATCAACTTGTTTTAGATTCTCTAAATGTCCTGAGTGTGCTGTCCCTGTCTATACTGCATTAACTCAAGTGAGTAATTCAGAACCATTCTTTAATTTTTATGAAATCAAAACAAATATCATACATCCAAATTGTGAGGGTGTGCTATGGACTTTCCTGAACATTGTGAAGCAATCAAGGAGAAAATCTTATATTACAACAAATAGATTATATTACAACTTATAGATTACTTCAAATAGAAAATTCTACACAACTATTTGCTAAAAGGCCTCATTCACCTATTTCTCAGAAATCATGTCATTAAACAATTCTCCTTTCTTTACATCAGTTCCTCTGCATGTCTAAGGTAGAAAGTTTAGATATCTCTCTTTTCCATTTGACTATTCTTAATCCATGTGTTCAGGGTGCTAGCTTCTAAATAGCTTACCAAGGAATTTTCCTAAACAAGGACAGACCCTTCTGTAAAGAAATTTTAAATTATCATCAGTTAATAAAATATTTCTCCAGACACTAGAAAAAATTAGTAAGCAATATTAATAAAACTTTCAATATAGTAGAAGGGACAGTAGTGATCAATGATGTCAACAGTAGTCTAACAGCAGTGGTCAATGTTTTACAACAATGAATCACCTCAAATATTAACTCAAAACAATAAGAATCATTCTATTATTTTTCAAGTTGTTCATGGGACAGAAATTTAGATATAATTCAGCCTGGTTGTTCTTAATTAGGATATATTTTCCATCAGACAGTAACGGGAACTACAATGAGTACATTTCTCTATCTGCAAGTAGTCTCAGAGTTTGTCTTTGTGGTCTCCTCACATAGGCCCTCTTATGCTTGCTCACAGCATGGTAGCTTCTAGAAAATTGGACTAGATAATAGCTCAGGGTTTCATTTTTAATATTCTGTACAGCAAGGAAGAAACACCATTATCTTTTATGATGAGCTTCAGAAGTTAAAAAGTGTCACTAAGTGTAGTTATAAGTCTACCCAGGTTCAAGATCAAAGAGCATAGATTTATTTCTCAAAGAAGCAAAGTAACCAATATATAGGATGGGAAATATTTTGGTCATCTTTGGAAAATACAACCTACTACATATGCTTGCTTATTTCTTTATCTACATTTTTATTTTTTTGAGTTGGATTCTCACTCTGTGACCCAGGCTGGAGTGCAGTGGCATGCTCACAAACACTGCAGCCACAACCTCCTGGGCTCAGGCAATCCTCTTGCCTCCACCTCACAAAATGTTGGAATTACAGGTGTGAGCCACCCTGCTCTGCCTCACATATGCTTAATTTTTCATCCTATATTTTCCCTAAGTTTTCTTAACATAAAACACCAAAAAGTTTGAGTTCTTTGCAGATCCTGGATGTTAGGCCTTTGTCAGATAAACAGTTGGCAAATATTTTCTCCCATTCTGTGGGCTGTCTCCCAGCTCTCTTAATGGTTTGTTTCGCTTTGCAAAAGCTTTTCAGTTTGATGAGGTTCCACTTGTCCATCCTATCTCTTATGTCAAGAACTTTTGGGATTATGGTTAGGAATTGGTTGCCTATTCCATGCCTACAAGACTGTCTCCTCTGTTTCCTAATAGTCTTAAAGTTTGAGGTTTTACATTTAGGTCTTTGATTCATTTCGAGTTGATTTTTGTTTATGGTGGTAGGTAGAGGACCTGTTTCATTCTTCTGCATGCGGCCAACCAGTTTTCTCTGCACCATTTACCGAATAGGGTCTCCTGTTCCCAGTGGTTGTTGGTGGAGGCTTTGTCTAAAATGAGTTGGTTGAGAAATTGAGGTTTTGCTTCTGAAATCACTATCTTGTTCCATTGTCTATATGCTTGTTCTTGTACCAATAGCAGGCTGTTTTGATTATTGTAGCCTTATAATAAAGTTTAAAGTCTGGAAGTGTGATACTTCCCACTTTGTTTCTTTTGCTAAGGATCGTTTTGGCTATTTGTGGCAATTTATATTTCCCTATTAATTTCTGTATTGTCATTTCCCGGTCTGAGAAGAATGATGTAAGTAATTTAGTGGATATTGCATGGAATCTGCAGATTACTTTGGGTATGATGGACATCTTAACAATGTTGATTCTTCCAATCCATGAGCATGGAGTATTTTTCCATTTGTTGGTGTCTTCTTTGATTTCTTTGAGCAGTGTTTTATAGTTTTTCTAGTAAAGGTCTTTCACTTCTCAAGGTATTTCATCTTTTTGAAGTTATTGTGAATGGGATTGTGTTTTCTTATTTGATTCTCTACCTGTTTGCTGTTGGTGTAAAAAATGCGACTAGCTTTTGCACATTGATTTATGTACCCTGAGATTTTTGCTAAAAATCTTCTATCAGTGCAAGGAAGTTTTTGACAGATTCCCTTGAGTTTTCCAGGTATAGGATCATATTGTCAGCAAAGAGGGATAGCTTAACTTCCTCTTTTCCTATTTGGATACTCCTGATTTCCTTCTCCTGTCTGATCACTCTAGCCAAGACTTCTAACACTATGTTGAACAGGAAGTGTGAGAGTAGACAGCCTTGTCTTATTTCAGTTTTCTAGGGAAATGTTTCCAATTTTCATCTGTTTTAGCATATGTTGGCGGTGGGTTTGTCATAGATGGCTCTTACAATTTTGAGGTATGTTCCCTCTATGCCTGAGGGTTCAAGGTTTTTTGGGGTTTTTTTAATCCAAAATGGATTCTGGATTTTGTCCAAAGCTTTTTCTGCATCTAATGATATAATCATGTGGTTCTTGTTTTTACATCTGTTAATGTATTTAATTACATTTATGGTCTTGTAAATGTTGAACCAGCCCTGCATCCCAGGAATGAAGTCCACATGGTCATGGTGTATAATTCCTGAGATGTGTTGTTGGGTTCAATTTGCTAGAATTTTGCTGGAACTCAAACGTGCCAAAGGAAGAAAAACAAACAGCTGTATTAAAAGAGTGGGCAAAAGACATGAATAGACACTTCTCAAAAGAACACATATGAACAGCCAACAGATACATGAAAAAATGCTCAGCCTCTGTAATTACCAAAGAAATGCAAAGCAAAACCACAATGAGATACCACCTAACTCCAGTCAGGATGGCCATCATTAATAACTCAAAACCAGCAGATGCTGGAGAGGATGAGAAGAAAAGGGAATGTTTCTACACTGCTGGTGGGTGTGCAAATTAGTACAAACTCTGTGGAAAACAGTTTGGAGATTTCTAAAAGATCTAGAAATTGGCCTTTCATATAACACAGTAATCCTTCTTCTGCAAAGATATCCAGAGAAACTCAAATCATTCTACAAAAATAGGTACGGGCTCATGCATGTTTATTGCAGCACTGTTCACAATAGCAAAAGCATGAAACTGTTGTGCTGCCCATTGAGAGTAGATTGGATTAAAAAATGTGGTACATATGCAAGATGAAATATGTAGCCATAAAGGACAAAATTATGGATTTTGCAGCAACTTGGATGGATTTAAGAGTCTATCATACACAGTGATCTATCATGGAAACAAAGAACTGAGAAACACATGGTCTCACTCATAAGTGGACCCTGAAAATTTATCATAATACTACAAGAAAGGAATTGGCAGTAGCAGGACACTCCCAGAGGAGGTGGGGGGTGTACGTCATCAATAAGGGTAGCTGATCCTCAACCAGGCAAAGGGAGAACCAACGGGAGGCCCAAATTCACTGGTATGTAGACCACTTATGTACCTAATCCTGACTTGTACCCTACATCTTTAAAATATAAACTCTGTGAAACAAACAGAAATATACTATTTTACAAATTAAAAACGGTATTTATCCGTATTCCCAGTGAGATTTATATGACCACTAAAGGTTATTTATATATATTTTAAAGATATGGGGTACAGTTCAGGATTAGTATATAAGTGGTCATTGTACAAGCAAAGTTCGGGCCTCACTTTGGTCTCCACTTTGCCTGGTTTTAGATCAGGTATCTTTATTGATGAACTGTGCCTTCCCTTCCCTTCCCTGGCAATGTCCTGCTGCTGCCAATCCCTTTCTTATAGTATTATAATAATTGTTCAGGGTCCACTTGTGAGTGAAAACGTGGTTCTCAGTTCTTTGTTTCTGTGATAAATCATTCAGTATTATAGTCTCTAAATCCACCCAAATTGCTGTGAAATTCATCATTTTGTCCTTGGTTATGGCTGTATACCATTCCATCATGTGTATGTACCAGCCATATTCATTTTTTATCCAGCCATATTCAGTGGTTGGTTCCATGTTTTTGCTGTTGTGAATAATGTTGCAATAAACATGTGTATGCAGGTATCTTTTTCATAGAATGATTTGAGTTCCTCCAGGTATATTCCCAGAAGGGGAATTGATTACTGGGCCATATGGTAGGTCGATTTTTAGATCTTTTAGGAATCACCACACTGTTTTCTACAGAGGTTTTACTAGTTTACCCTCCCACCAACTGTATACAAGTGTTTCCTTTTCCCTACATCCTCTCCTGCATCTGTTTTTTTTTGAGTTATTGATTGTGGTCATCCTGACTGGAGTTAGGTTGTATGTCAGTGTGGTTTTATTTTATTTTATTTATTTTTTATTTTTTTGATGTGGGGTACAATTCAGGATTAAGTATACAAGTGATCATCGTACAGGTAAAGTTTGGGCCTCCCTTTAGTTTCCACTTTGCCCAGTTTGAGATTAGGTACCCTTCATACTACCCATAGAAACTGGATTGGATTTTTAAAAATGTGCTACATATACACAGTATTTTGTTGAACATATTGCAATATTCCTAGGGGTGTAGAATCTGCTGATATGTCTACTGGAAGAGGATGATAGCCTGAGTTATGTTTGAATTCTGTGTCAAATATGACACTGTAAAATACATTTAATATTTCTGGGCCTTTTGGTATGATTCTTAACATAAAGCACTTTTCAAATCTATTTTTATGATGTTTCTTCCTATTTCTTTGACTGTAGGGAAGATATCATTTCTCACTTACAAATAAAGCAATAAAATTCAAGAAGATAAAGTATTTGTCTAAGATAAAAAGCATCAAAATGAAGATCGGAACTCAACTTCTAGTTCACTATTCTCAACTGCACAGCCTACTCAATCAAAACAATAAAATATATATAATTATATTTGATGTAAGATAATTATACTAGAGCAACTATAAAACTGAATGCAAGTTTATATCTGCCTTACTAAGAAAGTCAGTAATTATTATATTTTAACCAACCACACTGGTGATACAATCAATTCAGTCCTATTCTGTTCACCTGTATTTCCCAGGATTTATGTCTGAAGGATGCCAACAGACCTCTCTAGAAATTTACTTCCACAGGGTTCACACAAGGTACACCAAACTAGACTGACATAGTCCACCCCATTGTCATTTTGACATACCTCAGTGGGTGTTTGCTCTGCTTAATCAGTCTATCCCACATTCTAAAATTAGATGCACATCGGTTTATAGAACTTATTAGTTTAACAATTACAATGTTAACCTATTTGGAAAATGATATGCCAACACAGACCTGCCTCAGTTAGTATAGATATTGTCATTTTTTAAAAAAACAAGGTATAATTTATTGCAAAAATGTGCTCAGTTGCTAAAAAAGGTAACAGGTCTCATGCATTTGGCAACTTTTGCATACATTAACCTTCTTAAAGAATGAAATAAGAAATACATTGGCATATGATTTAACAATTGCATACTATTTTATCTCATCTCATTTTAATAGCATTTTTGAGATTCAATGTGTCAATCAAATATTTCATTCTAATAACATAGTTATACACAATATCATAACATTTCCTTGTAATTAAAATTCAAAAGTCTTATTCAAACTAGTTATGAAATTCTTTCTTATATTGATAATTTTCTTTTTTTACTTTAAAATTTTTTTATTTTAAAATTATGGGATACAATTCAGGGTTAGGTATACAAATATTCATTGTGCAGATACCCTTGTTGATGAGATGTGCCCCTCCTTCCCCAGGAAGATCTCCACTACTGTCAATTCCACCTCCTCCCCCCCGCAGTTTCCCACTACTGTCAATCCTTCTCTTATAGTATTACAATAGTTGTTCAAAGTTAACTTATGAGTGAGAACATGTGATATTCAGCTCTTTGTTTCTGTGAAAGATCACTCAGTATTATAGACTCTAATTCCATGCAGGTTGCTGCGAAGTTCATGATTTTGTTCTTTATGGCTGTGTAATATTCCATTGTGTATATATACCACTTTTTTTTTATCCAGTCCTCTTTTGATGGGCAGCATGGTTGGTTTCATGTTCTTGCTATTGTGAACAATGCTGTAATAAACATATGTGTGCAGGTATCTTTTTTATAGAGTGATTTGAGTTCTTCCAGGTATATTCCCAGTAGGGGGATAGTGGGATCATATGGAAGGTCGATTTTTAGAACTTTAGGAATCACCACGTTGTTTTCCACAGAGGCTGTACTAGTTTACACTCCCACCAACAGTATAGAAGTGTTCCCTTTTTGCCACATCCTCTCCAGCATCTGTTATTTTTTTAGTTATTGATGATGGCCATTCTGACTGGAGTTAGGTGGTAACTCAGTGTAGTTTTAATTTGCATCTCCTTGATGACTAGTGAGGCTGAACATTTTTTCCTATATCTGTTGGCTGCAAAAAGTATCAACTAATTATTTCTAAAAGGAACAATGACCTCTTTAGAACTGCAAAAGTCATTTAATGCTTTGTTGTAAAATTATTGAACTTTGTGAGTGTAAAAACATATATCTGCAAACAGTGATGGCTAAGTTTTCCATTTTTAAAAACTATAGTATAGATAATCATTGTAAATATAGTCTCTGGTGTCAAACTGACCTATGTTTGCAGGCTGGCTCCATCATGTACGAAATATGTAACTTTAATCAAGTAGCTTGACCTCATTAAGCCTCAGTTTCTTTCTCAGCAAAATGATAAAAACAAATACAAAATAATAATTTACATAAATGCTTAAGTCAACATCTGGCACATGGTGTCAGTAGACATCAGGTAAATAGCAAAATCATTGTGTATTGGACATCCTGACCAATTCTATGAGACAACAAATGGGAGTAAAAGGAATTTGTTCTAGTTTACACTCCCACCAACAGTATAAACGTGCTCCCTTTTCCCCACATCCTCGCCAGCATCTGTTGTTTTTTGAGTTATTGATGATGGCCATCCTGACTGGAATTAAGTGGTATCTCAGTGTGGTGTTAATTTGCATTTCTTTGATGATTAGTGATGCTGAACATTTTTTCATATAGCTCTTGGTTGCTCTTATTTCTTCTTTTGAGAAGTGTCTATTCATATATTTTGCCCACTTTGTAATAGGGCTGTTTGTTATTTTCTTTTTGACACATTTGAGCTCCTTGTAGATGCTAGATGTTAGGCCTTTGTCAGACATACAGTTGGCAAATATTTTTTCCCAGTCTGTGGGCTGTCTCCCCACTCTCTTGATAGTTCCTTTGGCTTTGCAGAAGCTTGTCAGTTTGATGAGGTCCCATTTGTCTATCTTATCTCATGGCATGGGCATTGGTGGGAGTGTAAATTAGTACACTAGTATGCTAGACTCAAACATTATATACATCCCTGAATTGTACCCCACATCTTTAAAATAAAAAATTTTTTTAAATGAAATAAAAGGAATGATGAGAAAGGAAAGGATTAACTGACTATTATTATTAACAAGTATATGATTTATGTACTGAAAATTTAAAAGAACTGTAAGTTTCTTAGAATTATAGACTAGAAAAGTGATCATCTATAAGATAAATAAGTAAAACCAATAGATTTTCTTAATAAGTTGCAATAGTTATTATAAAAATATTTTATTCTCATAGTCAACAAAATTTACCCTGCAAGAATAAATGGAAGAATATATAACAAATTTGAAAAGAAGAATAATAATGAGAACTGTATCTAAAAATTGTTATAAGAGCTGGTGAAGAGACCAATGTAGACCAATGTACAAATATTAGAAAATCTTAGTCTAGAAACACACACACACTTATGTATTTAACATGATAAATGTATTGTGCTCCAATACTTTTTGTTAAGAAAGCTATTTGAGGGATAATCAGGCTAGATCTTCACCTCTGTAATGGCCACTTGCCTACTGATTGTCTCCTCAACTCAAAATATTTTAACTTCCCTGGTAGCTACTCTTCCCCTGAATCTTTGTTATGAATCTGTTCCATAGAGAATGGGCTCCCAGCAGCCAATGCTTATCCAATGCGAACTTTTATCAGGGTGTCCTTCAGTACCATATTTAAAATAGAAAAGCAGGGTCACTGTATTAAGAATTTGTATTGGGAGTGAAAGCCAGACTTGGGCTTTTTCTGAATGGTTGGATGGTTCCCCTGGGACAAGGGAGCAGCAAAGCAAGTGAGATGGATGAGGAAGTACACAGAGAACACAGACCAAACAGGAAGAAACAGACCCAGAGTCCCAATGGCATGTCTGCTTTGCTTCCCTGAACTCCCTGAATGCGGCTACACCCAGCACATGGGTTACATGAAATGCTCCTATTTTTTACAGATGAATATATTCACCTCCACTATTCCTGTGACTTGCAAACAAAATATTCTTAAATAAAATTACTTTATCCACCAAAATAAATTTCAAAAGCCATGTTGGCTAAATTTTTAAAGGAAATGTGATACAACTATAAAAATATTGGTAAACATTTTAGTTCATCTTGGGAACATAAAGAACACCTAATGATAAAAATTCTTTAACAATAAAAAAGAAAGCTACATACTTAGGATTTCATAAACATAGCAATACCCCAATTTATAAACAAATGGCAGAGACATGTCTGCACCCAATATGACACAAATACACAAAAGCCTTATTTATATTTTTTTTAAAAAGCTCTAAAAAATGTAGTCTGAGACCAGTCAGGGCAACATAGTGAGACCCAGTCTCTACAAAAAGTAAAAAAAAAAAGAAAAAGAAATAGCCACACATGGTGGCATGTACCTGTAGTTCCAGTTACTTGGGAAGCTGAGATGGAGGACCAAACTTGGGCCCAGAAATTCAAGGGTATAGTGAGCTTTGATTGTACCACTGCACCCTATTCTGGGCAACAGAGAAAGACCCCATCTATTACAAGATTATTCTGAAATGGAGAAGTATACTAGCAATTCCCCAAATAAAAGGCAGCCAAAGATCATGAACAGACAAATCACAGAAGACATATAAAAACACATGAAAAGAATACTAGATATGTAAAAGAATATTTTGACATATAAGATACTGCACATGTTACTTGTGTCTATACTGGTGCACAGATATAAGTACTCCAAGACTGGTAGTGCTGCCTGAAAATTAATTCCGCAACATCTATAAAGATCTTCAAACATAATCATACTCTTTTGAGCCAGTGTAGCAAAAACAACACTCCTGTTTCCAAGTGCAAAAACTTAACTCAAAATGCTCTATGAAAAGAGATGAGTTGGCTTAATATAGGCAGTGCTTCCAGTAGTGCTTATATTAGACCCCACTGGGTTATAATATAAATATGTGATATTTTCTCTTTCTCTCTCTCCCTCTCCTGCTCTCGCTCTCGCTCTCGCTCTCGCTCTCGCTCTCGCTCTCGCTCTCGCTCTCGCTCTCGCTCTCGCTCTCGCTCTCGCTCTCGCTCTCGCTCTCGCTCTCGCTCTCGCTCCCCACTTCTGTTTTCAACAGTCAGATGGTTCTCCTTCGAGACGAAAGACGGCAACTGAACTTTAGGATTACATTCTACCAGCCTAATAAACTGGCAGAAAGTGAACTTCAACTTCTCAATGATTTTCTTTAAAATTCCAAGATGACACCTCATTATATCTTATTGGCATGACTCAGGTCACACGCTTCTCTCTGAAATAACCACTATGATCAGGAAATAGGTTCAACTCTTTTAGACAAAAGCAGGGCATGGGTTTAGTCCTGCCTGAATCACAGGAATGGAGGGTAGAAAGAGACAGTTTACACAGGAAAATTTAGGTGCTGTTTCTAGGAGAAGGAAGATGTATGCTGTGCACTTAAAAATAATAAATGCCCACGATACTCTCATAACCAGTAATTTAACTTCTAGGAAACTACAAAGAAAACAATTGGTGAAGAAGAAAAGCTTATAATATACTCTATTTAAATAACAGCTGCATTTCTTATAGTGCAACAGATGAAAGCATTCATATGGAAATGGTTAAATAAACTATAATATGAATTTATTATCAGAAAAGCACATACTACTCTATGATATAATATTATCATATACAGTTGACCCTTAAACAATACAGGTTTGAAATGCACTGATCCACCTATTTGTGAATTTTTTTCTTCCTCTGCCACCCTTGGGACAGCAAGACCAACCCCTTCTTTTCCTCTTCCTTTTCAACCTACTCAGTGTGAAGAAAATAAGGATGAATTCCTTTATGATGATCTACTTTTACTTAGTAAATAGTAACTATATTTTCCTTACACTTTTCTTTATATCATTTTTTTCTCCAACTTGCTTTATCTTAATACATATGGTATATAATACATATATAAAATGTGTATTAATTTTATGTTATTCCACAAGGCTTCCAGTCAATAGCAGGCTATTAAAAGTCTAGTTTTGGAAGAGTCAAAGTTATATAGAGATTTTTGACTGTGCAAGGGGTCAGCACCCTGAACCCCCATATTGTTCAAAGGCCAACTGTTTATTATATATCTATATTGTATTTATATCAATATAAATACCATAATATTAGTGGCATTATATATGCAACACATATATTATATGCATATTATATGTATATATATTGCAACTATTGAGAAAAACACAACAGTATGTGAGAAAGTAGAATAAAAATTTATATAGATTGTATGATCCCGGTTTTGTTCAATTCATATTTGCCTAGGAAAAAAGATGGAAAGGAAATAGACCATAATGAAGATCTAGTGTGATGGAATTTAAAGTATTTTCTACAGTGGTTATAGGGGCTAAAGTGTTTCAAAATGCTTTGGTAGATAATTATTAAGGTGCACAACACCTACTATGCTTCGACAGCCTGTAGTCATGAGACATATCAGTACTAGTTGACTTCTTAACTGTATAACCCAGGCTATCACTTGAAATCTTTAAACTTTAGTATCTGTATCAATAAAATGAAACTAATAATGTCAGCTTAACATGATTATTATGAAAATCAAATTGTACAAGTAAAATCACTTTTTAAAAAATTATAAAGTGCATAAAAATGATAGTTACATCTAGAAATAAAGACATCAAAGCAATCCTGTGCTCTGTCCCCTACTAGCTCATTAAAACTCAAACATGTGTAGCATAATGATTTCTCATTAATCTCTCAGTTACTTGTCTTCCTTTGGACTTCTTTGTAATTTGTAAATGGGAATAACATGACCTCCCTGTTTAGTCTTGAGGTAACACTGAACACCTACTAGTGCCTGGCACATAGAAGGCACTTGACAACTGTAAATTATCTGTCTGCTTTCTTCTTATATCCTGCTTATTCTCTCATTATCAATTGTACATGGTATGAATGCAAGTGTTGGGGAGAAGTAGGTAGATGATATCCAAGAATCCTTTCCACCTTTCAGCTTGAATTTTTCCAGGAAAACCAAATCTCTTTCTCATAGTTAGGTAGTGGATTACACCATACAAATGGGCAAGCCTATGGTTTCACAGATTCAACACTCTCTCTACCGGGCATGTAGGTAAGGATGACAGCACACACACTGATATTCTTGTGTGTCCAGTGGGTTATAATTCTTAAATAAAGTGCCTCTGGGATTCAGGGCCTCCACCTCTGCCCAGCTTGCTCCCCTAAGAAAATCAGGAATCTTAAACACACATGGATTCCATAGGAAATCATGGTAAGAATATAGGCTACCTGCCATATTCCCACAGATGGTCAAACATCCAAGTTTGACTCAATAAAGAATGGTCAAGAATAATAAAAGAAACTATGTGAGAAGGGCATAGAACCTTCTAAATTTAAGGACTATGATATTGTCTCTTCTCTTATAAATTTCAGACTGCCTCTACAACCCTGTGGTCTCCTCACTACTTAAATTCTACCCCTCCCTTCTCTGGTATTCACTAGGGAAGTGTACTGTAGAGTCCAAGTTCACCAAGGGCCAAATTCCCTTGCTCTGGCCTTGACCCTGTGGCAATTCTTTAACATTCAAGACAAGAGCCTGCTTCTTTACACAAATTGCTAGAGCCTGCCTAAAATCTTGGGCAACTGAGAACACAGCCTGTCCCCACAGGGTAGGAATGTATTAACCACCCTATAAAAGTTATTTTTAAAGTTTTATTTAAGGAACAGCAGCTGGAGAATAAAGAAAAGAAAGGCGAAACACGATTCCTGTATACCCAGGCTGTAATCCTTCTCACATCAATCCCCATGGCTTTCTGGGGGAATTGTATTCATGTAAATGTTTAAATCTAGCCTCCAAAACTGGAAACTGGAGAATCCAGAGATAAAACAAACAGGAAATACAAAACAGCCACATTTGATCAGACCCTTTCTTAATTATATTAGGGGAGTTTGACAACAGGGTTGGAATTCTTTCATTGGATTTGGAGGTAATTACCAGAAAAATTAAAGCGACATTAAAATACCATCACATATAATGAGCTCATTGCCATTTGGAAATTGTTTCCAATCAACGCATAGCAAATATTAGCACTAGGAAGTTTGCTAGCATTTTCTTTCCTGTGGATGAGGGGATAATCACTTGAGTAATGGGGAAAAAAACTTTAGCAAATTGCAAGGCCATGAAATAAATAAATATTAATGCAGTTTACATTTCATTAATCTCTAAATTATGTTGAAAATTATTCTTTTTATTGATATTTTAATAATGCTGTATTTGAATTTTGATGACTGTTATATTTGTGGTTGTTTTGTGAAAGCAATGCATTGCCAGGCTGGAATTAATATCAAGAGCACCTACTGTAGGTAAAAGACAATCCCTGCCTCAAGAAGCTTATACTCAAATGGAAGGAAATGTTTATGTGCGTGCAGCAAACTGAACACATGAGATGCAGAGTGCTGTGAGGCTGGGATGAGGGAAACATTACATCCAAGCAAAGGCTTTAAGGAGAGTCTACCAGAGATTCCCTTCAGAAAGAGTTCTGACTGGAGAAGAGGAATGAACAACATAAACAAGGGCAAGAAGTAGGAAAGCACCATGCATGTTCAGAAAACAGCAAGTAATCCCTCAGCAGCATGAGGTGAGCAAAGATTTTAAAGGAAAATGGGCTCCGACCCTGGCTCTGGTTTTGCTAGCTGTTTGACCTCTAGCATGTTACATAACTGCTCTAAGCCTCTATTTCCTTCTGTTTAAACTGAACCATTAATAAATATGTATGAAAATAAGACTATGCATGGGAAGTACCTATTGTTGTAACTAGCATATAAGGAATATTCAATAAACATTTAAAGCAAAAAAAGAATGGAGAAAGAAAGGAAGGAAAAGAGGGAGACAGGTCAAGATGGAAAGACATGGGAGGGAGGAAGGGTGGAAGGAAGGGGAAGCAGAGAGGGAAGGGAGAGGGCAAAGGGAACGAAGGGGAGGAGAGGGAAGGGAAGGGGAAAGGAAGAAAGGAAAATAAGTCAAGGGTTTCTGAAAGGCTTTAGCTTAAGATATTTATTTTGGATCTCATTGTATATAAGCCTAAGACATGAGTACAAACACCACACACTAAACAGGAGAGAGACTAGAACGTCAGGGAACTCATTTCTATAGTTTGTGGTGGAAAGAGGAAAAGACATATGAGGTCATGTACTACTGTGAAATAAGGCTGAAACGTAGGTTCAGATTTGGGTCCCACCAAGGTCTGTGTGACTTCAAAAAAATTTCTAGAAATTCTTGAGTGGAAAATATTTTTCTCACAGAATCATTCTGAATTGTGAAAATGATCAGATGTATAAAAGCATATAATACCATGTCTTGCATGTAGCTAACTGTCAGCAACTACTAGGGTTTTCCTCATTTTTAATTGTCTTCCTTAGATAAAAGAAAAAGAGCAAAAAATTGAAAAATTGATGGAATACAAGGCAGTTACAGTGACTATAGCCAAATAGAAGAGGAAAGGACATTTTTTTAAAAGCTGTGAGACTGGGCTCGGAGGCTCAACCTGTAATCCCAGCATTTTGGGAGGCCGAGGAGGGTGGATTGCCTGAGCCCGCGGGTTCGAGACCCACCCAGGCAACTTGAAGAGACCTCGTCTCTACAATAAATCAAAAATTAGCTAGACTTGGTAGTGCGAGCCTGTAATTCCAGCTACTTGGAAGGCTGAGGTGGAAGGAAGGATCACTGGAGCCCAGCAGGTCAACGCTGGGGTGGTCTTGAGTGTGCCACTGCACTCCAGCCTGAGCGACGGAGTGAGACTCCAACTCAACAATTAAAAAATGCTGTGAGAGTTGCTGTATACTGTTACTATTCATCTTTAAGACTCTGTTTTCAGTGGAGGATTTGAGGAAAGAAGCCAGATTATATGTTGAAAATATTGACATCAGTGGTGAAGTCCTGAAGCAACAGTATTGCCATTTAGTTTGTTCCTATCTCATGTCAGACCATAAAGCAAAGTATTAAGAAAGAATACTAGCATGTATGAATGTTAAGGCTAAGTGAAATTTATTTCATCTAGATAGTTTTTTGGAATGGATAACATAAAAAACAAACCAAAAAGAAAACTGGAGGAAAAAAAAAAGATTGAGGAAATGGCATGTTCTATTAGTTGTGAATTAAAGTGAAATCATTAGGGAAAAAAAAAAGTCTTAGCAATACATATCCTTTTAAGCCAAAGAAATTTATAACTGGTGGGAATGCCCAAATTTCTTGAGAGAATAAAGAAAATAGCTGAAAGTCATTCTAGAGAGAGTCCATCTTCTGAGTCAATAGTGACTCCTGTAAATACTTGACTCTCCAGAGGCAAGATTTTGCCAATAGCTGAGGATTAACACTACTAGTTAGGGTCCTATAAAAATTGCTGTTCCTGTGGTCTCAAAAAGACACACTGAGACAAGGTGAGGGTGATGAACCAGAATTTTGAGTATAGGAATCAAGTCTTGAAAGAGCTGTGATCAGAATGTACAAATAGAAGTGTACAAGGCAGAATATTGATATCAAGGAGGATGATTTAGAATTCAAAGGGTGGATCTAAAGTTTTGAATTTTGATTGAGTACTCCCTTTTTGGAGGGGTCAGAGAACACAAGTAGAAGGATTCCCTTGGATCTAGAGTTGATAGATTCTTCTCATCTGAGACTTCAAGTAGATGCTACCATCAGGGGAGTGCAGTGAGAGCTAATTAACTCGGGGTGGGGTGAAGCAGATGCCCAAAACTAAGGATATGAAAAGCAAATATTGAATGATGCAAAACGAGGCAGTGTTTAGAGAGCCAGGAGAGTAAGAGACTAGTAGGTAGGAAGCATTCCTTGGTATCTGCCAGGAGGAAGGATCAGCCTTAAGCACAGTTCATAGACAAGCCTGCCAAGAGGGCAAAATAACTCAGCAAAAACTTTCCAGTGCTCTAGGATGGCTGAAGTGGAGTAAACAAAGAGTTTGGGGAGGTGAGCAGTTGTAAGATCAGAATGCTACAAAGCCCACTAATAGGTTTTACAAAAACTTCAAAGATGATAAATGAGCCACAGTGGGGAGACTGCTGTGCAAACTTAACAAACAAACAAAAAAATACCAAAGAGTTAACTTTCTGAATTTAAAAAAAAAAAGAAGGTCACAGTAGAATACAAATTATGTAAGTATATCTAATATTAAATCATATTATATAATTGTGCACTATACAATATGCCATATTTTATATAATACTATTTCTCTATAGACTCTGATACTTAGCAATGAAACAATTAAAAAATGTTACTCTAAAATTGCATAAATGGACATAGTGCTATCTGAGGATGGTGAGAGAAAAATGCTGCAATTTTAGGAAAAATATAAGTTCATTCAAAATTTTGAAAGTTTGATTGCGTTATTTTAGAATAAATTTGATAAGAAGTATTTACATTTATCTAGGAGCTAGAGAATGATTGCCTTTTAAATAAATCAAAGAAAGAATTATTGCTCTTTATTTCTCATCACTCCAGTTGCATAGCACGAAGTTTGGCTCTTGTCAAGCAATATATATTTGTTAGGTTAAATTAAATGTTCACTAAAGTTAATTGAGGATGTAAAATTTAACCCACAATTTCAAATTGCATTACTTGTCTATAATTTTAAGATTTAATTCAAGCCTAATTCCGTCTTCCAATATAGTTTTTGTTCAATTCTAGATCATGTCTGTTATTTTGAGTTCTGCCATCTCCCTTGCCACTTTCTACATGGTTGTATATAAATACCAGAGACGTATAAATACCTGGACCTGGGAAAGCCTTGTGTTAGCACATGAGAAATGATGTGGCAGCAATCTGTCTGAATCAGTGAAAGAGTTGCCTTCTGTCCGTGCTCCTGAGTTGTTCTTTGCCTTATCTAGTTCTTACTCTGATGCATCTATCACAGGGTTTCTCCTGATCCCAGTTTCCATGAAATACTTCTAAATCTCTTTTAGGCAAATTAAAATGTTAAAGTATTCACTGTTCCCCTGGTGTGTTAGTTTGCTAGGTTTGCTATAATAAGTATCACAAACTTAAACAACAGAAATTTAATTTTTCTCACAATACTGGAGGCAAGAAGTCCAAGATCAAGTTGTCTGTGGAACTGGGTTCTCCTGAGGTCTGAGAGGACAAATCTGTTCCTTGGCTTCTCCTCTGGCAGTGTTCTGGCAATCTTTGGTGTTCCTTGGTTTGTAGACCTATCACTGTGATCTCTACTTTGATGTTCACATGCATTCTCTCTGTATACATATCTGTCACCAAATTTCTTTTTTATCATATTAGATTAAGTCATAGTCATATTAAATGAAGGCCCACCCTAATAACCATATGTTAACTTGATTAGCACTATAAAAACTCTATCTCCAAATAGGGTCACATTGTGAGGTACTGAGGGTTAGGACTTCAGCATATGAACGGGGAAGAAGGGCACAGTTCAACCCATAGTACTATATTCAACATAGGAAAACTGGGAAGTCATTTCATGACCGCATACCCAGAAATCCACAAACAACCGTACCTACTCCCCTGACTCCCAATCCTCTCTGGATATGGTGCTCGATACAGGGTTTGGAAATTTCCCAGTTTCACTTCAGAAGCGACACAGTTTCCTTCTGCTTTCAAATCTCCAAATGCTTCTGAGGTTTATACAGTATCTCCCGGTAGCGCTCAATCAGGGAGCAGGGCCCCACTCAGAGACATACAATGCATCAAATCCTTTTTCCTCTCAGGTCAGTACTCTTCATCTCCTCAGAACAGGAAAAACTCACTCTTAACAATATCCAGCCTTCTCAGTCTCCTATTCACAGTATAAATGGGATGATTTCAGGGCTAAAACTTCCAACTTAAAAGCTTTAACTTCTGAAATTGAAAAATCTTTATCTTGCTTTTTTGACACTGTCATGCCTTTCCTGTGGCAATGAATAGATGAAAGGCATTGGAAAAAAGAACTTCCAGTGATTAAACTTACTCCAGTTATGCTAATATCTTACATGATGACATTTTCATCCTGCTAGACCAACATTCTCCACGGTGTTTCTCTCAAACATTTGGTTCATTAGGTTAGTATCAGGTTATCAGAAATTGTAAGAAAAAGAAAAGCTTCATAGCAAAATACATTTTGGAAATTCAGGATAAACAAACAAACTTCTGAATCACAGAAATTTAGATAGGAAAGGGACCTTAGGTTTAATCTCTCCTTTTTGACGGATAAAGCATCTGGACACAACGAGGAGAAGTAACTTATCCAAGGTTGCACAGCAGCTCATGCACACCTTGGTGTTTTATTCTCAATGCAAAAGTGTTTTGGTTTTTTTTCTCTCTATATATATTCAATTGTTATGTTTTATACTCACGGGCAGACACAAAGAAAATGGGTGGTAGAAAAATAATAACATAGATATTATGTGATTCAGTTTGGCCAACATTGGGCATTTTCTATGTACTAGCAATATCCTAGACACTGAGGATAATAATAGCAAAGAGAAGGACATAAACATTGACTTTAAGGAATGCAACACATGTTAGTATAGCTCTACAATCCCATTTGGATAACAACTGTAATCTTCACACATTAAAAAAAGCTATGCTATAGGATAGAAAACATTTTCTATTCTTTACAAAATACCTATTATGATGATTTGACACTCAAGCAACTTAAATATACTCTACAATGTAAAGCACCTTAATTTTGGCTTATGGAAATTATACCTGATTAATCTATGAATGTGCTTATAAAAGTTTCGAAAAGATGCCAGCCTGAAGATGATTCATAATAAAATCCTTTATCACATATATGGAATTGTTTTAAAAAGGAAAACAAAAGTTCAGAATATATAAAAATTTCTCTTGATGAAAACACAAATAATAACTTTTAGAAAACTGCTAATTCCAGTTTCAAGAAAACCACGTTTATAGTTTGATGAGATCTTAGGCGTTAACTAGTTCATCCAACTCTTTGATTGGAGTTATAACTGAGGTGAGAGGAATTAAGGTACTTTTACATGTGTATAATTATCTTGAGGTAATATAAGAATGAACAGTAAAACCTTCAAATTTTTACACGAAATGATATAGTTAAGAAAATAAACAGAACAAGGGAAGGTGGAAGAAGTTAAAGAAAGATTTTCCAATGTTGCATGAGTAGAGACAATAAAGACAAATGTATTTCAGTATGAACAAGTACATTAGTGCATGTAAAATAAGTAACACAAACTAGTTGGGTGCGGTGGCTCATGCCTATAATTACAGTACTTGAGAGGCCGAGGTGGGAAGATTGCTTGAGTCCAAGAGTTCAACACAAATCTGGGCAACATAGTGAGACTTTGTCTCTGCAAAGAAGTAAAAAAAAATTAGCTAGGCTTGGTGGCACATACTTGTAGTCCCAACTACTTGGGAGGCTGAAGAGAAAAGATTGCCCAAAACAAAGAGGTCAAGGTCGCAGTGATCCATGATCGTGCCACTGCACTCCAGGCTGGATGACAAAGTGCATATGTGTATGCATATGTAAGTATATATATTGTTTGTGATTTAAAATAAGATATAGAATATATTGTAATTTCATCTTTATAAAAGTTAAATACTATTACAACAGAAAAAAACTCACCAAAGGCCAATCAACAATATCTATGAAAACCAAAACTTTAATTCTATATAATCTTTTATAATCCTAAGGGGTTGATACCAGTGGGTACCTCCACCTACATCATTTTGTGCAATTCAGGTGAAATTTGAGCTAACTCAAAGAAAAGAAAAAAAATCATCCCAGGAATCTTGGTTACTATATGTAAAAAAATAGAAGAAAAATTATATTTCTGAGACAAAAAAGGAAAAGACAAAGAGAAAAGTATCATGGAGATGTATTTTTTTTCATAAATGCCATGGATTGTACATGAAGTAGTCTAATGGTGAAGGGAAAAAAAAAACTCTGCAACATGATCAATGTAATTATAAGATATGTAAAACAAGGTTCTTCATTCAGCAAATAGTAATGTGTAAGGTGCATCATTATAAGGTATGACACAGTCTGATGCTGCTCAGACTTCACTCAGTAGGTTGTTTAGGTGAAAAGTTAAAATGTATATTTCATGACATGACTCTTACAAAGGTGGATACCTAAATACTTACCATCCTGTCATGTCACTTAGTGCTTTCACCACTAAGATGTTGACTGTGAGAAAGATACCATAAGAAAAATCCCATACTATTTTACAAGTTTCCAAAACCTCTAACATATATAATTCAGAGGTCTAGGACACACAAATCTTGGCAAAAAAACTAAAAGGCAAAATTTTCCAAACACCTTGGTTTTCCCCATATGTACTAAGTGAATGGACCACACCCTACTATAGCTGGTAAGGTAAGATAAGTGCAGAATCAGTATAAAAGTAGCAGCTGCCATCCAAGAAAAAGGAAGAATAACTTACAGTCTGTGGCATGGTCTGGTTGGACACATATAGATGTGGTAATAACAGGGCATCTTTACCAAGAGCAACTGTTTTTAAAGTTACACTATAGGTTCTGGTAAATTCGTAGTAAATCTGTGTTTTGTGGGCCCTATTTTTTTAATTGATTGCAAAACGGTAAGAGATTTTAGCTTTAAAAATCATGTATCATCAGTCAAAAGAAAATAAAAATTATATTGGTGATATGGACAATTTGGCCAAGACTTAGATATCATTGTTTTTTTAAATAGATAGAAAAAAATGAGTATTTGTAAAAGAGATACTATCATCATTCAATCTCACCATCAGCTCTAAAGCCACCAGCATAGAGTTAAAGAATTTGGAACGTAGTCTTTCAGTTCAGGTGATTACTTTTTTTATATTTTAGGACTCCTTTAATAATTTTAATTTGTTTTTACTCTCAATCTCGTGTTATTTTAAAAACTGCAGAAATTAAAAATGGTAGAAAGCCGATGGAAATTGTGGATAAAATATGTATTTTTATTAAGCCACTTTACTCCTGGCAACTGCTCTCGTGGTGTGTTGGTTGCAGCATTCTTAAAATGCCAACATTCCACTGGTACTGGATGTTGGCACTTTTCACAAATAACTGAGAACTCTGAAGTCTAATCCATGTGAATTTTTCACCTCGTGCTTAGCAAACTACATAAATTTAGAGTAGACTGAATAAAATGATACTACTTCATGATGAATATTCAGATTTAGAGGTAGATTATCTCTCTATCTTCCCACTTATGTCTATCAAAAATTTAGTGGGAAAATATTTTAAAACTTTCAATCAATAGAATCTTAGTCCTTCAATTTTTTCTGGTTTAATTAATTTGTTAGTTAGCTATTGGTTAGTTAAATCAGTCACTTTCGTGTGAATGTCCTCGTCTTTCTGATTTCTTCTCTCTATTAACTTTTCTTCATGATGCTCCCTGGGAATATTGGGGGCACATGTGACTCTCCAGCCTTTTCAGCAGCTCCCCTGTTTTTCCCCATAAGCAGAGAGAAATTTCTAGATCTTCTTCATAGGATGAACAGGTTGTGGAAAACTTGAATGTAGTTTTTTGGTTCATCTATCTGGCTACCTTCTTCCTTCAAGTCTCTGGGCAGAAAGTCTCTGAGCAGAAAGCTTTGTTTCTGCTAGAGTCTGAAGTATCTCTGGTTTATGTCGAATTGATCATATTTTTAATACCAATACATATTCTTAGGTATCTCCCTACATAGCTACATGTTTGCGTACCCCTTCAAGGTTTAACCCCAATACAAGAACTTTTGCATTTGACTTCCTCTCCCAACTCCCTATCTGTTCTATTCTGTCTATGTATGATGTTTGGCTATCTGGATGTGTTGATGTAAGTTTAAGATTAAAGACTCAACTCTCTGAATATTATTTCCTGCTATGGGTTTTTTTTTTAAACTATCAGCTTTTTCTCTCACAATTCCTGTAGTCAAAGGAACATCTGCTTATCTCCTTAAGAGAAAAAAAATATTCATTGAGAAGGGAATTTTTTTTAAAAAAAGAACCACACAACATTAAAATGCATTTGAAAATATTTTTATTTCACCCTCAATAGTGGATATATTATACCATAAATTTTCTCAGTATTGATAAATTTAAAGAGAAGAAAGACCTTCAAAGCCCTTCCAGAAGAAATCTTTGTATCACCCCTGTAAAGAGAAATGTGGTGGTTGGCTCCAGAATGTTACAGCACATCTTTTGAAGCTATTCAAAGGAAAACACTCCATAGTTAATGATGAGCAATAGCTAATGATCACACAGAACATGAAAGAGAATGTGCACAGTGCCTATGGATTCCAATATTTTCAAGTCTAGGGTGTGTGCACACCCTAAGGCAGTTTCTCAAAGCACAGTTCGAGAATCGCTTACATCAGTAACATATGTGAGGCAGATTTCATGGCCCCAGCCTGGATCTAATGAAGAAGGATATTTTAGGATGGAATCTGGTATTGTCCATTTGCAACAAGAGTCAGAGGTGATTCTTACGCACAATTGTGACTGAGACACTCTAATACTTGGTGTTTCACAAAGGGCTATGGACATTTTTTCTCCTCTGGAAAATTTACTGAAGCCTAAATTCCACCAGTCTATGCAGATTCAATTTATAGTAGCTTGCTTGTCAGAGTTAGAAAAAAAAAGGATAGCTATATTGAATTCTAAAAAGTGACAGAGAAAATGACGAATCAAAATATTACTTCTAGCAATTCTTATTTCATTGCTGCTCGACATATAGCAAATCTCAATAACCTTTCTTGAGTCATCACCTATGAAATTTACTTTTCATTAACTTATAAAACTCTTCTTAAAGTTACTGATAATGTCAGATTTTATAACCTTAACATTTATCAGATTCATACACAGATTGGCACAAATAAAAGTATTTATAGGTAGCAGAAGCCTTCAAGAATTCAACAATTTTACATTAATTTTTGCCAAACACACAATTGACCTTGTACATTTTTTGTCCTTGTTCTTCGAGTTCCTTGGACATCACTTTTTAAATTTCCTATGCTTGAGATTAATTACTTATTTTGTTCATGAAAAGGCATAAAATCAATAAGTTTTCACAGTATTCAGTTTAAAGGCATGTACTATTAGGAAAAAGATTTTATTTCTCACTGTTCTAATTCGGGGGAAGGGGGAGGCATTTATTTCCCCTGGGCACTTTCGGTCCCCATTCCCTGGAAGAGAAGGAAAGGGCAGAGAGATATACCTTACTGAAAAGATGTGGAACAAGAAATTGAAGCCACATAGCTCAGCTCCTGAACCTTCCCTCCTTTTGAGAGCTTAACCTGCCTATTCCTCCAAGCCATAAATTTTACAAACCAGGTACTCCTATGTGAAAAAGTCTGTTAAACGCTCTCTGTAACGTGGTGAGTACGCTAAATCTAAGGTTCAGTATTAGGAATCTCATTGCTGCCACATCTTGCAATATATTATTTATCTGCATTTAGCTCCAATATTGATATCTATATGCCTAATTTTTTTTTCTATCTCAGAATTGGTTTTAAACTCAGAGGGAAAATACGAGCAATATTTATTGTACTTGTCCAATCCCTCAACCTATTACCTAATTTAAGGAAATATATGTATAATTTGTAACATATGGCTACTCTCACTGGGTTTTCTTCATATTCCTCTTTATCAACCTTCAAAGTATTTGTATTTAAGAGAAGGCATATAATGGATTGAAAAGTTAAATGAGGCAGCATCATGACACGATTTTTTTTTTAGGTCTTAGTGTGGGTCATAATTACTAAGGGAGAATTTCTATTTCCCAGTCCTTCTGTTTTTCTGTGAAGGAGTTTACTTTACAGTAAAAATCTGGCCTCTTTCCTGACCCACCCTGCCATTCACTCTTTCCTCTGGAGGTTGGAGTTATGAGGAAGAACCTGGCCCAGCCCTTCCGAATCTCATCTTGGGGACATGCCTGCCTCAGAGAATATGTAGACCAGCTGTTTCCTGACATGCAGCATTTGGTGGTGGTGGTCTGCCCTTTTTTGACACTTCTTGTGCTCCTGTAGATGATTCTGCTTAAGACTGGGTGCACTGGTGTAAAGTCTATTATTTCTACAAATCTGAGCCATATTCTCCAAACAGTGTTGTCATCAATTGTGGACACATTTCCATTTCTAATTTTCTCAACTATTATGCCTAACAGTTACTTTCAAATTAACTGGTAGATAAGAGGGTACTATTTACTGGGTTCCTAAAACCAAAATGCCCCAAATCACTAAAACATAATCACCACTGGAGTTAGGACTAGTCTTTTTAATTGCTATGGCATCAGTACCTAGAATAGTGTTTGTCACATATTAGGCACTAAAATATTTGTTGAATATGTTGAAAAGCTTGGAATTTTATCATTTTCTTATTTTACGTAAGGCAGTAAGAGTTATATGTGCCTTTCATTTTTCAAGGAAAGACTCAGAAAATAGAAGGAACTGAAGTTCTGAGTTAGATATTTATATAACCTCTGGAATTTAAAAGGTTTTAGGGTTTTTTTATTTCTAAAGTTCTATGAACATTTTAATGATTCAATCTTAGAGAGAATAAAGACTCCTCAAAACAAAGATTTTTAATGAGTTTTGTTTCATTGCATAAACTAAAACACGATAAATACCTATTATAAAGGTTAAAATAGAAAACCACATGAAATGCTAATGAGGGTGCAAAGAAACCAGACACTTGTACATTACTGGTGAGAATGTAAAACGATACAGTCACTCTGGAAAACAGACTGGCAGTATTCTTTAGAAAACGAAGCAGGCAGCTAACGTGCAACTCAGCAATTGCACTCTTGTGCATTTATCACAGAAAAATACAAACTTGTGTTCACACAATAACCTGTACATGAATATTCATAGATTCTTTTACTTACAGAAGGCAAAAACTGGAGACAACCTAGATGTCCTTCAATGGGTGTAAGGCTAAGCACACTGTGATAGATCCATACCATCCATACCATGGAATACTACTTAACAATGAAAACAGAGGAACTATTGACACAATCAACAACTTGAATGAGTCTTAAGGGAATTATGCTGACTAAAAAAAGACTAATCACACACTAGTGCATTTATAGAACACTATTTAAATGACAAAAATTAGACATGAATGGCAGGAGAGTAGCTGCGAAGCCAGAGGTTAGGGAAGAGGCAGGGGAGGAAAGTAGCTGCTGTTATAAAAGAGCCAAACTAGGGATCCTCGTGGTGATGAAACTTGTCTGTATTTTGACAGCAGTGGTAGACACAGTCCTCTACATAAGTGATAAAGTCACATAGAACTAAATACACACACATGTATATATAAAGCTGAGGAAATCAGAATAATATCTTTGATCTGAATATCTTGATGTGATTCTCTGCCATAGTTTTTATAAGATGTTACCACTGAGAGAAGCTGGGCAAAGAATTCACAGGGTATCTGTATAATTTCTTATAACTTTATGTAAATCTGTAATTATCTGAAAATAAATCTTTAATTTTAAAGGTCTAATTGGGGGGGAAGTTAACAGCAATAATATATTAGAAGCTTTTATTTCTTTTTTCCTAAAGTAGTATCTTATGGTGACTTCTTTTGTTTCCTTTATTTTATTCTCTTTCAATTTTTCAAAAGTATTTTTTAATTACAAAAGGAATCAAAAGCATTGTAACAAGTAAGTTAATAAGGAAGTATGCAACACCAATGCTTATAATCTCTTTCTCCCTGGCTGTCATCCCACCCCAAGGTCCCCAAATAACAAGTTTTAATACTGTGAGATATATTCCACAACACTTTATCTATGGTCATATAATATATATATACACAAATGTTCTTAAATATAACATTTATGTTCATATTTAGCTGTATATTCTTTATTAGAGATGCAATATAATTGAGGCAATCAATAACAGAAATGAATATTTTTACCCATTTTTCTGCAGATATATACTCTAACAAATATCCTTTTATCTTTGCCTTTACATCTCAGGATATTTATTTTTATAAAACAGAATTTCCCAAGTAGGTTGTTTAATTTCAATATATGCTTTTTATTTTAACGATTTTGAGGTATATTTTGAAAAGTTAACTACTTAACACTAAACACTACTTAAGGTTATAAATCTCTTATGCTTGAGGTCTTTATAATTATCTAAAAAATATAGGATGACCAACTATACTCTGGTAATTATAAGTGTAATTTATGTCCACTCAGAAGAAAAAGATTTGAATTTCTGCATTTTAACTCAATAGTACATAAAAAATGCATACCTTTGCTTTTTATTCTTTACAAGTCTGAATTTTTTGAATTATTAGGTTTTTTAAACATCTTATATTTTGGGCATCAATTTTTCTTATGAAACATATTTAATATTTTGATAAAATTTAATTTTAAAGTATAAATGCTCTCAAAAACTAAGAAATTTTGTGTGGTATACCATTTCCACCGTTATTATATTTTCAAAAATATGTGTCATTAATTTGAAATGTTAATTTAAAATATATTTTGTTGATAATGTCAAGTACTGATAAGCATGCAAGAAAATTCATTACTTGGTAGATACTTCTAAAGAATAGTTAGTAAGTTATTTGATAAATAGTTGTGCAAATGCTTATAGTTTGACAAAATACCTCCACTTTTAGAAATTTTGATAAGAAATAGTCAAAAGTGTAAAAATAAATTTTTAGAAGAAAATCTTTAATAAAATGGGGAAATGCCCATAATATACTGCCAAATGAAACAACAGTTTGGAGAGATATATTAATAAGGCTTCTTTCAATATTAAAGTAAATGAAATTCACTCCAGCTCAGTTAAGCAAAATGGAAATGGACCATGAAAACCAATGGCAGAAAGTTAGCCAAGCCTAGGAAACACTAACTGTGGCTCCACGAATTAAGACCTGCTCCCTGTTTCTGACTTCTTTCTGCTAGCCTGTCTCTTACCTTTCTCCACACTGCTATCTGCCCAAGGTATGTGTCAGAATATGTTGGTTTTTTCCTCTATTCAACAGACCAGGGAGTGTGAGGCTGAAATCTGTTCATTCCAATTCCAAATACCCTAGAGAAATATTAATATCTCATTCACCCTACTTGGATATTTTGCCCGCCCTAATCTAATCATCTGTGTGAATATGGGATTGGGGCTGTGGGGGGTGAGGCGAGAAACAAAAGTCACATTACACAAATGCAGATATGAGGAGTCTTACCTAAAGATTTTTTTGAATAGGAAAAATGTATGCATATATTTATAGAAGACTTCTTTTAAATCAGCTGCCCAGCACTTTCATAACATATGACATCTTAGATCAATAGGATATATCTATGGATATTGAGATTATGTTGTAAATGAGTATATAAAATACATCTAAATGCTAAGCAGATATTTTCTGAGTATTAAAGTGATAAATAGTTTTAATTCCTTCTTTATTCTCCATATTTTTATTTTATTGATAAATATTAGTTATTTTATAATAAAAGCAAATATATTAAAAAGCATCAAATAAAACTAAGTAATTATAGGAAATATATAAGATTCACAATGTTACCCTCATTATTGTTTCATTAATAGATGTTCTGAAGATATGTATGCAAATTTTTAAGTTAAACCAATTCAAAATGTAGGAAAAATTTTGCAAAGTGAATGCAAATTTAATGAAATATTGTTTGGCAAACGTAAATATTGCAGAACCAGAGTATTATCCTATTAACATTCACTGCTATCATGCAGTAGTAAGACAGAACATTAATAACTGTAAATAATTACTAATTTATGCTGAAAAGAAACTTAGTTAATAAAGCATTTTAGAGATATAAGTGGTAAATATTTTTCTAGAATTATAATTACTAATTATACCTAGAAAATTAACGTAGTTAAGCTTAGATTTATTTTCAGCCATATTTTATAAAGAAAGCCTTTTTAAAAAAAACATTGAAAGGTCTTTAAAAGTCTTGTAGACAGTAAATGCAAGGTATTTATGCAATGTTTAGTAAATAGTAAATACAAAGTATTATCTGGAAAATCTGTGCATTGCACTATATATCGCCTCTTTCATGACTTTTTAGTGAATCTTTATTAAAACTTGAACTAAATGTTTTGTAATCAAATATTAGCACACAGAATAGAGGTCAAAAATCAGCTAAGTAAGAAAACTGACTTTGAGAATTTGGTTAGGCTAGTCTAGCTCCAAATAATTTTAATTTCTTAAAAATATTTTTTAAATCCTTATTTATTGATATGGAAAATATAAAATGTTCTTTCATATACCCATAACAATATATTGCAATAAGAAAGGTGAATGTTAGCTGATTTCTTGATTCGTGCAACTATAGTTGCATCACACTCAGTAAAATTGCCATTTTTATAACTCACAGCTTTTGTAGGTTCCCTTTTTATGAAATAGAGATTCTGTCTCTTGGTCATCCATGCAATTATAAAATTAAGCTGCCCCTAGAGCCAGTGATTGCACCTACAATGTCTGTTCTAAGCAGGCTTAACAAGGTTCCCACTTTAAACGGATAGGTTATGTTTTGCTGGGAATATCCTGCATCCATGAATAAATAAATGCACAAGTAGGTCTTGGACTTATCAGGGATCAAATATTTCAGTAGATTTGAGGTCATCTAAAGATGGTGATTTTTCTCCAAAAGAGCTTTAGTTGTGTGAATTAAAATAAACCTAATCAAATCCCTCCTGGGGATATTTTGAATTAGAGGTAGGAGAAAGAAAAGCAGGTCTGAAAATACAACCCCCCCAAAAGATGCAGCATGTGAAAAATTTTGGGAATTCCCCCACTCTACCCACCAATCCCCTTCACAGTGTGTACCCACTCCAGTGTGCTGATAACCTCCATGCCATAAGTGATAAGATGGACAAGTGGGACCTCATCAAACTGAAAAGTTTCTGCAAAGCAAAAGAAACCATCAAGAGATTGGAGAGACAGACCACAGACTGGGAAAAAATATTTGCCAACTGTATATCTGACAAAGCCCTAACATCTAGGACCTATAAGGAACTCAAAAGTGCTGAAAAGAAAAAAAACAAACAGCCCCATTACAAAGCAGGCAAAAAATAAGAATAAACATTTCTCAAAAGAAGATATATGAGCAGCCAACAGATACATGAAAAAATGCTCAGTCTCACTAGTCATCAAAGAAATGCAAATTAAAGCCACACTGAGATACCACCTTACTCCAGTCAGGATGGCCATCACCAATAACTCAAAGACACCAGTTGCTGGAGAGGATGCAGGGAAAAGGGAACACTTCTACACTGTTGGTGGAAGTTAAACTAGTACAATCTCTGTGGAAAATAGTTTGGCAATTCCTAAAAGATCTAAAAATTGACCTTCCATATAACCCTACAATCCCTCTTCTGGTAATATACCCACAGGAACTCAAATCAAATGCTTTGGGAGGCTGAGGTGAATGAATTGCCTGAGCCCGCGGGTTTGAGACCCACCTGGGCAACTTGGCGAGACCTCATCTCTACAATAAATAAAAAATTAGCCGGGCATGGTAGTGCGCACCTGTACTTCCAACTACTTGGAAGCCTGAGGTGGAAGGATCGCTGGAGCCCAGCAGGTCAAGGCTGCGGTGCTGGGAGTGGCCACTGCACTCCAGTCTGGGCGATGGAGTAAGACTCCAACTCAAAAAAAAAAAAAGATTCCTGTAAACTCATGTCTGTAGCAGCATTATTCACAATAGCAGAAACATGGAACCAGCTGTGCTGTACTTCAAAAGAAGACTGGATTAAAAAATGTGGTACATGTACATGGTGGAATATTACACAACCACAAAGAAGGACAAAATTATGAATTTTGTAGTAACTTGGTTGGACTTAGAGTCTATAATACTGAGTTATCTATCATAGAAACAAAGAACTGAGTTCCACATATTCTCACGCATAAATGGACCTTGAACAATTATCATAATACTATAAGAAAGGGATTGGCAGTAGTGAGAATTGCCAGGGGCCGGGGGGGGGTGCGGGGCATACCTCATCAACAAGGGTACCTGTATTATGACCATTTGTATACCTAACCCTGAATTGTAACCCTACATCTTTAAAATTAAAAATTTTTTAAAAAGGAAATATGATAGAACCTGAAGCTGTATGAAAGTACTGATGCACATACTGATGCATGGTTCTATTTGTTATGCCTGTAGTATGTTGCTAGTTTTTCTTAAAATTAGAAACTAAGGTACAGTTATAAACTCTGTCTCATGGAAAGACACACCACAGTCAAATGCATTTTCTACACTCTGCTGCAACCATTTTCTTCTCACTATCTTTTGCCTCTCCTCTTCCCGTTTTCTGTGAGCTGAACTGAGCAGGGTGGGTGTTTGGTGGCCCTTACACCTTTATACCTCACAGGTGGAGGACTCTCTACCCAGAAGTACCCAAAGCTGTCACTTTGATATCTGAATGACAGGAAAGGATAGAAAGTCATACAGGGACAAATGAAACTAGAAAAAGGAATTAACATATACTTTGAATTCAGATTTCTACCCTTTACTCCAAAAGACAGACTGATGGCAGAGTCCCAGGAGTCACTGGCCTCGAGCCCAGAATTGAACTTGGCCAAGGGATCCAACAGTGACCTTCACTATAGGTCTAAAATCACGTGGGTCTGAGAATGGGAAAACACAAAATCTTCTCAACACAGTCTTATTTTTTTCACAAACTCTCAGCAGCACAATTCAAGTTTCTCCTCCTGTTAGCAACAAAATACTAGGCAGATGGGATCACTAGACAATGCCTTCAAGGAGTCTATCAGAGAAATCACATTATGCTATTGGAAAGAGTAAAAAATACGACATTGCTCTACATCAATAGTAAAAAATCTTAAATAACTCAGTAAGATGGAAATGTTAGAAATAGAAAACCCTTCTATGAAGCTTAATAAGCCTGCCATGCTTCAAATTATACATTAATCCAATTTGCAGAATCGGTAATCTGATAAAAATAAACAAAGCTCATATTTAGATATGAACTAAATTTTTCTCTCTGCCTGAAAGCAACTACCATTTAAGCTGCTTTTTCATTGAAATGTGTCTATTTCAGGTCTTGCAACCACTAATGTGCTTGAATCATAAAATGCAAAAGCCTAAAATTTCATGTAAGATAACCTTTCCTCAGCACTCAAAATACTTTGCAACGTGATCCTCTTCTCAGTTTAAAAACCAAATTTTGGTTTACATCAGAAGCAGTATAAATAATAAAATAGCAGTATGGTAAGCATGGAAACAGATCAGAACAGAGGAGGGGTAAGTGGGAGGAGGGTGCCCTAGCTAGATTCACTGTTCCACTCCTGTTTTCGGCATAAAACTTCATTAGTCTTATAGTTCAGGGTACGAGGACAATATATGACCTCTCCTGTTTCTAATCTTTATTTTTATCTCATTCAAAGGCAATGAAAATAACGAAAATTCATTAGGGATTCTTTCATGCAAGTCACTGTCTTTGTTAAATACATATTGACTAATTAAGTTCTCACAAAGTCCCCATGAGGTAGGTCCTCCTACGATCTCTATTTTAAAGATAAGTAAACTGAATATACCTATGTTAGTAGCATTATTCAGAATAGCCACAAGGTGGAAGCAGCCCAAGGATAGACAAAATGTAGTATTTATAGGCAATAAAAATATTATTCAGCTTTAAAAAAGGGAGAAAATTCTGATGTATGCTACAACATGAATGAAACATAAGGTCATTATGTTAAGTAGAATAAGCCAGTCACACAAAAAAACGACTGTATGATCCCACTTGTGAGAAGTATCTAGAACAGCAAAATTCATACCGAGAAAGTTGAAGAACGGCTGACAGAAGGTAGAGATATTGTAGAAGGGTATATTACTGATAAATGGATATACAGTTTAAGTTTTGCAAGATGAAGAGTTCATGAGATTGACTGTATAACAAAGTGAATGTACTTAATACTACTGAAATGTAATTTGCAATATGTAATTTAAAATAAAACAAGCCAACTGAAACACAAAAAGGTTAAGCAACTAAGTTCACCCCAAAGTTCTGTGTTTCTGCAGATGCCATATTAAAATGATTTTAACTCTTAAAAAATTATTTTTAAACATTTAAAGACAATATGGAAAATGAATAACTCCTATAGGCTACATCCTCCATTCAGACACCCAAGTCATAATCCAGGCATTTTCTTAATACTAACATTATTTCCTCTTATTTATGCACAACATTGACTCAATTACTGATTCTTATTGATTCAATTAATAAAATTAATGAGCAATTAGAAGGAAATATTTCTGTCTATTTCTTCCTTATCACTACTTCCACTGCTTTATTCAAGGCTGTGTTTATGGGGTCCAAGATCGCTAACTTGTCTCTCTGTATCCAAAAGACTCACTAGGAAAGAATCTCATCAATGCCCAGTTTAATTCTTCAAAACCATCCCCTTTAAATGAAACTTAAAGCCCTTCGTGTGATATACACAGTGTTGTAAAGCACTTGTTTTGTGTCTTCCATTTAGTTTCATGTCACTATCTCTGTCTCATAACTTCACATATAACCAACACTTTAGAGTACACAAATAAGTCCAGGTTGCTATTAAAATTCTCTGCCTTTGAATATTCTCTTTCCTCTACCTGCAGTTTCTCCCTTGCCCTCTCTACTGAAACATGGTTCTACTCATCCCTGAAGAATTATTTCACAAGTATCTAGCCCAGGAAGCCATTCTTAATACCAGGATTGCAAAGGACTCCTTCAAAATGACTTAATAGAATTTGTAGAATGTTGTGCTAATAATTTTTATGTGTTTGTCCCATGAGTTTATGGCCTCTTGAAAATGGTCAAAATGTCTTTTTCTGCACTGTTGTGGTTATCCAGCACAGTAACTGCAATATAGAAATGTTCAATGAACATTTGAATGCATGAGTGAAGACATAATGAATGAATCAACAAATTAGTGGTTATTCAGCATGAGTTCCAGCAATATAGCTGTTAAGGGAGCCACACCTTTCCACTTGAAGATGGGTCACTAATCATGTAGGCTGGCCTCTGGATTGCAGAGGAAAGTAGATGGATTTGAATAATTTCTCTGTATTTTCCATCTTCTTAAGAAGATTGGAGACTTGTTAGACAGAATGGGAAATTTATTGAGCCAAAAAAAGATGAATAGAAACAGAATCTAAGATAATTCACAGCCAATCTCAAGGTTTGGTAAATAGAGAAAAATAATTTGACGTAGACTTTAAAAAGTGAAAAAATTCTATATTAAACTACTGGAGCAATACAACACATTTGAGACTGTTTCCACAGATGCTACACCTAAATTCTTTGCAATAGCAAAAATGATACCTCATTCTTCAAAGAAGGATTCCCCTAAAGATCATTATTAATCCTAAAATGAAAAAATGGACATTAGCAACTGACAGCTTCCTACTGAGAAACACAAAGACAATAGAACAAAAAACTACTGTGGCTAATTAGGAGATGAAATATGTTGCTAGACTATGTATATGAGGAGTGAATGAAAGTCAACCATTAGTTATCAAACCCACTAACTGTTATCAATTGCTGCCAAAGCCAACTCACATGAGAAGATTTCACTCCAATGAAATAGAGGATGCACTTCTATTGACTATAAAGACCCTACTTGAAAAACTGCAGGACTTGAAAGTATAAGCAGCAATTTCTTTTCTTTCAGTTGAAGGTCATGAATTTAGAAAGAAAGCAATAATGAGTTTGAAAAGTAACTTGGGTCAGATCACAAAGCAAAGAATTTTGACAGATTTGGAATTTACCCAATAAGCAATTAGACGTCATTGAAATTCCTTACAAAGGGAAGTAAATTTGCATTCTAACCTTTAAATTAGACTAATATACATTGAATTTATGGAATCAATTAAGTGTGACATAATAACCCTAGAATCTACTAAAGCTAAATCATTTTATAAGACTTGAAAGACAAAGTACTAAATTTTGAATGGCAATAAACTTCCTAAGCTTTATTGAAACTTGGAATCATTGGCCAAAGACTCTTTAGTTCATTGTATATCACATCTTTATTTTTTTAATTCACAATGCCTGAGAGTACTTATAAATAGCAAACGTACATCAAATTTCTGGCAGAAGTGATGCAGGAGAGTAAGAATGGTGTTTACTTCCCTCTAGTGAGTTACAACCAAATTTCCAGTCCATTGTTCCTACTAATAAGGGTACTAAAATGGTAGCAGTGATAGTGTGCTAATACATGTATACACAAATCTACTTGCCTCGTCTGAATTACTAGCAAAAAATAATGAATCTGGTTTCCCAGATCTACAGGTTATATTAAGGATAATCTCAATTAAAATATAAGTTTATACCAGTAAATTTTCTTTAGAGGGGTCCTCAGAGGGGCGCCAAGGCATAACAAGATGTTTATATGTCTGCCAACTAAAAAGAATATGCCGTATTTAAAATATTCTGGATATAAATAAATATAAGTTCATATTTCAAACTGAAAGTTTCAACAGTAAGCATTCTTCATTGCAAATATGATATTTAGTTGAACTGCTTGTTATTCATACAATTCTATATAGTCTGATCCAGGATTGTGAGTGCAATGTCTTGTTTTGCTTTGTTTTACCATGTTTACTGAGTCACCAAAGCAACCTCAATGAGGTTAGAGTGTGTGTGTATTTAACACACAGGTTCCAGAAGATGTGTTCATCATAGAACCTCTGAATTCTTATGTTTCAGAACCATTGCCCATTGACGCCAAGGAATTAGAAGGTCAGGGCTATGACATTAGATAAACCATTTGACAGCACAAGTATTACTGCCAATGTTTATTGCTATAATAATTAGCATGTATACAGCACTTTCTGTATCCCAGGTACTATTCTAATAGATAGAGCTATAGATAGAGATATATGTGTATTTATTTATTCTCCACTTATAGCAAACATCATTTCATACATCTAATAAACTAAGTACTCATCACTTACATTTTACAGAAGAGGAAACAGAAGCACAACATTAAATATCATAGCCAACATTAAAGAAAGGAAATGGCAGGATTGAGGTTTAAACCTACACAGTCTGGCTTTGGAATCCACTGTCAATCATTAAGCTTCAGTGCTGCTTCTGTAAAGTGTGACTCCGTTTTTCCCTTTTCTGTGCTTATGTGGCATCTTCTACGTGCTTCTATTGTGGTGCTGCTGTATGGTAAAATTACATATATGTATATGACTATGTATTACCGTGTGTGTGTGTGTGTGTGTGTGTGTGTGTGTGTGTGTTTGTGTGTGTGTGAATCCTCTGTGAGCCCATCCTGAGAGAAAGGAAGAATATTCTATTTATCTTTGCACGCATAATTCCTAACACAGTGACTGGATATTTGGTAAACACTCAATAAATGTGTGCTGGTGAAAAGCCACCTGAACTGCCTGGCTACTTACTATACTATTGCGTATAGCTGCCTTCTCAGCTGGTTTTTGTTCTGTTCTTATGATAGTTGACCTTCACCTTCAACTTCTGAAACTTGATCTTCAAACTCATTTCATATTGCTATACCTGGACCAAAAGTAATAGCAATATAACATCTACTACTATAAAACAACAAAATAATTACAACAACGATAAGTACAGGAGCTAATATTTATTGAGTATTAACTAAGATTTCCATATTTGTTTCACTGGGATGTCTGGGCTCCATGCAATAACAGAGTGGATTTTGCTTTGGGGCAAATCTGCATATGCCGTACAATTATCCAAAGAAGAAATCTGAAATGGAATATTTATACCGTAAAGGATTCAATTTAGAAACACCTAACAGAAAACTCTAGTTCTCTACTCAATGAGAGAAACTACACTATACTTTTATTTTCATTAAACCACAGTTTTTTCTTCTGCATCTTAGAATATCAGCTCTGGTCTGAGAATTCTTTAAATTGAATGCAAAATCCTACTGCTCAGAATTTTAGCTAACGTTTCAACCTACCTTTGGAATGCAATTAAGGGGCAGTAACGTTGAGCCACAATTTATCTCAATATAATGACTTCTGGCTCTTATAAAAAAACTATTAAAGAATGAGAACAAGAGCTTTCTTCTTCACAATTAATATTTACTAAGTCTCCAGGGCTGAAATGACCTCAGTCTTTTTCTTCAAGTCTACAATCACAGCTGCAGTTTTTTTCCATTACTATAGCAACCACAGGAATGCAAGCATTGTATTTCCTTCTCTGTCCAAAACATATAAAAAGGGCCAGAGTAGCAACAACCACCAGGAGACAGATAAATACCCTAAAAATGATCATAATTAAGAATTTACATTTATGGGAGTATTTTGAAAGCACATCTGACTTCAGAGTACTTAGATCATTCAACTATGACAAAATGCATATTCATTTAAGTTTATTGAATCAAGATTCATTAGTTTCACTTACAGAAACTTTCCACAAAGAAATTCTAAATTTACCAGTTTGTCTTTTTTGTCTAAACAAATGAGAGAAAAACATCTCCCTCATTAAGATTATAGAGAACGTTTCAAATTACATAAAAATATCTTATTCATACCCAAAGGGAACTAGAAAAGGACCAAAATATAAGAATTCAATGAATTGATCCCCAATTTTATTGTTTGTACTTTAAAAAACTTGGTAATAGTAAAGACATTTCTTTATGTCTACATTTGTACACACACACACACACACACACACACACACACACACACGTACATGTGCATTATAAAGTAACAATAGCATAGTATTTTAGTAAGATCTCAGTGGAACTTTCAAACATCTGATCCTATTCTGTATATCTACAGTTAGCCAACTTTAGAAGTCCTACACCCAATTTTGCTATAACACAATAAATTTTAAGGTGAAAGACCTGTAACACAAATGACAGTATTTCTTCATTGTATATACAATGACTTTAGGCTTTGGACATAGAAACATCTATAGGATTGGTTGGCATATTATATATAGGGAAAAGAACTTCAAATATCTCCCTCCATCATCTATTCTGACCTCTTTTTTCAAAAGAAGAAATTGATCCAAAGATAAAATAATGGATAGATAAATGATAGATAAATTGATAGAGGTAGATTTAGCTCCCAGCTCTCACAAAGGTAGGTGTCTATTACTTGCATTTCTTTTATTTTAAATGTCAAAATGAGACTGTTACTCTATTTTTTAAGAAACAGATATTAAATACTTGCACTAGCCCTCTCCAGCTCTTTAAGGCTCTTTCTTGGGAGATGAACTCATACCTCAGTATGTAGAAATTACTGGAGGATAAGAATTGCACTCGCATTAACAAAGCAAAATGAAAACAAATAAGATGAGCTCCATTTTTTCTGGGGAAGTTTCATAGAGGGAGGATAGTTTTTGCTTGGGTTAAACACTTTTTGTATAGCAGCACTGGAAGCAGTGTGAAAGAAGCATGCTAGAGAATGGAATAAGAAAGAGGACATGAGGCCATTTTGTAAAGGGCATTAAATCCCATCTCAAGGAGTCTGGACTCCTGTAGGCTGCAGAAGAACTACACAAAAGCAAGTCATTGGCAATTTTAAAAGAATAACAGTGGAAATGAATTACAGTGTGGACTATAAAACAGGAAGACTATTGCATTAAACCGAGGAAGAAATTAAATAGAAAAGTTATGGTGAAATAGAAGAGATGGATTCGAAAGATATTTTTATATTTTTTTTATTTTAAAGATGTGGGGTATACAGTTCAGGATGAGGAATGCAAGTGGACATTATACAGGTAAAATTTGGGCCTCCTTTTTGTCCCTACTTTGCCTGGTTTGAGATCAGGTACCCTTATTGATGTTATGTCCCCACCCCCACCTAGGCGGTATCCTGCTATTGCCAATCCCTTTCTTATAGTATTATGGTAAATGTTCAGGGTCCACTTATGAGTGAGAACATATAGATCTCTGTCCTTTGTTCCTGTAATAGATCCCTGAGTGTCATAGACTCTAAATCCATCCAAGTTGCTGTGAAGTCCTAGAAAGATATTTAGAAGAAAGACTTCACAGGATTTAATCATCCTAAATATATCTAAAAGCAAATAAAATTTACTGGTTGACTACAATCATGAGAGCTTCTAATTGGAGAAACATGGATGGCAGAAATGAAGAGTCATACATAAGCTTGTAGCTGGGTCCACACAATTGCATAGTTGTCAGCTTTGCTACTTTGAAGTATCTTTCACTCACTACTCTCTATCTTTGCCACCCATATTATAATTATCATTGTAAAAAGCAGGGTTAGTTTAACATCTCTGCTAGCCTCCAAATTTTAACAGAAAGTGGAAAACAACAAAGCAGTAAAAAATACCATGAAAAAGAAAATAATTGACCTATTGGGTTCTTAAATAAACCAAGAATTTTAAATGCTTCATAATTTTGTCTCCTTAATACTTTGACCTCCATTTTCTTTTCATAGAGAAGAAAAAAGTTTAAAATATGAGGTAATTCCACAAATCTAGCTTATAATCTTAAGAAAAGAATGTCAATGTTCTAAAATAAAATTCTTTTTTCTCACATTCATACATTGTAGAGGAAAAAAATCTACCTTCTTTTTTTAATAAGGGCATTTTAATATAGCTTCCTAAAAAATAACCATAGCTTTGGAAAATGTTACATAACTATGTAACATTAATATAGATCAGTTTGCACTTTCCTAGCAGGACAAGACAAGACAAACTGTAATCCTATTATCTCATTGCCATTAATGCATAAGAAAGAAAACAAGACTATTACTCTTTTTTGGTATATCAGAAAGAACAAGCATATTTTGCATTTTACTCCTTACATTTTTTACTAAATATTGTGATTTTATGATTTATACACATTGTTGTATGCCATCGGTTCTGTTGTTTCCAACTGCTATATTCTACTCTGGAAGTTGCACCCACTACATTTCTGACCTTGTTTACTTGCACTGGATACCTAGGCTGCCTTCATCTTCCTGTTACTACAAAATAGGATTAATTTTCTAAGTACTGTAAACTCTCTTTTCAGAATGACTGCATGGTCTACACTTTCACTAGCAATGCAAAGAATCATATCATCCCACACCTTTGCCATCTCTTAGCAGTAACCATTTTCCTTAATTTAGGCCATGCTGATTAGAGTGAAGTAAATAATGTGTATTGATATTTTAATTTGCATCTCTTGCATTACTTATGCATTTGAGTATTTCTTCATAAACTTGAAAGCCATTCATAGTTTCCCTTCTATGAATTGCCTCGTCATACTGTTTACCCATTTTGCTACTTAGCTTTCTGCTTTATACACTCATTATATAAATTAATGTTACACATGCACTCAAATTACCTAACATGTTTTATACAGACAACTGCCTACTTAAGTATCTGGCTATGCATACAAAGTACCTACCAGCAAAGACCTCACAAATGTATTATTTTATTCTAATTCAAGCTAACAATTGTAAGGCATCATTTATCAAAAATTTTATTTTAGAATATCATTTCCTGATAATTTATAATAAGTGGAAAGTTTAATTAAAAGAAGAATCTACATGCAAAATAATTAGAAATCTCTAAAACTTCCACAATAAGGGAATGATGAAGTAACTTCTAGTGGAGGAATACTGTTGCCAACAAAATTATAGTAACAAAAGTTGTGTAATAATTCATTCCAGAAGCATTTACTGAGTGCTTATGGAATACCAAGTCCTGCATTAGGTGCAGGGAATACAGACATTGCATTTCAGGAGACACAAAACGAGCTTATCATCTAGTTAAGAAAAGCACATGTGGACAATGATTACAGGTTATTTGTGTAATGTGCAACCATGCTTAAGTGCAGCATGCTGTGGGAGCTCAAGTGACAGGAACTCTGTGCCACCTAACAGGAAAATGTTTTGATCAGAAGGCCAACATGAAACCAATTTATAAGGAATACACACTTGCTGAGTGCTCCTGTGGGATAGAGAGGTCTGCCTTCCTGGAAGAAAGAAAAAGCATATGCAAAGGCAATGGGGTGTGAAAGAGCATAGCCTGTTTGAGGAATTCCTGGTTGCTTTCTATGGTTAAAGCCCTGGACATGTGTCCAAGACTTGCTAGAGTAAGATTGGACGCTGGGGAGATAAGACAAGGCATGGGATAAAGGTTCTTCTATGCCTTTCTCAGGAGGCCTCCAGATGTTGACTATAAACCTAGCAGAGACTTCTATGCATGAATATCAGGCATTGGATAGGAAGTCGGAGATGTGGCAGTGATTAAGACATGTAAGCCTTTGTTGAAGGTTGTGGAGTAAAGAAATGACGTCTTATTTTGTAATGGTTAGTCTGGATGCAGTATGGAATAAAAAGTAGGAAGGAGGTTTGGAGGCTTCATTACTTTGCTTTTGCAATAATTCAGACCTGTACTAAAGCTAAAAAAGTATTTATGGTATATTCATGGGAAGTAAAATATACAAAACTAAAATAGTACAATCATCATTTGAAGAGCAATTCACAGTATTAAAAGTTTCAAAAGCACAGTCTAATTAACTATAACATTAGACTCTGAGAATAATATTATCATCACCTCCATTTTATAGCTAGAGACTAAGTGAGCATCGTGCCCAAGGAAGATAGCCAGGAAGTGACAGAACAAGGTTGCTATCTCAATTCATTTGGTTCAATGCTAATTTATTTATCCATCAGACATTTAGTGAATAATTTGTATGTGACCAAAAACTGTTCTGCAAGCTGGAGTCAAATTCCAACAAAATAAAACTCTTTCCCTACAAGAGTTTGCAGTGTAGGTAATGAGACAAATAAGTGAATAGCCAGTCACAAGGCAGTTCAATGGGCAGTCTCATAGGAGCTAAGTAGGACCTGTCTGCCCATTCAGAGTGCAATGAGGACATAAGATCAAACCAAGATGGAAAATCTATTGAACGTAAGGTGGCAGGACTGAACTTTATGTATTTACTCATAAGGCATGTAATGTTATCATGGCATCTTTACAATTTAAAAGGCTAAAAGCAATTTAAAAGGCTAAAAGGTAAAGAAAATAAGCATCCAACACAGAACTAGCATGACTTCACACCAGCCGTATGAGGTCTTTCTATTATAGCTCATAGAAACAATGTATGTGATAAATGTATAAGCAAATGTTTGAAACATATGAGATAACTACAGAGAATCTCCTCACTTTAAAAAGCTAATTGTTTAATAATCAATGCCAACAAGTAGACTGAAGAGGTGAAGCATTGAAAAATAGCAAGAACCAAGAAAACAAGATCAGATAACATTGTTTGCACTAAATGATAAACATGTCAGATTGGACTTAATTACCAATGATGCCTACAGTTTTGCCAGCAGCATTATAATTCAAATCAGTCCTCCATTTCTTTGCCAAAATATGTTCGGGAATTTGTTTTGTGATATACGAGAACATCATGTGAAAAGTACAAATTCAAGATTGAACTTTAAAAAACACACAAATTCATTTTTCATCATGCATAAGGACATATTATCCAAGAGCTGCTCAAGTAAATTAAGAAGAGTGCTCGCTTATTAATGATCAATAAAAAGCTTTGGAGTTTGAGGAACTGGGGGTAAGGGTGGTTAGGAGGAGTGCCTAGGAGAAACAGACCATTTGTTTTATCATTAATTTCATTATATAGGTTTTTATCATAGACAGCACAATACATACTGATCATAATGTTCATCAGATGTAAGTCTGGGGGATAATGTCTCTTTGTCTTTGATGCAGCTGTGGTGGGTATGGGAAAGAGAACTGGATTTGAAGCCGAAAAGGCTATGTTTGAGTTCTACCTCTTGCCAGCTGTGTATCCTTGGGGGAGCTATTTAATAGCTCTGAAATCCAAATTCCTCAGGCAATTTTATATAAAGTTGTTGGGATGTTTAAGTGAGATAACATGTGCCAGCATTTGCAAAACAATAAAATGCCACATAAATATCAGTTATTTATTACTCTATGTATAATTTTAAAGGACATTATTAAACTCTAATCAAAACCAAAACAGAGCTAAGTTAAAAAAAAATTATTGACCAGAAGCAGACTTTATCTGCTTTCATTACCTTGTCACCTCATAATATTCATTTTGAAACATTTTTTTAAAGATGTAGGGTCATAATTGATGGGCTCCAGCAGAACACAGTCCAGAACTTTGGAGAAAAAGAAAAAGATTAACCTTTTTCAAATACTGTAGGGAAAATACAGTATTTAAAGAATATGTTCTGAGAATCTTGATATCCCAAATCCCTACATAACCATTCTTCTGTCTCTTATTGGTTTTGGTTTGTAATTTTATCCACTTTTTAAGAGAAAAGAAACAAAAGTTAAGTGATTGATACAAAGCTCAAGCTAGAAGCCATCCTTAGATCTTCAGACTCTGAATCCAGGCCTGTATTAGCTAAGTTGCCAATAAACCTTTCAAGCTGCCACTGACTTAAATAAAACCTTCACGTCAGCTCATATGTGCCATTGTTCCTTTATCTTCTGTATCCACTTGAAATATTACCTTCTTTTCTAATGGGTAGAGCTCATGACCTAAAATAGGCATATACTCCTGCTACCACTTCTGAAACTTGAGAGACAGAAGCCACATCTTAAAAGTTTCAATGTGAACATTTATTTGAAGAAAAACATGACAAACTATTTGGAAGCATTATATAGAAGAAAATATGTTAAGTAGAAGATGCTTATGATTGTATATATTCTTACAATTGGCAGGTTGGAGTTTTGGCAGAGGTCACACTAATTGATTGCCTGCATTCTCCAGTGACAAGACTATTTTAGGAGAAAATACATTTTTTCTGTTTCCTCCTCAGTAGCTCTCTTGTACTCTCAAAGTGAGTAAAATCAGCAATAATAATACATGACAGTTATATAGCACTTACTCTGTCATAGTGTCCAATGCACTTTATATCTTAAGCCATTGTCACTACAGACCACCAATAATATCTCCAGAATATGTATTTTATCCCACTGTTAGGCTTCAGATAAACAACAATAATTTAGGAAACTCTGATCAGTCTATAAGGACCAGCTTCTTGACAAGATACAGACATTCTGCCTTCTTAGCTAAACCACCATCTAGAAAGCAAGTAAAATGATTTTAATCCTTTTTACTGTAGTTCAGTAGATTTGGTAGCAAGAGGCAAGGACATTCTGAGAAACAAAAGTTTGTGAGTAGCCTAAGAGAGAAATTGTCTTCCAGGCAATACAAAAAGTGACTTTTTTTGTATAACTTTTCTCTACCTAAATTGAGAGAGCGCAAACAAAATCCAAATCCCACTTGCCCCTGATGCAGAAGGCCTTTTGTAGTAGACAGACTTTTACTAAGTGTTAACAGAATCATTCACACTGAAAAAACATCTGTTTTCCAAAAATTGCACTTATTGTGCCATAGAAAATAGGAAGAGAAATAACTGAAGCCAGTAGAAACACAGGCACAATAGCTCGATGCTCCACAGATGCCATTTGAGCAATTGCAGACATAAACAAAGCTCCCCACAATAAGAGTATGGGCTTGAGTTCAAGGAAGTGATCAATAGGACATGAATCTGTGAGATGTGAGGGGCCAGGCCAGATCATGGAATTGAAGATCCAGAGAACCAAAGTGATGACCAGCAAGGTCCTTGAATGACCATATGCTCCATGTCAGGGGGCAAACACCAGACTGCGTGCTATTTTGTTCTGTTTTGTTCTTAACCTGAGTCCTGAAATTGACTGTGAGAAAGCTACACAGTGTGAATTCCATTCTCCTTAACCAGTCTTTTGTCAAACGTATCAAATCTTCTGTCATGTGCTGCCTTCATGAGATGTTAGGGCGAAGAGTTTCCCACCTTTGTTGACTAACCCAAATTGTGAGCACCATCGTTAGAAGCCCTTATGGGGGCAGAGCAGGCTGCAGCCCCTTTGACAAAATACTTTCTTTCAGTCATCACGCTCTTCTTGTTTATATCTAGTGTGGAGCATGAAGAACGAGTGTGAGGGATTACTGGTACTAACCCCATAGCTCTTAGCTCTTCCCTGAGACAAAAGCAGATATTACTGCACAAAAGGAAATGCAAAATAGTCTGCCCTAATTCTGAAGCGGTTTTGACTTTTAGAGTTCTTATAAACTAAATTTGAAATGACATTCAAATATTTTTATATTTGTTTATTCCACAACACTGTGTTGATTCTAGAAAGAAGAGGACAAAAGCACAATTTGTCCTTGAACTGGTCAAATACTGCGGATGAGAGAGCAAAAAATGTTTCCGAAAAAAGTAATTCTGAGCCTGGTGCAGTAGTATGTACCTGTAATCCCAGCTACTTGGGAGCCTGTGGCAGGAGGATCGTTTGAGCCCAAAAGTTAAACTTAGCCCTGGGCAACATAGCAGACTCTGTCTCAAAAAACTTAATAAAAATAAAATAAAAAGTTTCCAGCAAAGATATTTTTAAAAAAATAAAACTGATATCTATGTATAAAAAAGAGAATTTGAAGTTTTAAAAGTAATTATTAAAGGCTATATCAGAGCATAAATTCCCAATATTTAGTTCCATTAAGTATCTACTTCATAATGCTAAATGCAGGTGAAGCACATTATTGTTGCTGGATAAAATAAGATGAAATATTAAGCTCTTCAGAGAATATAAAGCAGTGGAGCCAGATTTTCATACTTATAACTCTATATGACTATTTCTACAGAATAAATTTCTAGTTTAAGTTGTATAATCATTTAAAGGTCCCAAAGTATCCTTTCTGGCTCTCTTCTCACCTCTCAAATGTTAAAAACACATTTCCTGACACAGCTAAGTGCGTGCCAGCTCTCTGTCAATGAAGATTAAGAACAAGAACTTTGACACAACAACCATCAGCAACTCTCCATGGACCGCCACTGTTTGGAGCCTGTTTCTCTCTGATGATGAAGCATCTTTTTGGTCTGATGTCCCTGCTCTCCGTTCTACATCATTTTCCAGCAACAGTCTCTTTGTGGGAATTTTCAAGATTCCAAATCAGCCCTACTGTTGGCCAAACCCGGTTTTGGAACACAAAATCATTTTTTAAGATGATCAGGCACCAACATAATCAAACCCTTAATTTTCTAACATTCCTGCAATTCTGCAATTACTTAAAAGAAAATACACTCCCAAGGAAATAACCACACTGGTAAATGTTAAGCTTAGGGGAAGTTAGAAATAAAATTATAAAATTATAAATAACCAAAAATAAAATTGCTCATGTTATGCACACTATTATTCCAAAAATGATTCAAGAATGCTTACAAAAACATACAGTATGAAAGTAATATCAGAGATGAGTAGGACTGGACAATTTTGATTTGCCATTTTATTTAATGAGCTCAATGTTCATTTATTTGCAATAACTGGCATGTGGATATTTAATAAATATTTGTTGTTAGGCTTTATAGAAGTGATTGGGCATCTGCGTATCTATAAACAGTTGTGAAAACAGCAGCAGTAGAAGGGAGAAATATATAGCAATATATAAGTATAATATTAATTCAAAAAATATTTGTGGAAGAGTAGTAGATATTTCCAAAAAGCATTCCTTAGGGCGAAAAAAATACCACGTCAAGTGAGAAAGCCATGGAGAAGACTTCGCCTACCTATTCACTATTTAAGTCTTAAGAAAAAATAGTAACACTGAAGGCACTAAAAAGAATTTACTGAATGAATGAAAGAATTCGCAAATGAATCATCGCAACCATTCACAGTATAATTTCTCCTGTAGGAATTCGCAACACATATGAACTAATCAAGGACCCTGAGAAGTCCAGCTGAAATTTAAAAACATGTTTGATATATAACACTTTCTCTTTCAAAAGAAAATTATTAATATTTCAAGGACTCTACATGAAAAGGAGTGTAATTTAAGGAACAGAAATTTAGGGAATATCTATTATGTACTGGAATATACAACCATAGTTTGGATCCTCAAAGAACTCAAATCACATAGGGAATATTGACATGTATATAGCTCAATACAATGAAAGTCAAATCTTCATGAAAAATGCTATATTTATTATCATAAATATTTAAAATACATTGAATTATACCTAGATGGTTTATATATGATACTATCATAAGTGCTATAATAGTATAATATATTAATAACTATTATAATTTATTTAATGTTATAATCTATCATAAATATGTTAATTGATTTTACAATTATATAATAGTATATTGTATATTACAATAATAAAATATAAACTAGGTGTGGTGGTTTAAGACTGTAATCCAAGCACTTTGGGAGGTTGAGGCTAGAGGATTTCCTGAGCCCATGGTTTTGAGACCAACCTGTGCAACTTGGCAAGACATCATCTCTACAATAAATTAAAAAACTAGCTAGGCATGGTAGCACGTGCCTGTAGTTCCAGCTACTTGGAAGCATGAAAAAAAAGGATTGCCTGAACCTAGCAGGTCAAGCCTGTGGTGGCCGTCAGTGTGTCACTGCACTTCCAGCCTGGGCAACAGAGTGAGATTGCAACTAAAAATATATATATGTGTGTGTGTGTGTGTGTGTGTGTGTGTGTGTGTGTGTGTGTGTGTGTGTATAAATAAATTTTATAGAGAACTAAATACTTTTGTAATAAAACCAAACTTACAGAAAGATAGTCAAAGTAACTGAAGCAATTTTTTAAAATCTACTCTTAATTTAGCTTAAGATTTAATAGATTTAATCTATAAAAATGAAATCAAGTTCTCATTTTTTTCCTCTTATTTTTCCATTATATACAAGACCAACAAGAAATCAGATTATTGAAATAAATATTTTGTCATGTTAGAGTGATAGCACCTTATTGTTAAATTTGTAAGATCGTTAGTCATCGAGTTAATATAAATTATTGCTCTAAAGATGGCAAAAGAAATACATGGTTAATTTTTTTGTTTCTTTGTTCATGTTATACATGCTATTATTCCAAAAATTATTCAAGAATCCTTACAAAAACATATATCCTCCAATATACATAGCTACCCAGAAGGGAAAGTTGAAACTAAACACCTGAGGCATTATAACAGCCAAGAACTTTTCTGACATTCATAAGAGTTGTACCAATCAGATATGATATTTAAAATTTTTTATTCCATCTTTGGTGTTTTTTCTTTTTAATATTTTTTTAAAAACCCTAACAGAACAGCATCTCACTATATAACAAGGATTCAGAGCTTGAATTGGCCAGAAATGGGAAACAGAATACCCATTCTTATTATGGGTAACAATAATAAGTACCAATTATTAAGTTAATTCAGCTGACAAAATATGTCCCTTGTATTATGTCAATTGATCATCAAGAAATCACCCACCAGATAAAAGTAAACTAATACTTGTTCATCTAATGAGTAAATATATTCTAGATAGGATTTTTGAACCATTACATTTATGGTATTTCATACAATTCCCCAGCAATACTTACAGATTGTTACAATATCTTTATTTAAAATACATAGAAAGTTTGGAAAGTAATAGTGACCATTTTCAAATCTTCTCCTCATCTTTCCAAAACAATAAAACAAGAAGGGTAAGAGTTAATCCACAAAAGACCCATGACTTCAGTATTAGATAGACCACAGTTCAAGTTCAAATTATCTATAAGTAGAAAAAAGAAAAAAAGGACATTCCAACAGAGTTTCTGCCACTTGCCCATAACCTACCTGTGGATACAGAGATCAAAGGAGGAGAATCTGAAAAGAATGTGAAAGAGCAGAGAGTATACTCAGAAGAAACACAGGCAAAACATTCACAGAAAGAAGTGATACAATTACTTCAAAAATGATGTAAATAGACCTGGACAAGGTCGTTTATTGACCTGACTGCAGAGAAGGAGGCTAGAAGTGTGAGGGACCAGACAAAATTGTTACATAGTAACATTTCTGAAATTCTTTAGGTGAGGGATTAGGATGTGGGAGTATAGAGACTTGGGGCTTGTTTAAGTGAACTTCACATTTTGTGTCATAAAGGCTATCCAAGGGATGGTGCATTTCCAAGTGTGGAGATAATCATATACAGTAGAACATTCTGACGCCCACCCTTTCCAAGCACCACAGAGCTATGATCAAAGGATACAATGCTCTGGTTAGAAAATTGACCAGAATTAATAACACTATGCGAAGTGAATTCTGGAGTGTAAATAATTCATGACATTCTGCAGTGCTGAGAGGAAAAGAAACAAACAAACAAACAAACAAAAAAACACCTTCCATAGTAGCAGAAGTAATCAATACTCAGAGATCTTAGAGTCATTATAGTAGAAGAGAAAAAGATTTTTCTACAAATAGAAACAAAGCCACTGAAACAAAGAAACAACTAGGCACACACATGCACGAGATAAGAAAAATTGGGAGCGTACACAAAAATATAGTTTTGTGTGTAAGTCAGAACTGTACAAGTTTTTTATGCATACTCTTTCAGTTCCTGAGTAAAGTAACTTGAGATCATCTGTATTTCCTCTGTAGCTTGTTGTTTAATAATATTTAGGTTAATGAAACAGAAATCTGCATTACAGATACCATTCTCATCAATTATGTATCTCACCTTCATAAGATCCTGAATTAAAGAAAACTTCTAGCTACTTACATTCTGGGCTGTGCAAATTCTATTCATTTACTATAAGTTTGGTCTAATTACTTCAAGTTCAAAGTCAGCAAAACTAGTTAAGGTACAACCTTTAGGAAATATGAACCAACTCAGCCAGTATTATTTGCAAAACAAGGAAATAAAGACTACTTCATATATATATATGCCTTAGCCACATTTATTTCTGTTTCCATGTGCTACATGTGACAACACTGAACTGGTTAAGAATTTCATCTGAAATGCGGAAAAGCTAGTTTTGAAGAAAACGGGTAACAATGTGAACAAATTCATTTCTGTGTTTTTTTATGTATCCAATTGCAGACACCTATTTTTAAGTTAGTCAGATAAAGATATCACTTTGTTTTTATCCATTAAGGGACTGAATGAAGGGTCTATTTCCAGGAGACTGTTTTTGCCATTGAAAACTCTGTCCTCTTCAGACATTTCATAAATGATACCTTAGCAGGAGCTACAAGGATCACATTGTTTCACACCAAATAGCCTCTATACTTTGATTCATATATCACATATGTTCTGTTTCTTGCATTTCTGTTTCACACCCACTACCTAAGTGCAAAGGGATTTGAAGACAAGCACCAGTTTTCTAACTTTCAGCTGCTTAGTTGTATTGATGGAGGAAGTTATGGAACATGTAGAAAATAGAATCAAGATTAAAGAGATCATATTTCTGTTTTACGTCCTGTGATACAGTGAAGTTTACTGAGTAACAATTACTCAGAACATTCATTTTAGATCATTTAGTTTCACTAAAAATCCTTTCGGTTGGTAAATACAATAAAAGAAAAGATTATTCTAAAGAAGAGAGAGAGCCAGAGTGCGACTTCATAGAATGTGAAGGAGGCTATAAATAACAATAAATAGTTGTTTTAAAAAAGAAGTGGACAAGCAGTTCTCTGTATCTTTTGAGTAATTTAGAGCAATGAAGTGAATTGAAATGACTCCAGGAATATTTGTTTCTTGTACATAATGACATATAACAATAATACTGAGGCATAATCATGATGATGACTTCATAATTTTCTTTATGGTTTTAAAAATAAATACAGTCTGCTAATGAATCTTGAAATGTTCATTAGTTATACTTCCTGGTGATTTCAGGATTCTTCAAAAAGAAATCAACAAATAACGTTAGGAAGTCTTGCCTGATGTATTAATTCACATTTCACAGATGAATTTAAATAAGTTCCTGATCCACTAAATGCATATGTAACAGATGTTCAATTCCTGACTAAGATATTACTCTTGAAATAATAGGATTAATTTTACAATGGAAGTGACCCTGTGGTCGTATATCTAAACCGTTTTATTTTGTAGAGGATGCAAGGAAGGCAGGAAAATAATACAGTACCACAGAGTGGTAACACATCCAGGTCTATAGCTTTGAAATCCTTATTTCTAAGTCAATGTTTTTACCACTATAACTTACTTGACACTCAGTCTGAAACTGTACAAATCTGTAAGGATATACTATTGTTCCTTCTGGGATGCCTTACTAACCTCCAGAGTGCCTACAAAGAAACTTAAATATCTATTCTTCGACTGCCACATGAAGACTCTTTCATGCTTTCTTAGTGACCACCATGGAGCACGTAGAGGAAAACAATAAGTGCAGGACTATGTCAACGACAAGATGAGAACAAGGAAAATTAAACAGAGAGGTGAGGGGATGGGTTAGCCATAAATTAAATCAAGTTCATGAAGGAAGTGAGAGTGGCTACTGCTAACAAGAGAGGCAGCATGCCTAAAACATAAAAGGCACTTAAATATTTTAAATAAATTAAGAAAAGGATACTGTGTAGCTGACCCTAAAGGATAAATACGTGGATCCTTGTCCACCTTCTTGTACCTTTCCTTGATTCACAATTCATCCTTAGCAATGGTTTCCCATCTACCTACCATGCTCCTCCTGTAAAATATTCTACTCTCATTTCTCCTCCTTGGCAGAAATGCAAAGCTCAGCTTAGTTATATGAGCTTTATTCAATTACATTCTAATGTTTTTCAACTCTACCAAAAGTCTAAAGAACCTTTTAGAAATATTGTTTAGTATACCCTAAGACTGCTAAACTGTCCAAAATATTGCCTTGAAGACATATCTATAGTAAGGTAGAAAAAAGGTTCATCTTTGTATACTTTATTATGTACATAAATGTTTATGCATATACTTGTATGTCTATTTACACATATATTTGCACACACATATATATACATGCACACAAAAAATTTGGGAAAGCTATTGGAGAGAAATTTAAAAATACTAAATATACTATATTAGCATAAAATTCCAATTAACCACATATCATCACTCCATATGGTTCTAAACATGTATTGATGCAAACAAGCAAACAGAAAAACTTCTAAGTTTTCTAAGTAAAAGCTTATTAAAGTAGAAATTTGATGTTCAAAAATAATTGACACTGTATACTAGTGGTTTTATGGCTAAATCATAGTTACTTTTAAAGAAATAACAATTTCACATAGAAACTTTCCAATGTCTTCAAAAAATAAGGTTAAAACTCTGCTGCTATGATTCATTAAATTCTTGAAATATTTTCTAGACATTATAGCTATAGATGTCCATGGTGTTTTAAGGAAGTAATCTCTGACCACTAAGGTACTTGGAAAAATAGTAATTGAATCACACTAAAAAGTTAAAACCTGCCTGTGATGGATAGCTACTGAGAACTCTGTCAGGGCTATATCTAGACGGCCACACAATCAGGGTGAACCTGCCCCAGATAATCTGATTCAAATGAGCTATGCTGTTGCATCTTTCTGGAGTCCCTTGTATTATTATTATTATTCAAATTTTTATTGATACAAAATAAGTGTACATACACATCTGGTATATGTACTCTTTTGATAAATGCATGTAATGGGTAATGATCAAATCAAACCTAAATACTCTAGGCTATCCATCACCTCAAACGTTTATTATGTCTATGTGGTAGGAACATCTCAAATCCTCTCTTCAGACTGTTTTGAAGTGTAGTATAAGTTATTAACTATAATCAACCTACTATGCTATAAAACACTGGAACTTATTCCTTCTGTCTAACTGTATGTTTGTGCCTATTAACCAACCTTTCTTCATTTTCCCTGCCCATCCTTCCCAGGCTCTGGTAACCATTATTCTATTCTCTACCTCCATGATATCAACTACTTTTGCTCCCACATATGAGTGAGAACAATGTGTTACTTGTCTTTCTGTGCCTGGCTTATTTCACTTAACATAATGCCCTCCAGTTCCATCAATGATGGTGCAAATAACAGAATTTCATTCTTTTTATGGCTGGATTGTATTCCATTATATATATATATATACCATATTTTCTTTATGCATTCAACTGTTTATGGACCCTTTTATTCTGCATCTTGGCTATTTTAAAGAGTGCTGCAATCAACATGGCGGTTCAGGTTTCTCTTTGATATTCTTTGTTTTGAATAAAAATACCCAATAATGAGATTGCTGAATAATATGGTAGTTCTATTTTAGTTTGTTTTGTTTTTTCTGTAGCATCTGTACTAATTTATATCTCCATGAACAGAATAAGAGTATCCTTTTCTTGCCATCCTAGCCTGCATTTGCTTCTTTTTTGTCTTTTTGATAAAAGCCATTCTGACTGAAGTAAGATGATATATCATTGTGGTTTTGATTTGTATTTTCCTGATAATTAGCGATGTTGAGCAGTTTTTCCTATGCCTGTTGGCCATTTGTATGTCTTCTTTTGAGAAATGTCTGTTTAGTTCCTTCATCCACATTCTAATGAGATTATTTGGAAGATTTTTTGTTTGTTTGTTTTTTGCTATTGAGTTGTTTGAGTTCCTTGAATATTCTGGATATTAGTCCCTTGTTGTATGGAGGAACTAATATCCAGTAGGGACAAATATTTCCTACCATTCTACAGATTGTCTCTTTACTCTGTTGATTGCTTCTTTTGCTATACAGAAGCTTTTTAGTTTAATATACTCTTATTTGTCAAGTTTTGTTTTCATGGCCTGTACTTTTGAAGTGCTTCCATTGGTTTATATGTTAGGGCCTTGTATTTAAACTGTTAATCAATTTTGAGCTTATTTTTGTATATGGTGGGAGATAGGAGTCTGGTTTCATTCTTCTTCTATAGATATCCAATTTTCCCAGCACCATTTATTGAAGAAAGTATCATTTCCCCAATGTATATTCATGGTGCTTTTATTAAAAATCAATTGCTTCATTAATATGTGTATTTATTTATGGGTTTTCTATTCTGTTCTGGTGATTTTATTTGTCTTTTTGTGACAATATCATTTTTTGGGGTTGTGATAGATTTGCAATATCTTTTGAGTCATGTAGTGTGATGTTTCCAGCTTTATTCCTTTTTTTTTTTTTTTTTTTGCTCAGTACTTATTTGGCTATTCAGGATCTTTTGTGGATCCATGTGAATTTTAGGATAGTTTTTTTCTATTCTTGTGAAGGATATCACTTTCCTGTTTTGACAGGGATTGCATTGAATCTGTAGATTACTTTGTGTAGTATGGTAATTTTAACAATATTAATCCTTCTGATCCATGTGCATGAAATGTCTTTTCATTTGTTTGTGTCTTCTTCATTTTCTCTCATCAGTGTTCTGTAGTTGTCCTTTTAGAAGTCTTTCACCTTCCTGGTTAAATTTATATTTAGAATGTGTGTGTGTGTGTGTGTGTGTGTGTGTGTGTGTGTGTGTGTGTGTGTGTGTGTGTTATAAATGGAATTATTTTATTGACTGTTAGCTTGCTATTGGTGTATAGAAATGTTACTAATTTGAGTATGTTGATTTTATATCCTGCGACCTTACCGAATGTGTTTATTAATTATAAGAGTTTTGGGGTGACATCTTTTGGTTTTTCTGTGTGTAAGATTATGTTGTCTGTAAAGGGGAATATTTTGAGGTTTTTTTTTTAGTTCGATGCCTTTTATTTCTTTCTGTTTCTTGATAGCTCAGGCTAGACTTTCAGTACCATATTGAACAGCATTGGTGAAGGTGGGTATCATTGTTTTGTTCCAATTCTTAGAAAAAACCTTTAAACTTTTCTCCATTCAATTTGATATTGGCTGTGGGTTTGTCATATGGGCCTTCTTTATGTTGAGATATGTTCCCTCTATGCCTCATTTGCGGGGGGGGGGTGTTGTTGAATTTTTTTTGCTAGTATTTTGTTGAATATTTGTGAATCTATGTTCATCAGAAATACTGATCTGTAGGTTCTATTGTTGTTGTTGTGTCCTTGTCTAGCTTTGGTATCAAAGTAATAGCAGACTTGCCGATTGAGTTAGGAAGAATTTCCTGCTTTTCAATGTTTTGTAGTAGTTTGAGAAGGATTGATGTTAGTTCTTTTTTTTAAGTTTGGTAGAATTCATAGTAAATTCATCCGGTTCTGGCGTTTTTTTATGGGAGACATTTTATTACTAATTCAGTCTCTTTACTTGTTTTTGGTCTGTTCAGGTTTGTTATTTCTTCCTGGTTCAAAGTTGGCAGGTTATGTGGGTCTAGAAATTTACCCATTTGCTCTAGGTTTTCCAATTTATTAGTGTATAGTTACTCATAATAGTTCTAATGACCTTTGTATTTCTGTGGTATTATTTGTAATGTCTCCTTTTTATTTCTGATCTTATATATATTTATATGTGTTATCTCTCTTTTTATTGATTAGTTTATCTAGCAGTTTATCAATTCTGTTTATCATTTAAAAAAACAAATTTTGTTTCATTTATTTATTTTTAAGTCTTTGTTTAGTTCTCTGATTTTTATTATTTTTTCCTTCTATTAATTTTGGGTTTGATGTGCTCTTGCTTTTATAGTTCCTTTAATTAAATCACTAGTCTGTTTATTTGAAATCTTTCACTTGTTTGATGTAGACATTTATTGCTATAAGCCTCATAGCACTACCTTTGCATATCCACAGGTGTCGATACGTAGTGTTTTCATTTTCATAAATTTCAAGAAGTGTTTGTATTTTCTCCTTTGTCTTCATTGACTGGTTATTCAGGACTACATTTTTAGATGTTCATGTATTTGTACAGTTTCCAAAGTTCCTCTTGTTATTGATTTCTAGTTTTATTCCAGTGTGGTCTAAGATAATACTTGATACAATTTCAATATTTTAAAATTTGTTGAGACTTATTCTGTGGCCTAACACATGGTCTATTCCAGGGAATGCTCCATATGCTGATGTGAAGAATGTGTATTCTCAAACTGTTGGAATAAAATGTTCTGAGAATATCTGTTAGGTCCTTTTGGTCTAATCTGCAGTTAGTTTAAATCCAAAGTGTCTTTGTTGCTTTTCTGTCTAGATAATCTGTCCAATGCTGTAGTGGGGTGTTCAAGTCCCCCAACTATTTTTATATTAGAGTCTGTCTCTCCCTTTTACTCTAATAACATTTGCCTTATATGAGTGCCTCAGTGTTGCATGCATATATATTTAGAATTATTCTATCCACTTCCTATGTTGATTCTTTTTTATTATGTAATGACCTTTTTTGTCTCTTTTTACAGTTTTTGATTTAAACCCATTTTTTTCGAAATACAGCTAACCCTGTTATTTTTTTGTTTTAATTTGCATGGAGTATGTTTTTCAATTCCTTCACTTTCAGTCTATAGTGTCTGCACAGGTGAAGTGAGTTTCCTATGGGCAGCATATAATAGAATCATATTTGTTTATTCATTCAATGTCTATATATTTTAGGTGGGGATCTATATATTTTGGGTAGAAAATATAATCCATTCACATTTAAGGTTATTATTGACAGGTGAGAATCTATTCCAGTCATTTTGTTGGTTATTTTCTGATTGCTTTGTATATCTTTTGTTCCTTTCTCTCTTGTTGTTTTATTATTACAGTTTGCTGGCTTTCAATAGTGGTAATGTTTGACTCCTTTCTCCTTCTCATTTGTACATCTGCTGTAACAGTGAGTTCTATGCATGTTCATAATGGTGTGTATTATCCTTTCACTTTCGGATGTAGAACTCCCTTAAACATTTCTTGTGGGTACTTTAGTGGTGACAAATTTCTCCAGTATTTTATTGACTATGAAAGATTTTATTTTTCTCTCATTTTTAAAAAATCTTCTCTCGGTTTAGCATTCTTAGATAGCAGTTGTTTCCTTTCATCATTTTGAATATATCATCCCCGTCTTTCTTGTGCTGCAATGTTTCTGCTGAGAAATCTTTTGTTAATCAGATGGAGTCTCCTTTATATTTGACCTAATTCTTTTCTCCTGCTCTTTTTAGAATTGTCTTTGACTTTTGAAAGTTTGACTATATGGCCAGGTGCTGAATCTCATGCCTATAATCCCAGCACTTTGGGAGGTGGAGGTGAGAGGATTGCCTGAGTCGAGGGGATCAAGACTAACGTGGGCAACTTGACAAGACCTCATCTATACAATAAATCGAAAAAATAGCTGGGTGTGGTGGTGCATGCCTGTGATTCCAGCTAGTTGGAAGAATGAGGCAGAAGGATCACCTGAGCCCAGTAGGTCAAGGTTGCAGTGGCTGTGAACATGCCACTGCACTCCAGCCTGGGCAACAGAGCAAGACTCCTACTCAAGAGAAAAAAAATGTTTGACTATAATGTGCATTCAAGAACACCTTTTCACATTGGATCTATTTGGGGATCTTTGAGTTTTCTGTATCTGGATGTCTATATTTCCTACAAGACTTGAGAAATTTTCATTTATCATTTTGTTAAATAGATTTTTATTTTGGGGGGCATCTCTTTTTCTGGAACTCCCAAAATTCACATATTTAGTCACTTTATGGTGCCCTATATATCACATTGTTCAATCTTTAATTATTTTTCTTTTCTTTTTTTTTTTTTGTCTGGCTGGGCTATTTCAAAAGAACTGTTTTCATGTTCAAATTTTTTCTCCTACTTGAAAAAAACTATTGATGAAGCTCTCAAGTATATATTTTTTAGTTTATTTATTGAATTCCTCAGTTCCAGTATTTCTCTTTGTTTGTTTGTTTTTAATGATATCTAGCTCCTTATTGACTTTCTCATTCAGGTATGAGTTGTTTCCCTAATTTTTTGGTATTGTTTATTTGCATTCTGTCATATATCAGTGTGTTTCTTTAATATCATTACTTTGAATTCTGTATCAGGTACTTCATAGATTTCCTTTTTGATAGAATTTATTACTGAAGAATTATTGTGTTCCCCTTGGTAGTGTCATATTTTCTTGTTCTTTCATGTTTCTTGTGTCTTTACATTAATATCTGTGCATCACTGTAACAAGTTCTTCTTCCAATTTTATACATTGACTTTCACAGAGAAAGACTTTTCCTTATCAATGTATAGGTAGGATAGGGTGCTTTGGCTTTGAGTCTGGGTGGGCGCAGCAGTGTAGTCTCTCTATGAGTTCTTTGACTACAATTAGCATCAGTGTTGTCTGTGATTTCCTTCATGTTTTAGTCTGTGGTTATTAGTGGAGGCTATAAAGAAGTTTGGTGGGAATGGGTAAGCCATGCAGACTGGCTCTCACACTTTGGGCTGTGTATATGAGCACCCGTGGTGGGAGGTCTGGATGGACCGGTTTTGGGACTTCCAGGAAACTTGTTTGAATGCCAGTGGTGCAGCAGTAAGTCAAGTAAGAAGGTAAGTTCTCAAGCCCCACCATAAGTGGTGTTGGCAGTATCCAAGCTAATTGATCCCCAAGCCCCAGAATGATGTGTGTGGATGCCAACAGTGGCAGCAGGGAAGTGTAGGCCTCTTCCTAGGTCCCTGGGCAGTGCGCATGGGCACCAAAGGTGGCTAACAGTGCATGCTAACCTCCAGGCCCCCTGACAACACACTCAGGTATTGATGGTGGTGGGTGGCACAGGCCTGTCTTCAGGTCCCCCTAATCATTCACATGGGTACTGGCTGTGGGGGATGGGGAGGTTCTATTTCCAGGCTTCTGAAAAGTGCACTATCTGTGACACTACTGGGTGTGGTGGGATAGTGCTCAGGGAGCTCAGTAATGGTACATGGGTGGTTTGGCGCCTAGGCCCACATTAGGCACATGCAGGGGCATGACAGCCCTTCCTCTAGAGGAGCAAAATTTCTGTCAGTGGCAGGGGTTTGGTCCCTTATATTATTTTGAAATTGAATTTTAATAAGGTTTAGAAAATCAAAGTACAATATATTGTCCCTTGGCAACTGATCCTGAGTAAACACAGTCCAGACTAGCCTATGCAATTTCCCAACACACACAAAAATGGACCTAGTCATTAGCAATTAACTGCAAAGGAGGAGCCTTCAGTGTGAGAGCTCCTTGGATAGCAAGTGCCTTTGTAAAGAATTAATATACAAACACCTATGTTTTTTCTTGTGAATGACTGGAAACACTAACAATATGTGACATGTTTTCTAGCCCCCTAAACTGATTTATTTCTATTAAAGAGAGATATTAACTTCAAGGTCATTTATATGAATTCATATGCATATTTCTGTATTTATGTTTGGCCAAAAGGACACATACATACAAAGAAATTTCACTCCTGTGACTTGAAAAACATAAAATAATAAGAGCTATATGTAAAATTAGTAGTTGATGAAGAATTATAAAAAGACATAGCCAGTCTGCAAGGCACTTCTTGCTGTGGTCTTTCTACATTTTATGTCACCATCATTTTTCCTTGTGCATAAAATACTTTTACTATTTTGATCAAAAAGGCATAATTCTCATTAGAAAAAAAGCAAGTCTAACCTAAAACAATACAGAATTACCCTATATTAGAGACTGTGTGATTCAAAAAGTACTATGATATGCCACAATACATATACCAGGTATATATCTAGCAAACAGATAACATTACCTAGATCCTATATTAATAGGATCCTAACTGCTTTTTAAAAGGCATAATCTCAAGTTATCTTATAAGCAGCGAGTCTACAATAATATCTTGCAAACAGACATAGGAAACCTTGCTAAATCCTACCTAAAAATCAAATACTTGCATTTTACTTATACATTGTTGTCAGTGACTGTTCAGTTCTGACACAAATTATCTAAATGGAACTCAGACAACTAATGGCTTATTTTTTAGGGGAAACCCTGTGTAAATTCAGAAGACAGTGCCTGAGAAACAATCTTAACATAAACACTAGAATTACCATCTATTGCTTTAATGACGCACATTTTTAAAAAATCGAACAATGGAATGCATAATGGTATACATATCACCTGTATTCTAATGTCTCTCAGTTGTGCACAAAAGCCAAACCTGCAGAGAGAAAACAGACAAAATGAGAAAAACTGATAGAATCAAGGAAATACAAGGGCTTAATTTCTTCCCCCTAGAACTCATATGCTTCTGCACCCTTCATAGTTTTTAATTTGTGAAAATAGGACTGTGTGTCTTACTATACAGCCTCTATTATATCAATGCCCAAAAGTATGGTTTATATGTGATTTGATTAGGCTTTCCTTTAATTTGAAGAGATCTAGAATAAATTATATAATACCAAGTTTGTTTGTTTTTTTTAATTTGCTTTTGACTTTTTCTGCTATTTCTTTTTAAATAGTAGGAAAATACATTTTTGTTTTCTTACTGGTATGGCAAGGTGTTAGCTATGGCTACACAGATGTGACATTCCCTCATAGCAATGAGCAAATAGCGTCAAGGTGCCAGCTACACCATTTATAAGAAATGAGTGCTTTCCTTTGGCCATAATCCCCACGAGGATGCCTTTGCCTTTTAGCCTCTTGCTTAATTCCTGTTAGGAATTAGTGTATGACTTAAAGAAAAAGTAAAATAGTTTTTAAAATAGAATAAAATAATCTAGATGCTAACAGATACAGAATAAACTGATAAAAAGATCGTCAACCTAAAGGCAAAGGGGTAACATCTTATCACTGATAAACTCCCTGAAGCCATGCTCAGTTTTTTTCCCACGCTCTTCTATTCAACATTATTTTGTAATTGAAATTTCAATGTTTTTAAGCAAAGCATACAACATAGTTCCAAGCATGGCTTAGTCACCACTTCCCTTTTGTTGGGGCTTTTAATTCTGTTTTGCTATTTTGTTTCTCTATCCTATTTTCTAACCATATGCATGCCTCCGTTCTTTACCTACAAGCTTTTACCAGCTTTTATTTACTTTTAAAATGAGAAAAACATGGAAATATCATGGAAAGTATGTGAAAAGTTATGTAGATGTAATGGCCATATCTATTACAATTTGGAATGTGTTGTCATGATTTCCTTTATTTGAGACATTTCACACACAAACAAGTTCTAAGTAGCTACATGGGAGGATCTAAAAAAGAAAATGTACCCCAAAATATATGACATTGAGCAGTTTATTCAAGACTTTATGCTAGAGCAAATAAAGAGTTATGTTTCTAACCCCTTAAAACCAATAAAGAATAGCCACATTCTGATGGAATAGCATATCTGAATTTAAAATATGAAGTGAAAATAAACTGGGAGTATCAACACGTGTTAGGAACAGTTTAAAATGCACCTTGAACTAATAATGGCTTGGATCTATCTAGTTATGCCAAATTGAAATATGTCTATCAACAAAGTGAACTCTGGTTTCCTAAGACTATGGGTTTAAATACATAAAATTTTTAAGCAGATCTCACACTTTAATAACTTTAAGTCATACCCTTTTGGCTTAAGGTTACTGATACTTTTGTGCCCATGCACAAGACATCTAAGCTAGAAATAATAGGTACACATTTACATTTTAAAATTAAATTTAAAATTATTAAAAGCAATTTTCTGTAAATTTAACCCATAATGTCTCTTTTTTGTTTATCTCTCTAAATTAGGAGAACTGTAGTGCATTTTGTTTGTTTGATTTGCTGGCAACTTAGGGCCTAGAAACAAACCTGATTATCAAACCAATAGTAGAGCCTTGGGTCACCAAAATCTTGTCTGAAAATATACATGTTATACTGAGAGTGATGCAGGTTGCTTTTAAGTACATCACAACCTATAACATGCTCACCTTTCTGGCATCATGTGTCCATTTGGAGTAGAAAGTCCTCTGTTACAGGTCATTTCCTATAACAATCACTTATGTTTTGGGCTAGTCAGAGCACTAACATTTGTTTCACAGCCTTTTCTTTTACTGGCTCAGCTTCAAGCTGAATGTGGTTCTTTTAGAAAATACTAAATTTCCTCAGAAAGACTCAGTGGTTATTTAAGAGATTGTCCCTGCTGCCAGAATGATGTGTGTTGTGATTCTTGCATGCCACGTCATGGCACTGCAAAAGCAACCAGAAGTCACAATTTTCCCTAGGAAACCGTAGTGACTAGAAGCATTCCCTTTGTGACTGTGCCAGAAGGAATTCTTGTCATCTGTTCCCACTTCAGATATTCATTTGTGAGTCTTCACTTTACACCTGGAATCTAAACTTCACTGTCATGTAATGACCACAAAGAAGAAAGTGTCCCCAAATGAATGTCATTCTGAGCTTGCACACAAACATTTCTCTGGCTATCAGAAGTTGGTAGTCACATTGGGCTAACTTATACCGCTAATATATCACAAGCACTCACTGAAAGGTTAATAAATTGAAAAGATGACATCTCCTTCCCTGTGTAGTCTATGCCAGCCTCCTCAAAATTGTCATGCTATATTATATGATACTTCCTTAGCCAGATTCCAAGAATTCTATATGCTGTAATTTAATCCTCGGAAAACCAGAGGATATTAAATGATCTAAACTGTCTTAGCCAGAAATCTCTGATTTGGCTGCCCTTTGAAGTTTGTATCTGAAACTTTTTGATGTCTTAATATTGTTTTAGAAATTGGGAGGGGGTAGTTGACTTTGTAAATCATTTTAGGATTGCAAAAATGACATTATGATGATGAATGGCACAAGGCTTTAAAAAAAGTCTCCCTGAATATTAAATTAATCACAAACCAAGGCTGTCTAACATTAGCTCCTGATAACTTAGAAATCCTGTGGCATTCCAGATGCTCAATGAAACAGAAATATTCTGTCTTTATTATGAGCACCTTTCCACATCTGCAATTCTGTTATACAATAAAGTCTTGTTCTTTTGTTGCAAGATTGCCCTGGTTCATTTTTTTATTATTAATTTAAACCATGTGGGTAAAGGGTAATCCAGTAAGCCATAGGATTTCAGATCAGAGCTTTCATACAATCACATGTAACATCAAACATCTGGATATTTAGATGAATAGGGGTAAGGGAAAATTAACAGGAACTAAAGCATTGTCTGAATGAATAAATTTTAATTGTATATAATTTTATTCACTTCAAATATATTTTCTTGACATGCTTTCTTTAAATAAAAGACATGTTATAATATAAATAAAAATTCATAACCCAATCACCTCAGTCACATACAAATACATAATAGCCTTCAACCAAAAAAAAAACCCTTAAATTACTATTATTATATAAATGCTTGAGTAACCTAGAATCACTTTTATTATATCTAAAAGCAAGTTTAACAATCCACTTAAAGAGAGCATAATATTCAAGCTTCTTAAAACACTAAATCACATGGTTGTCTATTTCACATAAAACCTGTCCCAAAAGCATTTGCCTCTAAGAACTCAGATGCATTTTTATTTAAATATCCACATTACATAATTATATACAATACATTAATATTTGCCTTAATCTGTTTTTTCACATTCCTGCACTTTTTCTAACCCCACTTCCATGAAAGTTTTAAGAAAAAGAGGGTCATTATGATGTACAATTGGAAAAAAATATATTTTTACATGATTCCAAATATTTACATTTTTTCAATGTACCTAAAACTTGCAGACAATATATAGCATAAAGGAAAATATTTAAGTATTTTGCCAATGAACAATTATTTTGTGGATTTTATAAGTTTCTTTGAAGCAGAAAGTTACAAAAAATGTTGAGAAGCAAAACTAGTCATTTTTACTAAATATACTAGGTTAATAATACTATTTAGTATTAAAATAAAATTGAGACTGGTAAAAGAGCCTATTCAGTACCAAAAAGAGAGGCATAATAAGTCCAACAAAGAAAAAGGTTAAGTCATAGGAAGTTCCTACTGCAGTCCAAATCAATTTATTTCCCAGAAGTTATTCTTAAAGATGTGCCTGAATGGATGTTATTTGCATTCTGTAATCCAGATGCTGTGCATTTTACTGCAGATGCCAGGTGTGGATATTCAAAGGTAAAAACCTAAACATCAAAGAAACAAAGGTCCATTCTGTTGAAATATTTAGCCACAAGTCATTCATATGACTAGAGACTTTTTGTTTCATGAGGTGTTTACATCCTTTGTTGTTAAAACTATTTATTACCCTTGAAAACAGGTCACCTTCCTTTTGGAATAGTATAGAGTGTGATAGGTCTTAATGTGTGTTAAGGGAACATCCATGTTCGCAATGAAAATCATCACCATTATTACTACAAATATGAATTCAATCTTTTAAGTTAAAAAATAAAAGCAAGCAATGCTTTGCTTACAGAAAGCTAACCCAAGCCCTTAAACAATACATAGTAGATAGATATGAAAGCACAAAAGTTAAACTAAATGTAAAGAAGGAAAAAATGATAAAACTCAGCTAGCTCCAAAATGTCTGGACAATAGTCTTTTGACATGGATCAGAGTTTTCATGGCAGAATACTCTTTTTCCTCTAGACAGACCTCAGTAGAGTTTAACCTCTGACTTTAGCATATCTTTATTTAAAAAGTCAACAAGTACTTACTGAGATTCTTCTGCATGCTAAATGATGTACGTACCAATGAAAATGAAGTAATGCCTTCTCTCCAGAAGCTTGCAGTCTATTGGAAGAGATAAACAAGTGTTTTTACTAGAATCCAAACCCATTCCATTCTATAGTCTAATTTTTCAGTATAATGGAACAGGTATTAACTTCAACAAAGTTCAGGTGGCCACAGAAACATTAAGAAAGGGGACACTTCTCTTGTTGGATCTAAGCAGACTTCACGGAGTGATTTCTACCCTAAGCCTAGAAAAGCAAACACTAGGCATTCATCGGAGAAGGGGAAACAGGTGAGTGAACCTGGCAGAAGGAAGAGATGTGCAACTTCCCAGAGATGAGAAAGTGCAGCAAGTATATGAGTCCACATGCAACAATGAGGGCTGTATGGCAATAGGTGGAGAGACTTAATCATGGCAGGTTAAATAAAAAATCCAGGTCTTGAGGAACTTTTCTTTTCTCTTCCTATTTCCACTACCCCAAGAAGGAAATATTATCACAGCTCAGCCTCTGCTGTTCATTACTCAGCCCTTTCTTAGGCAAGGGATTCTCTAAGTATCCTCTAAGGGACCTCTAGGATCATGTAGAATCCTCCACTCCTTAGTCCATACTGTATGGCACATGTTCTTCCAAAATGTATGTTTAATCTATTAACAAAATTCACAATGAACATTTTACATTGCTGCCCCAATATTTGCTTACTTCAGCAAATATTTTGCAAGATCTTTAGGACAAATTGCAGTGTAGAAGGACTAGGATTCTACTGGGCTTTGTACCCTGTTGAAGTTTGCTTCAAAATGAAGCAACTGGACCTAATCACTTTTTAAACAACCTCTCTTTGTTGCTTCTATTATCATTTCTATGGGCATGATCATAGGAATAGTAATAAAAATAATTTTGATTGAGCATCTAATATCTGCTAAATATTCTCTTGAGTTTTTATGAAGTCTCTCATTTCTTTCTTACAATAAAGACCTTTGAATTGGTTGCAGTCGTGATCTTCATTTTCCAGATTAAAATACTGAGGGTCAATTATTTCAGTTTTTTGCCTGCTACTACAGGTCTATAAAGTATAGATCCAAGACTCAACAACAGGACCTTTGAAACTATACAAGCATGCATAGATAAATTTTCACGTACTCTGATAATATACACACAGTTCCAAATAGAGATGTGAATACAGACTCACCTACAAAAAAAAAAAAAAAAACTTTCCAAGTCTATATGGTCCCTCAGAGAAAAAATAAATGTTCTCTGAGGGATGATGAAAAAATTTCTAGAAAATATAGTCTTTAGCATTATAAGAATGGAGTCATTTTCCAATTCATCTCATTTATCCCCCATTGCAAACACATGTGTCTCTTTTTCTTTCTGGTCTTCTTTGGCCAAGAGATTACTCCAGTAATAAGTTTCAAACTCAGTCCAGTTCTTAAGCATTCAGAAACCACACACTAACTTCTGCTTCCTCCAGCTTTTTGTCCCAGTTATCGCAGATAGAAATGAACTATGTTAGTAAAGTAGAACACTGACACTTTTTTTATTTTATTTATTTTTTTTTAGTTGGAGTCTCACTCTGTCACCCAGACTGGAGTGCAGTGGCCGCTCCCGGCCACTGCAACCTCGACCTGCTGGGCTCTGGCGATCCTTCTGCCTCAGCCTTACAAATAGCTGGAACTATAGGCGCGCGCTACCACGCCCGACTAATTTTTTTTTTATTTATTGTAGGGATGAGGTCTCGCCTGCCCAGGCGGGTCTCGAACCCACGGGCTCAGGCATTCCACTCACCTCAGCCTCCCAAAGGCGCAGGATTACAGGCTGAGCCACCGAGCCCGGCTTGAACACTGACACTTTTAATTGTAGCATAGGTAGCATAACATTCTATAACCCTGAGCAACAATATGGTGATTAAGTTTTCCTGTTATCAAATACTTCATATCAATGACTCCAAAACTTAATGGCATAAAACAACAATTTACTATCTTACATCATTCCATGGGTCAACCAAGTTCAGCTGACTCATTGTTCAAGGTCTTTCATTTGATGACAGTCAGATAGTGGCTGTGGCTAGAGTCATCTAAAGGTTTCTTCACTCATGTCTGATGCCTGCACTAAAGTGGTTGGGAACAGTAAGGTATTGATTAGACAGCTCTTTCTCTAAGAAACTCCCCCAGTGACTGATTTTGGCTTCTCATAACATGACATTCTCAGCATAGTCAGACTTCTTACATGGAAGCGATTGTCCTTGAAATGGGCATTCTGATAAATTAGAATTTAAAACTGTCCTTTTTTTTAAAAAGTGGGCTTGGAAACAGTCACATTATCATTTTCTATTGATCAAAGAAATCTCACTCAGATACAGAAGGTAAGGCATAGACCCTATTCTGAATGGAAAAAATGTCAAATAATTTGTGGCCATCTTTGATCTACCATATGAAGCTCTTGGATGAAAATAAAGACTTAATCTCAAATTTTATTTTGAAAAACAATTTCGTAACTTGCAAATTCCTAAAAGAAGAAAAGTTAAAAAGTACTGTAATTTAATATGCATAATCATTGTTTATAAGAAGAAAGTAATTTATACTTTGTTGGAAATTTTAATTTTAATTAGCCTACAACTAGTACATAATGCTGACCAGTGTCCAAGTATACTTGTTATCCATGTTAGCCACTAGGCTGAAAATGTGAGAAGTGGAATTATTTATGAAGCATGATTTCATCTGGGCTGAATTTTCAAAGATGCCAAGATTCATGACTATAGGGAAGAAAATGTCAATTTTTTCATAGTACTTAAAATATTTTTAGGTAAGAAGCTATTACAGAGAGCATAGCAAACTGTATGCTACTTTTAAATGACTTTATAATGATAGCAACAATTTTCATACACTTCCATGGGACAATTTTTCTTTCCATGAGTATTTTTTAATGACTATTTAAACAACACTCAATATTCACACAGAATTTAAACCACACCATAATGGCTTGATTCACTTCATTAGTAAGTCTTTGGGAAAATCAGTGGCCCCTTAATTTGAGATTAAAAGGCTTATTCCTATGGCCTTTAATTTCAATCTCAAGGGAGAAACAAAGGATATGAGTCTTTAAAGGTGCATAGATGCATGTAGGCTATCTCAAATATAACATTTACAGACCTGTTTCATGCTGACTAAAATTTATGACCCCATCCGCAAAGGACTTTATACGAGGATTATTTGCAATGGTGAGAAGTTGGAGATCTGTGAATCCAGCACTAAGAAAGAAAAGAGAAAGATAAAATGTGTATTTGCAAACTATAAACTACTATGCAGCAATAGGTAAAATATTAAATGAACAGAAAAGCAGTAGCATACACAGATCTCAAAAACATAATGCTAAGTAGAAAACCTAAGAAACAATTATATTGATATCAAAGTGGATGTATTATAAAAATAGTCAAAGACAAATATGACAACTGATGATGGAAACTAAATCTACATACTTGCCAAATGTTAAGCCTATCATGCTATTTTCATATTCATAACTTAAAACATAAAGCTAAGGGAAAGTTCTATATGTTCTCCTCTTCTCATATTCCCCTTATTTCCTAAAAAAAAAAAAAGCATGGTACAATTATAAATTTGATGTGCATATAATTAATGTTTTAAGACAAATTCAGTAGATTATATGTAAATACATAGATATTGTTGAAAGTTGGGGTCAATGAAAGCAAATATGGAGGTAGTTTGAGATGTAAAATTTTTTTAAGGATCAACATCTATCAAGGGGAGGGAGAGAAAATAGGGCTGGACAGAGGAAGAAATTTCAGGAGTGCAGGTCCAACAAAAGCTAGGTCAACCTTGCAAGGAGTCCTGAAAGGAAAATTGGCCACCAGAATCTCTTACTGCACTGAAATAAACGGGCCCTCCATGCTCAATCACCAGACATGAGTTGCTCCAGTAAGAAGAGCATAACTTCAGACAAGGTGGGCCTTTGCACTGTGATCAACTCTAAAGGACCTACCAGCTGAAAGCTCTCTGCTGATCACATTCCCTGCAGTTGGGCAGCAAAATCTCTTTAAAAGGGAATCTGGGTGATGCCTCTCTGTGTCTATTACATGTAGATAGATACGGATCTAGATAGACACATACTATATAGATATAGATATTGACATTGATATGGATATGGATACAGATATGGATAATGCAGATATAGATATATAGAGCTACACATTTATGTATGTGAGGGCATATATCAAAAACATAATATGTAGCATTGTGTTTTAGTTATCATTGTTTTTAAAATTTCATGAGTTCAGTGGATTTTTTTTTTTTAAATCTCTATGGCGTGGGCATTTGGGGTTTTGATCAAGAATTGGTTGCCTATTCCAATTTCCATAAGGGTGTCTCCTATGTTTTCTAAAGCCTTATAGTTTGAGGTTTTATATTTAGGTCTTTGATCCATTTAGAGTTCATTTTTGTGTATAGTGATAGATAGGGATCCTGTTTCATTCTTCTGAATATGGTCAGCCAGTTTTCCCAGTACCATTTACAGAATAGGTTCTCCTCTCCCCAGTGGCTGTTGGTGGAGGCTTTGTTGAAGATATGTTGGTTGAGAAATTGAAGTTTTGCTTCCAGAATCTCTATCCTGTTCCACTGGTCTATATGCCTGTTCTTGTACCCAAACCAGGATGTTTTGGTTATTGTAGCCTAATAGTAAAGTTTAAAGTCTGAGAGTGTGATACCTTTCACTGTGTTTCTTTTGCTGAGGATTGTTTTGGCTATTTGGTTGTTTTTGTTTAAATGTGAATTTCTGTATTGTCATTTCCAGGGAAGAATGATGTTGGTAATTAAATGGGTATTGCACTGAATCTGTAGTTTGCCTTGGGTAGGATGATATGTTAACAATGTTTAGTCTTCCAATCCATGATCATGGAATATTTTTCCATTTGTTTGTGTCATCTTTGATTTCTGTGAGCAGTGTTTTGTAGTTTTCCTAGTAAAGATCTTTCACTTCTCAGGTTAGAAAGATGCCAAGGTATTTTGTGTGTGTGTGTGTGTAGCTATTGTGAATGGGATTGTAACTTTGATTTGGTTCTCTGCCTGTTTGCTGTTGGTGTGTAAAAATGTGACTGTCTTTTCCACATTGATTGTATACCCTGAGACTTGTTTGCTCATGAGTTAGCAATTTGTGCAGACCACAGAGAAGACAACTTGTCTCGCTCCATGGGGCTAACTAGAGCGGGAGTATTTACTTTAACATTGTCTAGCTCACATAACAAACATATTTGTGTCAGCCATCCACTGGGAACTTAGCTTGGCCTCAATTATTTATTCTCTAATTAGGTCTTTTCATGTGGCAGCTTATAGACTTGCTCACAGCATTAAAGCAGGATTCTAAGAAGGAAGAGGCAGAAGCTCTCAGACATTTCTGTTTCTGGATTTTGAAATTCTAGAACATCACAGGGTGTGGTTGTTTTTGCCTGTAGTATTAGCAACTCAGGGGCTGAGGTGGGAGGATCAATTATGATCAGAAGTTCGAGACTAGCAACATAGGGAGACCCTGTCTCTAACAGAGTTTTTAAAGATAATTAACCAGACATGGTGGCATGTACCTGTAATCCCAGCTACTTAAGAGAATTGCTTGAGACAGGAGTTCAAGGCTACCAGTGAGCTATAATCACCCCACTGCACTCAAGCCTGGTCAACAGAGTAAGACCCATTCTCTAAAATAATAACTTTAAAAAAATTTCTAGAACATCACTTCCTCCACCTTGTATGGGTCATTATTACAAAATAATTTCACCCAATTCAAGATTTTCAAAAGCCTCATTTCATTATTGCATCAAGAAAAAATTGAGAATTGTATCTGTATCAAGTCCAGTTACAGGCCTCAGATACAATTTCTTGGATGCAACGTCTTGAGAATGGTTCTCCTAAATGTGAGAAAGCAAGTCCCCTGTTCCCCACACATCCACACACAGTAATGAAACAGGGATAGGAAAACCACAATAGATGCTTCAACTCAAAAAGGAGGAAGAGGACAAAAGGAAGAATCATATAGAAACAAATCTATTAAAAAGTTGAACACATAGTCTGCAGTTTCTTGATGAAAGTCAGTTCCGTCGCCTGAGAGTAACTTACCCTGGCGCATGAGGCTACCTTCTTGCCTGTGCTGAGAGCTGAATAGATTTCTTTGTTTGCTTCATGTCTGTGGAAGCATAAGGACCCAGACACATCTTTTCATTATAAAATTATTGTTTCTCAAGTTAAAACTCATATACATCTATTTAAAATCCTGATGAAGTTTCTTGCTTATCAAAATATAATCTATGCTAAATGACATAGAAATGAGCTAAATTTGCGGCTCCAAGAAAATAAAAAGCTTATTTATGACCTTGAAAAATGGGTATGAGAATTCATGTTAAAACTGAAGCCTCATATTACAATCAAGAATAATGCTTTTGTACACTTTACCATGGCTCTATATACAGAATATTTTATTTGTATTTGACAGGATTATGTAAGTTGACTGAAAAACTACAAAGAATTTTGAACGCCTTTTGTTTATATTGATTAATTCAGTGAATTATTGATTTTTTTCTTTCTTTTTTTTTTTTTTTTTTTTTTTGAGTTGGAGTCTTACTCCGTTGCCCAGGCTGCAGTGCAAGGGCACACTCACGGCCATCCAGCATCCATCTGCTGGGCTAAGGCAATCTTTCTGCCTCAGCCTTCCTCGCCCATCCAAGTAGCCAGAACTAGGCGCACGCTACCATATCCAGCTAATTTTTTTTTTTAATTTATTGTAGAGATGATGTCTCCCAAGTTGCCCAGGCTGTTCTCAAACCCAAGGGCTCAAGCAATCCACTCACCTCGGCATACGAAAGTGCTGAGATTACAGGCTTGAACCACTGCACCCAGCCTTGATTTTGTTATACCTTTTTAAATGTTTGTTATCACAAGAATTAGTAAATGCACTTAACTTGGACAAATACAATTTTGAAACTGATATACTTTTGTTTAAAAGTTCCATCAATTCTACTAGACGAATCTATTTTATCCATATGTATATGAATGTTAATAAAAATGATTTGGGGGTCTGAATTAAGTGACTGGAAAACTTTTAAGTATATTTGGAACAATTTGGGTATATTAATCTACTTTTTCAGCTATAAATGTTATGCCTATTACTACTTATTAATTTTTTCTTTTTCTAAACTTATTTTAAATCTTAATTTTGCTCTATGTAGCTTAAAAATAAAATTATTTGATATTTTTCTACATAAAAACTTAATTATCTTTCTAACATTACAAAAATTTAAATTATCATATTAATAGAAAACATTACTCATTGAACATCAAAGGAAGTGTAAATTTCAGTGCACACCAACTGTAATTTAAATACAGATCAGATATATACAATGAGAATGTTGTGTCCAAATTGAGATTTGTTGTAAGTATAAAATATATATTGGATTTTGAATATTTGACACTAAAAAGGTAAAATATCTCATTAGTGGTTTTATAGTGATTAAATATTGAAAGAAGAACGCTTTGTTATATTGTATTCAATATAATTTATTATTAAAAATATTTTCACCTGAATTCCTTTACTTTTTCCAATGTGTTATGTGTTGGTTATCAGTTTCTTTCCTCTGAGCTCCAGGCACACTTCAGTACCTACTTTGTGATAATGGACTGGAATTTGAAAGCCTTTCTCCTCTACAGTCAACATGATTTCAAGCTTTGTCAGTTGAGGATGCTGGAGGGACATTGCAGGATGAAGTGGATTCCTCTTCTTATTTCTGATTGATAAGTTTTTGGTTTTCATCTTGCTCCTGCAGCAATCAGCAGTGTGGGTTTTTGAGAGCATTTAGTGGTACCCAGCTATGTATCCAGAATGCACAATCCTTCAGCAATTTTATGGCCCAATCCCATCACCTTCCCACACTCTTCTGATACACATATCACATGCTCTAGGCCTCACACCCACATGAGTGCCCAACTCTAAATACCTGCCTACAAGCTACAGTTTGCCCCAAATGAACCTCCAAGGATTATTCCTTGCTGCTTGATGATTGTGGATTATCTCTGGCCCTTGCTGCCCAGCAAACTTCTCAGCTATCCAGTGGGCTGAAATCATACTTTTTTCAAGGGAGTATGAACCTCAGCCTTAAGAAGATTAACTCTTTCCAAGGTTATCCTTCCTTGACTACTCTCCCTCAGGCCGAAGATGCCTTTTAGATTTCTCATGTCTTCATAGTTACTCTCTTATTTTAATAATCCTTTATATTATACTTCCCCTGTTTAAATTACAGTGTGATTTCTGCCTTCTGATTAGACTCAGACTGTTACAGGCTATAAGTATAGAAAACTTTTAATTATATGTTACATGCATTTCTGCTAAAGAGTGCAGCTATAGGGCGTATACCTAGAAAAAGGAGAAAGCAAATAAAAACAATAACAAAAAAATTTAATTATATTTAAATAAAATTAAAAATTGAAAATCAGAATTCAAACTTCAAGAGACAGATATGTATTTGAATTGGCACTTCAATATGGTACTAAAATATGATTCTTCTTACTCTGATTCAAAGCTTTTGTTAGAAAATGTATTTCTGGAAGTCTACTAGGGTGGTTAAGTCTTGTCCCACTCAAAAGTAGTTTAAGTTTCAAACCATAACTTTAGGAAAGAATGGAAAAGGAGAGGTAAATATAACAGAAAAACGTTGAGAGAAAAATTGGCAAACTTCTCTTTAGACAAAATAGACATGTTTGGCAAAAACCAACATGATATTGATGATAACAACAACTTGTATAGTTAAGGAAGCTACTACCAGAATATTAATAACTAAAAAAAAAAAACAGTTCGTGTGTTTGTTTCTAACAAACTGCTAGTCTAGATCTCAAGTAGCATAACTGAGTGCAAGCTAAACCATAAAATAAAACCATATTTTAACCTCCTTTTTTTGAGTTGGCGTATCACTCTGTCATCCAGGCTGGAGTGCAGTGGCACGCTCACGACCACCCCAGCATCCACCCGCTAGGTTCCAGCAATCCTCCTACCTCAGCCTTCCAAGTAACCAGAACTATAGGCTCACGCTACCATGCCTGGCTATTTTTTATTTATTGTAGAGACTAGGCCTGGTCAAGTTGCTTGGCTGGTCTCGAAACCACAGGCTCAGGTAATCTTCACCTCAGCCTCCCAAAGTGCTGGGATTACAGGCTGAGCCACTGAGCCCAGACTAACCTTTTAATTTGAATTTAGGTAAGCAATGTTATTCAAATATAAACAAATATAAACATCCACATAGAAATCTACAATACTTCTTAAAATCAGGCTAATAATTATAGACTGTTAAGAATTTCCTCACCAAACTGTTTAAAGTTAGATAGAATCTGGTTATTGAGTGTTAAGAAGATAAATCCTTATACTGCTGATGTGAGCAAAATTATTATATAATGTAATATTTATATGTAATAATAGAATAGAACTGAAATAATGATTTTATGTGCTATGTAAAGTCTGTCTATTACTACTTAATTTTTTTCTTTTTTAACATTTTAATTTTTAAATCTTAATTTATTTGATATTTTTCTACATAATTAAATTATCTTTCTAACATTGCAAAGATTAAAATGTATATTAATAAAAACAAAACTCATTGAACAGCTAAGGAAGGGAATATTACTGCAGTATAAATTTCAGTGCACAGTAACTATAATTTCAGTCATGCAAGAATCAGAATATTAAGCCATCAAAAGAATAATCCATGGAAAAATTGCTGACTCCATGTATTTTGGACTGAATACAGCCCTAAAAATATATTTCAGAAAGTTTGTTTAGCATTATGTAACTACTTGGGTTTGTGGTTTTCATATTTTTTAATCTCTCTACAAAGACCATTGGTCCTACATTTAATTGTTCGCCACAAATAGAGGCTTTCCAAGCTTCCAAATAATAGAATCACATTCAATTTCTTCAAGGTTTAGGATAACAATTGCATTAGGTTACATATTCATGATAAATATAATCAAGACATTTTAAAATGTGCTCATTATGGATCCACCATAAAAACTTACTTACAATTATTATATAAAATCTTTTTTCAGACTTACCAAAATCATTTAAGGCAGTTACAAAATAGATCCCACAAAATTCTACCTACATTAAAGTGTTATATACATCATCTAAACAACAAGGTACAAAGCGATCTCACTGAATTACAGATGACACAAAACTAGGAGACAATTTATAAAATGGGTAATTGGATCATGGAACAGAATTCCAAACTTATAGCAACAACTCTTAAGGTTTTGAGAATTCCATGGTTTATGTCTCAAGAATACATATTCATTCTCAAACCACTAGAAGTCACATTTTTCAAATCCCTCAGTGAGTGATTCTTAATCTTGGCTGTGTACCACACGATCTGTTGTGTAATCTCACCACTCATCAACTCAGGAGAGCTACAGAAATAATTCAAGGGAAGCTTTGCCTGTTGAAGATATTCTTTTAGAAAAACAACTTTATTGAAATATAAGTGACATATAACAAGTTAAACATATTGAAATACAATTTGATAAGTTCTGACATATGGGCAATTAAGTGCACAAACTCATCCTAGAAAAAGTGCCACATAACTCATTGCTGAATATCACTATGGTCACCTTTGAAGTACTCCCCTTAGGAAGCTACACACCGATGCTTGTGCCTAATCCATCTGTCAAAGCAATTTTGAAACACTTTTTCTGGAATGACCATCAGAGCCATCGTCATATTACCCCTGATGTCTTGAATGTCATTGAATGTCTTCTTTTCATTTTTTTTTTATTTTCAGGTAAAGAAAAAAGCCATTTTGGGGGGACAGATCAGGTGAGCAGGGAAGGTGTTCCAATACAGTTATTTGTACGTGCTGCCAACGTAAGAACACAGTGACAAGTTTGCAAACTTAATTGTCAGAACTCAACAAATAATGATGACAGTTCTGATGGCCATTCCAGAAAAAGAGTTCCAAAATTGCTTTGGCTGGTGAACTAGGCACTGGCATTGGTGCATAGCTTCCCAAGGGGAGTACTTTGAAGGTAACTGTGGTGATATTCAGCAACAAGTTATGTGGCAATTTTTCTAGAATGGTTTGTGAAACTTATTGTGAGATCTTGTATGTATACAACTATGAAACCATCACTGCAATCAAAATAATAAACATATTCATCACCACCAAAAGTTTCTTTATGTCCCTTAGGAATTCCTCTTGGTCAAGCACATACCCCTTGTATACTTTCAACTACTGACCTGCTTTCAGTTACCATAGATTACTTTGAATTTACTAAAACTTTATACAAATTGATTTATAAAATATGTACTCTTTTTATCTTCTTTCACTCAGCATATTATTTTGATTCATCCCTTTTGACAGTATGTATTAATAGTCCATTTCTTCTTATTGTTGAGCAGTATTTTGTTGTTCAGACATACTTCAGTTTGTTTACCCATCTATTGATAGACATTTGAATTGTGTACAGTTTGGAGCCATTATGAGTAAGGCTGCTATGGACATTTGTATGTAACACATAGGCTTTTATTTCTCTAGGGTAAACAACTAAGGGTAAACATATGAGTTGCAGGGTAAGTGTATGTTTAACTTTTTTTGAGTAGGAGTCTCACTCTGTCACCCAGGCTGGAGTGAAGTGGCACGCTCCTGGCCACCACAGCCTTGACCTGTTGGGCATAGGCGATCCTTTTACCTCAGCCTTTCAAGTAGCTGGAACTACAGACATACACCACCATGCCTGGCTAACTTGTTGATTTATTGTAAAGATGAAGTCTCACCATGTTGCCCAGGCTGGTCTCGAACCTGCGGTCTCAGGCAATCCTCTCACCTTGGCCTCCCAAAGTACCGGGATTATAGGCTTGAGCCACCATGCCTGTCCTGTTTAACTTTTTCAAAAAACTGCTAAATTGTTTTCTACAGTAGTCATACCATTTTAAATTCCAACTAGTTTTGTGTAAGAGGTCAAATTCCTCCACGTATTTGCCAACAGTATAGTTAGTCTTTTTAATGTATCCATTCTGATAGGAGTGTATCTCTTTGTGGTTTTAATTTATATTTATCTATTGGCTAATGATGTCCGGGCCCCTTTTCATGTGCTTATTGCTATGAGTATTTTGTTCTTTGTTGAAGTATTTTTTCAAAAATGTACCCAGCTTTTTATAGAGTGGTTTATTTTCTTATAAAGTTTTCAAAATATTTTAATATAATTTAAATATACTTACCAAATTTTCAGATATGCAATTTGAAAATTATTTATCTTAGTCTGTGGCTTGTCTTAACTGTTCTTTTCAGAACAAGAGTTTTAATTTTTATGATGTCCATTTTACCAGTTTCATATTGTTATGGATCATGCTTTTGGAGTCATAGCTAAGAAATCTTTGCATAAATCAAGATCACAAAGATTTTATCATGAGTTTTTTTCTATAATTTTTATAGTTTTAGGTTTATATTTAGAGCTTTGGCACATTTTGAAGAAAATTAGATTTAATTTCAATATACCTAAAATTAAATGTACTGATGTGGTGTCACAGAAGAAATGTATGGTGCCTAGTTAGGTGACCAAAAGTCACAGTTACAGGTTGGCAAAGGAAACATTTTCAGCTTCTTATTTTGAAAATTCTACCACCTGAGAAGCTTTCCATATTTTATCTGCTTTCTCTTTGTTTCAAGCAAGAGGATAAATTCAGTCTCCTTTTGCTCCATCTTGCCTAACAGTGGAAGTCTCCTATTCCTTATTAAAAAAAAAAAAAAAGAAGAAGACAAAGAAGAAAAAAGAAAAGAAAGCATCAACTCTACAAACTCTATATTTCTTTTCTATCTAGAGAACTGGAAAAAAGTAGAATGGTGACAGGTGTTAGGGAGACTGTTCCACATATCAGAAGTCCTGGCGAGTACTATGGCTTATCCCATGAATTCAGAGAGCCTAAGCATGTCTAACTCAAAGAGTAAAAATGAGAGATGGAGATGGAGAGACTGGCAGTGATCAGATTGCCGCAGACTCTATTAGTCATATCACAGATTTCTGACTCCACCTTACAAATGGTTGACGTCATTGAAAAGGTGTAAGTAGGATAGTGGTGATTAGATTTACAAAAGTTAAAAGAATAGCTTTTTTTTTTTTTTTTGAGTTGGAGTCTCACTCTGTCGCCCAGACTGGAGTGAGGTGGCCACTCCCGGTCACCGCAGCCTCGACCTGCTGGGCTCCGGGCGATCCTTCCATCTCAGCCTTCCGAGTAGACGGAATTACAGGCGCGCGCTACCATGCCCAGCTGATTTTTTGATTTACTGTAGAGATGAGGTCTCGCCAAGTTGCCCAGGCGGGTCTTGAACCCGCAGGCTCAGGCAATCCACTCACCTCAGCCTCCCAAAGGCGCGGGATTACAGGCTGAGCCCACCGAGCCCCACAAAAGAATAGCTTTTAGTTGCTAAGTGAAAAATATGTTACAGCAGGGCAAGATATTTAGAGATCTGTTAGGAACTGTGAAACATTAAGGGCAGAGGAGCGATATAATGTGAGTCAGAGATGTAGAATAAGAGGAGTAGAGTGTACCATGACCAAAGGCAAATAATCAGAAACTAGAAAGTGTATTACCAGGATGGTTAAGATGGCTAAGAAAGAACCTGTGAGGTTTAATGGTAAGTTAAAATACAGGACGAGGGTCATTAAATATATATATTTAATGATACTAAGGATATTACATATGGTTTATTTATAACTAACTAAATAAATAAGCAATTGAAGTTTTTTGTGGAGGAATGTCAGAGAAGTTCTTTAGGTTGATGATAATGCGATACATAGATTAAAAGATATAAAGATGAGTTTCAGGGGCATTAATAGAAAATTGCAGAAACTATGGAATTATGGTAGATTTGAGAAAATTAAAATTGATATTAAAGCAGAGATTTTTTTTACATATTTTTAAAGCCTCTGCAATTTATTAATATTTCCTTATTCAACCAACCTCATTTCTCAATTCTGCCTTATATGTAGATGATTATCTCTTATAAATCTAAAATATTATTTAGCTCTCAAAATACTTCATAAATTTCAAGGCACCCTAAATATTACATTAATACTTTTCTATATTATGCAAATTATTTTTACTATAATTTGTTTCAATCCACAGGGTTTTTTATTAGAATTAGCATCTTAACTGAAAAAGAAAAAACCTATCCTTCCACTGTTTTCTACCCTAACCTGTTTAAGTTTTCAATAGATTAATGGCAGTCAAATGATGAAAAAGTTAAAGAAAAAACAAATTTACATCTTCATGAATATTATTATCAACAAAGGCAATATGACAATAGATTAATGCATATACATTTCCCCTTCGCTTTATGGTTAAATATGTGCAGCAAATTGAGCCCTCTGCTGAAGAAAATACTGTGTGCTATGATTTGAGATTTGACTATTTGATTCAAACATTGCATTACAGAAATTATTACTGATTTTTCTCCTCTCTTTAAATTACTGTCTTCAAAACAAGAAAGCAAAGTCACATCAATGACACGAATACTCAGATTAACTGAAACGATCTCCACCAAAGAATTAACATTTATAGATGTCAACTTCAGTAACTGTATTGACAAATATACATCCTTCCGAATACTCTGTGTGTGTGTGTGTGTGTGTGTGTGTGTGTGTGTGTGTGTGTTACAGTTTAAGCTAGAATCCTTTAAGAAATGAAAATGTTGCACGAAGGAAAAACATACAGAAGATCACGTGAATGCAAACATACAAGTAGGGCATTAATCTGAGTATTGACTTATATCTTAGCAATATGAAGGTGATTTAAAAACTCAGCAGCAGTTACAATAATTGGGACTTCATGCATCAGACTATCATCTCTTACAGGATGGATAAGATGGATAGAGAGGATTTTAGGATTTTTTTCAATGCAAATGATACATTAAGTTATCTTTCAAAGCTCCAAGAAGAATCTCTGGTGAAATATTTTTAGAAATCTATTCCATCTTTTTTTTTAGAAAACAATGTATCTAACTTGAATTAACCTAAGATGATTGCATTTTTTAATTTTTACAACTTATCAAAACAAAATTTCACAGGTTAATAGTTCAACACAAATATTCTAGTTCTTGTTTGTTATTATTAATTCCAAATATATCTCATCTTTCTCCTTGTTGGAAGTGTTGACTGAACTGATTTTGTGAGAATCTAACTTTGATTGCACTATCTGTAATAAGGCCAGAGAGAAAGATAAGATTTCACTATTCGGGTAACACAGTTTTGCTCACTTATGGATTTCAACTATAAATGCTCATTAGATTACTTCTGGAATTTAGCTTAAATGCTGATTTAAATTTTCAATAATGTGGCACTGCTAGCTTTCAATTCATAAGAAATTCTAATATACAGCCGGTATCGAGAAACACTAATAAACTAAACCTGAATCTCTCCTCAATAGGGAACCTCTGTATACCGTTAGATATTACAATTCCATGTCTTTAGATTGGGTCCAAGAATCTTTCCTTTAGCTAGTTGGTGATTCTGGTACAGATGGTCTCAAAGGGGATCCATTGCCTTAAGTTCAAAGTCGCACTGTGTATTTTTTAAATCTGTGTTTATTATGTCTTGTTTAAAGAATATCCCCTGTTTCACAGAAACAAAAGATTCAGAAGTTAGAAAGGAAGAAAATGAAATCACCAGGTAAATTGACATCGGGGACTTCAGAACTCTCATTACTTTTATACAATAGAATAAAGAGCAATAAGAAGGAAAGGAAACCACAGATGGGTAAGCCTCTACCTTTGCAAGCTCTACCTACTAGGACTATGATCTGATAAAATATTCTAGAATCTGCACCAGAAATTACTTCTTCTCCTTGGGAATTAAGTAAGAGAAGGACTATAGAGAGGCCTTATGCTCTTCCTAAAAGCCAGTGTTCTATTACTGTTATTACAAAAAAAAAAAAAACTTGGTTGATTTCTTTAGGACTATAGTGTCACAATATGAATGTCAATTCTCTATAACTATAATAAAATAAGATCCTAAAGATAACATACTTTAAAGGATAATATATGTGATATGTAAAACTTTATCCTACAAGTACACCAGTATTCACCAAAACCACCCTTCCTTCTTAAATAACCCTGCAATGGAACATTCTAGGTCAATATTTTTACTGTGGTAATGAAACTAATCCACTAAAGTTTTTTAATCAAGGCATTAATCATAGCCATATCCTATTGGAAAAAGAAAAATGTCTCCTGGATATTCATGATAATGAGCGAAACTGATCATTCAAATGCAAGAAAATTTCTTGGTCATGGTTGGATGCATGTCATGGTTGAGGAGAAGGTAGAATCAGAAGTAAAGAGATAGCACATGTACTGTGCCTAATAGTAAGTGCTCAAAAGGATTTTGTTTGCTTGTTTTTAATATTGTAGCACCAATCACGATGGGGCCCATAGCTTAATGGAAAGGCAAATTATTATAAAATCTAGAAGAACCTAAATAAAATATGAGGAGAAGAAGAAGAGGATGAGGAAAAGGAAGAAGAGGAAGGGGAAGAAGAAGGAGGAGGAGGAGGAAGAGAAGGAGGAGAAGAAGGACAAGAAGAGGAGGAGGAGGAAGAAGAAGAAGGAGAATGCAAAATGGGTAAAGAAGAATTGCTCCCAAACCCTGAAAAATTCTAGGGTCCCAGAGACCCAGTTCATTATAATAGTGTGTGTGTTTGGGATTTTTTTTTTTCAAGTGAGAGAAAGCAAATTGACAACAGCTAACAACATTACAGTATTTTTTTCAGTGTTGTTATTTTATTCATTCCAAGGGCAGTGTTGAACCAGCTCACACTTTCCTTATACAGTTTTTGCTTTTCATAGGACACCAAGTTCAAACATCATCTTTAAGGTCAAAGTCATCAGATTGTGAACTCGAGTTAGAAAAAAACAAATCTTGCAAATCTTTTTTTAATCTACAAAATGCAGATAAATTGTCAGAAACTAAAAAAAATTGATATTTTAAATCTAAAAACTTAAAAATTTAAATTTTGTATCTAATAACCTCTGCCATCTTTAATATGTCTACCATTAAATAACTTTACCTTGTAATGAACTAAAAAAAATAGATCACATAATTCCTAATGCATTCTCAGAAAAAGAGAGAGAGAGAGAGAGAGAATGAAACAACCAACCTATGACAAACATCAGGGTACAATTCTATAAAAAACTGAAGATTCCTACTGAAGATAACCAATATGCTGATAATGCTCCCAAGAGTCACTTCAAAGTCAGCTAACCAGGGAGGTGAATAGTAGATCTAATATAGGGCATATAATTATACATCCAAGCAGGAGTAACATACTAAATTTTGAAGCCTAAGGAGATAGAGAAAAAGTATGCATGTGTGGGATAAAAAGGAAGTGGAAGACTCCAGAACAGTTTTATTGATCCAGCAGTCATTGGTAAATGTGGGTACCTTGTTTTTAAAGGGTCTTTAAGCTAATGGTGCGTGGGGTGAACTAGTGTGACTCTAAAATAAAAAAGTAGGATAAGCTCAGAATTAGAACTGAAAACTATATGAAATCCCAAGGTAATGTATTGAAAGTAGTCTTTCTGAGTCTGTCCTCTAAGAAAAAGATAACAAAAGACTATCAAATCACTTTGCCAAATAAGATGACTGTTATAACATTAATGCTACTTAGAGTGAGGAAAATTTTGTTTTAAAAACTGGAATTTTCTCTTGGCATAGAGCAACACTTGCAAGAGTGCAACTGGGGGTCGTCATCTTTCAGGATCCACAGAGATAAAGACAGTCATGACTTCCACTATGATAATGATTTTCTCCATCCATGATACTAACCAAATGGAGATCCCATAATCCTCAAATGATAGCTATGAGAAGCCACAAAGAGGTTAAAGACAGTGCAGGATAACCAGAAAACCCTGCCCAAGGTTTGGAGAGTCAAGAAGCAGGAAAACGTTTAGGAAACCTTCCACTTCAAGGTTGTTAGTTCTGATAAAGCCAGCATTTTTGAGCTTAAGTAAATCACTTTCATTTAAAAGAGATAATATAGGGAAGAGATAAATCTAAATGGTATTCATGGCATAATTACTTTAAGTTATTTAATGAAAATATCTGGTAAATCCATTGCAATATTATGCACTGAAAAAATAAGATAATAAATGCAAAATTCAAGATGCAAACTTCATAGAATAACATTCAAACTGATTTAGGAATTATTGTGCTAGGTTCTGTGCTAGGTGCTGGTATCAGAAAAATTGAGACATGTGCTAATGGGGAGGAATATAACTTGGAAATGAAACCCCCAAGCAATGACCTATAATTAAATCCTGACTTGAGCATTTACACATTGTGAACTCAATAATTTGGGGTCTCACTTGAAAAATGAGGAAATGAGAGACCCTTCTGTATAGGGTAGTGGTAAGTATTAAATGAGATAATACAAGAACAGCACTTAACATATAGTAAGTGCTCAATAACTGTTGTTATTATTATTATTATTATTATTATTATTATTATTATTATTATTATTCCAGTCCTGAGGAAGCCTACAGCCTAATGAGAAGGGAGAGAATTATCATATGTAACTCAAGTTACAATGTTCAAAATCTACTTATTTAATGCCTACAATTTGGAAGATACCGTTCAAGGCATTGAGGAATCTTACGAGAATCAAAAAGCTACAATCCTCCTCTCTCGCTCAGACCAGTTAGGAATAAAAGAGGTCAGTGTGTATATGGGTGGGGGAGGGTAGGGATGGGTAATGTCTATGAAATATAAAGAGGAAGGAAGCAAAATTAGGTATAAAAGGCTTCAGACTGTGTTACAGACATAAAGCCTGTGAAAGGAAAGAGGTAAGGGAGCAGAAATGGGCAAAGAGAACACTAGATTGTATAGCAGATGCAACAATGTCTCAACCAGTTAAAGAAGGAGCTGGAGAAAGCTTGAGACCATAATATAATCTGAGATCTATAAAATGAAAGAGGATAATAATCAGGACCAGGAAGGAAGGGCCGCAGACTATGATGCAGAGCTGAAAAAAGTATCAGCAGAGACAATGGGGAGGTCTGGAGCAGATATTATCTGTAAAGAAGTCCCACACTGGGTAGAAATGGCCAGGCCCCAGTGTTTCCTTTTGTGCTGGGGCTGTCCATGAAGAGCATGGTCTAAGCTTGATTGCTGTGTTGGCCCATAAGGCATTGTAATAAAAACATGTAGTCTGACTGTAATCCTTTGTCCTGAAAAAGAAATCTAAGCAGTGACCTTCCATGGCTATGTTTTGGAACCCATATTCTAATGAAGGAAACTGAGACTAAGTAAAGAAATAAAAATATATTGGGTCCAGTAGCATGTGTGCTATGGAGAAAAATAAAGCAAAGTAAGAGGGTTAGGGGGTTCATGACAGAGAAGGGAGAGCACTAATTTGTATAGAGTGGTAAGGGATTGTCCCATGTAACAGAATGCTTCTCTGATGAGCTGGGATTATTAAGCAACCTGAAGAAAGTGATAGAGTGAGATATATGGATATCTGAGAAAGAGTATTGCATCAGAGGCAACAAAAAAGCAAAAACACTGAAGCAGATAATGTTTGAGGAGTAACAAAAAAACCAGAATAGCTAAAGCAAAGTAAGGGAGGAAGAAAATAATGACATAAATTCTCATAGGTGTCAGGGTGAAAAAAGAGTGTATTAGGTAGCACCTAGTAAGATATGATAGTGATTTTTACCCTGAGAGATAGAAACACACTCAGAGTCTCCACTTGGCTGTATAATAATATTCAACTTAAGGTGTTAAAAACGGATCTTCTGATCTTCACTTTTCCCTGATCGCCTCTTCCTGGGATCTTTCTCATGTCACTGGGTCACAACTCTTTCTTTCTAGTTACTCATGCCAAAACTTTGAAATAATCCTTGACTCGTGTCTTTTCTGACTATAACACTACACATGCTATCCATCAACAAAGCTTGCTGGTTTTTCCTCAAGTTATATCCAGAACACAACCACTTTACCACACTGCAACCACTACCAACTTGGGTTACTGTAATAGTCCCTCAACAGGTATCCCTACCTACTTGTCTCCCATAGAATTTATTCTCAACATGTTAACCAGAGGGATTCTTCTAAAGTGCAAGTCAATCTTCAAAAGCTTGCAATAGATTCCATCTTACCCACAGTAAAAGACAAGATTCTTAAAGAGCTGAAAAGGCCCTTTTTTTTTTTAACACTGACCTCATCCCCTACAACTCTTTTCTTCCCTCATTTTTTTTTTTAATGAGAAAGCAGAGTTTATTGAGAAGACAGAGAAGCTCCCACAGTGGGAGGGGACCCAAAGGGGTTGCCCTCTTCCCTCACTTCTTTCTCTCATAGTGGCCTCTATGATGTTCTTCCAATATCACAGGAAACTGTCCACCTTATTTTCTTTGAAATGTCAGTTTTCTCTACATGGAAACTTCTTACCTGATACTCACTTACCTAACTCCCTACTGCTTTCAAGTATTTATTTAAATTCAAGTGTTTCTTCAAATAGCACACTTCTACTTAATAGTCCTATTCATTTTACTATTTATTTTATTTTTGCTATCAGAGTCTTACTTTGTTGCCCAGGCTGTAGTGCATTGACATAATCATGGCTCACCACAGCCTCAAACTCCTTGGGCTTAGACAATCCTTCCACCTCAGCCTTCCTAGCTGAGAATATTGGTGCATGCCACCACACAGAGCTAATTTTTTTATTTTTTTTAATTTTTATTATTTGTTTTGTAGAGACAAGATCTCTATATGTTGCCCAGTCTGGTAATAAACTCCTGGGCTCAAGCAATCCTCCTGCCTTGGTCTTCCAAAGTGCTGGGATTAGAGGTGTGAGCCACCACACCTAGTCAATAACCCCATTTAAAGCAACAACTTGCCCCCAAATTCAACCACAACTGATGTCCTTATACTGACAATTTCTTCCACAGTACTCACTACCCTCAACAAAGTAATTTGTTATTGCATTTCCTATTTCACTTATTTATATTAAACTCCTAGATTAGCCGGGCTCGGTGGCTCAGCCTGTAATCCCGTGCCTTTGGGAGGCTGAGGTGAGTGGATTGCCTGAACCCGCGGGTTCGAGACCCGCCTGGGCAGCGAGACCTCATCTCTACAATAATAAAAAAAAAATCACCCGGGCGTGGTAGCGCATGCCTGTAATTCCGGCTACTCGGAAGGCTGAGGCGGAAGGATTGCTGGAGCCCAGTAGGCAAGGCTGCGGTGGCCGGAAGCAGCCACTGCACTCCAGTCTGGGCGACCGAGTGAGACTCCAACTCAAAAAAAAAAAAAGAAAGAAAGAATGTTGGGAAGAAAAGGATAGGGAGAGGTTGGTTAACAGATACAAAATTAGTTTTAAAATTAAAAGTAGAATTGTCGTATAATAAGCAATTTCACTTCTGGATACAAATTCAAAAGATTGAGAGTATAGTCTTGAATAGATGTTTTTATACCAAAATTCATAGCAACATTAGTCACAATAACTAAAATAGGGAAGCAATTCAAGTGTCCATCAATGAACAAAGGGTAAACAAAATGTGGTATATACATACAATGGACTATCACTCAGCCTTTAAAAGAAAGGAAATTCTGCCATATGCTACAACATGGATGACTCTGACGATGTTATGGAAAGTGAAATAAGTCAACCCCCCAAAAGACAAGTGCTGTATGATTCCATGTATGCGAGTTACCCAGAGTAGTAAAATTCAGAGACAGAAAGTAGAATGGTGGTTGTCAGCACCTGGGGAAAGGAGAGAATGAGAGATTACTGTTTAATGGATATAGAATTTCCGTTTTACAAAATAAAAAGAGTTCTGAAGACCGACGATGGTGATGATTGCACAACATTATAAAAGTATTTAATATTACTAAACTTAAAAATTGTTGAGGTGGTAAATTGTATGTTGTGTGTATTTTACCACCATAAAAATGTTTACGAAAAAATTTAAACTTAAAAATATATTATAAAGAAAGTGGAAAGAAAGCCACAGATTTGGGATTGATATTTGCAATATATACATATGACATGGGCCTTATATCCATAGTATTCATACAAATTATTTTTTAATTAGAAAAATTAAACAGTTGAGCAGTAACTTCAGTAAGAAGCCAGTACTTAATCAATCAATATGAAATGGTGCTCAATTTTATTTGTCTTCAGAAAAATGCAAACTAAAAACATCATCAGGATAGCTTTTTAAAAGATAGAAAATGGCAAGTATTGACATGCACATGCATGTTTATTGCAGCACTATTCACAATAGCAAAAACATGGAACCAACTGTGCTACCTGTCAAAACTGGACTGGACAAAAAAAATGTGCTACAGGGCAACCCCCTTGGGTCCTGTCCCACTGTGGAAGCTTTTCTGTCCTCTCAATAAACCCTGCTTTCTAAAAAAAAAAAAAAAAAAAATGGTACATATACACAATGGGATATTATGCAGCCAAAAAGGAGAACAAACATGTGGACTTCACAGTCATGTGGGTGGATTTAGAATCTATAATACTCAGTGATCTATCACAGATACAAAGAACAGAGTACCATATGTTCTCACTCATAAGCAGACCCTGAACATTTACCAAAATACTATAAGAAAAGGATTGACTGAGATGGGATACTTCCAGAGTGGAGGTGGGGACACAACATCAATAAGGGTACCTGATCTCAAATCTGGCAAAGTGGGGACCAACGGGAGGATCAAACTTTACCTGTACGATGTCCACTTGTATACCTAATCCTCAATTGTACCCTACGTCTTTAAAATAAAACATTTTTTAAAAATAAAGAAAAGACTTGTATTTGCATTATCAAACTTCAAGGAAGCATTCTATTTCTTGATTGGAACATGGGTTTTATGGGTATATTCACTTTGTGAAACTTCATTAAGCTGCACATATATAAATTTTAAAGTATATACACAAAACTTCCAAAAATTTACTAAAATATGAAATGAAAAATTAGATAAATGGACATATATTCTTCTTTTTCTAAAATTAGCCACGGACATACATAATGAAATTGAAAAGAAAGATGACATAGATCCCTTCTCCGTTTCAGATGAAGGAATATTTTTTAGACCTTTCTACCTACAATCATGACAAACATCTAGCTTTGTCATGTTTTTATCATTTGCCTTAATAGCTCATGTTTCTGTAGGAATAAGAAAAGAGGCATAAAAAAAGAGAGGGAAAAGTAGGGTTTTTAATTTTTGAGAGAATTATACATTTGCTTTACTCCCTGGATACTTTTTATCTACATTTCTCTTCTTATACTCTTAATCTCAGCCTTAGACCCTTGTGAGAATTATTACTCATTCTTGGTCAAGGACCAGTTATTCCTGGTGATCTGGGGCTTTTTGCTTTAATTCTACACAAAAGATAATTGTATACAAAAATGTTTACTGTCTAATGGGAATGGCCAATACAAATAAAGTAGATAATCAAATAAGCAAAAATTACTCTAATTTCATTTATTTCTTGAAATATCTTGAGCACAATTTGTGAAGAGTATATCACTTTATTTTTACTATTTTTATTATTTTTTAATTTTTTTTTTGAGTGGGAGTCTCACTCTGTCGCCCAGACTAGAGTGCAGTGGCCGCTCCCGGCCACCGCAGCCTCGACCTGCTGGGCTCCAGCGATCCTTCCGCCTCAGCCTTCCAAGTAGCTGGAACTACAGGCGCGCTACCACGCCTGGCTAATTTTTTGATTTATTGTAGAGATGAGGTCCCGTCTACCCAGGCGGGTCTCGAACCCACCCACGTGCTCAAGCAATCCACTCACCTCAGCCTCCCAAAGGCGCGGGATTACAGGCTGAACCACCAAGCCCGGCTCAAACATTTTATTAAAAAATTTCTACATAGGATACTGATTAATTATAACCTATAGGCCTAAAACCCAGAGGAATCAAGATTAAATTTAGCTTCCTTTAATCCTCAGTTGGGCCTTTAAAAGACATTTCCGTCTTACCTTTCAAATCTAGAAGTGAAAATAATGGTTCCTTCCAATGGGATGAACTGTTTTAAATCACTCAGAACTTTATACATTTACTATATTTGCTATGTATTTTTACTACGGAACCAAATATCCATGAAAACCTTTAAAAAATAAGGTGACTGTTTCAAACTAAGCAGGGAAAAGTCAATTTTACTTGTATTTATAATTAATTATAAATAAATATGTATAATTATTAATTGTTCTAACTATAAATATAAATAAGATAGTTATTATTATGACTTAGATGCTAGCATTTTTTTGCTCTGATTGTATCTGCATGATTAGGACCTTGTAAAATAAACTAAAATTACTATGGTATAAACAAAAGTGTTTACCTGGGATGTTGTGATGAAGTAAAGTATTCTAAAATTATTGCTGCAAGTACACCTATTAAATTTTTTAATTTCTAATATTGTAATAGCATTTCAACACAATCCTGAGTGCTGGTTCCATTAATTTTGCTACAGTCTCCTTTGTAATATGGTTGTTGGAATATTCATTTCTCTGGCTAAAATTTAGTACAATAAAAGTGTCTCTTTACAGTCTCACAAGACCTCTGGCCCCATTTTATGAAATTTTAAATTTAAATATCAACCATGTTTTTCTTCATTAAATGTCCTAATAATGCATTTTGTTATGAAACTAGAGTCTCACTTGACTGAGGTATTTAATCCACTTGCACATAGATTTAAAAGAAAAGATGTCATTAAAAATTAAACATAATTTAAAATCAATTATAAATTTTCTCAAATATTAGTTACTAACACATTAAGTTAAACAAGAGTTAGAAAATATGTTACAACTTCTCAAAACAAAAATCAAATTTTCCCTGTTTAAGGATTCCTTATCATTGTTGACCTTCCAATTAGTTTTATTTTTCAGCGTTCCCTTTACAAAAAGTTCAGTAAGAGTCAAGTAAGTAGTCAGTCACCAAATATCTCATTCTCATCAACATCTTTCAGAAACAAAAGTTTCCATTATTCTCTGAGTTATCTCAGCACAAATTGGAGAAAGAAGAATACACACGAGCAAAATAAAAGGAAATATATTAAAGGACAAAAGATCAAGAGAGAGTCCAGACATTAATTGGTTAAAAGAAAAAGAATTCAAGGTAATACTGCTTTGATTACACACTGGGAGGCTAGAAAGAAGGAAAGGAATTGTGATTACCTGTTAGAAATTGGCGGTTTCTGGGAGCTGTCCAATGTGCTGAGTGAACCGTCACAGCCACGACTTACCTCTTTAATGGGAACTGATGGTCTAAGAGGTTTTCCTTTGAACCGGGGTATCTCTATACTTATATTTTTAAGCTATTTATCTGAAGCTACCTTTAAAATTACTTTCTAACATGTCACTGTTTTGCACCAGGTTTTTAAAAAAAAATCTATGCAGTACTGAATAATAGAGTTATTGTCAAACAAATAAAAAAAAGAACACTTGTTAAAATGTTAGGAATAATATGAAATCAGTGGAATTTTATTCTCGTTATAGCAAGTTTAAAATAGCTTTCTTATCTCAAAAAGCAATCTAAAAATATTCAAACACCTTCCTTAAATATAATTCAATAAGTTATAGTTTATGTGCTTAAATCCTATAGTGAGGTATGAAACAATGAGGAAAATAAGCCAATGAAAGTGTCAGAATTTTTATTTGTTCACGAACACATTTTCGATCAGCAATTTAAAAGTCCAAAGACACCTCAGCAGAGGGTGAGTTGATTGATCCTTTGGCTTATCAAGGGTGAATCACACTTTTGAAAAGAGATTGAAGTAGTTTTGTTTGGGGGGAGGGTTTGCTTTGTCCCCCACGCTGGAAATTATACAGTAAAGTCCGAGCATAGCAAATGTTCTGAGTTTCCTCTTTTTTTTAATTCCATTTTAATGCCATTATCATAAATTTCTCCCTCAATAAAAATCCTCTGTTTCTCATGAGTAGACGACAAGGGTTAGAGAAAGGAAAGACGAGTATCCCAACTGTTAGGCTGATTGTATCCAAACAGACATTAGAAGCCAGGGTTTGTAACACGACAGGAGAGCTGTTTGCGATGCCCTGGAAAGAAAAAGAAAGCCGGCTCCAACAGCGACTCTGGGGAATGCGCTCCCGGCCCCCCCTGCCATGCTTACTTAAGCTAATGGGAGGTCTTGCCTTTCAGCAACCGCTGCACTGGGATACCAGACAAACAGCTCCCCTCGACCCCTGGCCTGCAGGGCCCCTCTTCAGGACATCATTAAAAGCACATGCACTCGCTTAGCATCCATTGGCAGATGGTGGCAAGATTCAAGGCTCTTACTCTGAAGCCAAGGAGAAGCCAACGCGGTGGAAAATCATCTTCGCTTTGAAAATCCCAACCAAAATTAAAGAACTACAAGAGATAAGGAGCCTGGATAACTTTAGTTGGCTGCGGGGGGTGAGGAGAGACACAAAAAGCACAGCAGGTAAGAGCTAGGGGTTGTTGCCAAGAAGGAACTGTCCCGGGTGGCGCAGAGAAAAGGATCTCAGAAGTGGAGGCCTGTCCCTTGGAGACTTCCATGCGTGCTCAAGCTTGTCTTCCTCCGTTTATTTTGAGAGGAGGAGCGGTGTCAGAGTTGTCCTTATCGAAGCGACTAATCCTGTTATCAGCTTGGTTATAAATATTTCATGTCCCCTGATCCTTCAGGCATGGGGCCCCATCAGATTCAAGACTGTTCAGAATCCCCATCAGCAGCCTCGCCCCTCCCTGCGAGAAATCGATGAGACGAAGGGACAAGCCGAAGCGATGGCGGCCTATCCGGAGAGCTGCGTGGACGCCACCGTGCTGGACTTCGTCGCAGACTTGTCCCTGGTCTCCCCGAGACACCCTTTCCTCTGCGACTTCGCTCCCGGAGTCCCCTTTGGGAACCGAGCCCTTGCACTCCGAGAAGGAACACCCAGGAGAATGGCGCGGTTTGGGGAGGAGGGCCCAGAAGAGGAGGGCTACGTAGACGAAGGGGACGAGGAAGAGGAGGAGGAAGAGGAGCGCGGAAGAGGCGCCTCCCTCCTGGGCCGCCCCAAGAGAAAAAGGGTGATCACCTACGCCCAGCGCCAGGCAGCCAATATCCGCGAGAGGAAGCGGATGTTCAACCTCAACGAGGCCTTCGACCAGCTGCGGAGGAAGGTGCCCACTTTTGCTTACGAGAAGAGGCTGTCCCGGATCGAGACCCTACGCCTAGCCATCATCTACATCTCCTTCATGACTGAGCTCCTGGAGAGCTGTGAAAAGAAGGAAACCGGCTGAGCCAACAGGGTGGGGAGAGGGATGCTTGCCTTCTCCCCGCCTGGGCGCGCCCGAGCTGGAGCGTTTTAGGAGCGACAGTGGGTGAGGCTGAAAGGCAAGAAAGGACGCTCCAAGACAGGACCTCTGGGTTTCTGGAGCTTGGGTTCAGGATTGAAAATCCTCACAGCCAGCTGAGAAGAGTGGCAGCCTTAAAATTAATATATACGCGATTGCTCTCAGTGGAGTGGGAGTCAGGGGCAAGCGGGGCGAGTTAGAAAGTGTCAAACTAGTCGGGCCAACTAGGCTGGGGCTTCTGCGGGCCAGGTGTGTGGGAGGAGACTCCTCCCCGTAAAAGGCAGACCTTGGAGCTTCTAGAGTTCAATCTCTCTTCCCCACCTTATTCTCTTTTTTTCTCAGTAGAAACAGTAAAGTAGTAACTGTTACTTTGTTGTTGTTGTTAAACCTCAAGTGTCCGCAATGCGCCATCGCCCGCAGGTGCTCTGCATGGCGCCCGAGGGGAGGGTCCTGGAGTAGAAACCGGTGACGGGTGCTGGAGTGCGAGGTTTTCTGATAGGCCAGGGGACTCGGAATTTCTCGTCTGGTCTTCCGAGGCTTGTGGAGAGACAAAAGGAAATTCGGAAGGAAGAGCAGTCGAGTGGACCGGATGACAAAGTACGACCTTGGAGAAGGGACATCATTCCTGTCTTCCTCTCTCTCTCCTTCCCCTGACCTCCCCTACCACCTTGCGCGCGCTCACCCACTTCCCCCACCCTTCTTCTCTGTCTCTCCACCCCCTCTCCCTCTCTCCTTTCACCCCGTCTCCTTCTCTACCCCTCCTCCTACTCCTCCCGTCTTCCCCGCTTCCCTCCTCTCCCCTCCGCATTTCTTTTCCGCCTTCTCTCCCTCTCCTTCTCTCCCTTTCCTGTTCTCTCCCTCTCTCCTTTTCTTCCTGTCTCCTACTCTCTCTCCGCACCCCCTCTCTTCACCTAGTGGATCTCAGAGGGACCGCGGCTCCTCGTCCCCGGGCCACAGTGAAGTTCACTCAGTGCCTTAGCCCGAGTGCAAATCGGTTTTGCCCGTTGGACCCCAGGCCAGATTTGGGGAGCAGGAGGCACCTCGGGTCCACGCACTCCAGGCCTTCCTGGGCCTGCAGGAGGTCTTGGGTCCCCAGTGCCTTCGCCTCCCGTCTGCGCTAGCCACTGTCACCTGGGGGAAGGGACCGGGCTCTTCCAGGCGCAGCGACGGCTGAGCGCGCACTTTTATATTTGCAGCTCTAGGTAGGGAAGATAGCGTTCATTCTAATGGCATCTAGGGGTTCCCGGGGACGACGAAAGTCAAAAGAAGAGATACGTTCCGACGTTTGGCAAAATGCCTGCGAGGGAGACGAGGCTGAAGGAGGTTGGTGCCAAGAGGCCGCCTCCAGTTTGAACGCTCTGCCATTCCACAATTCTTTTAGATGACTTGCTAGCATCTGAGCTGGGTCTTTCAGATGGGCTTGGGAACGTGAGGAGAGGAACCCCAGTGGATAATGCCTACCCAAAGGTAAATTCAGCAAACCTAAAGGATAATCCCCAGTGATCATTTCAACACTCTTTCACCACTCACTGTGCAAAGGTATCCGCGGGCTCCCGAGCAAGCACTCAATCCTATCATGCTTTTAGAAATAGAATCCATTTTATTAATAAGAAACATATATTCATTCTAGAGAGTTTGAAAAACAAGAGTCCCAAAAAGAAAAAAAAATCGATCACCCCATATTAACGTACTGTTAACATCTCCATCTATTTCCTTCTAGTCGTTTTACAATGAAGTTATAAATTCAATATATTTAACAAATTTGGGATGCTTTGGGATATACTGTTTCTTTTTTCACTCGGCATTATAGAATGAGCACTTTTTCTTTAACTTTAAGTATTATCCAAATGTAATTTTGATTACCATTTCATTGTCATGTCGATGTATCACAACTTAACCCCAATCGTTTACAGGTGGATAGATTGAGATATTTTCTTTTTAAGAGAATAAATGATGCTGCAAAGAGCGTTCTTATTAATGTCTTTTCTATCTATTATGATTTCCTGATATTGGGTACTTATAATAAGTGGATGAAAAGAGTGTTTAAGTTTGTAAATGCAAATGACTGAATTTCCTCGTTGATGGGTTCTGCATCCTCACACTCCCTCCCTCCAGCACTGCAGGATCTTGCAGGTTCTCTTGCAGGTTCCCCAGAGCCTTCATCTGTGCTTGGAACATTTAAACTTTCTCTCAGTTCTCCTTCCCATAGGAACTGGATTAATTCTAAAATGAGCTCTCACCCCAAGATTTCTTATTTTGATTGTGTCTTTCCACCAGGATTTTTTTTCCACCTCTACCATAAGAGCATCAGGATAAACAGGTAAGAAAGAAATGTAAACAGCTAAGACAAACAACAACAAAACCAGGTAGGGTTCTTTTCTTATTCTCTAGCACCAGCACCTTTATTAAAACAAACTGAGACCTGGACAATGACCTCTATATCAGTTTTATAAAGTAAAATTGCTCTTTTTCTCTTTTTTCTCTTCTTTTTCTAGTCAACATTTTGGTTACCTAGACCAGCATATCTATATTTTTAAGATAAATTTTAACTTACTCATTTTGATATGCAAAATAAAAATAGCTAATTATTTTTCAACTCATCATCATACAATATTCTGCTCCCAACTCTTTATGGGATGTTAGTGGCTCCATCAGTCCCTCATGCTTACCTATCCAACAACTCAGTCACTCAATCAAAAATGACTTTACAGTTACTGTGAATAGGTCCATAATTGCTGTTCCACAATTCTTCCTTCTAGGTGACCTGCTAGTACTTGAACCAAGGTCCTTCAGATAGGTGTGGGTACATGAGGAGAGGAGCCTCAGTGAAGATTTCTTCCTACTCCCAGTTAAAGTCCTTCTTTAATAAGCATCACTTTTTAAAAAATTAAGCAGTTGTTGAATAAATATAAAGAAAAAGAGTGGTTCAAATATAAACATTTTTAATATTTTGGAAAAACCTGTTTTGAAAGCCACAAATAAAGCAAAACTATGTACACCAGGGACCATCAACATTACTGCATCCTGAAAAGGGAATAGTCACCCATCATCCTTAATCCTCTCTCTTATATTCTGACACACTCTCTTATGCTCTAAGTAAGCACATAATATTCCTACAGTGAATGCCTCTTCAACATAGAAAACAATACCTGAAGAACTTCTCAATGAAAAAAGTATTTCCCCACTATTACTAGAAGAATGATATGTATCATTCTTAAAACAGTTGTAGTTCATAAATACTTTATTCTTTGCAAGTTTTTGCTTGTTTAGAAGCTGCTCTAAAATATAGTCTGTTAAGGTATATTAATGATCATTGTATTAACAATAATTTGAAGCCAAATAAAGATCAGAGACACAGAGAAATGAATTGACTTATTCCTTACACCAAATCATCCATAGAGATAAGACAAAATGATCCGTGTCTTGAACTTAAATCCAGTGCACCTCCATATTTTGACACTAATCTTTTCTAAGCAATGTTTTAGTTTTAATTGTAGTTTTGTATGTAACGTATTATGTTAAAATGGTTTTGCTCTTTGTTATGTTCTAAACCAACATTGATAGGAATATGAGTGTCTACTGGCTTTTCAATAATTTCTACCATAAAATTTTTTTTTAATTCTAATGCTGTCAGTTACTTCTGGAAAATTATCATAATTGGGTTTTGAAATCTTAAAGCTATTTGAACATTTAGATTCTAAATACCATTTTAGATGTTGCTTGGAGGTAATTTATTTATATACTCTTTACTGACTGAAAACTGCCTTTTGGTCTCAAACTAAGTTCCCCATAACTATCAGATTACTATTAGTATTCAGACATGTAACCATAAAAAGATCTAAATGAAATCATATTTGAAAGACATAATGAAGCTTTCCAAGGAATGTAAAAATAATCAGAAGCCTTTGCCATCAACAGGGAGCCATTCAGGCTGATCATCTTATACCATTAGTCACCCAGTGTGAAAGCAGTTTTGGCAAAATTAGTGCTGAAAACTGAGACAAATCTTCTGCTAGTATGCACAATTCCCACACGAACATACAATTAAGACTCTTGGATTGGTGCTTATTATCACATTTGTCAGCATTTCCATTATAAAGTCACTCTTGTGGAAGGTTTATAACATAGCTGTAAAAATTCTGAGATGAAATCTGATAAGCAAAATTGTAGGATACTTTTTTTCTTAATTACAAATCTTCAAAGGAAACTTCAGAGGTAATGAAGCCACAAATACATTTTGCATGAACAGTTCCAAAATGTATCTCTAACTTTAAAAAACAAAAGACTCCATTTAATACAAAACTTAAATTAGACTATTTCACTTTTATTTAAAAGAGGCAGTAGATTAATATTAAATTTTAAGTACTGACAACTTTTTATAGGGTGATATTATATCATTAAAGTATATTTTAAATGTTTTTGGAAAATTGGTGAAGTTTTGCTATATATCATTAACTTGGCACAAGTTCACTCAAACGTTCCTGAATCTTGCCAACATTTTGGGTGAAGTTAGGCCCAATTTCTGGTCAGCACCCTCTCTTCCTGTGAATACTGAACTAAAAAAAGATTACAAAACAAGAGTCAGCAGTTCTGACCATTTTGTTTTGACTTTGGGGTTTCTTTGAATCTGAAGCTTAAAACCAAACCTGGCGGAAGAGGAGAGGGGAAGGAAAGAAGCAATGCAAACTGACAGGAATAAAATACCAGAAAGATGGAAAAACTTCTTCAGTCTGTATAAACCAAAGCCTATAAATTTCCACATCATTCTCTAAGACACCAAATTTTTAGTTCTGTGCCTATACCACATTTCTTAAAAGAGTATAAAGAAATTCAAAGAAAAAATATATATTTTTCTTTATATAAAAGAACTCTTTATGGCTAGTATTTGGTAGTATCCTACCCTTAATTTGGCACAAGATACAGAACTTTCAATATTCAATGAACTCAAGAATTCAACAAATAGGACATTGCAGAAATTATAGTAAAATGTCTTAGGTTTGCTTCGTGCTTTTGTTTTCAAAGCACCATTCACATACTTTCTCTCATTTAATCTTTACAATTGAATTTCAGCAAGGTTCTTCTATTAAATCGAATCATCAGTGTATCATCTTGAACATTCCTTCATTCACCGTTGAAATCAGCATGATACTAGGAATCCTAAAAAAGCACTGATGGTCACATATAGGCACCACATCACTTTGAAAGATATTGCCCTAAAAGATCAAAAGCACCTTAACACGTTCTGTGGATGATAAATTGTACGACAGGCTGGTTTGGTCTGGCTCCCTCAAAGGACAAATTTTACAACCTTCTATTTAGGGCTCTGTGAAGGAGATTTCCACCTGCAACCAACAAACGTAGATGACCTGAAAGCAGCTGTTATGAACAGTTTTTTATGATTTCCAGTCTTCAAAAGAGAAAAAAAAAGTGTCTATGGGAATATGGACATAGATCAAACAGTTGGTGAACAACAGAAGGCAAAAATATCATGTAAATGTGTTTGAATGTGAGAATGAATGAATGATCGAACTATTATTTTACTGTAGATAATTTTGTAACTTCTTCAAAGGCTAGTAACATTCAAATCTGTATTTGTTACTGGTCAGATCTTGAATTGATTGGCTATATTGAATCTAATAGTCTGGATGAAGTAATATCCATAATAATTAGTAGTAGTATCTATATCAGTATAACTATTTTATTGTATGCTATGGCATCACATGTCCTAAGCACTATGTTGAGTTCTTTACACAATTTTTAAAGTTCTCATAGTAATTTTAGGAAACAGACTTGTGTTACTTCCATAGTGATGAAGACAATTAAGGAACAGAGAAGTCCAATAACTTTCCCAAGGTCCATCAGCTAACAAAGAGTGAAACTAAGATTTACACCCAGACAAGGATTTTAGAGACCAAAACCTGAAGGACTAAGATTATTTGGAAATATTTATGATTGTTACATTAAGTAGAAATGTTGTGGTAAAAATGAATAACTGTTCTTCAACTTTGCAGCGTTTGATAATTCTATAATGATTTCAAGATAAAAAGTGAAAAAATGAAAAAAATTAGATAATTACTATAACAATCCTTTGAACCCATAAACCATCTTGTAAATGTAAATTACCATTAGTTTTAATGAACCATTCACAGATACATGTTTCATATCACTCTATAATTTTTCTTCAAGTGTTTCATGAAAATGAAATCAATATTTTGTGTACAATATTATGTGGGTCCTTGAATAAAAGTTGGGATTTGCTTTACAATTCTGACCCTAAAGGATATAGCCAAGAACTGAATGTTTGACTCTGGGCTGCTCAGTCAGTGCTGCCAGTTTGGGTGAGATATTTTTGCAAATATGGAGTTGTGGTATTTACACATCCTAATGTTACTTCTTACTAAATTGGATAACTGACTTAAAATTTAAACCTAATCATTCTGATCTGTAAAGTGAAAATCATAAACACAGAACTATTGAAAGAATCAGAAGAGATAATATAATGTGCTTAGAACAGTGCCTCATGCAAAATAAATATTTAGCCATTATTGCTATTGTGGTTGTTTATGTTATTTCAATGTTGAACGTGTATGTAAAACAAAATGATGATTCAGGCTTTTAGAAGGGTTCATGAGAATACAGAAAAGCAATTTTAAATATCTATTCTGCATCTCCTAAATAGAATCTTTTAAATAACGTGACATTTTGTGCCCAAGTTAAGTTGCTGTCTTAAGGACTTTTTTTTTTAAGCATAGATATTTAAAGGTAAAACTTCCAATCCATGGTATACATAATCATAATCTTTAGTCTGCCAAGAAGTCACTGTAAACTCTGTAGTCCTAAAACAATCTCTAAAATTTGCATATATATTTTCATATATAAAAAGATAGCTCAATAGGTAAGTCCTTGGGGAATTTATTTTTGAGTAAATTTATCTTGAAAACTAAGATGTTGACAATATTGATTGGTCAGTAAGATTGCCTCAGTTACTAAGCACTTATACCCATGGCTGATCTAGGCTGATATGGAATCTGAAAACCTGGAACTTATTCAACCAGTTCAACTAAAAATGGGTGTGGTGTGGTCAAGGTTTGTTGTAGGTTTCCTGAGAGATATGAGTCCCTCTTTACAAGAGAAGGTTAAGTAGCTTCCACCTGTCTCCTACAGAAAGAAATCAGGGAGGAAGAAAGACAAGATATGTCAGAGAGATCCTGTGGGTCCTGAGGTGCATTCTTGGACATCCTGTGTAAAATGCGCCATTTAAACAGTCTTTAAAATGTTAACACCTGACTTTATCCTCTTCATTCACACATTTTTTTTTTTTTTTTGCACTTTAACACTAGTGGATTTATATAGTATCATGAGAAAAGCTTTATGTTCTTTGGCCTAGATTTATTTGCCATCTAAATAACAGTTTTCACAAAGATGAAGTTGGCCTTAGGTTGCACATAGTCTCTCAACATTTAAAAACGGGTAACTCTTTATTCTTATGTAGTATTTATATAATAACTTTTTTCATTGCCTAGAAAGTTTAAAGAATAGCTATTAAATATCCTGTTCCTTTTACAAGCTTTGATTCAACTTCAAGTGGCTCATTTGAGGGCGGGTGGTAAAGGACTTTCTGAAATTTCCTGAAATTTTTTATCTTGGGAAATATACCCAATTTCAAATATTCTAACCATGGGTTCTTATTTTTGGCCAAAAAATGTGATGACTATAGTTAACAAGCATTTGACAAGCAGTGGTTTTTTAAATTGTAGATCTTATTGAATATGCCACACCATTTCTTTCATCACTATTTATCTGCCTAATCTCACCAAAGCCCATTGAAATCAGAGCAGATGAGTTCAGTTAAAATATATATATTGGGTGCCACTTTGTTTCAAAATTACAGAACCACAAATTAAATTTCATACCACTTATTAGTATACTATATTTCATCAAATTCAATTAACTGTTTCTAAAGTTAAAACAGTATTAAAAAGGCCCCAAACTCAAAGCATTACACAACAAAACACAACAAATTCTTCCCAAATTACATCCACATGAAAATATGTACCATATCTCAATCCAAACCTCATGGTCCTTACCCTGGACACTCTCAGAACTTCTGCATCCAAATTCAACCCCTCCTTTCATTGTATGATTTTGCATGCATCCAAACACACATACATGCAAAAGTGTTTGCACAGAATGCCTTCATCTATATTGTAGACTGGATTCTGCATATGCAAATAAGCTCAAACCTTAAAAAGAGTTTGACTTTTCCTCCATGCTTTGGTAGACAGTTTCACTCTTTTATACTATTAAGTGTTTCTTTCTTGAGTACTTCATACACATCATAATAATAATGATTGTTGAATGTTTCCATCTATTGCCACCAAAATAGATATTTAAGTGAGGGAGCATTAGTGTTTTCCTCTACACTGAAACCAAGCTCAGGAATTACTCAGTTCTTCACCAAGAATTGGCCCCACGTAAGTATATCAGGCCTGAATATAATTGCTAAAACCAACAGCCAGAAAACAAAGTGTCTGGAATTGCCATTGGGGAAACCTACAAAACACTCATTGATTAGATGAGGGTCATTGACTCAATGAGAAAAACAGAATTTTCCCTGGGAGCAAAGCTGCTTCCTCTTGAGGGGAGTCAACAGTATCTGATGTTCAGGTAACTTACCATATCCAGAAAGGAGTTAGGAAAGATTCAAGAAGGCTTTCTGAAACTTGGTTCTGATTGGGAAGCTCTAAGTCATATTTCACATTATCATTACCTTTTTTTGCCTACAAAAATTGCACCAATAGGAATTTAGCCGAAGGAAATTATCAAAACTATGTTAAAAGAATACCCTACAAAATATGCAATACTGTTTAAAATATCAAAATATGGAAGATAGTCTACATGGCTAAAAAATTGTGTCCTTATTTAAAATATTTGCATCCATTAAAAAGAATATAAGAAGATAATTTCAGTACTAATAAGAAAAAAGTATTTTATAAAGCAATATGTAAGGTATGATTTTACTTCTGTTTCATGTGGAGTGTGTATAAGTATATATGTATATGTATGTATGTCATTGTGGCTATAAATATAAATATTCACTCCATAGATGCTAGAGGAGAACTGGTCATTTTTGTGCTTGTTTGTATTTTTCAGGTTTTTGACCATCCTTTTATAATCAGATAAATAATGGCATTATTTTAGATGGAAAAGAGAAATACAATACAATTTGAGAGCTCCAAATAGATGCAAATATGTATTTAGTCAAACAGCAGGATGTACTTAGTTGAAAACTCTTGTCTTCTTTTTCTTTGAGTTGGAGTCTCACTCTGTCACCCAGACTGGAGTGCAATGGCCGCTCCCGGCCACCGCAGCCTCGACCTGCTGGGCTCTGGCGATCCTTCCGCCTCAACCTTCCAAGTAGCTAGAACTACAGACACGTGCTACCGTGCCCGGCTAATCTTTTGAATAATTGTAGAGGTGAGGTCTTGCCAAGTTGCCCAGGTGTGACCCTTGTCTTCTTAACTCTAACACATTTAAACTAGGTACCTAAAATGCTTAGAAGTGATAATCTGGGCCAGCTCGGTGGCTCAGACTGTAATCTCGTGCTTTGGGAGGCCGAGGTGAGTGGATTGCCTGAGCCTGAGGGTTTGAGACCCGCCTGGGCAACTTGGCGAGACCTCATCTCTACAATAAATAAAAAAAATTAGCCGGGCGTGGTAGCGCGCGCCTGTAGTTCCAGCTGCATGGAAGGCTGAGGCAGAAGGATTGCCGGAGCCCAGCAGGTTGAGGCTGCGGTGACCAGCAGCGGCCACTGCGCTCCAGTCTGGGTGACTGAGTGAGACTCCAACCCCCCCGCAAAAAAAGAAGTGATACTCTGTAACTTTTTTCTTTCGCTACTAGGGAGAAGAATATTATCGCACATTAAAGGCCCCATTCCTATCATTGCCCTTCTCTCCCTGTAAGAATAACTAATATCCTGACTTCTAACCTATCTTCAATAAAACATGTATTCTGACAGTTTTTCCAAAAAACAGAAGTTAAAATTAATTGGAAAGACAAGGGTTAAATTTACCTCTAAATACACAGTTTAAATTTTTAAAGGAAAAACACTTAAAAAATATGCACTTTAATTTCAGTGACACTGAAATGGAAAATTTGGATAAAATGCTGAGAAGTTCTTTCTAAAACATAGCTGAGTTCACCCATAATTTACACACACACAATAAAAATAGTTAACAGTAATTTATACTAACACCAAGGCTTTTTTTTTGAGTAGTCAGGAATACACTTAACATTTCTAATGTAATTCCAGATTTTTAAACAATTAGTACTACAGTTTTACATTCTACTTTGCCCCAAGGAAATTACAGTATGTGTGTGTGTGTGTGTGTGTGTGTGTGTGTGTGTGTGTGTGTGTATGTGGGTGTGCACGCGTGTGTGTATGTGGAGATTGTGTAATATTTACTTTTGTGCAGGGATAGAACTTCATAAATTCGATCTCTGAAAGTTTTACTTATACATGTTCACATGTTCATTTATTTTACATATTTTGCATATTCATGGTTGAAAACTCAGCCATAGACCCCCCAAAACCTATTTTCAAACATAAATAACTTCAAAATATTTAAAACCTGAACTGTTTTTAATAAATTTTATTGTTTTTAACATGTGACATTTTATACCCATTAGCAATAACAGATGTCTAATGCATTAAAAAGGAAAATCCTGCACACGTGTTGAAATAGAGGACTTTACTGAAAGGAAAGCATGTGCTTTGATTTATATTAGTCAAAATTTAGATACTGTACTTGGTGCTATTTCAGGAAATGAAAAGGTGAGGAAACAGTTATATACCAGTAAACCAGAGCAAAAAGTCTCCATAGAAACCAAAACCATTTAAGTGGGAACCACTTACAACTAAATTAATACCTATAATATGGTCATATTAGCCCTGAGAGAGTTAATTCGAACAAAACAAAGCCCTGTCCATTGATTCATTCAAGTTATATAGCATTAACCATTCTTTTTTGTTCACATTTGATTGTCAAAAATTAGTCATTCATTGAGATTATGGAAATTTGTTACTTCTAGAGAGAAAAGATCATGAAAATAATGTATTTACTGTTCTCTGACTTCATTATCTTCACTACTGGCTAAAAGGAACACAAAGGACAAATTCAAAAATAATGCACAATAAATTCAGTATTGTTTGTTTGGATAGGTTTATATCTATATTACAGATGTAGGAACAAACTCAAATTAGTTAAAATAGCTTGTCCTAGCTTAGACAATGGTGGAGTCAGATTTTGACTAGGTTGTTTTCTTCTCTAGAGGTAACTTTGACAAATTTTGCTGTAATATAGCTCCATACCTATGGTGAAGGCTTGCATATAATTCTTGCAAATATAGTCTAGCATTGTTTGGATGGCCAGGTTGGCAAGGCCTATTTACAAGCATAAACAGAATAACTCCTTTACAAAGTTGCTGTTAGTTCCTATGGCTTTAATTTATATCACCATTCAAATAGTACATCTGTTGCTATGGAGAGGATTTCTATTTCATATCATTTGTATGCCATTTTCCTACTCTCATTTTATATATTAGTACTACTTCATGTATGTAGAGTGAGAAAAAAATCATTCCTTGAAACTAAATTGGGCTATTTTCTTAAATACTGCATACATATGTGTGTATGTGTGTGTGTAATGTACATTTATAGCATCCTATCACTTGATGCTATGGTAAAAAAAATACTACTGTAAGACCACATAACCCTCCATATATTCTTCAGGTGATGAATTTCATTAAAGACTCTATTTCATAACTGATCATAATGTATGTTGTCAGCAGAAGTACTCTATGTTATTTATGGTACTTAAAACAGAGGAGAGAGAAATGATTATCAGATTAGTCTGTCCTGTGTTTTGGCCCAGGTCTGCCCCAGTACAGTCAAACTGAATACCAATAACCTTGTGCTGCTGGGCATGGTTACTTTCAGGTATTTTCTCTTTTCTTTTACTTTATTTCCTCCTCTTTAACAAAATTAATTAACAAATAAATTCATTAATGTAAAATTTTCACATTAGCACAAAGAAAATGTGTTTGCAAAGATGTTTCTTTGATCATCTCAACAAAAGAGAAACACAAATTTTGAGATGAAAATAAAATCTGGTTCACGTTCATATGCAGTGCTAGTAAAAGAAATAATTTGCTGAGTTACACTGTCACAACCAAAGAGTACAAATCAATGACAAGATCAGCACCTAGTCTAGAAATGCTGAGTCCTAGTGGAGAAGACAATGCAGACAAACTCCAAAGAGACATCTTTTAAGTGGAGAGGACACTACTGAGGCTGAAAACTTTTCAGAGGCTTCAGTAAGTTTATTATCAAATGGATCAAGTGACAAATGTGAATACAATTCTCAAATTTATGGCATTTAATTCAGAAATAGAGGTTTTCTTTAAATAAAATTGCAAGTGTTGGGAGAAGTTCCAAGTCAGAAGATGTGATTTATAACATTTTCTTCATCAGCTTAAAGTATAATGTCATTATTACATCTCTGATTTTGCAGATGTTCTTTAAGAGTACTTTCATAAATCCATTATTTTTCCTTAATACTCTGACTGATGTGCTACAATTTAGCTATAGTTGCTCTTTAATGTTTCTATATCATTAGTAATTGACTTTCAACATATTGTACTACATTGCATTTTGCATTTCTACTTCTACTACTAGTTGTTCATTTATCATTCATGGCACAAGATAAGTGGCTTTGTACAAAAAAAGTTTAATCATTATAGTCTCTCTCTCTCTCTCTCTCTCTCTCTCTCTCTCTCTCTCTCTCTCTCTTTCTCTCTCTCTCTCTCTCTTTCATCTTCCTTTGCTCCACAAAGTCTTTTTTTCTCTTTCATGCTGACACTGTCAGTTGGATGCGTTGATTGCATTTTATATGCTAGTATATAAAATTAAGTTTCTTTTCAACAAAAAAATGCATGCCAATTATGTTTTCTACAGAAATTGTAGAGAAAGAAAACAAAAAGATATATTTCTATTTCAGCTTAGGGAAATTATTGGGCTACACAAATGTCTCCTTTGGGAAAGAGGGGTTGACAAAATGATCAAGAAGGTGAACAATTTCCTGACTGCCCTTTCCTAAGTCAAATGTTCATGGTCATTCTTGTGCATAGTCCTAAACTAAACAAGCACATAAATGTCATAGTGAGGAGAGAGTGAAAAGTAGCAATAATGTAGGCTCAGTTTACATTTAAATTGGGCTGGATCAGATTGAGTTTTCATGCTCTATTCAGCATCCAATTCTTGTGCTAACTTTCATTACCAATTTAATAAAAATCTATCAAATATTTATTAGATGCTTACTATAGACTTGGCTCTGCTCACAACTCAGTTTTCTAGTTTGGTTAAAAATCTCTGCCTAAAAGGAGTTCATAGTTGAATGAAGGACAACACACTTAACTAACTTGAGCAGATACTGGATGGGATATGTAGGGGAATTAGTAATATGAGCTACTAGGATAGAATAGAAGAAATACAGTAAACATATTGTAAGCCCTGTACTATTTTATACTTCAATGCCCATAAATTGAGATTGCTGGGGAGAGCAGCATTGGCAGGCTGAGTAAAATGCTATATAACTAGCATGTAGACTATGGCTAGAATTAAAGGAATAAATTCTAACTTTAGGGCCAAGTTGAAGCCAAAGATCATGTCTATTTGATTCACTACATGAGAAAAGCCTGCTAGTTATCTGCCAATATTTATTCTCCCTTTCTTTTTTTCAGTAATAGAACTTGCAGAGTTCATCCTAGACATGGCCATTCAGCTAATAAGTACATTTCACAGCCTCACTTGCAGTTAGCTGTGGCTATGTAACCAAGAGCCAATGAGGGAAAATGAGTGGAAGGTGGAAGTCACATATGTAATTTTGGTAGGGTCCTTAAAAGAAGGACATGACTTCCCCTTGCTTTTCTCCCTTCCCACTGGCTAGAATACAAAATTGGCATGAGGCCTGGAGTGGCCTCTTGGTCCATAAAATCGAGGCTACATTTTGAGAATGACAGAACAACAAGTTAAATCTCCAAGATGCTGGGCTTGGTGGCTCAGCCTGTAATCCCAGCACTTTGGGAGGCTGAGGTGAGTGAATTGCCTGAGCCCGCGGTTTCGAGACCCACATGAGAAACTTGGTGAGACCTCATCTCTACAATAAATCAAAAATTAGCCAGGCGTGGTAGCGCGCGCCTGTAGTTCCAGCTACTTGGAAGGCTGAGGCGGAATGATTGCCGGAGCCCAGCAGGTCGAGGCTGCAGTGACTGGTATCGGCCACTGCACTCCAGTCTGGGTGACAGAGTGAGACTCCAACTCAAAAAAAAAAAAAAACTCTTCACGATGGCCGAACTACCCTATTGAACCAAGCCTGTAACACCTATCTTTTTTTTTTTTTTTTTTGAGTTGTCATCCAGGCTGGAGTGCAGTGGCATGATCATAGCTCACTGCAACTAGGCTCAAGTGGCTCCCAAGCAGCTGGGACTACAGGTGTGCACCACCATGCCCGGTTAATTTTGGGGGGTTTTGGTAGAATACAAAATGTTACACAAGTTGGTCTCAAACTCCTGGGCTCAAGCAGTCCTCCTGCCTTGGCTTCCCAAAGCGCTGGAATTACAGGCATTAGTCACTGTACTATTCCTCAAATGTAATAAATAAATAAACAAACAATGGCATTTTTAACTCACTATATTTTGAGATGTCTTTGTTATAGTGCCATATTCTACATAATATATCTCCTCATCACAGATGTCTTGGGATAGTGCCTGACACGTAATACTGTGAACTATCAAGAGACACAATGGTCCCAGACTACACAAGATTTTAAGCCTATGGCCCGAGTACCAATAGGCAAGAGACAAGTTGAAAATTTTATGAGCATATTAGGCTGACATGAGTGAGGGGACTTACACACAGTGCCTTTTTGCACAACCTAGTTTGTAACATACCTTGATTCCTCACTTCATCTCACAAGGTACTATTCTGATGCTTCAGAGGTGAAAAGCAGTCTAATAATACAAAATGAAAGAAAACATAACATGACAGATAGAAAGCAGCTGTAGGCCAGGCTCGGTGACTCAGCCCGTAATCCCAGCACTTTGGGAGGCTGAGGCGAGTGGCTTGCCTGAGTCCACTGTTTTTAGACCAGTCAGGCAGCTTGGCAAGACCTTGTCTCTACAATACAAAAAAATTTAGCTGGGCATTGTAACGCGTGCCTGTGGTTCTGGCTACTTGGAAGGCTGAGGCTAAAGGATCGCTGGAGCCCATCAGGTTGACACTGGGGTGGATGGTGAGCGTGCCACTGCACTCCAGCGTGGGCAATGGAGTAAGACTCCAAAAAAAAAAAAAAAAAAAGCAGCTGTATATATTATGAAATACAATCTAACACTGTGTTTATTCTATGGCAGTATGAACAGTATAAACTTAAATGCAATAAAAATGTTCAAAAACATAGTGAAATATATCTTATCTAAATTCAAACTTTATAAGAAATTTTACATACTTAGTTCATGTTTACTCTGAGTGTCTCTCTCTGACAATACAGATTGACCAAATAGTATTGAATTATAGATTATGATGGTCGAATGGCTAATTGTTATACCCTTTCTTTCAGCTAGGGGCATCACAACATTCCAATAAAGCGCATGTCTTCATTTAAGATTGTATTGGGCTCTGCGGTTCATTCAAGAGAGTATCATTTCACTGGTAATCTAGATTATGACATTTTATTATCAAATATCAGGAAGCACAATCTCAAATCACTTCTCAATAATTTTCAATCTGTCAGCTAAGAAATAATATTTACTGAAGATGGTCAGAAAGACATGTATTATTCTAGATACTCAAAAACATATAACAAAATTAGTCCTCATACTCAGAAAGACATTAGTCTTTGGTAAAGTTACTTTAAGTAAATAATTTTTGCCACCAACATGTCATAGACCTATATTAAGTGACATTATTTTTCCAAAAAAAAAAGAGTTCTATGAAAATTTTTGGATATTGAACATACAGATGTTGTCAAGGATACTGTACTTTATAATATTCAATTCTTCTTTCTCATGAATTTAAGTGAAATCTCTTCTTTCGGGTCACAGTACCAGGAATAATTGGGCTTCTTCTGGAAAATATGTGTGTGTGTGTGTTTATTTACTTATAGGCCCTATGAATCTTAATAACTATTTGTAATATCTGCTCACATTATTTACTAGAGTTTATAGACCTCAGCATGTGACCCACAGCTACAAAGTACATAGGACACTGGATATATATTCTGCTGCTAACTCAGTTAAGTTTCACTTTATACTCTTTTCTTTTTTGATTAATTTATCTTATTTGTTTTTCAATATATGTCTTCTGGCTGACTTTCTTCTATTTATGTAATCTATCTCAAGTCTGTTTCTGGAGTTAAGTCTATATATGTATAAATATATACATACTTCTATAAAATGTTCTTGTTTAAGAATGTTTTACTTTTGTCCTTAGTCTTGTTGACTTTTTCTAACAATTGATTAAACTTACATTTTTGTGCTTACTTGTATTGTTACTCAACACAGTTCTTGGAAGTGACATTCTCAATAAGACAAAAATATACTTGGCTTTCTTTTTTGATAAGGGAACAAAACGGTATCTCCATAGTTTTTTCCCACTTGTACATCATGTAGTAACATGCCATCTTAGCTGGATATATGTATTTCCTGAACCACAGCATTGTTTTGACATTGGTTCTTATTGAAAAAAAAAAACCTAAGAAGCTAATAAAAGTATTAGACTTTTTTATCCCTTTATAGATAATCTATTTTCTCTGGATGCTTATAGGATGGTTTCTTTGTCTTTGATAGTCAAAATTTTTCTGAGAATATTTATGGGTATGAATACTTTCATTCACTTTGCTCAGGAAACAATGTACTATTCCATTTTACAAACTATTTTTTTCTACTCTGAAGAATTTTTTTCTATTATGTCATTTATTATTGATTATTGTTTCTCAAATTGTCCTAGTTTTTTCTTATGAAAAGATATTATATCTAATTTCATACTACTTAAAACTGTGCTCTCTCCATTAGTTCCTGTGCCCCTTCCCTGGTTTAATCTTCTCTGCAGGAATCATCATCTTTTTTAAGTCGCAGCCCTCATCTCTTTCTCTTACACACTCTTTCCATGATGATCTCTTCCAGTTACATAGCTTCACATGGTATCTGCACTAATAAATTCCAAATTCTGTCTTCATCTCAGACCTTTTTCACAAACTTCAGAGTCACATATACAACTATCTATCCAACAATTCTACTTGAATTTCTCACCAATAACTGAATTTTTTCAGTCCAAAACTGAACATTCTACCTCCCCTGAAATGTGTTCTGTCCACAGCTTTCTCCATCTCAGTGGTTGCCAACATCCCCTTTCTTTTGCTCAGATCAAAAGACTTAAAGTCATCCTTGACTCCCCTCTCTCATACCTCATGTCTTTTCTTTAGTAAGTCTTGTTGGCTCTATATTTAAAATATATATTCAATCTGACCACTTCTTTTCAAGTCTACTCTAGGGCTACCACCCAAGTTCAGGTCACAATCACCTCTAATCTAGATTATGGCCAAGTTTTCCTAACTAGTCTCTCTATTTCCTCAAATAAAAGTCCATGTGTGCCATAAACATTGACCAATTATGAGGTCAGCAGTATTTCTGCTGTACAAGAATTGCATGGTCCAGTGAATCTCATAAGTTTTAAGACTTCTGATGGAGTGATATCTGCATATCATGATCGGAATGGACTACTAAAATGATTGAGCCATCCTGAGAAATCAGAAAAGGACAGAACTATTTCAGCAAAGAACAAACTCCCTTCCTGTTCTAATTGTGTTCCAATTAGCCTCTAATTGGTCACTGTCTTGGTATTTTCTTCCAATTGTTTTATTACACAAATGTCTGAATTTTTAAAACTACACAGCTGAAAAAATCCTCCTCCTCTTCTAGCTCAGGGTTAACTACTTAAGCTTCCTCCTTGCAAAGAACACAAACTGGAAAAATTACAGTTTTGTAAACACTTTATTGTTGTTCATTTTCCTTCTCACCAATATTTGTGCTCTGTCACATCCTTCACGTGCTGTGATACAAAATACAATATCGTCTCAACTATTTGTTGCAGAATTGGGGCAAGCAGGACCAGATATGTTCATTGAATAATTCCAGAATCCAAGAAGAAATGTTCTATAAATTAATATTTGTTTAAGTGTTTTTAATCTCTGATTTTGAGTAATAAATACTACTTAAAATATATATGTTAGCTAAAATGCAGTTTTAGGATAACATTGATGTAAACTGAGAAATAGTTGATCTGTGAAAGCACCTACATTTTTGGTTATTCTCTAAAAAGAGGAATAATTCACAAACAATAATGTATAGAGTACCTGTTTTGCCTGTTACAGAGCCCATAAAGAATATGAGAAGTGTCTGAGTTTTTGTGGCAATTAGGCTACTTGGGAAGAAAATACTAACACAAATGAAACAGACTCCAATATAAGCCACTGACTACCAAATTGTGCTACCATCTCAGTACTGCAAGCTGGCAAAGCCATCTTTGTTGGAGCCATACTCACTGTCTTGTCAAATGGGAGACTGAGTCTTCTCATGATCACTTGGACAAAGGAGATGCTGGGCTGAGAAAAATACAGTGACTTTTAGGCTAAACATTTAGAGAAATTATTGACTAAAATGTATTGGTTTGCAGGGGTATGACATAGGTTTTTTGAGAGTGACAATAAGTTAGAAATGTCTGTGAGAATTCCACATTGTGGCATCAAGTAGACAGTTAAATGTAATAGTCTTTACCTCAGAGCAGATGCCATCCAATACAGATGTGGAAGACATCATCTACCTCCTGCTATCACTCCTTGACAGGCAGGGCAGAGATCAATTGTTCAGCCTCCTCCAATTGGTGTCTCAACCTATACTTTGGATCTTTAGGTGGTAACGCTTGGTTATAGAAACTATTACTCTTCAAATGAAAATGGATCATCTATTAACTTCCTTGTCTACCCTTTAAACTCTTCCTCTTGCACTCAAAATTGAGTATAAATGCTTCATCTATGTCAACAAGGTCCTGCATAACTTAGCTTTCTCTTAAATTAATAATAGCCAACACATACCAATACCAGGCATCATTTTAAGGGGATGGCAGTTATGAATTTAATCATCATGACAACCTAATGATGTCCATTATTCTCACCATTTCACAGGAAGCACAGAGTGAGCGATCACTTACCTAAGGTTACATCGGTAGTGAGATGTTAAGCCATATCTGAACCCAAATTTAGGTTTAAAAATTTAGGCTCCAAAATTTAGCCTCTAATCCACTATGCTGCTCTCTACAGTCACTCTACTTTACCAGAAAAGGAAGAGTTGTTCTGGACTTCCATAACATATTTCAGCTCCAGTAGTATATGATTTTATTCAAGTTATTTTTGTAAACAGTTTATCCAGTTCTGCAATTGTGTTAAGAATTTAATAATAAATTAGAGTAGGATGATCATCTAGTTTAATCTGAAGATATTACCTAGATTCCTTTTTGTACTATTTTATTCTGCTTTCATTCTATGAAATTATTCCAATGATATGAGCCTCTGCTATACCTACTAATTTGTGAAAATAGTAAATGCTAAAGCACTTATGACTGCAGTTTCCTTTTTTTTTTCTTTTGAGTCAAAGTCTCACTCTGTCACCCAGGCTATAGTGCAGTGATATGCTCACGGCCACCCCAGCGTCGACCTGCTGGGCTCTGGTGATCCTTCCGCCTCAACCTTCCAAGCAGCCAGAACTACAGACACACACTACCACACCTGGATAATTTTTTAATTTATTGTAGAGATGAGGTCTCACCAAGTTGCCCAGGCTGTTCTCAGACTCATGGGCTCAGGCAACCCCCTCACCTCGGTCTTCCAAAGTGCTGGGATTACAGACTTGAGCCACTGCACCTGGCCTGGCTGCAGTCTCTATAGCTGAGGTACTCACATGTAAAATTATATAGTCATTCTGTTTTATCAAATTTTATCGTGAATTCTCTCCCACCCATTCAAAATATGTCTTAAATTTTCAAAGTACTATTAAAAATTTTTATGAATCTCTGTAAAGTATCTGCATGCCCAATTTCAAGAATTAGTATAGTAAAAATAACAGTGTATAAATGTAATATAAATCTAGAACTAGAACTTAACCTTCATAATAATTATAACAGGCTGTAGTCTATTTTAAAGGATGAACCAGTGAAAAAATAAATTAAATACAATTTCTTAGCAGTATCTCCTCCTCAAATATTCCAAGTCTACTCAAGTTCATCAGAATTAACATCTTTGTCTTTCTCTATAAGTTATATTTAACTATCACTTTTCTCCAGTACAAAAATGTGTGAAGTTAAAATTGCATTATGATATCTTGTGATCATTAGTGAATATTTTTGTTTTTTCAGTCTTCATTATATATACTTCATATTTTCTGGAAATATTCTTACTCTTGAACACGACTATAGCCTATGTATACAGGCTTTTACAGTTCAAATAAAGAGACTGTGGAATTATTGTTTGCTCTTGGCCCACATCTGATAGTGAAATAGAAAAGTATCCCTTATTTGATAGGCACATTTCTAGGTTCTAACACCTTCCAACTGACAGGAATTGGGACAATGAGACAAGACCAGAGGGTTCTTGTTTTCTCACTGTCTCACTGTACTCTATCTAGAACTGAATCCAAAAGCCAGAACTGACCTTTTCAGCCACACTAAATGGCAGACATAGAAGGCTCAGACAGGCTTGTGGTGTCAGGCCAAGACCTACACTTGGAAAAACAGCAAAGGCCTCAGTAGCATAATCTTTTCTTTCTTTACAAATTTCCCTGCCTTTCAGTCTGGCCTCCACGATATGTTCCAGTGTCCTTTGGCTGCCTGAGCCCATCCCATCTTAAGAAAAACATCTATAATCTGATTCATTTAAAAGTATTAGTGACCCAATGTGTTATCTCATCTTGAGGACTTTGCCATTTAAAAGAGGAGACTGGAGAGGACAACGTCAGTCTCAAATTAGTGAGCTACCAGTGATAAATTTAAAGCATGATCATGGGAAACATATGGTAGATTTTGGAGGGAGTTTCTTTGCCCTCATTCAAACCACTTCGCTACCTATATCACTCATTTTAGGTACAGAATTTGAGGCCCACAGTTGGCTATGAGCAGTTTCCAAAACTAGGAGAAAGCTTATTCAGTTAGAAAAATACTTTCAGTTTCCAGATATGGCTGAACTGTAGAGTAAGTAGCAGCCAGAGAGAAATTATTTTCATCTACAAAACTGGCTACTCAGATGACATCATTTCTAAAATCCCTTCTAACTTAAATGTTTGTCAACCCTTTCAAACGTTTGATCCAGCAGCTGAGAGAATTAACACTTTGCATCATTTCTGGCCGCTCCCTCCCCTATTCCACCTCCAACAACACCAAAACTCTATATACATTCCTAAAGCAGCCTCCACGTCTCAACCACGATGCAACTGGGGTCTAAAGCCCTTTCCTCCCTTCTTCTGACCTGGTTCACTCCCACTTATTTTTCAAAACTAAAGCTGAAGTGCCCTTCAGAAAAACTGCTTGTATACTTATCATAATATTTACAAATATATATTTTTGCAAAAGAAAATAAGATAAACAAAGGAGATAGATGGAATTAAGTACAGAAACAAGTAGCTTGTAGGGCATCTCAATCATTAGTGGTATAAATAGAGCAAGGAGGAAGAGACAGAAAGACCAAGTCAACATCAAAAAGTTAAGTTCATAGGGAGCCCCACATTCATGAGGCACCCATATTCATGACATCTTAAAGAGACTCTCTGTTGGTGACATCCAATTGGACCCACTTGTCATCTGGCCAAGACAGAAAGATAAAATCCATAGCTGCTCAGCAGGGTAAGTGTCAAGCCCCAGATGTGGACAAGAGCATCTGCCTTTTGTCTCTCCATTCATGCATATCCTTAACTTTGGAACTCTTAAGCATACCATCAGCAGGGAAGACTAATGTAGAGAACGAGTGAGTAAAACATATTTACATGCACCATAGCATCTGGGTAGCATGATCCTTCCTGCCTATTTGCAACTTATCCTGGTATAGTAAACTGGGCACGGATTTTCTTTTTTTGTTGTGTGTTTCAGATGGACTCAATAAACTTTGTGACATGTCATGCACCTCTTGATTTGCTATGAGCCTTTCTGCACCTTTCAATCTGGAACAGACTTCCTGAAGGTGTATTTGGACACCACTGTTGCACTAAGATAATTTCCCAATGAGCAAAAGCATCCTTATCACCTTTGTCCAGGTTCAGTTCCTTGCTTCGTGCTCTTCAAATATATATCACAACATCTAGCCCTCTATGTTTTTACAAAATTATTTTCATATTTTAGTTCCCTTCATACTGTTACAGTCTTGATTTCAGGAACTCAATCTTCTTACTCACAGTACCTATCTCAATCTTCTAATTCAAAGTGACATTAGCACTTTTGTCAAATTACAAAAGAAGCAATAAGCCTATTGCAGTTTATTAGTGCCAGCAGAAATAAAAATTCAGATCTCCCGAATGCACCAATAGGCAGAACCACAATCTAGCAATGTCTCGAGAGTTTGAATAGAGTGAAAGAGAACAAAACGCATCCCTTACAGCTCTGTTGTTCCCTAAGATAAGGAGGGCAAAGATGGTGGTACTGGCTCACCACCAGGAAAAATGCAGTATGACCTCCACTGTGCAGGTCAAATGGAAAATAACTGATAAGCTAGGATTCTAAGCAACAACATAAAATTTATGCAATCCTTTCATGATGAATAGTATGTTTCATGGAGTAATGACATCAGTATCCCCCAGATGAGATATACCCTAGGATCTAGTAATGACAACATATTGCCATCTTTACTCTAATTCAGGACAGAGCCTACGCATTAGGTGAACATCAACCTCAATTAAAAGTTTCATGGTCCTCCACCTATCTTTACTTTCTGTTATAACTTTGGCTACAATAACAGGGATTTTTAAAACCAAGTATATCGGAGGAAGAAGAGGCAATGTCTTTGATCAGAAACAGAGGCAAATAATCCTGATGGTTTTTTATTTCTCTAAATGCAACAATTTCTTTTTTCTCTTGCTATTGAAACTTTTCATTCCTCTGCACATCAAACCTCATTCCCTCTTGTTCTCTACCACTCTTGTTCCCCCTCCGTTTTTCACCTTCTCCCCATATTCTGCTTCATCTCTTGGTCTTCTTTATTTTTCTTCTTTCCTCTCACTCTTGCCTTTTTTCTTTTCTTTTCAAGGTCATTGGTCCATTGCTCAGTCTCTGAGAATGTGATTAGGAATGTAGCTGCATAAAGACATATGCAAAGCAAAAGCGTTTACTTCCTGCTAAAGCAGGATTCCCCACCTCCCCATCATAGCAATCTAGCAGAACAATGGGATGCTTCCAGAAAAGCATCAAGCCATTATTCACTTTATTTTACAAAGTAAGCAAACGCTCTGAAAAGTTTTATAGAGAAGGCAGTGTAAAAGAGGAAGGTTATCTTACTTCAAAGATTTGAAGTAGTGTTGAGAATCAGTAGCTTAATATCCTATTTTTTCCTTAGTTTTACAAAACAATTTTAATTATTAACCTATAAAATATAAGTGGCAAAGTATAAAACATATTTTCCATGTAAAGATACCCAAAATGCCTAAACTAAAAAATGAAAACTTTCAAAGACATTTTGAAATAGTCATATAATTGGAAAAAAAACAAAACAAAACAGTTTTTAATTGCCAAACATGGCTTGGAAATTAAGTAAAATTCCAAGTCATCCAGAATTTCTTACAAAATCTGTTAACGTAAAATAAACATTTTCCCTTAACAGTAGCATTTCTTTAGCATATTTTCATAAATGTATGATTTTGTTCTAGAATAAAAAAATATAAAATCTTCAAAAGCCTGAATGCCAAATCATGTTCATGTTTCTAAAATTTAATAAAAGTGACATAAATCAAATTGACATCTCCAAATGACATTCATGAATAGTGTGGTATCTTTGTAATTTTGTTAGTGTCCCTCTTCTGCAAATTCCTTCTAAACAAAGTTATCTGGGAAATTGTGTCCTCTTGTGGTCACTGGCAAAAACAACAAGTTTTCTGGAGAAAGAACCAAATCAAACAATGGCAGTAGGACCTAAGGCTTCAGGAAAAACCATTTGTGAAAAAAGGAAATCCCTTGAAGTGAAGAAAGGTGAAAGTTATGAGTAATCAGAAAGGGAAATTTAATTGAAAAAACACAGACTGTAAATCACTCCATTTATATTTAAATTACTGATCAACAGATGATTAAAATTAAGGCTTATAATGCTTACTACACCAGAAGGCTGTAGCCATGATAAAAGTTCCTATGAATAACAATATATTTCTTGCATTCTTTCATCAGTGATTCCAGCAAGTCTGAAATAAGTGAAGGGAGCGTCCTTTTCAACAAGGTTAATTGGCAGCTAAGATAAGACACCAACTTTCCAGTCTGCACATCCCATAAGCTAAAAAAAAATTATTTAAAAAAAGTTCTTTAAGACTCCATACTTTTCCACATTCTGATCTTGCTCTTTCTACAGGCTAGACTGTATCTCCTTATTCCATCCTTATTTTGAATGCAGAATGTGAGATATTTTAAATATTAATGTGATCTCTTTGAAAATTTCATTTGTTCATTTAAGGTGTTCTTGGCATATCAGTGTCTTGTGTGTATTTTTTTTTAATTTTCTTTCTGAATTGAAAGTTTCAAAATTATAATTATAGTTTTTTATCCTTAAAGAAATTCAGAAGGGAAAAAGTAGAACCAGTGAAATTTATGAATCACTTCTTCATTAAAAGAGAATGAGTTCTTTTTTAGGGTAAGGTGTTCAAACATCATTAAGGGTACTAGAGTCACAGAAGAACAAGCTTTTACACCAAGTGATCAAAGTCACTCACAATGACACAAACCTTATATTCCACTTTGATTAAAATCCTTTCATTTAAATACCGAACTGAGTAGTCCCTGTAGAGTGTTCAAACATGACAGACACCCTCATCTGAGAGTCACTCAATCACAACCTTTCCAATTTCTGCCCCTTCTCTGTGAATGCTCTTGTACATCATGTGTGCGAGTTGGAGAAATTATTTCACGGAACTTAGTCAACAAACAAGTAGGTGGTAGGCCATCTAAAGACAGAGGAGTGGGGACAGAATGAAGTATTCACTTTCTGTGCATGCTCAAGCTCCAACATCTACCAGCTGGCTAGCAATTCTACCATGGGTGTTTCTTTTCTTATCTAAAATAATTTATAATTGATTGTTGCTAAGACAATGTCAGTGAGTATTCAAACCATAGGGCCACTTACATACTTAATGTATATGTTCAGTATAAGATTTTTAACTCCGTTGCTCCTAAGATATTTTTTCTTTCAATTTTTAACACAGCACACATTCCTCAGGAACACTGTAAACATGCCAAGTTTGCAGTGGGAAAACAAAGCTCGTTTTGAATTATCCAAGTGCAAAAGAAAACAATTTTTGTTGTTTTCAGTTAAAAGTTTTTCAGGGACTTTATTTTAGAAGTGGACAAAACAACTGAATCCCAGTCAATTTAGTATTCCCAAAGAAGGTAGACCTCCACTGACATCCTTCCAGTCAGGGCTGAGTTCAGCCTCAAAGGAAAATTTCTAAGACTGTCTTTAAGCCTTTAACATTGAGATTTTAGAAAGAAGTAAGCTTTCATATCTTAAACTGAACTTTGTGGAAGTTATTATTATTGCACATATAAAATACACATAAGTATATCTGACTTGTCAACAAGTAAACAGGAAGCCATTCTTGTCCCAGCAAGTGTGGAAGAGAAAATTGTCAGGTGAAGTGTTAGATAGGAAAGGGCCTTGCACGAGCAGAGAGGACAGTCAGCCCTGGGATGCAGCCGTTTGCAAAGAGCGGAGTCCCAAACTACAGACATTTCTGAGAGGTAATTCACCTGGCAAGCCACTACCTTTTGCTCCCAAGCAACATTCGAGCCCCACTTGAGATAAAGAACTCAAAAATCAGTCTCATCCTCCATTCTTCCTTCACTCCTTCGGAACGGTTCAAGAGAGACTTCTTCCTCGAACTACAGTCATCAAGTGTGATCCTGGCTGAAAGATTCCATGGGCAGGATGGTTCTGGTTAGGTGTTCACTTTAAATTCTCTTCTAAGCTTTCTGGCATGGGAGCTCGCCTCAGTCCTGAGGGGGTCTCGGTACCCAATAGCCAGGAGCTCTTCATCCTCTAGTTTAGTGCCGGGAAGTGGCTGGGCGCACTTGTTTAAGAGTTAGTCTTGGAGATTGATGACTTTGCAAGTCGGGCTGGCTGATGACCCCTGGCTGCGGCGCTGCAGCGGACTCGGTTTCTCCTCCAGATTGTCCGCCCCCTCCCTTTCCCCAATTCCCTTTGGTCAGGTAAGGTTTCCTTTACACTTTGCCCACACTTTCCCGTCTTGCTTACCCGTGGCCACAAAGGAAAGAGTCCAATCATTCGATCTCTTTATTTATTTTTGAGAACTCAGCTGAAGACAGAGAGAGAGAGAGAGAGAGAGAGAGAGAGAGAGAGAGAGAGAGAGAGAGAGAACAAAACAAAAAATAAGATTTGATATTGATCTTTTTTTAAAAAAAGAAAGCGCTAAAGTGGAATGCTTTCGCGACTTCTGCAGCCACGTTCTAAATAAGAATTGCGGGATGCTCTGTAATTCAGATTTACAAAGAGAACACTTGGTAGAGAGGAGGGCAGACTTTCTACCGCATTCGCTAACGGTCTGCAAGAGAGAAAATCCTGTAGGTCCAAATGCCAACTCAAGGGTGCAGGAGTGACTGTTTTGAGAACTGCCGGAGTGCTACCTAAATTAAGTGGCGGTCCAGTAGAATCTGACTTTCAGACAGGCTGTGATTTTATAACAGGTCAGCCCCTGGCGAAGCAGGCCAGTCGATACGCCGTGGTCATTGTTTCTGAATATTTCTATAAAGATGATGAGGGACAAACACTGTAGCTCGCCCCGCCCCGAAAGCACGGTCTTGTTTGCCCCTCGCGGGAGACAGACCGCTTGCTGTCACTTCCCCAGAAAAGCGGAGCCCTTCAGCCGGCCCAAGGCGCTCCCTACCCCGGGGTTTCCGGGACCCATGCTGCGCGCCTCTGCTGGGAACAGCCACGTGGCCCGCCCGCTCGTCGCCCGAGCTCCTGGAGACACATGCGGCCGCGACCCTCCGTCCGGCCCAGAAAGGGGCGCTTCGCGGAATTAAGTTCTCGCCGGCGAGTTGGCCCTAGGGAGCCCGTGGGCGGACCTCAGCTTATGCAGGGATTCCGGCGCCGGCACAGAACTCGGCGTCCCCGAAATCTGCCCGCGAACTCTGTGTACTGACTTCGGCCTTTGGCTTGCTTTGCAATGTAAGGGATGAACATGAAACGGTTATTTTGCCTCAACTCGTTCCAAAAAGGAAACAAGAATAGCACTGCAAAGGATGGGCTTCTCTTCCAAGACAGCTTTCCTTCCCGCTCAGCAACTTTGCTTTCCAATCTGCCAGGACCTGCATTAACACCCACTTTGGGGCTCTTCGTGTAACTTATTAGACAGAAATGCCTATAATGCAAGCGTGTCCAAGTAACTAGAATTCGTTTGGGGCGCACGAAGCATAATTGTCCACTCGACCTCCTAGAAAGTGGGGGTGGGATGGGGGCCTCTCAGAGCCGACAGCCCAAGGGTCCAGGCGCTATCGAATTCCCACTTCACTCTCTTACGAGTTGACCTTTCAAGGTCACAATGCGGGGCCTAATTTGGGGGTGGGGTTAGGATGAGACGGCTGAAAGGTCCTCCACCTTAGGCTGGCATTGCCGGTTCTCAGGGCCACAGCGAAGGCGCAGCCCTGCCCCCCTCCGGCTCGGCTCTCCTCCCCAAAGGCACAGTCTCCTTCCGCGGGAAAATGAACTTGTGCCTTATTCTAGCACCTTCGGAGGCTTAGTCCTTTGGGTGTTGGGGGCGTTAGATTAGGAGGTTGTAGAGTGACAAGGAGGGCCCGGATGCTTTCGGGGAGGGAGGAGAAAGCAAGGCGGGACGCACATCCTCAGCCCCCGCGGTGCGGCCACGTCTCTAGAAACGCCCAGAACCTCGGGGCCGGGCCGCCGCGGTTGGGTCCGCGGAACTCCACCGGGTCAGTCTACCTGACCACTGGTGTGCTCCGCGGGGACAGTTTTGTTGCCACTCCCCGCCCCCACCCAGCAATCCCAAACTGGTCCCATGGCCCTAGCGGAATCTGGGGCGAGAGGCGACATCACCCACTGTGTAGAAGCTGTTGCCACTGCTGCTGTCACAGCCACTCCGGGTGGGGCTGCCACCGCGGCCGGGACGGTCTCCTCGGCCGCCTCCTGGCCTGCGCTCGGATGCGGGGTCGCTGCCCGCGCTGTCCGGCGCAGAAGGAAATCGCCCCGCGCCCGCCGGAGGAAGGCGACGGGGAGGGAAGGGGGAGGGCGGCAAGGAGGCGGGCGGAGGGGCCGGCCGCCCCGGCCAGATCGTTTTTTGAATGGTTTGGGAGGACGAATTGTTAGACCCCGAGGAAGGGAGGTGGGGACGGGGGAGGGGGGCTGGAAAGCGGAAACTTTCCTATAAAACTTCGAAAAGTCCCTCCTCCCCACGTCAGGCCAATGACACTGCTGCCCCCAAACTTTCCGCCTGCACGGAGGTATAAGAGCCTCCAAGTCTGCAGCCTTCGCCCAACTCCCAGACACCTCGCGAGCTCGCCAGCACCGGCTCCGTTTCCAGGAGGCCGAGCGGGGTGTGCGTGCGGCCGTTGGGCGCCTTCTTTTTGAACCTCGGGGCCATCCACCCCGTCCCCTCCCCCTCCCGCCTCCCTCCCTCCCCGCCTCCCCCGCGCGCCCTCCCCGCGGAGGTCCTCCCCGTCCCTCCTCCCGCTCCCTCCTCGGCGGGCCGCACCGCCCGGGCCGGCGCCGCGCGCGGGGGAAGCTGGCGGGCTGAGGCTCCCCGCGCTCCTCCTCTGCCCCGGGCCCGCGAGGCCGCGCGTCGCCGCTCGAGAGATGATGCAGGACGTGTCCAGCTCGCCAGTCTCGCCGGCCGACGACAGTCTGAGCAACAGCGAGGAAGAGCCGGACCGGCAGCAGCCGCCCAGCGGCAAGCGCGGGGGGCGCAAGCGGCGCAGCAGCCGGCGCAGCGCGGGCGGCGGCGCGGGGCCCGGCGGGGCCGCGGGCGGGGGCGTCGGAGGCGGCGACGAGCCGGGCAGCCCGGCCCAGGGCAAGCGCGGCAAGAAGTCTGCGGGCTGCGGCGGCGGCGGCGGCGGCGGCGCGGGCGGCGGCGGCGGCGGCAGCAGCAGCGGCGGCGGAAGCCCGCAGTCGTACGAGGAGCTGCAGACGCAGCGGGTCATGGCCAATGTGCGGGAGCGCCAGCGCACGCAGTCGCTGAACGAGGCGTTCGCCGCGCTGCGCAAGATCATCCCCACGCTGCCCTCGGACAAGCTGAGCAAGATCCAGACCCTCAAGCTGGCGGCCAGGTACATCGACTTCCTCTACCAGGTCCTCCAGAGCGACGAGCTGGACTCCAAGATGGCAAGCTGCAGCTATGTGGCGCACGAGCGGCTCAGCTACGCCTTCTCGGTCTGGAGGATGGAGGGGGCCTGGTCCATGTCCGCGTCCCACTAGCAGGCGGAGCTCCCCACCCCCTCGGCAGGGCCGGAGACCTAGGTAAGGACCGGCGCCCCTGCGCCGCTTGGCCGCTCAGGTGGCAGACGGACGGACGGCCAGGCCGCGGCCTCCCCACCCCCGGCCGCTGGACTACCTCCTTCTCCCGCTGTCCCCTCCGCCTGCCCACCTCCCTTGGCACCGCCGCCTCGTGCCCCCAGCGTTCCTGGGCGGCTGCGGCATCCCTGCTAGGGAGAGAGGTCTTCGGGGGCGCCGCGCCCCCTGCGAGGGGTGTGTGTACGCGTGAGTGTGCGTGACAGATCACGAGGGAACACGGGGAGAGACACGAGGGTCACGGGTGAGGACAGTCGTGCCAACGCCTCCCTTTCTTTCGCCTTTAAAGTGTTGTTCTTCTCCTTAAGACAAATGTTTCCAAATTCCACCTCCTCCTTCTTTCCGCCCACCCACTTCCTCTTGCCCTTGGGCTGAAATCCTTCCAGGTTGTTCGGCGTAATTTCTCGGTGGTGGTGTTAAGGACAGTGTTCACTAGTCGTAGAACACAGCCACAGAACCTAAACAATAACCAATTCTTCCCCCCCCCCGGGTTTTTGCAGATGTCATTGTTTCCAGAGAAGGAGAAAATGGACAGTCTAGAGACTCTGGAGCTGGATAACTAAAATAAAACTATATGCCAAAGATTTTCTTGGAAATTAGAAGAGCAAAACCCAAATTCAAAGAAACAGGGCGTGGGGCGTACTTTTAAAAGAGAAAGCGAGACAGGCCCGTGGACAGTGATTCCCAGACGGGCAGCGGCACCATCCTCACACCTCTACATTCTGATAGAAGTCTGAACAGTGTTTGTGTTCTTTTTTTTTTTTTTTTTGACGAAGAATGTTTTTATTTTTATTTTTTCATGCATGCATTCTCAAGAGGTCGTGCCAATCAGCCACTGAAAGGAAAGGCATCGTTATGGACTTTCTCCATTTTAAAATGGTAACAATCAGAGGAATTATAAAAACAACTTTAGAAATAAAAATACTGGGATCAAACTGGCCTGCAAAATCACAGTCAGTTAATTCCTTTTTGCATTCTTCCTCTGAGGAAAAAAAAAACTTAAAATACAAAAAACAACACTCTATTTATTTATTGATGACCCATGGTAAAATGCAAATAGATCCGGTGTCTAAATGCATTCCTATTTTTATGATTGTTTTGTAAATATCTTTGTATATTATTTTTCTGCAATAAATAAATATGATCAAAAATTATAAGAACCTTAGAGTTTGGTCTATATTTTTAAAGCTCAGGATTAAGTTGGTGGTAAATATAAATACCTGCTTGTTTAACTTTAGAGGCACCCAGGAGGGTAGGGGCACTAATATAAACAAAAGCAGTGAAAAACTCAAGTAAACCAGCTACTGACAGGCACAAGCATGTTATTTTTAACGACAGCTTTATTATCATTCCAGTGTGGTATTCAGTGGACTTAGTAGCATATTTTCTTCACCTCTTATCAAGTCTCCAAACAGCAAATATTAACAAATTAGCTATTCAACTCTCTTGCATATAATTTGAGGTGGTAGCTATGAAACAGTTAAAGGCAAATAAGCAGTATGAATCCAGCATTACTTTCTCTCGTTGTGGTGTATTTTTGTCATGCCCTCTACTCTTTGTGAAAGTTCTTAAATAAGAGGTTCATTTCAGTGAAAGGATAATAAAGTGTTATAAAACTTATCTGTGCACACATATAGATGAATACAATTGCATGGAACATAAAGTTTAATTCAGAAAAGAGACAATCCCATTTGTAATTTGTTTCTCTTCTCTCATGAATAAATAAGACTGTCATATTTGCTAAAAAATAAAAGTTTATATATCCTTATATTGCTGTTACCTACTTGAGAAGCATGCTCCTTTAGATATAAAGAATACAGGACTATAGAGTAAAATACCATTCACAAAGAACCTGAACTTTCAGTATCTTTGGTAACTGTTGGAACAATTACAGTTTTAAATGCTACGGCTATTCTGTTTCTAGTCAATTTATTAGCAAATTTTTAAATCCAGAATTACAGAGAATTTTTCCCTGGCTAAGTAAAACAATAACAGAGGCACATGGTGCTTGATTTTTAATTTCATTTTCGTTATTTCTGGGCCAGGACTATTGGCTTTTATAATGAGTATTATTAGAAATAGTGAATTTGTATCATATTATTCTAACTTTTACACCCAGTTTACTGTATTCAAGGGTAATTAGGGAAGCTTTCAAATTCGAAAATTATTTTGGTGCCTGATTCAAACAATGTAATAAGTATATATGTCCAAACAGATTGTGTTTGCTTAACTCAGGTTGAGGTTATTTTAGTACCTGAAGGTTTTTGTTGCTCTCTCTACACAGTAGTAGAGAATGCTGACATAACAATATTGTAAATTTGTTATATTTCAAACTACATTTTACAATAAGGAACCTGTAGCATTTACTTGCATTAAAAGATTAGTGAAAGCTTGAAGAATTACTATTTTTTTAGATTTTGACAGTCTTTTACCAAATAAAAAGGGAAGGTGATTGTGTGTGTGCGTGTGTGTGTGCGTGTGCATGTGTGCGTGTGCGTGCGTGTGTGTGTGTGTGTGTGTGTGTGTGTGTGTGTGTGTGTAGGGCAGAAAGGTGAAGTTGCCTGAGAAAGATGAGGGAGAGCATTGAGATGGTAATTCTTTTTTTGTATGTATTCTCCAACCGCCTCATTTTCTAAATTATTCATAGGTAGTTTCCTTGTTCACTAGCTTGGTCTGACTATTTGATATTTCAGATTTCTTGAGGTACACCAGGATGGAGCTGACCATCACTGCTGAGAAGGTAATTGCTATCCTAACTCTGGATGCAAAGCTAGAAGTGTCAAGGAAAGGTAGCCTTCCATTTACTTTGCTTTACTTTCTTTTTGTGTTTTTTGTTCACTTTTTTCATAAGAGGAGCCACCTTAGAGAAAAGTAAATGCCACATTTATGAGTAATACATAAATATGAATAATACAAAATATTACACTGAAGGTCATATTTTCCCCAAATCCTCAGATAAATAAATGAATGAAAACAAGGTGGTGAGTAGTTTTACTTTGCATGAGAAGAATGCACAATGGAAAATATTAACTACTAGAATACAGTTTTCAGCTTGGAGACTATTTCTGTAATCCCAGCCTCCCATGCGCATGACGTAAATCGCTCTCTCTCTCTTTTTTTTTTAGAATAGAAATGAAGCCACCTGTGTTTCCCTTCACCATTATTTCTTCTTTTCATTTGTTGTATTCTTGCTACCTCCTCTTATTTTATAGAACACATAGAATGAATCACCTCTGTTTCAGAAGTGAGAAGCCAAATATGTTCAAGTAATGTGGTTGCTGGGCTCAGGGTCTTGCACCTTCAGAACGCATTCACTGGGGAAAAATATTGTATTAAATTATCTTGGGTAAATTCTTTTAAAAATGGAATGAGAATGTTTCATCTGCTAATAACTATTTTTTAAAAGTTTGTTCGATTGATCCACCTGAGTCATAAGAAAGCATAAAAGTTTTCCATAGACACGCATTTTCCCTTTTGTGCACATACATGCTAAGAACGTGTACGGATGATAATTCGTGCACAGCTGCTGGTACCCTCCCCAAAGTGGAACATATGATTAATAAAATAACGTTAAACAGCAGAAATTCACACCATGTCTGTGCTTTTTCCCCACATTCAACCCATGGCACAAGCTTCTTACCCCTTCGGTCTGGTCTTCAGGCTCGTATTCATAATGGAGCTTTTTAAGGGACACTTGGCCTCTTGCAAAAAAGTAGAGCATTTTGCACATTCCACGGTTTGGCAAAGTCAGAACTGGTTATTTTCTCTAGACCGGTATCAAGTTCTTCTCAGGCATATGATTTCACTTGAAGTCCTGCCCAGGAATCCTTCAAAGTGAGCGTTTGTCCCACTCTCATGATGTCAGGCGGTTTTCCCTGCATCTGTAATTTGAAGAAAAACAAACAAACCTGTGGGGAACAAACGCCACGGAAACCCAAACAGAGCTCCGTGGGGAGCGCGGGGCTCACCTGCGGCGGGCGTGGGAGAGGGACGCGAGCGAGTCCCCGGCGTGGGTGGCGGGCAGGCGGCGCGCCGGGGAGAGGGACGGTGTCCGCGGTCTCCGAGGACCGCGTGGACGGCCCCGGGCCCGCGTCCGACCGCTGCTCCGAGGCGGCGGCGCCAAGTGTCCGTGGTGGCGAGGGGAGCAGCAGCCGCAGGCGCAGGCAAAGGCCCGACCTTAGACTTGCAGAGACCGCCGCGCGATCGACAAACGGGGGTCGGGAGGGGGATCCCCGGGGACTGCTCTTCCAGAAATTTCCGCTAATGTGTCATAACGAGTGTCCCACCCTCGGCACCAATGAAAGTGGCAAGAAAGTGCACCAGCAGAGTGGAAGCAGAAATCGCTTTCTTCGTGTTTTCTCAAAGCGGGCAACCCCACTGTTTCTCAGAACGCTCTCCCCACTTCTTTGCAAGCCGAGCCCTCCACAGGGCAAACAGGAGGATTATTAATTATCTTTTTTATCGAACAGCAAAAGATAAACCTCGTTTTAAAAAAAAATAAAAAAGGCATGGGATGCATGTTCCATTCACTTTTGTCTCAAGGCCCCAGGACCTGCGAACCCACTTAATGTTCTTAGCAAATCAGAGCACGTGTCCTTTGAAGAAGGTGTGTAATTGGAGTTTAAGGCATGTATGGAATTCCCAGATGTCTATAAAGTAAGAAGGAGCATGTGGCAGGTCACTGGAAGGTGGGGCAGGTTAAAATCACTGGCACAAACGTGCCCCCCCTTTTTATTTCTCTTCCTTTATAAGGGCCAGGGAGATGCGCCTTGGAGAAAGGTTGAGATGGGACCATCATGAGTATTCAACCTCTCCAATCAGAGTCTGAGTAATCATGGTAAAAAGCACATGGTCAGAAAACCTCAAAGAAAACACTCAATTACAGCCGGGATTTCGTGGGCGCCCTGCAATGAGATCGTTTGGGGTTTGCTGCAGCGAGGCCCTGCGACGGCCTGCTTTCTTGTTTACGTGGACTATTTTCTTTTCCTTCTACTCTCTCCCCAACCCCCAACTCTCAAGCTTGTGGATGTGTCCTCCTTCTTCTGTGTGCAGTTTAAGTGGAAGCCAGAGGAACAAAATTCCAGATTAGGAAAAAGAAAAAAAAAAAATTAAAAAGCATTCATTCCAGAAGGCAGCCTCCTTGGGGGAGGGGAAAATTGCGAGGAAGAGAAATTAAATTTATATAAAACATGCAGTTGGATTCTCTACTAGATAACGGGAAAGCTCCCTGAAAAGACCAAAAAAAGTCCAAACCAGCTGCTCCCTTTTCTCATGTCACGGAGGAACGTGGAGACGTGTTAGACTGTGGAACCTAATTGTGAGTTCGAGTGTTGCTTGTGAGGCACTTTTTGTTTGGTTTTGGTTTTGGTGTGGAGGCCGAATCGAACAGGACTTTGCTGCTTGGGTTCACAATTCTGCCCTCGCTCACCGGCACGGTTAAGCCTCAGGCAGAGGACATGAGGAAGGGGGTCTGCCCAAGACACAGGTCCTGGCAGAGGCTTGCACTGGTAGCGCGATGTTGGGGGGAGCCGGGCAGGGAGCCAGAGCAAGGGGTGCTAGAACAAAGTGCACCTCGAGAGCACCCACCACTGAGGCAGCGGGGAGGAAGAAAGGGGCCCCCGCGGGGGAAGGGGGGAGGTGGACCAGGGTGCAACAAGTGAAACGTTGAGCAGGTACCTGAAGGAAGTTTATCTTGCCCAGATGTTAGGGCTTTTATGAAACGTCACGTGAAGAGAACAGATGTACAACTTGCAAATGGGGCCACGCCTGTAAATACAAGGAAAGCAACCGCTTGGAGAGAAACCCAGGCATAAATAAATCATCAACCTCCTTCTCCAGATAATCTATTTTATCCTTTACATATTTTCTTTTGGAAAGGGAAGACACATCTTCTGTTGAAGTGTATCTTCCAAGGGAAGTCACAATTCCATCGCTGCCCAGCGCACCCATCCCCTAGGAGCCTGGGGTGTGGAGACCTGGGGTGGGGTGGAGGGATGTCGCTCCCCCTTCCTATTTTCCTTCTTCACATTCCCCATTTCCCACGTTTCTCTCTGGGCTTCTCAAAGACGTTTGATCCTGAGAAACGTATCAGATCTCGGTTTGGAAAAGCTGAAACTAATCAATTGCCTTTTTGAAGGGGTAGGGAGTGATAAGAAGAGTGAAGGAATGCCAGGCCTGACAGACCCTAAACCTCCAAGATGCTTGGATGGGCTGAAAGACGAGTGTGATCCTTCCCCCCTGGGGCCCGGACCCAGGGCTCTGGGGATCCGGGAGCCCATCAGGAAGGGCTTTGCCAAGATAAGCGATCAGTTTGATTGAAACAGATTTTTTAAATGACTTATACACATAGGAGGCTTTTTATTATTTTCACGTGCAAAGAAAGCTCAGCTGATAAACAAAATTAAAATGAATAAGCAGTTGCCCAGTTGTGGAAGAAAGTCCAATTCCTTTCTTTATATTTAAGAGACATGTTCATAGAGGCTATTGAAAATAATAACATGTAGGGCAGGGCTATGTCTCTACACACAATTAGGTTTTAAATATTTGTTGCCAGTATATTAAGACTGTGTATTAAAGAAACTGTGCTGTGGTTTTTCTTTTAAATGCAACACTATCCCTAAATCTGTATTCGATTGACATTGCAGCTGGCTTATGGTATTATACAGCCACCCATACAGCTCACTACTTTAAACAAAATCCAAAAGTTAGGGTATTTTCTTCCATAATAGTAAATCCTATTTTACTGTCAGAATTTATCTTATTTCTCTTTGGGTTTCTACAGGTGTGGTCAGAATTGAAATATAGTCAAAGTGATCACATTAGCTTTAAAGGCTGACAATTAAAATTTCTAAGAGCAGATAAACAGGCAGTCTTTTCTTTACAGCATTTAATCTCAATACCTATCCAGCCATTTCTAGCCTTGATTTATTACCTTTGGGTGCATATCATATTATCTGGTTACAGCCTCAAAAGGTACTGGAAGCGGAGGGTATTAGATCCTGCCTCTCTGGGTTTGCCATGCCTTAGGGGAACATTGGCTTGAACCCCAACACCCATCTTTGCTGTGCAAAGCTTTCCTTTGAGACTTCCAGACTTCCAATCTCTAAAATAGTATTGGACAAAACAGTCCACACTTCTCTTTCTTTTGTTCCTGAAAATTAACGCCAATCAAACCATGGTTACTGATGTAGGAAGAGACCATCTTCCTACAGCAAATTAAGCAGTGACTGTGAATCCTTCAGTGAGATGTGTGGATGTACCACTAATGAAGTCAGCCCTTCATTCCTGGGGAAGGATCCTGTTTTCCAGAGCAGTGTTTTTTTTAAATGTTCTTATCAATCCCATTTTCACATTAGAACAGAGGAAGTTTCTGTTAGATTCCTGCTACAGTTGCCTCTTGCCTCATTTCACCTCTGACTCCTCTAGCTACCCTCTGTCAACCCACACCTTTTAAAACTTCTGACTTTGTAACATATAAAAGAGACCTGAAGCAGAGAATCCTTTTTCCTCTTCCTTCTCTCCCGGCTGGACTGAGTGAAATTTAAAACACATCTCATAGATCAGTTTTCCTTCTCTGATGTTTTGCACAGTCCACGACCCGGACTTTCGAATAGCCCAGGCTGGAGTCTGTAATATTTAATCCGGCCAGCTATTAAATGTCCTCCGGTTAAATCAAGAGTATAAAAAAGAATCCATGAGACCAAGAGCAGTTTGGTGGAGGGAAGGAGGGATGGGAGAGGGCAGAGGACTCCAGGGATCCTTTGATTTGGAAAATCCTGTTTTTAGAGCTCCTGTCAAAGTAATAACAAAGCAAAGAAACATGAAAGAACAACTCTTTGTTCTAGGATATGGTTTTAATGAAATACTACTAACACACACACACACACACACACACACACACACACACACACACACACAAACACACACGGCCTTACTATTAATAACCGCTTCAGAGACTCCGTTTTTCCTTTACCTATTAGGGACTAGGAGGCTCTGTAACGTGATTCCCTCCCCTCGCCCTTTTTCCTGCCACCTCCTTCCTCCCCAATTAAGCTAAAGTGGTCGTTCTGATGAGACCCGGCCCGCACAAAACAGCGGGCTGAGGCTGGCCTTCCCAACCCGGGTCCTTGCCCCAGCGCCCGCCTTCTCTGGGCAAAGCCAGGCCCATGTGGACTTAGCTGCGAGGGTCTCGCCTTCTCCCTTCAGAAAGCAGGCACCGCCCCTCCTCCCAGACTTCCACTTTAAGCTCCAGCTCTCCTGGTCCCTGTCTGGGGTCCTTCTCAAGACCCCCAACAAATGTGGCTCCAGAGGGTGGCGCGCTCAAAGTCTGCCTGCCCTGGCTCCCTACTGACCCTATCCTGTGCTTTTCTTGTTGACTTAACCACCCAGAGGGATGGCAACTAAGACAGCAAACGGGGCTGGGGGCAGGGGCTGGATCGTCAGAGAAAATGCAACAGCATTTGGGAAGGGAGGGAGCAGCCTTTTAGGCAGCGGGTACGAGGCAAGTTTAACAGCCGCATCTGTCATTTGTAGCAGTGGACAGATAAAACCGTCCCTGATCAAAGAGGCTCGTTCATAAATCACCCGTAAGAAATGGATTCTGAGGAATAAAAGACACGTGTCGAATAATCTCGACCCGGAGTCCGCTAGCCGCCAGCACACTTCCCAACGCCCCTCCCGCCGTAAGCGCGCTGCGGGCGGGTCTCCCAGCTGGGCTCACGTCGGAGGGGGGCGGACGCCCTTACCGGTCCTCCCCGCCCCCAACCCCACCGCGCCGCCCGCCCCCTCCCCCACCCCCAGTCCTCTGCCCCCGAGGGCGGCTCGGCATCCCTGTTCCGGATTTCGGGAGATTTCAACACAATTGGTGGACTCTGGGATGGCCAAGGAAACAGCGGGGGGGAAGTGGGCGTCTTTTCATTCCAGAGGCGAGAAACCTGCTCGCTCTCTCCGAATCGAAGCTATCCACCCTCCAGGCCCGCTCTTGGTGTTCTCATCCCCCTAAGGATCTTTCCCAAGAGAACTCCGACCTGCACAAAATGTTGCGGTGCGAGCGTGACGCCGCCGGGGGAGTTCAGAGAGAGCTGACATGGGCTGGGTGGGTGTTCCCTGTTCCGGGTTTTGCAAGTTTCGGACGAGCAGAGCTTTGCATTCAGGTTTTCCGCCCTAGGATGTGACCTAAGGAGCGGCTGCTGTCCTCTGCACTAGGACCCAGTGGGTGCTCTTTTCTTGCCTTTCGCCTCCTAAGCCCGGGACCCTCTCGCACCTGCTTTTCCCGGTGGGGGGAAAAAAAAGCGAAGGCGAATGCACCGTCCCGCAAGCGGACACTCGGGCCAACTGTTCCAAGGATCCCCGAAAAGCGTATTGGGCGGGTTTAGGAGCGCTGAGGACTTCTTCGAGAAGGCAGCTGAAAATGAATTGTTGTGCTGGGGGGTGGGGGAAGGGAGGTGGAGGAGGCGACGGTTTACAGCGACCAATGCCCCTTGCCCATTTCCTCTTCCCTCCGTTTTAGCAACCTGCAGATAAGTAGGATTTTGCATATAATAGGTGTTTATGATTCCAGGAACTGCACTTTGATCTAGGGTTTTGGGGTGGAGTGTCTAAGGGGTCTCTAGACGCTTGTCTGATTTGAATGCTTTTCAGGATGATTTATGGCAAAAGGCTCATTTCTGACACGTCCAGATGTCAAAGCTCTCACCTTCCAAGAAGGGATGAGGGAAACCTGCTTCCCGCAGCCACGCGGATGGGAACCCGCGGCCCGACATCCAGGATGACCGAGTGCCCCGGCCTCCTTCGGGAGCGGCTGATCACCTTTCCCCGCCTTCCGGCTAGAGAGAGGGGCGGGACCTGCTCTAGACGGCGACAAAGCTGTGGAGGGAAACCGAGTCACCCGCCTGCAAAGTTAGGTTCTTCCAGTAACTTTGTCTTGTGCAGATAACCACCTGCTCCCAGCCCCGTTGGTGGTTTGGCGTTTATGCGATTTAACCCCCAAATGCGAAGCGGGGCAGGAGTAAGCCCTCCGTTGGGACCCCTGGTGGTTGCAGCCTCCGGCCTCAGCCACCGGCCGCCGCCGCGCGGATCGCGATCCTGGCTCCCGCGGGGCGGAGGCCCGGGTCGAGTTCAGAAGCTGCCGGGGAGCTGGGGGTGGGGGGAGGATGCGACGACTTTCCGAAAGCTCCCTGCAGGCTCGGGGCCGCGAGGCGAGGCCAGGAAAAATAACCCTCTCGACTCAATTACTGCGAGCTCCACCGTGAAGCTGAAAAGCTGAAATGCGCGCCGCGGCAGGGGGTCAGGTCAGACAGGGCGGACGCTGGCGCGATTTTAGGGCACCCCCAGGGCCGGCCGAGCCGAGAACGCGCTTGAGGCATTTGTCAACCTCAAGCTAAAGGTGGGCCCGACCCGCAGTAGGGGCAGTGGACGCTTTTCTTAAAGGAAAGGAGGTTTTCCAGCTGTTTTTTTGTCCTTGGAAATGTAACAGATTGGGGCCCTGGGTGGGGGTAGGGGTGGGGGTGGGGGGAATGCTGGGAGCAATGTGGGGAGGGGGGGCTGTTTTCCTTCTTCTTTCCCAAAGTGAAGGCATGTTAAGGAAGGAATAAGCCACAGAGACTTGGAGACCAGCGAGAGCACTGATGGAAAAAGTCTGCTTACAGAGGACAGTTTAGCCCTGAGTGATATTCTGGTCCTTTGCTTAGAATCCTACAAGATTGGGAATCCTACAAGATTGGGAATCTGTAATAGGTGACTATTTCAGTATTTGACAATGAACCTACCTCCTCCCTTCTCCTTTCACGTGTTTTCGATGTGAGTAACTTGAAGGTCCGCAGTTTGCCTTCCCAATTGAAAAATAAGCCCGATTTTCTGGGTGAAAGAAAATAGATTAATTTGAGAACCTTTAAACAAACTTATTTTTCCAACGCACAAGCTTTCCTCGTTCTTTAGAACGTTACAACGCTAGGAATCACATCGGAGTTTATTGGGTTGTGTATAACCGATCCTGATTTGGTAAATGTAATCATATGGCAAAGGCCTACTGATGACTCTTCCCTCCTTTCTCTCAAAGGACAGCCTTAGAGTTTTTGAAAGTGACTGCCTTCTTCCTTGAGTTTGATCCCTACATCAAAAGACTCAGGTCATCTCTTTCCTTTTCTGTATGTATATATTCAAAAGCATAAAAATATTAAATAAAGAACTTTCCCAACTTCAAACCTATCAAATGCTTAACAGTGGAGGATATACATCTTTAGGAGGCACGCCAAAATGTCAAAAAAAATTTAATTATTTCTGAAACATACAAGACCCCAAACGTGATACTATGCATTGATATTGAGAGGAAACTCACCAATATACTTTCATATTTGCTGGTCAAGACCTTATACCCCCAAAAGGTTCCACAAGCCACAGAAATTTTTATTCTTCCTGACAAGGTTTCTAAAACTAGTAAGAACGACAGGCTGGTGGCCAAAGGGTCACCTGTATTCCATGTAAGAAGAAATTAGTGTTGAACTCCTATGTGTTTGGCATTTACTTTCCGTATTAGCCTGTCTGTGATATCTATGATAGCAAATAATATTTCAGTGTGGAATGGGGAAATAGTGTACATTGGTGTGGTCATTTTTGTTAACAGCTAATGCAAACTGCTTTCCAAAATGCTTCATCCAAGTATTCTTTCTGACCTATAATTTTGTCAGACTGAGAGATGTCATATTGAAAAGTGACACTGGTGGTGTTATTTCCATAGCTGGCTGTCATGAGCAAGATTGATGTGTAACTTAGAATAATCTCCTAAATATAAGTAAAGTCTTTTGACAGCCACTTCTTCCACTTATAAGCTGCAGTCTCCTTACCGGTATAGCTTCCAGAAGATTTTTGATTTTTTAAAACATGCCACTGAAACTTCAACTGTTGGTCTGCAGGTTAGCCTGTCAGTCAGGTCAACTGCTCCTTTGGGACCATTTCCCTGATAAGCCCTGAGAGGGGGTTGGTTTGACTTCATAGTCATTATTTCCAATTTTCCCTGTGGTTGTCTTCGCAATACCTTCAGAAGTTGTTTAGGGCACCTGGCTACCTGCCTCCCCAAGCAAGTGGCTTCTAGTGTCATCCTTGACATGATAGTGATTTACATACCTTCTTTGATTGGTTATCACTAGGCCCTTCATCACTGGAATAAAGTCTCTGTTTCTCTCAGTGTTTAGATTCATTTAATTCAACCATTTAATTTACAAGAAGAACTTGAAGCCCAATGTGTTTGAGACATTTGCCCAAGAATAGTTTGGCTTAGGTCATGTTCTTTTCTCTACTTGGAGGCATGGTTTGCATAGTTTAAGCAGGATAGTAAATTCCAGAATTGGTCCAGGTACCAGAACTACCCATTCTCTTCCAGCTGAGTGAGGATTCCCTAAGGTGAGTGACTATCTCTCACTTTTAACTGTAAAGTTTGGGATGAACAAAGCAAATAACAAAACAACTGTCTCTTAATGAAAGTGGATACTACTCTGTGTAGAAACTTAATACTTGGTAAATTGTAAAAAGCAGGATATAGACATGAGTGTTACTATTTAGCTATTATATCTTTTCATTTCTCAGGAATAAAAATGAATGTCTTTATTTAAATTAAAATTCTAATAGTAATATTTTAAATTCATGTAACTTTCAGAGTATTTTTATTTTATTTTGATTTTTAGAATTTCTGATAGAAAGTCTTGCTTGTGAAAAATGCCCTGAAAGCATTATTTTTCCTTTTATAAGGATAATTACCCCTAAGAATACTCTTGTGAATTCAAGACTGATGGAAAAAGAAAGATAATTTAACTAGCATGTGCAGAGACTGTTTGCCGGACAGAAAAACCAGGAGTGCAGTTTGCCCCATGGAGTGATTATGGAATGAGGCAGAACCAAAGGACACTGATAATAAGTGGTTTTTCCTACTCTGTGCAAATGATCCCACAGGCCTTTCCAATCTGTGATCTGTGATGCCAATCTTGCATCTGGCGTCCTGTCCCCTCCACCCCCGCCCCATGGGTTTTCATGAGTTACAGATGCAAAGAACAACTTGTAATCAGATTGTAGGTGGCACATTCAGACAAATAACAGCCAAGGTAAAGAGTATGTGGACTTGCTCAAATGCCCAGTCCCCGGTGACTCTCATTGGTTCCTGTAAATCAGTTATCTGGCTATACAAACAGAATTAAAAATATAACCCAGCAGAAGTAATTCTGAAATGTTCATTCTTCCTCAAGCGCTTTTCCCCAAGTGGCAGGTTATGTGAGTGGTCACTATGACACTGCCTTCAGTTAAACAAATGATCATTCAGTCAACAAACATTTCTTGGAGTTCTGGCTAGGGTTAGGGCCTATGTAGAAGGAACTATGCCATGCTCATGACAATGAAAGAAGAAGCCTCTGGTCGCAGAAGGATGGTCTCACCTGTATATGCACTTGAGAACCCTGTAGTGGAGACTCTTACCCCAGTTTTCTTTGATATTCTGGGATGGTACAAAAAGTTTGATACCCTTTAACTGTGAGAGAAGAGGAGTGGAGAGGCAAAATAATTTCCTCAGTGTTTAGCATTCCGAAAGTGCTGACTTTAAAACAGAGTGAATGAAAGTGAGCCCAACCACGTGCTTTTTTATTTGCTATTTTTATCTCTTTTCATCAGTCCATAGTAACTGTTAAGTGATTACTAGTCACTACAATCTTTTTGTAGACAGGTGGCTGTTCAGCTCGTTGATGTAATTCCAGCACCTTGCTTAGTGGCTGACACATGGTATTTTTCTTGATTTGAACATCACCATTATACCACTAGACAAATCTATACAGAGAGGACTAAATCTACATCTAAAATAACTAAAAATGATAGTATTGGCAGTCCCATACTATCATGGTGGTGGATTTATATTCTTATCGCTCAAGTTCATGTTTAAAATGAAAATCCAAGTGAGCCCAAAAGTTATCCAAAGACATGTATTGAAACATTGTGATTCAGACATTTGCTTTGGCTTAAGTGTTTTAGAATTAAAATAGCTACGGAGCCCAAGCCTGCATTTGCCTATATCTGAATAGGTAAAAGGGCCCCTTTTTTCAAGGGCTTATAGCTTATCTTTCAGAGCAGGGCTTATTTCAGGTCTCTTTGTCCCATGGACCAGTGCCCTTGTTCAGTGAACATCCCTTGCAACTGTATGTGGCAGCTGTGGTATCCCAAAATCAATAATTGCTGAGTCTAATAAGAAATTGGACCAGCTTATTATCAGTGCATTGTAATGTCTGTGAAATTGATTCCACGGGACTTCTATGCAAGCTTCACCTAGATTCTCCACATGCGATTCTTGACCAAACTGGGCAGCCTGTCCGGAAAGATCCATCCCTTCTCCTGATCTAGCCAGTTAGGGTTCCATTTTCTTATATCCCTGTGCGGTAAACAGCTTCACACTGTTCTCTCACCCCCTAAAACAGCATATCCACTGATAACTAAACAGTACATGTCCGTCAGTATCTGTTGAAAAACTGAAACTCCAGGTTATTTATTGCACATATGCACATGTTATTCCAAAGCCAAGAGTGGTGATTTAGAGACTGAAATGTAATTGATTGTGAATTGAAAAGAGGCATTCTAAAAGGATTTTCAATTTCGTGTGATTAGTATGAATGGAGAAAGCTGCTTCTCCATCCCCGTATTTCTCCTGCCTCCCCCCACCTCACCAGGGATGCGGTGAACTTGTGTAATTTAAGGCAGGTGGTCCACATAGGATGCTGACCACAGAGGATGAGAGAGTGTGCATTTGATACCCTGACTGCTGCTCTTTAATAGACTTTAAATATACTCCGACTATTATTTGGCTTTTGGCTATTACATTTATTTTCACTTTCTTTCAAAGGCTTTTCTCTTTCATTTCATCATTTTCCACACACTGAAATGTAACCCTGGTCCAATGGCACGAAATAGGGGATTTATCTATATTGTCATCAAACTAAATGCAAAAGAAATATCAAAGGAGAGCAGAGGGCACCACTGTATTTGGCTCTTGAATGCTGACAGAAAATGCGTGCATTTTTCTTTGCCTAGGTAATAACAACACTTTATTTTTATATAAAGCCTTTCATCTGAGAATCTCAAAGGCCTTCAAGATGTTGTTTGGGTCTGGCATTCTTCATTTGGCTGCCCTTTGTCTCTTTCAGTAAGGAAATATTGCTGTTGGATATAGTTTCATAACTGAACTTGTACTTGGGTATGCACATTCAGAGGTCCAAGGGCATTGAGTGTTTCTTGAATGGATCAAATAAATGACCAGTTATGACATTCTCAAAACAACCCTGGGAGGAAGATGGGTGGCAAAGGTGATTATTGAATTTGCAGGTGGAGCAGTTGTGACACAACAGGGTTAAGTGACTCACCTGAGGGCACACAGTGAAGTCTTTGTTACTGCTGGAAACAGAAGTCCATGTATCAGACTTTGAGCATGGCTGTGTTTCTTTGATATCCCATCTATCTGCTCCTCCTTTTGCAACAAAAATCTCAAAGAAAAGCCAGTCTTGTGCATATATGAAATGGGTTTCAATGCAAGGAAGAAAAGAGTAACAACTTTGGAAATGTCAAAGATAAAGAAATATGTGGAGCTTAGTTTATCGGAAAAAGCAATTCTAGTCAAATTAATGAGTATTAATATGGAAAGAATATTGCTTGCACATAGAAAGTGGAAGTATGATTTTTAAAGTATCATTCCTTGTAAGTAAGAAAGGGATCTCAGCCAGGGAACAAAGGCATAAGGCTATATGTTATATACAAATGCACACATATACACATATATACACATATACACAGATAAATATGTATGCATATTTTAAACTAAGCTGTTAGCACATTTTAAAACTTTCAAGTGTTCTTTGCTTATATATTATTTATAACTATCTTATTCTTTTCTGGAATTTTCTTTTGCCATATCTCCAAACATAATCATTTGTTTCAACATCATAGTTATCAGGCTGAAGAGCTCTAAACTTAACTATTCCTCCTTGGCATCATTATATGATTTACTATTAACACAGTATTTGATACTTCTGACAGTGCTGTTTCACTTAACATTTGTATTTTAGTATCCACTTGAGACACCATGTCACATTTTACATTTAATTTTACAATTCATTGTCAAGTTTGGGGCAGGAATCTCAACTCTGCTTTTGAATGTAAAATAACCTCAGTAATTTATTCCATGAGAGGAGCTAACAGAAGGAATATGTATGCATTTTGAGCAGAAAAAACTTAATAGTAAGGACTAGTTTTCATTTGGGAATAATTATACATGTGAAACAATAATTTATTAAATAAAAATATTTAATTTTTATTAAATAAAATATATTTGTTTTTGTTTTCTTTTTATTTTATATTCAATTTGAGTTTTCAAACTGTAATCTATCTTTTGTAGCAAAGTATTATTACACAAAACTCTGGAAATATTCTAATATGATATATACCAAAGCTATCCTTAATCCATCTTACTTGCAATTATTTATTTTTTTAAAAATCCTAGATTTGTGTCTTTTAATTTTCTAAACTTAAAAAATCTCAGATCCTAGCTATAGAACTTAGAATGTTTAGAAAAAGCTCTTCCATATATAATATTGATTTCACCATATCGGGGTAGAAACCTCAGTGTTATTCCCATTTCTTTATCTGTGGATGCCATCTAGGTTCTCAGTTTAGTTTTGATCTGCTCCAGAAGGTATATGCATAAACTAGCAGGAGTAATAATAAAAAAAGTTTGAAACTTGATTATCTTATTTTGCCTGAATTTGAAAGTCTAGAATCTGTACTACATTTTGTCGTTATTGATCTTTCTCAAAATCTCTATTGCTTTGTGCTCTCTACAGATGAGGCAAGTTTGAGAATGGTAAAGGTTTAGCAACATGAAATAATAAAAGATGCTTAAGAATGTTTTTGCTATATTAGGTAATCTAAGTATGCTCTTTGGTCTTCTTTCTCTTATGTAATCAAGCCATTAATGTTGCCCTTCTCATTGGCATATATAGTTTTTGAAGTTATGAGATCTTGCATTATTAATTTGGTCCTAAGTGAAAGTTCTCTTCTGATGTGTATTTGAGTTTGTTTGAAATACTAATGGGAAAGGAAAAACAAGTCTAGTCTGAGTTCTTCCAATTATTAACTGAGTTATTTAGCCAATTAACTGAATTTATCTGGGCATTGGGTTGTCTACACTTGGATAGCAGGGTAGATTATATTCCTAGCATTATCATTCTGTAATTCAATATTTCTCATGATGCTTCAAGAAAATACAATTTAAAATTATTGCTTTAAATTAAATTGAGTTTTTTCTTCAGATACCAATTTTAAATCTTTAAGACCAGTTGAAATGGTGTGTTTCAAAATTATAACTAAAGGTTGCAAAGTGAAGCATTATTTTAAAAATCCGAAATCTCTTTTTGAATCTCAAATTATGATAGTTAAAAAACAAAAATAAAAATTTGAGATCTGAGAGTAAATACAAAAGCAGTGATAAATCAATAACAACTTTTTGTTATGAAAAGTCATTTGCTAATAGTTTTATTTCACTATTTTCCTGTTAAAATAATGTGCTATTAATTCATTGATTCAAAGATTGAGTCTATCTTAAATCATTCATAAGATATCTTTACTACTCAACCTTATTCAATGACTCATAGCTATGTTATATGCATACGAGAGACAATGAGTGCATATGTTTATGTTAACAATTAGCACACTTATTAGTAATGGAAATGATAGATACAGGAATGTGTACTAGCAAGAAGTCTTCTTTAAAATAATAGTTCACAATCCTTCATCAAAATTTTCTTTTGTACATATGATATTAAAGCAAAGGCTTAAAACTTGAAACTTGTCTTAGGATCCATACACTGGAGTATTTCTGTTTCTTGTTTTGTTTTGTGGTCACTAACCACAGAGAAATTTGTCTTTTTTACATACGCTGGAAATAATTTACTGCTTTTAGAAATATTAAACCACAAAAAAAAAACCAATGTTAAAGAAACATTATGGGTCTGCCGAATCCCTTAAAAAGCCAGGAAATTGAGAGTTAATGCAGAAGCTCTGATCTGACTCTGCATCCTAGGGGCTTTAGAACTCTGAAGAATGACAGGTAGTACCCTGCCCACATATATGTAACAACTAAAACAAAAACAACAACTGTATTGGCAGCGTGTGTGATAGCGGGCACATGTGATTAGTGTGATTTATCTGAGACACTACCATTAACTTGATATAAAATAACACTTTTCATAAACATCAGATCTTGTCTAACCTTCAGACTTAGATAAAAGTTACAAATTCCAACTCCTCTAACATGACAATGTAGATTTTGATCTGGGGTATAGATGTATTCATACATACGGTACAAACTTAACAAAAATGATATTCTCAAATGAGTTTTTAGTAGCAATATGCACTTGCACAATCTGTGTATGGGGTGTATGGAAGAAGCGATGCTTTATGCCTGATCTCCCTTAGAAACCAGAGATTCAGGCTGTTCACACAGAGGTCTCAGGAAATGGTCTCCTTTACATATGTAACACAGAAGGCAAAAGTTCATTGGTTGTAGACAATATATATTTTTTGTGTTAAATATTGACTTATGTAAAAATATTATTTTACATATATTCTTATAGAAACTGAAATTCATAAATCAGTCAAGAAAGCAAATTTTACTGATAAAAACATTCAGTCTGATTTGCTACAATGTTGTAGTGAACTTATTCCAATTACATAACACTTTTTCTTAAGACCCAACAGTCGCTTCTAGTTGTTTCTATTTTAATATTTAATTATTATTTAGTGCAGAAAAGATATTTTGGATTTTTAATAACAACATTTATATCAAAAGTGGTTTATTTTTAAATAAATTATTCAATACACAATTTATTATCAGAATTTAGCTTAGTTTGTATACAATTATATTCTTGGATTGAGCGCAATGCTTTACAGTTTTTAAATCTATAAATATAGAAAGACTGATAGTCCTTAAATTATAGATTTACTCTTGATAGTATTCAAAGTGTATTATCACATAATACATAGAATGTAGTATACTTTTAAACATATTCCTCCCAAGCTGAAGTTTTGTCAAAAGAATTAAACAATGATACTTAATCTATGAATAATACCTTGCTTCATTTACAGCCACAATATTTGCTCTTTGTAAATAAAAAAACAAAAGTAGTAATATTCAATGTTTCAGTTATTTAAAGTATGCATGTTTAGATTCATAATGCAAAGATGAATTTACATGAATTAGAAAGCCAAAACTGCTTCCAACTTTTAAAAAGATTTTTTTTTGACATAGACTTTACTTCCCCAAATACAATTTTTTTTTTTTGTTTTGAAAAGAGCTTCATCTGTTTTAAAAAGCAAGTTGACCATAAAAATTAGACATAATGGATGATGTATTTAGGAAATATTTATTTCTCAATATACAATTCAGTTTATTGAAGACTAATCATTTGATTTCCCACGTGAGTGATTTCAGAAAATACTGGTAAAACAACAAATATTTAGTGACAAATATTTAACCTATTAAGCTAGGGGTCGAATTATGTTTATAGTTTGAAAAGGTGTAATTGTTTCATTCTAGAAATACTTTCTACAGTAATTTTTTAGAGCTAAAATATTGTTTTCTATACTTCAACATAGACATGTTTAAAATATATTGTTGAGTAAAGATTATACAATGAAGTATTTCCAGATTCAGGAGCACAATTATAATTTTTTGCACTACATATTACACATTACAGATTTGATTGGGTTGCAGTTATGTGTAAACAAATGAATTTGTTAATCCTACCTTTTAGCATAATCCCCCCCCCCCGCCCCCGGAAAAGGCAGGAGGCACATTACCGGGGAGAAAAATGAGTGCATAAACAAAAATTATCCTTAGCACATTTCTAGAAATTAAGCTTTGTAAGTTTAAAAATTCAAGCTTTACAAACAAGAGGCAGTTTGCCTTTCTAGTCTGGGTTTAAAGAAGACCACTTGACACATTTACATAGCAAGCTTCGTCAATATTTGGAAATGCTTTGTAGTGGCCAAAAGCTATGCATTTCCTTCTGTTGACCTGATTTTTTTTCTTTCAATAAAGTAAATTAATAGAAGATGCATCAACCAGGAATACTGCAGATGTGCACATGCTGCAGTGCTAATTGCTCTTATTTTTTTTACAGCCCAATCCTGCACATGCTTTAATTTATATTTGCCTGAGTTAGCTTTTTAGTGAACTAGCGGCACGCTGCCACACTCTGAATAGTAATGTGCTTGCATCACTAGATTATCTCAGATGCATTATTGTCTAGAATCCATGATCCTAATTTCCTTACCACCCACGCCCATCCCTTTCCTCTGCTTGGAAGGCTGATTTGTGTTAAGAAGGGACCACCAAGCTATTAACTCTAGGACATAACTAGCATTGTAGATAGGGAGTGGAGTTTATGATCATATCACATTTTAACTCTTCCACGAGCATTATCCTTGTTTCCCCCAATGCTTTCACGAGGTAATAACTTCAAATGCCTCGCATGGAAATGATAAACTGCCTGTTGTGCCTTTTCTTTGAAGGAGTTCTCCTGCAGAGTATCATATTTAAATAAATTGCCATTGAGTTTAGCAAGCAGCACAATCATGCCCATTGAGGTGGAATCTTTTGATCATATTTTGTAATGCAATCAAGGAACACATGAGGATTCTCAAACAGGTCAGCCTTGTTGTGTGCTAAATAGGAGACAGGAGAAAGAGAACATTAATTGCTTCGAATCCCACCGACATAACAAAGCACACCTGTGTCTCATGTACTCCAGACCCCAAGGCAGTGGGTACACATAGAACCAAAGTAACTTTTTTCACTTATTGATCAGTCATTTCAATCAAACCATTAGATTTTTAAAAACATATTCAAATTGTCAAAAAAGGTCAAACGTATGCACATAAGCACAATATTGATGTGCTTTTATGTAAAGGAATGTGCTAGATGGCATCCAGAGACCTGGCTCTAGGTCTGCCTATTAGCTGAGTGAGTCAGTTAACATCTCTATCACTGGGCTTCTCTTCGTTCACACCCTGCTTACTAGGACAATAACTGCCTTTTTTTTACTGACATGGTTGTCTTGAAAATTACAGGACACAATGATTAAGGAGAAATTTTAGAAATAAAGCTCCTTATAAATGCATTATTCTAGTAATGGTATTTACATAAGGTTCTATTCTTATTACCTCTTTGCAAACAGTTTTACAAGTATGAATCTTTCTGAAAAAATAAAAGACTTGGGGGTCTTTCATCTACCAAAAATACAGGATTACTAGCATGGAATTGTCTACTGACAAATTAATTGAGGAAACTTGGGGACACTGTTGAACTTCAGCAGATGGATTTAAAAAGAGGCAGCAGATGTGGAAGTGGGGGCTTGTAAAGAATTTCCTGCTCTACTGGTCCAGCATTCCAACTTTCTGTTAAACTCTGAAATATGAATGTGAAAGAACTAACCCATACGATCCCAAATTATTTCCTGCTGACAGATAGTGTTTGGTAACCTGTTACCCGCCCTTTTTGATGGTGCAGGAAAGAGAAGTGTGAGAGAGAAATGAAAAATCGAGAAAATAATTAATAAATAAAGGTTTTTTTCAATCATACAAAGATCAGTTTAGTGGAAATGTCGTTTTCCCCCCAGAACAGTTCAACTTAAAATAGAGTATTGTATAGTGGAAAGAATATTGCTCTTTCATAAAGAAGAAATGTGGAGGTCCAGTCCTGGTCTGATACCTAACCTTTCCGCCAAGAGGGAAATAGCCAAGGGCATTAGGAGTAGGAAAGGCACATCTTTGGTTGTAGAGGGTGATGACTGAGGCTCTTTCATGAACATTAAGCAATATTTAGAATCCTACATTCCTATTATGAGCTGAAGTCAGACAGCCTGAGAAATAAATGACTAAGAAGGCAAAGAGGCCAAATGACTTTCATATTATTCTGGAGTCTGAATTAATCACCTAGAGTTGCCATAACAAAGGACCAAAGACTGGGTGGTTTAAACAACAAAAATGTATTTTCTCACAATTTTGAAGGCTGAAAACTCAAGATCATAGTGTCCACAGGGTTAGTTTCTTCAGTAGACTCTCTTCTCTGTTTGCAGATGGTCACCTTCTCCCTGTGTCTTCACATGGTCTTCCTTCTGTATGTGTCTATGTCCTTATCTCCTTTTCTCATGAGGACATCAGTCATATTGAATTAGGGCCCACCCTAATGGCCTCATTTAATCTTATTGACCACTTTAAAGATGTAATCTCCAAATACAGTCACATTCTGAAGTACTGGGGGTTAGGACTTGAACATATGAATTTTTATGAGACACAATTTAGTCCATAACAGAGCCCCTTTTCTGCCCAAGCAGTATTGAAAAGATGCTGCCTCAAATACCATGGGGGTAAAATTTCTTCCCTCGATTTCCACTGATTTTGTAAAAAACTTACAATGTATTTGATTTATAGTTCTGACAATTACAGGTGATATTCCTAGGAGATATGCTGACAAGACTTTTTGGTTTAAAAAAAAACTAAAGCAATTGAGCAGAAACTGAATTAGAATCAGAAGTGGCCAAACAGGTATGATAACATTTAAATAATCTTAAAAGCATTTTTGTCATTGCATATGGGAGAGCTTCTTCAAACAGCTGTTCTTTCTCAGATCAGTTCACATAAACCACCACAGTCCTGTCTGTAAATCTGACTTATATTTCCCTGTAGCCTTTGTTTCCAGCCTCTGTCATTCCAATGTCATCCAATGAAAAGCTATGTAAATATCTGATAAATCAGTAGTGAGGTTGTTGTTATACATAAGGGCCTAAGAATTTGGGCCCTAAATTAGTCTGTTGATCTTATACTTTGTATATTACAGGAGCAATAAAAAATGTCTGGGACTCCTATGAGTCCAACATGGGGGTAACGTAGTTCTTTATATAAAAGACTTTGAAAACTCTGGTAGCAATCACAATCAAATCAAGTAATGCCTTGGTTAGCAGCTCTATCTGTGAGCCAATCCGTTTATCAGATAAACAGTGTGTTGTTAATAATGTTAATTAGGATACTAACTAGGCACGCATACATTATTTCTCATACTTAAAGTAACTCGAAGTGTGATATAGGTAATCCCCATTTTACAAGTAAGGTAATAAGATTCAGAGAGGTTTAAATAACTTACCCAGGATTCCACAACTATTAACTGACAGACCCATAAGTTCAATTAAAGTATGCCAGGTTTCAAGCACCATGACTTCACCCTTCCTCATCATTGTCCCTCTAGTCAAAGTGGTCACCCTGATGGGATTGAGGAGACATAACCAATTACATGCTGATAATATTTTTTAATATATTCTGCTAAAAACTTATCAAAATGATACTCTTCCTGTTAGTTAAGCTAAATAAAATATTGATTTGTTGCTGTAAATATGGCATGTATAATTAAAAGCTGGGTGGTATTTTCTGAAAAGAAAGAATGATCCATCTTTGCTCAACTGGTTTTCTCATAACTTGGTTTCAACTAACCTTATTAATCAGGACAATGAAGAAAAATTCACAAGGCCCATGAGTCAGCCCATTTCAGATTCTCAGTGTCAGCATATGGCCTCAAAACCCAAATGCATTATTTTCACACAGTGCATCTTTGACTATTTATTACAGGAGAGGTACAAAAAGAGGAAAGCGGTCTGTTTTGTTATACACCCAGGAATGCAGTTAAATGTCTTTATCCCCAAAGGCGACTTGGCAGTTTTGGGCTTCATGCCCACATTGTTAAAGATGCGTTTGTTCTCAAGATGCTAGAAGGATTTTTTAATATTTTAAATGTCTCTGTTTCTTCATGTCCCCTCCCTATCCTCTAGAGGAATTATTTAAATCATATGATTGATCTATTTTTAGGCAGCAACTCTGTCATGACTGTTCGGCCGGGAGACTTGTTTTTTCTTTTAACTTTATGGTACTTTATATAGGACCCTTTAGTCATGTTCACATAATTTCTATCAATCTGTAATCCCAGACCCATGGGACTTTTTCTTAGTGCTTTATGAATTAAATATTATGTATAGCAATGAAAGCCTTTCTTCTCAGTCACAAGCACAATAAGTTCTAAATATAAATAAGTAAATTTTCTTTTTCCTCTTAAATTCTAGTGATTGAGTTTAAATATGGGGTAGGAAAAAGGATTTAGAGTCCATGTTACACATTGCACATAGATGGCTTCCAATAAATCGTTGGTGAATTGAACTAACACGCAAGCCATATGTTGTGTTCACTTGCCCAGATGTCCATCTTACTGCCTCACATGGGTGAGGTCGTTGGCCTCCAAGGTCAGTTCTTTTAATTCAAATCTTCCTTGTGCCAGATCAGTAATGTGACATTACACAAGGTGTCCAATCTCTCTGTGTCCAGTTTTCACATTTGCTAAGTGCGGTGATAAGTTTACTTACCCACAAGGATGAGCAGGTTAAATGGGGTTATCTATGTACAAGATTTAGACCCATAGCTGGCACAACATCATTCTCCTTAATTACCTATTCAATCTTATTATTGTGGGTATTATGATCACAGGAAACATGAAAGCAACATCCTCAGTTTTTGTTGAAAAGAAGAAAAATGGATTATCTGAACTTTCTCCTCCTTTCCAATTTTGTGCATATTGAAAACTGAAAATTCCTGTTTTCTCTCTAAAGCCAGCAAGACTGCAGTGTAACTAAAAATACCAACTCACTACCGAAAATCTGAATTTGTTATTAACCTTGTCCACATTTAAATCATTTTCCAACCACAGCCAAAAATGCAAAGGTGTGGATACATATGTGAAAGGAGAAGTGGGAGGTTGTATTCCTAAATTAACATCAGTTCACTGGGATGAATGGTTTCCACCTTTAGTTTCTCCCCTTCTCATGGTAAATCTGACTTACTTGCAGTGAGTGACTGCAAGTGCAGCTGGAGTAAGGATGGCTATTCTCCAGCAACAGGAAGGATTTAAAAGCTGTTTCTGGCTTAATAACAGGTAGGTTTCTACTGAGTCTGAGGAGGAGTTAGGCACTCAGAAGTTAATATCTGGTTTGAGGTTAAGAATGAGACATCTTGGCAAGTTTGTTCAAAGAGTTTTCGAATTATTGCCATTAGGTATAGACATAGAGGAACAGAAAAATAGAAGAATGTGAAATAGATTTTGCACATCACTCTTTGCAAGCTGAGATACTTCTTTTGGCAATAATCCTGTTACTTGTATGCATTCAAATCGTACAATTAACAATGAGAAAAATCTGGAAAACACAGTCAACTTTTCAAGGTGAGGGCAATTACCACATCATTTTCCAACTTGAGGGCATGTCACACCTGCTACTTCAAGAAATGACTGGAGAAACCTTTCATTCTGTTGTATATGTCCAATGTTGTCAGTTTTGGGGATTTGAGGCTGCCCGTGGCTCCTACATATCCTTGAGTCAGTGTCTCCACAGCACTTCAAATCTACCATTAAATATCTGATAAACGATAACATTTTTTTCTTCTCTTTCCCACTATTCCCCTTTTACAGAACATTTTGTTTTTATTATTCTTTCAGACAAAACCCATAGAAGGGGGCTAGTAAAAGCTCACCACATGAGAGTAAGCCGGTAGATGCCCTTGCTGTGACTGTTCCTCCTGCCTTTTCTAGGCTATATCCATGTGGCAGCCCTCATCACCCCAACCAATGTCTTAGCCACAGGAAAGAGAACAAGTACAAAGCATGTTTTGGGGACTGCGTGTTAATTGACACATGGCTGAAAATTCTAGGTATTTGAACTTGCTATCTTGCTCATCAGTGTCACATGTAATCTGCTTCATCGTTGAAACCAGAGGAAAAATATGTTCTGCATTTTTACAAAATGCAAGACTCCCTTGCAATTCCTGAGATCTGAGTTTGAAACTGGAAATGAACCTTTCCAGAACTAAGTTAAAACTAATGTTGTCAAGTATAGCATCATGGTTCAGAGGGAAAAAAGAAAAACATCCAACAAAGGATCACCAAATAAAAGGTTTATCCATTTCCTTTGTCAGCAAATGCTGCCTTGCTGATGAATTACATGTTAATTAGTCAGAAAGAGAGGTATGGTTAATGCAAGCCTTCAAAGGGAAAAATATTTGGTTGTATGCTCTTCCAAATTTTCTAAATATTGTTCAATTCTACAACCGACATGCTAGAAAGCATTTTTTTAATAGCTTGAGACATAGTTTACATACCATACTTTTTACTCATTTAATGTGTAGAAATCATTAGTTTTAATATATTTACATTGCAAGAACCACCACAGTAAGTTTTAGAATATTTTCATTACTTCAAAAAGAAAACCCATACCACTTATTTATCACCATTCCCTACCCCTATGCCTCCCATCTCTAAACAACCACTTATCTACTTTGTGTCTTTGTTGACTCGCCTATTTTGGACATTGTACATAAATGGAATTTATGCAGCATGTGCTCTTTTGTGACTGGCTTCTTTCGCTTAGCATATGGTTTTCAAGGTTCATCCAACGTTTCAGCATGTATTAGTATTTCGCTTATTTTTAGATCATTGTATGGATATAAATTTTGCTTATCCATGCATTAGCTGATGGAAATTTGGGTTCTTTCCACTTTTTCACTGTTTTAAGCAATACTGCTTGTATATTCATATATAAGTTTCAGTTTAGATGTATGTTTTCAGTCCTCTTGTGTATATAGTTAGGATGAATTGCTGAGTCATATATTTCCATGCTTAACCTTTTGAGGAACTGCCAGAGATTTTTCTGGAGTGAATGAACCATTTTACATTCCCATGAGCAGTGTATGAGGGTTCCATTTTTACCACATCCTTGTCAACAATTGTTACTTCTGACTTTTTGATTCCAGTCATCCTAGTGGGCATGCAATACAATGTCATGGTTTTCATTTGCATTTCCCTAATGGCTAATGATGTCAAGCATTTCTTCATATACATTTTCTCATGGCCTTCTAATACATCTTCTCTGGAAAGTTTTGTATTTAAATTCTATAGCCTTTCTAAAATTGGGTTATTTGTCTTTCTATTATTGCATTGTATGAGGCTTTTTTTAATGTTCTAGATAAAAGTATTTCATTACATGTATGATTTACAGATATTTTCTCCCACTTTATGATTTTTTTTCCTCTTGATAGTGTTCTTTAAGCACAAAAATGTTGAATTTTGATAAAGCCAAATTTATCAATTTTTTTATTGTTGTTCATGCTTTTGGCTAAGAATCCATTGCCAAGTTCAAGGTCAAGAAGATTTATCACTAAGTTTTCTTCTAGCAGTTTTATTGTTTTAACACTTATTTTGAGGCGTCTGAGTCAATTTGAGTTAACTTTTTTTTTTCTTGAGTTAAGGTCTCACTCTGTCATCTAGGCTAGAGTATAATGGTACACTCATGGCTTACTACAGCCTCAACCTCCTAGGTTCAGGTATCCTTCTGCCTCAGCCTCTTGAGGAGCTGGGACCATAGGCTTGCACCACCACTCCTGACTAATTTTTTGGTGTTTTGTACAGACAAGATCTTATTATATTGTCTAGTTTTATCTCAAACTCCTAAGTTCAAGCAGTCCTCCCACCTCCACCTCCCAAAGTTCTGGGATTATATACGTGAGCCACAATGCCTGACTTTTTGTTAATTTTTATATATAATATGAAGTATAGACCCAACTTTATTCTTTTGTATGTGAATATCAAGGTGTGCCAACATAATTTTTCAAAATAATTATTGTTTCTCCATTGAGTGACCTTGGAGTCCTTATTGAAAATCAATTGACCATGGAGATGTGAGTTTAGACTCTCAGTTCTATTCATTTGGCCTATATTTCTATTCTATGTCAACATCACACTGTCTTGATTAATGTTGCTTTGTAGTAAGTTTTGAAATTGGGAAATATGAGTCTTTCTACTTTGATCTTTATTTCAAGATTGTTTTGTTTATACTGGACTCTTGAATTTTCACATAGACTTCAGAATCAGCTTGCCAATTTCTACTAAGAAATCAGCTGGGATTTCAATAAGCAGTACAATGAAACCAATTCAACAGTATTGTCATTTTAAAAATATTATGCCTTCTAATTCATGAATGTAGAATTTTTTCCATGAATGTAGATATTATTTAATTTTTTCAACAATGTTTTGTAATTTTCAGAAGATAGGTTTTACACTCTTTAAAAAAATTATTCCCTAAATATTTTGATATTTTTTAAACGACTGTAAATTAATATTTTAGAATTTTATTTTCATGTTGTTCATTACAAGTATATGGAAGTACTACTGATTTTTTTATATTGATTTTGCAACCTTATTGAATTCTTTTCATTAGTCTGTTGGTTTTTATTTTTTAAGTGCACTTAAATTTTAAAAATTTAAGTAGAAGTGTGAGAGTAGACATACATGTCTTACTTTTGATTTGAGCTGAAAAAATATCTAGTCTCTCAATTAAGTACTGTGTTCACTGTGGGTTGTTTACAGATGCCCTTTATCTGATTGAATAGGTTCCCTTTGTTCTTAGTTTCTTGAGTGTTTTTTTTTTTTTTTAATCATGAAACATGATTAGAATTTGTCTAATGCTTTTTCTGAGTCTATTGAGATGATAATGAGGCTTTTCTTTTTTTATTCTATTAATATGATGTATTATATTAATTGATTTTCAGATAGTAAACCAACCTTGCATTCCTGAGATAAATTCCACTTTGTCATAGTATATAATTTTTTTATATGTTGTTGAATTTGTTGAATTCTGATGACTAGTATTTGGCTGAGTATTTTTGCATCCATTTTTTTTTTTATAAGAGACACCAGTCCACAATGTTTTCATGATGTCTTTGTCTGATTTTGGTATCAGGATAACACTAACCTCATAGACTGACTTAGGAAGTGTTCTCTCATCTTCATTTTTTGAAGGAGTTTTTGAATAATTTATATTCTTCCTTTAAATGTTTGGTAGAATTTAGCTGTGAAGGAATATGGGCCTGGACTTTTCATTATTGGTAAATTTTTTTATTATTAATTCAATTTCTTTGCTTTTTATGGTCCTATTCAAATTGTGTAGCCTTGGGTCAATGTTGGTAGTTTGTGTCTAAAAATTTTTCCATTTCATTTATGATATTAAATATATTGGCATGTGATCCTTCATAGATTTCTTGTAGTTTTTTTTCCCCTGTTAGTTTAATAGAGATGGCTTTTCTGTTAATGATTCTATTAATCTTAGCCTTCTCAATATTTTTCATGGTTAATGTAGCTAAAGGTTGTCAATTTTGATCTTTTCAAAGAACCAGTTTTTATTTCACTGATTCTTGTCTATTGTCTTTCAGATCTTTAGCTTGAATTCTAATCTTTATGATTTCCTTTCTTCTGTTTTAGGTTTACTTTGCTCTACTTCTTCTAGTGTTTTAAGGTACAAGGTTAGATTATTAACTTGATATAGTTCTTTTTTTTAACATAGGCATATAGAGGTAAATTTTACTGCTTTAGCTGCTCCATACATTTTGTTATGTTGTGTCTTCATTTGTATTCACCTCAAAGTGCTTTCTAATTTCCCTGGTTTTTTTTTTTTTTTGACTCATTGGTTACTTAGGAATGTGTTGTTTAATTTTCACACATTTATGAGTTTCATTTATTGGCTTTTATTTTCATTCAATTGTGATCGAAGAACATACTTTACATTATTTCTATCCTCATATTTATCAAGGTTTGTTTTATGTCCTAACATAAAATCCTGGAGAATGTTCTCCATGAATTTGATAAGAATAAATATTCTGCTGTTGTTTGGTAGTGTCCTACAGATGTCTGATAGGTTTAATTGTTTAATAGTTTTATTTAAGTCTTCTATTTCCTTGTTGGTCTTCTGCCTAGTTAATTTGTTCATTATTGAAAGTAGGGTTTTGACATCTCCAACTTTTATTGTGAGTTTTCTATTCTCCCTTCATTTGTGTCAACTTTTACTTCTTATGTTTTGGTATGTTAATGTTAGATGCATATATTCATGCAATTATTATAGCTTCCTAGTGAATTCACCCTTTTATTATTAGAAATTTCTCTCTTTTGTCACAATTTTCAATTTAAATTTTATTTTATCTGATGTTAGAATAGCCACTCCAGTTTTCTTGTGGTTGCTGTTTGCATTATATAACTTTTTCCATCCTTTTACTTTCACTCTGTTTTTATCTTTGAATCAAGTGTGTGTAGCCTGTAAACAGCATAGTGTTCAATCTAGGTTTATTTATTTTTTAAAACTAGTCTAACACTGCTTACCTTTTGATTGGTCATTCAATCCATTCACATTTAATGTTACTACTGATATAGTTGAATTTACATCTACCAATTAATTCTTTGTTTTCTATCTTGTTCATGTCTTTTTTGTTTTGTTTTTCTATTTCTCTTTTACTGCATCTTTTGCAGTAAATGAAGATTTTCTAATGTAGCCTTTTATAATTGTAATGATTTTTTTCTTTATATATTTTTTGAATTATTTACTGACTGGTTGCCCTAAGGCTTATCATATATATCTCATCTTCTCAGAATCAGTTTTAGATTTATACTAACTTGATTCCAATGATATATAAAAATGATACTACCATACTGCTTTATTTTTGTGTATGTGATATTACTATTATAATACACAATGATAAATGTTAAAAACCTAACAATGCATTATTATAATTTTTACTTTATACAATTCTATAATTTTAAAGTAGTTGAGAGAAGAAAGAAGAACAATTGCTTGTTTATAGCTTTTGTTATTTTAACCTTATTTATAATTTCTGGTCCTCTTTATTTGTTCTTCTGAATTAGAGTTAGTATCTGGAGACATTCTAATACATCTTTTTCCCATTTACCTCCTTTGCACTGTTAGAATAAAATATATGATATTTCTATATGTCATAGGCCCAATAATACATTACCTACATATTGCATTACACAAATGCTTTTATCAGTTTTTAAAAAATAGGGAGAATAAATATGTATTTACACTGTATTTTATAATTGCATAATTACCTTTACTGGTGCTGTTTGTTTCTTCAAATGAATTCAAGTTACCACCTAGAGTCATGTCCTTTCAGGCTGAAGAACTTCCTTTAGTATTTCTTGTAAGGAAAATCTGGTAGTCAAAAATTTTCTCAATTTGTTTATCTGTGAATGTCTTTATTTCATCACATATGTTTTCCCAATACCTTCCACCCTCAATTTTTTTTTTTAATTATAAGTCAGCTGAAAATCTTATTGGGTTTCCTTTGTAAGTGACATTGTTTTTATTTTCTTACTGCTTTTAAAATTTTCTCATTTTAAAGATTTTTCTCATCATTCTGCAGTTTTTTTCATTTGTATGTTGAAAAGTGTTTTATTAAAGTTATTTTTATGTTTTTCTTTTATCAGTTGGGCCTAAAGCACTACAGGTTTACTCATTTATGGAAGGTAAAATTACACCTATTTATGAATAGTTTCCCAATGCTTAATATGGCAAAATTTTACTGAAAGAATAGAGGCATTAATTGTACTTTGGAATTTTGTTCTTCTTCTTTTTTTTTATTTTTTTTTGAGTTGGAGTCTCACTCTGTCACTCAGACTGGAGTGCAGTGGCTGCTCCCGGCCGCCTCAGCCTTCCGAGTAGCTGGAACTACAGGCGTGCGCTACCACACCCGGCTAATTTTTTGATTTATTGTAGAGATGAGGGCTCGCCAAGTTGCCCAGGCGGATCTTGAACCCGCGGGCTCAGGCAATCCACTCACCTCAGTCTCCCAAAGGCGCGGGATTACAGGCTGGGCCACTGAGCCCGGTTCGGAGTTTTGTTCTTCTAAAGAACATTTTAATAAAATGAACAACTTTGTAAGTTCATGCTACTGGAAGTCTCATGAGATACACTTCTAGTACTCCTAGAAATAGGCCAGTGCACTGGGGACAGGGAGCCAGGGCAGGTTCTGAACTTATTCCTGTTTAGGGTTACACTTTTGAAATAAATCTCCTTTGTTAATAGTTGCTTTGTGTTCTCCCAGCAATGGTGCATCCCTCAGGTATATTTACATTTATAGATTTATATTTATTTTTCTCATCCTATTAGTTTGTTAGTTTTTTAGAAGTGGGTTCCTTGATAAGTTCAGCTTCACATGTCCCAGGTATAATAGTACTTGGTGCATAATAGATCACTAATCCCAAACTTGAAATATTTAGGTAAATTCAGCCTAGATATCATAATTTATTACCTCAGCACTGTGTTATTATTTGTTTGTTTATAATTTGGATGTCTTTAAGTAGGGCCAAAACTTTCCAGTGATGCCTCTCCCTTTTATCTTAATGCTCTGCCTGAATGGTTCCTGAAAGCCCTGGAGTTTTTATGCATATGAAAAATAATTTATGCAAGCTAACTGATTTAATAAAAATTTAATTATGAAGATGAGAATTTCTTAACCAAAAATTAATAAATTGGCTTCTGGTAGTTATCTTTTGGTTCTTATATGTTTATATAGAATATTATGTATAATCATATATAAATGCATTTTCTTAGAAAAAGGGCCTACAATTTTATTAGATAACTAGTTTAGATAGCTACCTTAATATCTCAATAATAATAGGCACTAATAATACTCTCATGGGAAAATTAAAAACTAAATTAAATGTGCACAGCATTTTAAAACTGATTTTACAATAAGATACAATTTTCTTCAGTAACACAATCAAATTAGAGTCTAAGTTTTATACAAATTCAAAATCTACTAATCATTCTGGCACCAGTACACATACTAACTGAGTTGAAAAAGTCAATGGCAAGCTAATGTATTTATTTCTCTTATGCATGGCTACATTTTAACTGTACAGTAAGAAACTACTAGTGGTGTTTCATTACTTATTTCTCTCCTTAGCAGCTGGCAAAGTTTCTTTTGACAGTAACTATAAGCTACATATAATCTTCTAAAAGATTTTTTAAAATAAGATGTTTTGGGATCTAGAAAAAATGTTTATGTAATCATACTTGATGTTTTTAATCAGGAAATGTTTTTAGTCATATTTATAATGAAAACGATATATGGTTTAATATACACACTCTATATGAAACAAGCTATGAAGATTACACTGTTAGTTTTGATAATGTTTTCCAGGTTCCTCTTACTAAAGAGGCTTATAATTATTAGTAGTGCTGAGGGATGGCTTTTGTTAACTACAACTCTATAATCTTTATTCTATTTTGTTCTCCGTTTTCAACTTCTGATCAGTGTTGGAACTTTTGTTTCCTGACTCAGGGGCACTGCTCCCAAGTCTCAATCTTTCCTCTTGCAGTTTCTCCAAGTCTAAGCTTTGAATACACTTTCTTGGCTTCAAAGTGCTCTAACTCACTGATTATGTTGTGTTGGCAACAGCACCGTCCTTGTATTGTTAAGAATGTGATGCTGTAATGATGAGAATGGTTTTAAAGGTTCTCAAGAAATGAGTCTATTTACTTTGATGATGATCTGAAATATGAATCACTGATACGCACAGTGTGATTGCATCCTATGGATCACTTACTTGCAGAGTGCAGTTGAATCCTTTGGGCAGTACTGCTGCAGTTGCCTCCATGTCGTCACCACTTAATTACTTCATATCTCTTATAGTGTGGTTTTTAATAGCAAGAATTTAGATGTCAAGAAGGACTAGATCTGTTGAAGAGCATCCTAATAATAATAGGTTCAAATCTATAGTGCTGCTCTTGGTCACCAAGATGTAAATTAGTCCGTCAACCATGTTTTCTTTTTGTGGATAAAAATATAATAGAAATTGAGATATTGGAAAAAGCTTTTGAATTGTTTTGCCTTTATGGAGTGAAGGTATTATGCAAAGTAAAAAATTTATCCTACGCCTTTTTGAAGTAGCATAAAAAGATAACAATATATGTTCTGTTTTCTAATTCTGTATATTTTCCCCCTTAACTAATTATACCGTTTATGACATTTTCCATATATAATTGTTTTCATTCCTCCTCATCTTGAGGGTTAAAGCTTGTCCATCTTTGCTCTTGTAGAATCTAGAATCTAACAGATGCTCAGAAGTTGTATGTTGAATATTATAAACACTTTAGTTATTGATTCTATTTTTTTTTTTTTTGAGTTGAAGTCTCACTCCGTCGCCCAGACTGGAGTGCAGTGACACACTCACGGCCATCCCAGTGTCGACCTGCTGGGCTCCAGCAATCCTTCCTCCTCAGTAGCCGGAACCACAGGCACAGGCTACCACACCGGCTAATTTTTAAATTTATTGTAGAGATGAGAGTTCGCCAAGTTGCCCGGGCTCGTCTCAAACTTGCGGGCTCAGTCAATTTACTCGCCTTGGCCTCCCAAAGTGCTGTGAGCCACCAAGCTCCACCTAGATATTGATGCTTAAATATGTGGACTTTTTCCCTTAAGAGGTTTTGTGAACCTCTCAGTTTTACACTAAGGTTGCTCATTTGAAAAAGTGTGCGATGATTCTTTTACTCCACAACTTTCAGTAACCTTCGTTATTGTAATAAAGTCTCCCCAAAATTAGTTCTGTTCATATTTGGTATTTATATATGGTAAAAGTTTAAATGTAAATAACCGTCTGCCCAGGTTTCACTTTAGGTGAAAATAATATAGGAAAATAACTAGGTAAGAAAAATCATCAAATCTAAGAGAAGCTCAGAAGTTGTATAATGAATATTATAAACACTTTAGACAGTCTTTTTTTTTTTTTTTTTTTTTTTTTTGAGTTGGAGTTTTACTCCGTCTGCCATGGATTCTTTAATCAGGGCCAGAGAATCAAACAGAATGACTAGTAACTAAAGTTATGAAAATGAGGTGATGAGGGTGATGTGTGCAGATAGCAAGTAGTAAAGTCCATAAGAAAACTAAGATGAGGAGAGGAGAGGCAACTGGTTGAACACTGTGGTCATGAAGAAGTCTAAGTTTAGATTACAGGTTTTAATTAGTACCCAGAATGAGTTTTGAAGACATTAATGGGAGCCTAAAGGAATAATTTATACTATGGCTATCACAAAATTCTGTTTTTATTATTTTGAATGTTTAATGAAATGGTCTTCTTTTATAGTCTTTTTTTTTCTTGGAGGAAGGAAGAGAATACTCATTCAGACACTCCTTCTAGATGTGTTCAACAGCATATTTAACTCATTAATGAGCAGAATAGTCCAGTGGCATATATTTTATGCCCATTTTACAGATGAGGAAAAGGAGTTTCAACAGTTTTAAATAGAGTGGTCAAAGCCACCTAGGTAGGCAGTAGTAGAGGTGGGATTTAAAACTGTTATACCACAGATGGTAAAAATAGGAAATTCAGAGATTCCAGTTTCTGCCATAAAAAGTAATCAATTTCAGTTTTTGCCTTACTGCTATAAACAACTAGAAAATTGGGCAAAAATATATGAAACACTCATTTTTAGAAATTGGACAGTAGACAGTAAAAAACTACAAACCTTGAGAGAAGGAAAATAAACAAAGTGAGCTTTATGATTGCACCAGCTTTCTGCCTAAAGGAATTTTCTGCACCACGAGGCAGGGAAGGGCTCCTAGGGGAGCACAATGGCATTGGTGAGTTAAATAAAAAAAGGTTAGAGTCCTGGGAGGTAAAGATGACCAAAAACACAAAGTCCCAGAGGAAGAAGCTAGCTGGATAAGGAGCAGTAAAGTCTGTATAGGGTGTCTTGAATCTGTGTGTCTTGATACATTTTTCAAACGTTAAACCAACGTTTCATTCCTCAGTTTTGGTACATTATACTTTCTAGGTTTCTGGGATCAATTTGCTAATATGTTGTAAAGGATTGTTGCATCTCTGTTCATGAGGAATATTAGTCTGTGATATTCTTTTCTTATAATATCTATGACTTCTGGTATTAGAGTTTATAAATAGTTTTGGCTTTGTAAAGAGGGACTTTTGGGGAAAAATGAAATAAACTTAAATGCATGGATGTCATATATAAAACAATCACAAGAAGGTAGCAAGAAGGCATACCAGCTAACAGCATCAGGACCCAAGAAATGGTCAGAGTGGTGTAAACAAGGACCTGCTGGGAAACACACAATGCCAGCACCTGTAGGATACAGCAAAAGCAGTACTAAGAGTGAGGTTTAAATATAAATGTCTATATCAAAGAAGTAGAAAAATGTCAAATAGACAACCTAATAGTGTACCTCAAGGAAATAGAAAAGCATGGGGGGAAAAAGCCCAAAATTAATTACTGGAAGGAAAGGAATAATAAAGATTAGAGCAGATCTAAACAAAAGAAAGACCAAAAATAAATACAAATGTTCAACAAAATAAAATGTTGGTTTTTGAAAAGGAAAATAAAGTTAATAAACTTTTAGCTAGACTAACCATATATTAATACACATACACACAAGCACATTATATGATATGCAAAAGAAATCCTCTTGACAAAAATTAACACCATTCAAAGTACAAACCTTCAGCAAACTAAAGATAGCAAGGAAATTCTATCTGATGAAAAAAAATCTATTAAGCTATAGCTAATTTACTGTTCATTGACAATATTTTCCCCTTAAGATCAGTAACCAGTCAAAATTTTCTGCTCTCACCAATTCTGTTCAATATTAGACTAGATGTCTGAGATATTGCAACACAGCAAGGAAAAGAAATGACATATCAATTAAAATAAAGAAACATCACTAAGAAAATTAAAAAGCAAGCCACAAATTGAGGTAAAATATGTGGAATTAATCTAACAAGTCACTTGGGTTTAATATATAAAAACAACTCTTACAAGATAACAAACGATTCTAAGAAAAATCAACCTAAAAATAGATAAAATATTTGGATGAATGCTTCTCAAAACTAGATTTACAAATGACAAAAAAATAGGAAAATATACCAAATTTAATCAATTATCATGGAAATCTAAATTAAAACTCCCAATAAGACATTCTACTTACCTATTAGAATGGCTAAATTTTTAAAAGACTGACAGTACAAAGAACTAGTGAAAATGAGGAGCAACTTGAATTCTTATTTAGCACAATTGAGAATGTGACCAATATAACTACTTTAGAAAGTAGTTTGGTAGTTTCTTTTTTATTTTTTCTATTTTAAAGATGTGGGGTACAATTCAATATTAACTATACAAGTGATCATTGTACAGGTAAAGTTTGGGCCTTCCTCTGATCCCCATTTCACCTGTTTTAAGATCAGGCACTTTTATTGATTTTTTTTTTTTTTGAGTTGGAGTCTCACTCTTTCGCCCAGACTGGAGTGCAGTGGCCACTCCCGGCCACCGCAGCCTCAACCTGCTGGGCTCCGGCAGTCCTTCCGCTCAGCCTTCCAAGTAGCTGGCACTACAGGCGCGCGCTACCATGCCCGGCTAATTTTTGACTTATTGTGGAGATGAGGTCTCGCCAAATTGCCCAGGCGGGTCTCGAACCCGCGGGCTCAGGCAATCCACTCACCTCAGCCTCCCAAGGCGCGGGATTACAGGCTGAGCCACCGAGTCTAGCTACTTTTATTGATGTTATTACCTCCCCCCCCCAGTTCCTCCTGTGGCCATTTCTGGCTACTGTCAATCCCTTTCTTATAGCATTATGTAAATGTTCAGGGCTCACTTATGAGTGTGAACCTGTGGTACTCAGTTCTTTGTTTCTGTGATAAATCATTGAGTATGGTAATTTCTTTTAGAGTAAAACATTCTCTTACTATGTGACCCAGACATTCTATATCTAGGTCCTTGCCCCACATAATTTAAAGGAATGGATTCACACTAAGTTTTAAATGAAAATTTTTTATAACAGCAATATTCAAATAACCCCAAAGTGAAAACAACCTTTTGAGGGTAGAATAGCAACTATGTGGACCACTCATATAAAACTTGGTTCCGTTGTTAAGACTGATGATGCCACACACACATGAAGAAGGCATGATAAAATTATTACTCACATAATGAAGCTTTCTGGGGAGGGCTTGAGAAAACAAGGGAAGGATGTACATGTCAGGTTTTATAGTGGTCGGTGGTGGGGCTAAGGTGAGGGCTCCTGCCTGTGAGCTGTCTTGTTTGGTTTGGAATTCCCATTGGAACCAACAGAGGGAGCACCTGGATTTTCTTTTCTTTTCTTTTTTTTAATTTGAGTTGGAGTCTCACTCTGTCACCCAGACTGGAGAGCAGTGGCCGCTCCCGGCCACCGCAGCCTCGACCTGCTGGGCTTCGGCGATCCTTCCGCCTCAGCCTTCCGAGTAGCTGGAACTACAAGCGCGCTACCATGCCCGGCTAATTTTTGATTTTATGTAGAGATGAGGTTTCTCCAGGTTGCCCAGGCGGGTCTCGAACCCGCGGGCTCAGGCAATCCACTCACCTCAGCCTCTCAAAGGCGCGGGATTACAGGATTTTCTTATTAGCCTCCATAGATATGGGGCAAGAGGGAAAGGTGGAGGAGGGAGATTTGAATGCCGTCAGCAGATAAACATTAAAGGGAAGTTCAGACTTTGTATTACATAACTCAAATATCCATCAAAGTTGAGTATACAAAGTAATTGTGGTACCTCTATACAATGGAATAGTAGTCACAAATAAAAATTAGTGGACTACTCAAATATGGGAAATTGTGGATAAGTCTCAACAACATTTTGTTTTATTTTAGATATGAGAGTACATGTGCATGTTTGTTACATGGTTATATTTCATAATGTTGAGGTTTGGGCTTTCAGTGAGCCCATCACCCAAGTAGTGGACATAATACCCAATAGGTACTTTTTTGAACTCCCACCCTTCTTCCACCCTTCCCCCTTTTGGAGTCTTCAGTGTCTACTATTTCCATTTTTACATCCATGAGTACTATTGCTTAGCTCCCACTTATCAGTGACAACATGCAGATTTAATTATCTGATTCTGAGTTATTTAGTTTAGGATAATGGCCACTAGCTCTATCCACATTGCTGTGAAGGATATGATTTTATTTTATTTTTCATGGCTGCATAGTATTCCATGGCATGTGTGTGTGTGTGTGTGTGTGTGTGTGTGTGTGTGTGTGTGTGTGTATGTATATATATATATATATATATATATACTTATCACATTTTCCTTGACCAGTTAACCATTGTACAGACACAGGTTTATTCCATGACTTTGCTATTACATATAGTGCTGCCATAAACATATGAGTGTGGGTGTCTTTGATAAAATGATTTTATTTTCCTTTGGATAAATACCCAGGTGTAGAATTGCTTGGTCAAATGGTAGTTCTATTTTTGTTCTCTGAGAAATCTCCATACAATTTTCCATAGAGGTTGAACTAATTAACATTCCCACCAACACCCTAGCCCCACCACAAACCAACAGTGTATAAGCATTATCTTTCTCCAAAACCTCACCAACATCTGTTATTTTTTTACTTTTTAATAATAGCCATTCTGACTGGTGTGAGATGGTCTCACATTGTGGTTTTAATTTGCATTTCTCTGATAATTAGTGATGATGAGCAATTTTTTATATGTTTGTTGGCAGCTTGTATGTCTTCTTTTGAGAGGTTCATGTCCTTTGCTATTTTTTAATGGTTTGTTTTATTGTTGTGGATTTACTGAAGTTTCATATAGATTCTGAATATTGGTGCTTTGTCAGATGCATAGTTTGCAGATATTTTCTCCCATTATGTGGGTTGTATGTTTATTCTGTTGATTGTTTCTTTTGCTGTGCAGAATCTTTTTGGTTTAATTAAGTTCTGTTTGTCTGTTCTTGTTTTTGTTGCATTTGCTTTTGAGGTCTTAATCTTAAATTCTTTCTTGAAGACAATGTCCAGAAAAGATTTTCCCAGGTTTTCTCCTAGGAGTTTTGTAGTTTCAGGTCAGGCATTTAAGACTTTAATTCACTTTGAGTAAATTTTTGTATATAGAAAGAAATAAGGATCGAGTTTCATTCTTCTGCACATGGTTAGTCAGTTTTCCCAATAGCATTTATTGAATAGGGTGTCCTTTTCCGATTGTCTGTTTTTGTTGATTTTGTCAAAGATCAGTTGGTTGTAGGTATGAGGCATTATCACTTGATTCTGTATTATGTTCCTTTGATCTATGTGTTTATTTTTGTATCTATATCATTCTGTTTTGGTAACTGTAGCTTTGTAGTGTAGTTTGAAGTCAGGTAATGTGATGTCTCCAGCTTTGTTCTTTTTGCTTAGGATTGCTTTGACTACTCAACAACATTTTTTTGACTAAAGGAGGAAAGACAGAAAAGAGGCCATCCTATGTGACACTATTTGCATGAAATTCTAGAATGAGTAAAACTAATCTAAATGGCAAAAAAAAAATATTAGTGTTTATTTGGTCTTGTGGAAGGGGTTATTAACTTCAACATGGCAAGAGGGAACGTTTTGGCTGATAGAAATATTCTGCATATTGATTATCATGTTGGTCACATGTGTGAATATACTTGTCCTATATGTGAAACTTGACATTTGAAATGGCTATAATATTTAATATGTAAATTATACATCAATAAAATTGATGAGAAAAAGAGGAGCCTTACAAATAAAGAAATAAAAATGATGCATAGACATATGAAAAATGTTTAGCCTTGCAAATTATATTAGCAGTTAATTCAATTGTGCTTAAACTTAGAAAAATAGCATAGTTCAAAGTACTTTAGTTTAAATTCTGACAACCACTTATTAGCTGAACAAATTAATTTTGGAAAGTTATTTTATTTCTGTATCTTTTCTTCTGCTTCAGTAAGTGAGACAAATAGTATCCAGTACCTCAAGAGTTATTTTGAGTACTAAATGAATAAGTATCCTATAGTGCTTAGAACAATGCCTGGGAAGAAATAAACCATTGTTAAATGTTTGGTTCATTTCTTTTTGAACAAACATCCAGATACATGGATACTTTCATGGGTAGTTGCTGGAAATGTTAATTATTACATTCTTTTTTTGAGGTCATTCGTATAAAATCCCTTTAAAATGTGCATGCATTTGAGCAATATTTTCATCTCTGGGAATGCATATTATACAATTAATTGTGTGAATATGCATTGACTTTGCTTCGAGGATATACACTCATATCAGTGTTTATAGAAGGGAAAAAAGAGAAGGTAATACAAATACCCACTTCCAAATATAAGGAAGTAAGTTATGGTGTAGTTGTACATGGTTTTTCTTGAATTTCTATGAAAACGTACCAACAAGCAATAACGTACACTATAAATTACTGTAGGGAAAAAAAACAAGCTAATGATTGATGATAAATCAATGTAAAAACAATTGCATGCATAACAGCAGCAAAAATATAAAATGCTAAAATAATCCATATAAGAAATTCAGGACTCAAGGGAGTGTTTATATATAAAGAAAAAAAAGAGTCATATCTAGATGAAAAACAATCTTAGCTCTGTCACTTGCTAGCTATATGATAATTAACAATTAACTTTTTTTCTTTTTTTTTTTTTTTTTGAGTTGGATTCTCACTCTGTCACCCAGGCTGGAAGGCAGTGGCATGCACCCAGTCACCTCAACTTCGACCTGCTGGGCTCCTGTGATCCTTCCGCCTCAGCCTTCCAAGTAGCATGAACTACAGGCGCGCGCTACCACGCCCAGCTAATTTTTGATTTATTGTAGAGACGAGGTCTCACTAAGGTGCCCGGGTGGGTCTCGAACCTGTGGGCTCAGGCAATCCTCTCACCTCAGCCTCCTAAAGTGCTGGGATTACAGACTGAGCCACTGAGCCTGGCCAACAATTAAATTTTTAGAACTTCTGTTTGTCCAAGGATTAAAATAGGGATAATATATGAGAGTATATATATATATATATATATATATATATATATATATATATATATATTAATTTCATAGATTTTTGTGGAAACATTCATTGAAGTGACACATATTAATAGAGTATTAGGTGATGATTAAATGGCAGTTATTATTCACATTTCTTAATTTAATAAGACACTTAAATGAGTATATTAACATGCCTTTCTCTGGGATGCAAAAACTAGTATTATAAAGATGCACAACCTAGCAAAAACTTAAAAAATATCACATAAATCTATAATCCTAGTAGGATATTTGGTGCAATACTTGCAACATTCGTTTGGAAAAACAAACAGCAAACATATCTAAGGAGAAAACAATGGGTATTAAAATATATTTCAATGCTACAATAATTAAAGCGACGTGGCTGTGAAGAAATAATAGTAAGCCAAATCAGTGGAATGAGAAATTAAAATGAAAATATGTCATTATCTACTCATATTGATCTAGATCTAGATATGGATATAAGAATTTAATACAATATAAACATAAAATTAAAAACCAACAATAGATTACTCAAAATGAATAGACCTTTGAAAAAAATTAGATTTTTACCTCACATCATAACCAAAAAATACATTTCAGATTAAGAAAATACTTAAATGCTAGAAAAAAGAGAACATGAATATCTAGCTGATATCTAAAGACTTAGTTTAATTGCATGCAAGCAATTATTAAAAACAAAACAAACAAAAAAAGTGAATCCATAAATTGTTTGTCTGAAATACAGAAATCCTAAATGAAATTACAAAGCAAAAAAATTGTGAAATATCTGCAACATATATGACAGTCATAATATTCTATACTTTTTTATTTTAAAATATTATGTTTAAACTGTCTTTAATTATAACATTAATTATAACATTTTCTTTTTTGATGATGAACTAGAGATTTTGTGACTTTACAAGCACAAGTAATTTAACAAAATATTAATAACAAGATTTAGCCATAAAAACTGGAAGATTTTGTGGAGGTGAAAAAGTTCAAACATATTTTTTTACTCAAATGACAAAACTAAGAAATGAACCTCATAAACAGAGAGATTAATCAGTGTTTCCTGTGCTGTGAATATAAGTATTTGTAAATGCATGTAAATTGAAAAGAAAAGGAAATCAAGAGCTAGTATATATAAGCAATGGGACAGTAGATGCAGAGGAAAGAGAAGCAAAGGGATGGAGAGATGTAAGCAATACATTGTTAATAAAATAAATATAACTCTTTTTTTTTTTGAGTTGGAGTCTCACTCTGTCACCCAGACTGGAATGCAGTGGCCTCTCCCAGCCACCGTGGCCTCGACCTGCTGGGCTCCGGCGATCCTTCCGCCTCAGCCTTCCAAGTAGCCGGAATTACAGGCATGCGCTACCACGCCCAGCCGATTTTTTGATTTATTGTAGAGATGAGGTCTCACTGCCCAGGCGGGTCTCGAACCCACGGGCTCAGGCAATCCACTCACCTCAGCCTCCCAAAGGCGTGGGATTACAGGCTGAGCCACCAAGCCCAGCTATAACATGTATTGAACAAGAGTCCAACATCATTTATAAATAAATGAGATGCATATTTTTAAAAGTTCCAATCTAGTATCTCAGATTAGCAAATCTATCCTGATCACTATATTATACTGATAGCCATGTCAAGGATTTCCCTTAATGCCCTTTTGGGCCAATAATGATAATTACTAGACTCTTTCCTGATAAAAATGTGAATAAAAATTCATGCATAAAGATATTTGAAAAATAATTATAATATAAAGAATGTAGTTTTTGTTGTAAGGGTCTTTCACTTATCTGGTTAGGAAGATGCAAAGATATTTCATTTTTATTGTGGCTATTGTGAATGGGATTGTGTTTTTTATTTGGTTCTCTGCCTATTTGCTGTTGGTATAAAAAAATGTGACTGTCCTTCGGACATTGATTTTTGTACCCTGAGACTTTGCCAAAGTCCTCTATCAGTGCTAAGAGGTTTTTGACAGATTCCCTTAGGTTTCCAAGGTTTGGGATTATATAGTCAGCAAAGAAGGATAGCTTAACTTCCTCATTTCCTATTTGAATACCCCTAATTTCCTTTTCTTGTCTGATTGCTGTGGCTAGGACTTCCAACACTATGTTGAACAGGAGGGTTGAGAGTAGGCAGGCAGCCTTGTCTTTTTCTGGTTTTCAGGGACAATGTTTCCAATTTGTGTCCATTTACAATATGTTGAATATGAGTTTATTATAGATGGCTCTCACTATTTTAAGGTATGTTCCCTCTATGTCTAGTTGCTCTATGATTTTTATCAAGAAGGGATGCTGGATTTTGTCAAAAGCTTTTTCTGAATCTAATGATATAATCATGTGATTCTTGTTTTTACATCTGTTGATGTATTTAATTACATTTATGGTCTTGTGGATATTGAAGCAGCCCTGCATCATGGGGATGAAACCTACTTGGTCATGGTGGATAATTCTTGAGTTGTGTTGTTGGATCTGATTTGCTAGAATCTTATTGAGAATTTTTGCGTCAATATCCGTCAGGGATATTGGCCTGTACTTCTCTTTCTTTCTTGGGTCTTTGCCTGGTTTGGGTTTCAGTATGATGTTAGCTCCATAGAATGATTTGGGGAGAGTTCTGTCTGTCTCAGTTGCCTGGAATATTTTCAGTAGGATTGGTATCAGCTCATCCTTGTATGTTTTGTAGAATTCCACTGGAAAGCTGTCTGGTTCAGGGTTTTTGTTTTGTTTTGTTTTGTTTTGTTTTTTGTAGGTGGTTTTCTTATGATGAAGTCAATTTTCTGGATAGTTATTGGTCTATTTAGGGTCTCAATATCCTCTTGTTTCAACTTTGGGAGGTTGTGTGATGTCAGAAAGTCCTCAATTTCATTTAGGTTTTTGAGTTTGTTTCCATACAAGTATGCATAGTTATCTCTGATAATTTTTTGCATTTCTTTAGGGTCAGTAGTGGTTTCACCTTTTGTGTTTATTTATGCTTTTTGTCTCTCTTTTTTGGTCAGTCTGGCTAGAGGACCATCAGTCTTGTTTATCCTTTCAAAGAAACAGATTTATATTTTGTTGATTTTTTTTCTATGATATTTTTGTCTTCTATGTCCTGTAGTTGGGGTTTTACTTTGGTCATCTGGATTCTTCTGCTGAAGTTAGGGTTTTGATGGTCTTGCCTTTTCAGCTCCCTTAAGGGATTTGTTAGATTGTTAATTTGTGATCTGTTTTCCTGATATGTTTGCATAGAGCTAAAAATTTTCCTCTTACTACTTATTTCATGGCATACCAGAGATTTTGGTAAAAATGAGTCATTGTTTTCATTTGTTTCCAAAAATCTTTTGGTTTCTGTTTTGATTTCTGTATTGACCCAGAAGTTGCTTGACATTACACTGTTTAGTGTCCATACCTTTGTGTGTTTTGGAGAGATCCTGTTGCTGGTGATATTTCTTTTTATTCCACTGTGGTCTGAGGAGATGCATGGTAGTATGTTGATCTTACAGAATTTGTTTATGCTTGATTTGTGGTTGAGGATGTGATCAATCTTGGAATATGTTCCATGTCGTGATGAGTAGACTGTATATTCTGTCATTGTTGGATGGAGTGTTCTGTAGGTATCTATTAAGTCCATTTGGTCAAGTGTCAAGTTGAGGTTCCAGATATCCTTATTGATTTTTTGCCTCAATGATCTATCTGGGTTGTTGGTGGGGTATTTAAGTCCCTAGTTATAATAATGCTAGAGTCAATACCCTTTTTAGTTTACTTAGTCGTTGCTTTATAAATCCTGGTGCTGTTGTATTGAGTCCATATGTGTGTAGAGAGGATAGTTCTTGTTGATGAATTGAACCTTTAATCATTATGTAGTAACCCTCTGTATCTTTTTAAATTTTTAATAGCTTGAAGGTTGTTTTGTGTGATATTAAAATCGTGACTCTTTCCTTTTCTTGTTCTCCATCCACCTAACTTTGTTTTCTATCCTCTAACTTTGAGTCTGTGAGTGTACTTTGTAGTGAAATGTGTTTCCTGGAATCAGCATATTGTTGGGTTGTGTTTTTATCCAGTTTGCCATTCTATGGCTTTTCAGTGATGCATTTAGTCCTTTCATATTCAAGCAGATTATTGAAATGTGAGAGTTTATTCCTGTCATGAGGCTCTTATAGAGTTTTTAAATTTGTTTTCTTTTAACTTTTGCATTGATATATATGCGTGTTTTCAATTTTGCAGTCACGATGTATGCTCTGTTTGTTTTCCTGTACTTTTGCAAAGTGGGTGGTCATTCTTTTTTTCTTTTTTTCTGTGCATAATATCTTTTTAATCATCTCCTGTAGAGCTGGTCTGGAAGCAGCATGATCTCTTAGGGAATGGATGTCTGGGAAGGATTTCAATTCTCCATTGCTAATAAAGCTTAGCTTAGCTGGGTAGGAAATTCTTGTTTGTAACTGCTTAAAGAAATCAAAAAAGATACAAACAATTGGAAAAATATTCCATGATCATTGATTGGAAGAATTGACATTGTTAAGATGTTCATCCTACTCAAGGCAATCTACAGATTGAATGCAATATCCATTAGACTACTAACATCATTCTTCTTAGACCTGGAAATGACAATGCAGAAATTCATATGGAAACATAAACAACCACTAATAGCCAAAACAATACCCAGCAAAAGAAACAAAACGGGAGGTATCACACTTCCAAACTTTAGACTTTATTATAAGGCTACAATAATCAAAACAACCTGGTATTGGTATAAGAACAGGCATATAGATCAATGAAACAGGATAGTAATTCTGGAAACAAAACCTCAATTTCTCAGCCAACTCATCTTTGACAAAGCCTCCACTAACAGTCACTGTGGAGAAGTGATACTACTCAGTAAATGGTGAGGAAAAACTGGCTGAGCACATGCAGAAGAATGAAACAGGACCACTGCTTATCACCATATACAAAAATCAACTCTGAATGGGTCAAATACCTAAACATAAAACCTCAAACTACAAAATTCGTAGAAAATGCAGGAGATAGATTTATAGACATTGGAATAAGAAACCAATTCCTTATCATAATCCAAAAAGCCTATGACATATGAGATAAGATAGACAAGTGGGACTTCATCAAACTGAAAAACTTTTGCAAAGCAGAAGAAACCATCAAGAAAGCAGGGAGACAGCCTACAGAATGGGAAAAAATATTTGCTAACTGTATATCTAACAAAGGTCTAACATCCATGATCTACAAGGAACTCAAATGTGCCAAAAGGAGAAAAACAAACAGCCCTTTTGAAAAGTGCAAAAGACATGAATAGACACTTCTCAAAAAGAAGACATACAAACAGCCAAGAGATACATGAAAATATGCTCAACCTCACTAATCATCAAAGAAATGCAAGTCAAAACCACACTGAGATACTTAATTCCAATAAGGATGACCATCATAAATAATTCAAAAGTAACAGATGCCTGAGAGAATGCAAAGAAAAGGGAACACTTCTACACTGTTGGTGGGAGTATAAACTAGTACAACGTTTGTGGAAACTGGTGTGGAGATTTCTAAAAGATCTAGAAATTGACTTTCCATATGACCCAGTAGTCTCCCTTCTGGGAATATACCTGGAGGAACTCAAATTATTCTACATAAAAGATACCTGCACATGCATGTTTATTGCAGTACTATTTACAATAGTAAAAACATGGAGCCAACTGTGCTGCTCATCGAAAGTGGACTGGATAAAGAAATATGTGGCACATATACATGATGGAATATTACACAGTCATAAAAATGGGCAAATTTTGGACTTTGCAGCAGCTTGGATGGATTTAGAGTTTATGATACTCAGTGATCTATCATAGAAACAAAGAACTGAGTACCACATGTTGTCATTCATACATGGATCTTGAACATTTATCATGAAAGGGATTGGCAGTAACAGAACAGTACCAAGGGTGGGATGGCAGGGGAGTGGGCCGTCGTATAACATCACTAAGGGACCTGATCATAAACCTGGAAAAGTGAGGACCATTAGGAGGCTCAGACTTCACCTTTACTAGACCACTTATGTATCGAATCCTGACTTGTACTCCATATCATTAAAATAAAAAAATAATGTAATCCTTTATATCCTACAGTGGATAATAAGCAAATTATGGTATTCATTTATACATTGTTATCTAGCAACTAATATTTTTTTTTAGAAAGAATTTTTAGGCCGGGCTCGGTGGCTTAGCCTGTAATCCCAGCACTTTGGGAGACCGAGGCAAGTGGATTGCGTGAACCCGCAGGTTCAAAACTCGCCTGGGCAACTTGGCGAGACCTCATCTCTAAAATATATCAAAAATTAGCCAGGCGTGTTAGTGCATGCCTGGAGTTCCGGCTACTTGGAAGGCTGAAGCGGAGAATCACCGGAACCCAGCAGGTTGAGGTTGCAGTGGCCAGGAGCATGCCACTGCACTCATCTGGGCGACAGAGTGAGACTCCAACTCAAAAAAAAAAAAAAAAAGAAAGAATTTTTAATAATATTGATAGCAGTTATACATAAGTAAAAAAACAAGATGCAAAACTATTAGTTAAATCTTCTTAACAATGTGTCATCAAAGCATTCACAGACAAAACTTTAAAAAGAAATATGGGTATTATTATAAAAATTATACTCTTCAGTTTTTGGTGTTATTCCATATGCATTACTCTGCATTCCAACAAAAGTTATTTTTATAAGAATTGTTTTATAGCAATGTAAAATATGTTCTATATAAAATTTTTTTGCTATGATCATCAAATTTAGAATTGGAGTATTATAAAAATATTTTAGAAGATTTGGAGAAATAACTTGCTTTACTTTGGGCTTGTAAAAAGATGAATTTCATGTATGCATTAAATACCAGGTTAGTTAAAAAATTCCAATAATTTTTCATGTTACTTTAAAAAATGTGTTTTGTATTTAGACATGCTTATCATTCAAAACAAAATTCCTGTTTTACTCCTTCCTCCTACACTGGAGAACACAAAGTTTTACAATGTGGAGGAGACAGTAAACTCTTTGGAATTATCTTTTCAAGATGGCTAATTTATTGTTTAAAAATACTTTATGAAGCATTTCACTGAGTAAATACTATTGAAACCCCAATACATCATTAACTATCAATTTTTGACATTGCTTTTTTGTTGTCTTTTTTTTTTGAGTCGAAGTCTCACTCTTGTCAACTAGATTGGAGTGTAGTAGTGGCACACTCACGGCCATCACAGCCTCGACCTTCTGGGCTTAGGTGATCCTTCCACCTCAACCTTCCAAGTAGCTAGAACTACAGTCACACACCACCACGCCCAGCTAGTTAATTTGTGATTTATTGTAGAGACGAGGTCTCACCAAGTTGCCAGGCTGGTCTCAAACCCCTGGTCTCAGTCAATCCTCTTGCCTTGGCCTCCCAAAGTGCTGGAATGACAGGCTTAGTCACAGTGCCTGGCCTTTGGTTGTCTTTTTATAGTTTGTTTTATCACAATATAGTCAGTTTGAAAAGTAGTTTCTGTTTAGTTTTTATGTTGTATCATGAATTTGCAGCATATTGGGAGAATTCTTTAAAATGTCTTTAGCAAGAATGATTTTTTAATAATGTTCAATTTTCTAACTCATAAGAAAATTCAGAATAAGTAACAGAAAGATCGTAAAACATATTAAAGCCTGGTAACATCATCTCTAAATTTTTTTTTAAAGAAAAATGACATAAAAAGTAATTTAAAAAATAAATAGTAGGGTTTTGAAAAATATGCTGAAGTTTTAGATGGTATCTCCTGTTTCCTTTGGGCCACTGCTGTGCCAGTCTATTAAGCATTATTCTTTATACAGGTTCAGTATTCTTAATCCCAAATTCCAAGATTCAAAATGCTCAAATTTGAAACTTTTTGAGCATCAACATGGTGTTCAAAGGAAATGTTCATTAGAACACCACAATTTTAGATGATTGAATTAAGAAAGGTTGCCCAGTAAGTATAATGCAAATATTCCAAAATTTGAAAAATTTAAAAATCCAAAATACTTTTGCCCCAAACATTTCAGATAAGAGATACTCAACTTGTCTGTAAAACAGTATTAATTACCAATTCACATACTTTTTCATGTTTATTATGGATAGTAGATGTTTACTGTATACATGTCAGTTCATGTGCTACTTAAATTACACTAAAGAATCCCCTATTGACAGGGCCAGTGGCTTAGCCTGTAATCCCAGCACTTTGGGAAGCCCAGGCAAGTGGATTGCCTGAGTCCGTGGGTTTGAGACCAGACTGGGCAACTTGTCTCTCTAGTAAATCAAAAAATTAACTGGGCATGGTAGTGCCCCTGTAGTTCTGGCTACTTAGAAGGCTAAGGTGGAAGGATCGCTGGAGCCCAGCAGGTCAACACTGGGATAGACATGAGTCTGCCACTGCATTCCAGCCTGGGTGACAGAATGAGACAGATGCTTTTTCTACTGCTCAAAACAGGTTTTGAGCTTGTCAATTTTGAAATCTTTTAGTGCTTCTGTCATTTTTGGTTTCACCTCTTCCACATCAGCAAAATCTTTACCTTTGGGGATGTTTTGTCATCCAGGAAACAAATAAACACATTGCTTGAGGTAAGATCAGGTGAATAAGGAGGATGGGACATGGGATCATGACTTTTTTTTTTTTTTGGGTCAAAAACTGCTGAACACTTAGTGCGTTGTGGGCAAGTACACTCATGAATCACCCATCATCAAATGTGTACACACATTGAAAGAATATCTAAAAATGTCACTGATGCCAAACACACCTCCTTTGCAATAATGCTAGCTGGTACACTGATGCCAATGACTTTGTGAAACACTTACCTCGCAGGGGAAGCCTGTACTATAAGAAGCCCACCCTCCAAAAAATAATTCTGTTTTTTTGGGGATTTCCTTCTCATGTATCAATCAATATACTTGGTAAGTGAGATAATATAAAATTAATTATGATCTGTGGGATACAAATGCCAGCTCGACTTTTTATACATTGTAACTTTGATCAAACCTTTAATTTTCTCATGCAACATGTTAACATAATGCCTTTTTTGGAAGGGTTGTTATGAGGATTGGTGACACTAGCTTGAAAGCACTCAGCTCAGCATCTGACACACAATAAATTATGTCTGTTATTGTGTAAACCGTGAGTAATAAGCACAACTTAGAGAATAAAGACGGCATTCACCTGCTCTGTATGGGAATTTTAATATTAAGAAAAAGTGTGCATTACATAAGGTAAAGAGGTACACATACAAATGCAGGTCTATCTGTAAAAATGAAGACCTCTATCTTAAAATTAAAATAATTTTCTCACTTTGGAAGGATGTGCTGAAATTTTGTATGTGAAAATGCCAACATTCATTTCTTTATTCATTCAACAATTATCTAGAGTCTAGACCATTCTAGGTAGTGAAGAGAGACTCAATCTTTTCACATGTGAGGCTTACAAGTTAGAGCAGCAGTCCCCAATCTTTATGGCATCGGGACCAGTTTCATGGAGGACAAATTTGTCCACGGATGAGGGTGAGGGAGGTGGTTTGGGGAACAATTCAAGCACATTACATTTATTGCACACTTTATTTCTATCATTACATTGCAATATATAATGAAATAATTAAACAACTCACCATAATGGAAAATCAATAGGAGCCTTGAGTTGAGCCTGCAACTAGATAGTCCCATCTGGCAGTGATGGGAGACAGTGACCCCCCATAGTGTGTTCTACTCCATAATCTCATTTTGGTTGCTGTCACAGCACAAAACCCTGCCTCACAAAGATAGAATGTTGGAAATAGAAACAGTGCTTACCTCACAGGAGGTGAAGTACAGGTGGTAATGCAAGCAATAGGGAGTGGCTATAAACACAGATGAAGCTTCTCTGGTTCCCTGACTACTACTCACCTCCTGCTGTGAGGCTTTATTTGTAACAGGCCATGGACCAGTACTGATCTGTTTCCTGGGAGTTGGGGACTCCTAGGTAAGAGTGATCTTGGAAGAAAAGTAATATGGTCATATACCCAAATCAGGCTATTTGTAATTGACTTGTCCCAGTTGCAAACTGCCAGGCAAGACCTGCTTTAGGAAAATGAAAAGCTGCCGGGCGCAGTGGCTCAAGCCTGTCATTCCAGTACTTTGGTAGGCTAAGGCAAGAGGATTGCCTGAGCCCAGGGGTTCAAGACTAGCCCAGGCAACTTGGTAAGAAATGGTCTCTAAAATAAATCAAGAAAAATTAGCTGGGTGTGGTGACGCATACCTGTAGTTCCAGCTACTTGTAAGGCTGAGGCAGAAGGATCACCTGAGCCCAGCAGGTCGAGGGTGGTGGCCGTGAATGTGCCACTGCACTCCAGCCTGCAACAGAGTGAGACTCCAACTTAAAATAAAATAAAAGAAAGAAAGAAGGAAAGAAAGAAAGAAGGAAAGAAAGAAAGAAAGAAAGAAAGAAAGAAAGAAAGAAAGAAAGAAAGAAGGAAGGAAGGAAGGAAGGAAGGAAAGAAGGAAGGAAGGAAGGAAGGAAGGAAGGAAGGAAAGAAAGAAAGAAAGAAAGAAAGAAAGAAAGAAAGAAAGAAAGAAAGAAAGAAAGAAAGAAAGAAAGAAAGGCTTACTTTAAGGTTTAAAAATTAACAAAATAATATATGGTATTCTGACATAATAAAATGTTACATTTTAGCTTAATTTATTAAATTTTCAGGTAGTTTTTTCTAAAATGAGAGAATCATGAAAAATAAAGCAAAATGATTTGCAAAGTAAATGATTTCTGATTGAAAATCTTAACATGTAGACATGCTACATTATGTAATTCAATAACACTAGTTATAAAAGATGATTCTCTTAATATCAGTGATTTAACACAATAGAAGTTTATATTTTGTACATGTAAAGTACAATACTGGTGTATCTGTGGGATAATTATAGGATCTAGGCTCCTTGCCTAACTCTACCATCTTCAACCACTTGGCTTCCAAAGTCACTGCAAATGGGGCCAGGCATGAAACACAGTACATGGGAGACTTAAACTGGCAGCCATGGAAGTGGTGGGCCTCATTTCCACCCACATTTCATAGGGTTAGAACTTACTTTGAAAGAGACTGTTGTCTAGACCAATGGCACTCAAATTATGGTCCATGGACCTACTGTCCATCTACAAACTATTTGTTACTGATCTCCAGTTGTTCTGGATTTGAATCCACTATGTCACTAAGGACACAGCTGAATTTAGTAACAATTCTCTTGAAGAAAGAAACAGGTTTGTTGATTTACATTCTGGTGCAAGCTTCTAGCATAAGATTGTCACTTTGAGTAGCATTAGATTAGCTGTGTGTTTAAGAGAAAGAAGAAATAGATTTGGTGACCAATTAGTCAGTTTCTACTATATCCAACTATATAATTCAGGTAGGTATATATTGTTAAGCAAGTATACTGTGCATTGGTTGTCTGTATGGTGAGAAAGAATATCCTCATAAACAAGTTACATGAAATACATTATTATTTACAGATAGGGCAGCAAGAAAAAAAGAGAAGCCGAGGATTCATTGTGTGCTGGTGGCCTAAGGCTCAGAAACACTGCCTGGGTTGCCTGGAGTCTCTACTGTGTATGCCTTACTTGCACCACAGTTGAGGGATACTGAAAAGCAGCCTGTCCTGAATTTTATATCTTAGGGGGTCAAAGCATTTGCTGAGTCAAAGCATTGAAATACATTCTGTTTGTGGGGGTGGATGGCATTGGAACAAAATCTAGGCTGTCCCAGCCAGTCCCTCCCTGTTTCAGGGTGTTGCATTCCTAGCACATTCTACAGTTATTCTTGAGAATTAAAAAAGGAAAGGGGGGGGGTCATGGGGAGAATTAAATCAATCCAAGGCCACCCAGACAAACGTCCTGCATCTATGTGTGAATGATGATAGTTTGGGTTTTAAATGGCCATAAGGAGTGTCAATATTAAAATATAAGTTACTTTAAAATTTTTTCAATAATTGAGTCTTTATATTGTTCTTTGAAGATATATTTGTATGACTGCATGAACACATTAGGAATGATTTAAGATAAATGATTGTAATCGTTCACACTGTAAGTTTTTAGAGTCGAATTTTATTGCATTTTAACATGTAACGATTATGTTATACATACTCATGTAACTCATATTAAACAAGTTTACTCAGTTAACATAGTAAATCTAAAGAAATTAGATTTTTGACATTAAAAGCTACAAAAGGTATAACAGACTCGGAATAAAGAGTTTTGCATTTTAGACCTTGTTGAATAGCAAACCAACTGTGTTATTGGATGAGGAGTGAGCACTATTGGGAAATTTTTATTAGATCAGGAGTGTTAAATAGGTTTTAATTCTTGCATCCGTCCAACATAGCTATTGGGAAAAGAATTCTGAAGCAGAATTTAGGCCCTTTAGTCAAGAATACTTTGAATAATTAAATATTTTACTAAGATTGAAAGATAAGAAACTAGCCACATATGAAGTAAACATTTGCTTTATTTCAACTATACTGATTACAAAGTTTTTTTATGCCTCTAAAATGTTCTTTTGGAGGTTATAGACATAACTATTATGACGTATACCGAAGGAAGGATGTATAATAGGGTATGGATAATTAAACAGCAAAAACAAGACAAAGTGAAATGTTTAGAAAGTGACTTCATTTGTTTGAAGAAAACTTTCAAAACATAATTATGTCCGTGTTTAATGTTAGCACAAGACACATTACAAATTTAAATATCTTTTGGGTTAGTCACCATTTTTAATTGTCCACACCCTGTTTCTTTCTTTAATGTGGAGAATCAAGAGTTATCTGAATTGCAAATTGTGCCATTATTGTGACCCAGTCACTTGAGCATAGAAATGTATGAGTATGGTAATACTGGAGAAATAGCATTGTACACATCATAAACAAGGGTGGATGTGATACATTTAAGAGGAGATTTATGACTTATACTATACAGGAAAAAGCAAGTGTAGCTGCAGATGGAATTAATGAAACAGGATTTAGACAGTACATGCAGATGGTTAACATTCCTCTTTAAAAGGTCTCATATGGAAAAGCCAGTCTGTTTTGGTTAATCTAGCTTTGACAGACTCAGTGAATTCAAATCTAGATTATAGAACATTTACATTAGTCAAAGCTATTCTGAACATTTAGAATGAAATGACTCTTTGGTCTCTCTTTGATATTTGTAAGATCCCATTTTTTAAAAAATTCATAAAAACTGCTGATTCAAACCCAGGAAGCCAGGAATCTAGAGCTAGCTCTGTCATTTTGGGGAGCAAATCATTTTGCCACTCAAGATTTTGGTTTCTTCATCTGTGAAATAAGCTGTCTAAAACAGATGCTCTCTGATACTCATAGTGTCCCATGTTTTAATCTCAGATTCCCAAGGTCTTCCTGGCTTGTGATTTACTGGTGAGAATTATTGAGAATCACATGAAGGCAGAAAGCTAGACTAGGTGTCAATAATCTTCTACAGAATCCCTAGCCATTAAGCCAGAAATCCCAGAGCCATCCTGCATACTTCTTCAAATGAAATCTGTTTCCTTCTTAACATTTTTTGAGTTCACATCACCTTCTGTTCTATTGTCAGTGTTGAGTGAGATCTGGACTGGAGCAACAGAAGGTCACTTATTTCCTTTCCTTCAGGGCCCTCCTTCCCTTTTCTACCCTCCACAATCAGTTCTTCCACTTACTTTTCTTAACTCAGTTTTTTACAACGTGTGATCCCTTTGGTTTTTTTCCCTGAAACAATGCAAAACCTAAGTCATCCCTCCCTGTTCCACGGATTTGAAAACAAACTTGACAGAGTTTTGAGTTCTCAAAAGGCAACTATCTCACAAATGAATGGTCCCCTGATTTCCAGTCTTTCTTCTTTTTCTAAAATGTCTTAGTGGGGTCCAGCTCCCTTCATGGCCTCTCTTGGATACCTAGACTCTCTGTTGAGAACTAAGGGTTCTTAGAATCTTTGGTCCCAGTACCCATTTACACTCAAAATGACTGAGCATTTCAAAGAGCTTTTGTTTAACTGGATTATTTGTATTGCTACTTACTTTATTATAAATGAAAACTTAGAAAATATTTTACTAAAGAATACCTATATTTTCTAAGATTAAGAAATACAGTGAGAAAACTGACATTGTAATACAATCTTGCAAATCTCTTGATGTCTGTTTTAAGAAAAGACAGTCAGATTCTGCTGTTGTATTCAATCTTTTGCAAATTGTTTTGATTGTCATATGTGGCAAAATTCTGGCCTCATTAAGATATGCAGTGGGGCAAAAGAGGAGTATTTTACTAGCCTTTTTAAAGGTAATTCTCAATATTCTTCTTGGATATTACACCAAAACTCAACAATAGTAGTTTCTTAAAAATTAGCTTTAATGTGGAATTTGAAACTACATCAGTGCACTTTTCTTGCTCTGTTACATGAAGATCCATTAGTCTTTCTTATGCTTTGAGTAGATCTTTTACCAATGTATGACTTTGTAGCCATATGCTTGTATCATTTAAAGATATTAGTTCACCAAGTTATGCAGAATTCATCTTTTCTTTTTTAACACTCATCTTACACAAAGATTGGCATAGATCACAGATTCAATGTGTTTTTGAATAAATACTGATGATATCTCATCTATCCAGACTGAGTTAGTCAATTTTTCTATTGCCTAGTGCTAACGTATCCATTTCAGAAAGTCATCTACCCTTTATTTTAATATATCCTAATGTATATGTGTACACAAGTATACATATATCACAAACACTTCTATCCACTTAGGTATATTAAACACTGCTCTTTCATACATATATAGTGCTTTTATAAACAACTTATTTATATGTGCAAAGGTACTCAGAAAAATTTTTATGTTCAGCATTATAGAAAAGATTGTCTTCTATTATTTAAGTCTCATAACTCCTATAAAATCTTGGGGTTTATGGCGTGTTTTTTAAAACAGAAAAAAATAAGAAGAAATAAGCACTTGACGAAAGAGAAGCAAATTACCTCAACTCTGTTACTTATGAGGTGAGATAATGGATAAATGAAATAATTTGAGCCAATTTGTATCATTTCTTCACTTTAAATTTACAGAAAACTATGTTGACTGAGTTTAAAAATTTGCAGACATTGTACCAAGTATTATTTTTTCTTGACTTTATATACATCTATATAGGTAGGAAAAAAATGCAGAACAACCACTTAACTGGAGAACTTGATTAATGCAGACATTTATTTTTCTCTAACAAGAAGATCTGAATACTCAGTTTGGAAAATTGTCTCCATTTTCTTTACTTCATTCTGGGGTATGAACAAAGTACAAATATCTAATAGCAGTTATTGCTTTGGGATAAAATAGTATAGAGTGGTGATAGTGATAGTGGTGGTTGTTGGTGGTGGCATATGTGTGTTTTTGTGAAGTTTCTCTCAAAGCCAACATAAGGCAACATCAGCCTGGAGGATTCATAGATAGAATATAGATAGACTCTAGAGTATTGTTACTTTACTCCATAAAACTAGGATGGGAGAAAGAGTGCTAGCCTCAGTAAAACTTTAAAAAAACCCCAAAACATGTTTTAGGTTAAGTATGTGCCTTTGGGATCTTAGATAAATGACATTTTTTACTCTATCCTATCTTTCTAAGAAAATATACGTTTATTGGTTGCAGCAAGATAGTTTTCAACCTACTTATCATATTATTCTGCTTTTACTTTGACCTACTGAAATTGAGTTGAATGGGAGAAAATATGAACTGTTTCTGCAAATAAATAAATCACCAACTGGGGACTTGGTACTGCTGAGTGACAAAGTTTAGCTGTAGCATCCAAACTTATTATTTCCCTTTATTCATCAAGAGTGTTTAAAAAAGGTGGCTAAATGCTTACATCATATTAATTCTTGTCAAAAAACAAAACAAAAAACAAGGAAACCATAGATACAAAAAAGAAGCAACTAGATTAAGGCTTGAATCTCAATTTAATTTATTTTATTTTTTAAATTGTAAATTGACAAATTATAGCTATATATATTTAAGGGGTACACAATAAAATTATGATTTATGAATACAATGTGGAATAATTACACAAAATAATTAATATATCAGTCACCTCACCTGGACTTTTATTTGTTGTATAATATCAAGCAAGTTGCTTTACATTCTTTGAGCTTCAATTACTCCATTTGTAAATAGGAGTAGTAATATCTTGAGATGAGCACAGGAAATATCATATGTTTAAATACATAATATAGCTCTTGATATGGCATAGGCACTTTGTCAATGTTCATCATTTTTCTGATATTTTCCAAGATAATAATCCAAGAAAATAGTCCTAATCAAACTGATCAGTCATTATTAATTGGAATTTCAGAATAGCAAAGTAAATTTGCTTTAGAATAGTAAATATATAATTTCTGAGCCTTAGGAAAGAAACACCCTTTAGTAGCTTGGTTACTTTCTGATGTAGCAGAATTGCTCTCCTAATTAAGTGTAGTTACGTCTATTATACATCATTATGCTTAAACGGATATCTGGAAGGTGTCTCAATTAGACAGTCTTCCCAATTAAGTGTGTCCTATAGGTTAATAGTCATCACTTCCTTTCCCTTGGATAGTGTTGTTTAGAAAGAATACCAAAGCCCCAATCATTAAAAGGTCAAAATTATGCATCTCAGTTAACACTCCAAACTGGGAAACTTTGCCACAACTGCTGTGTTTTTTGTCAATCTGACTGCAAATCAATCATGACACTACATTTGACTTACAGTATGTTGTACACTTTGAGGCAAAATAACACATAGAAAGATCAACAAAACTATTTAATAAACCTCAAATCTGGCAGTTATTAGAATAATTTACCACTTTATTGCTATGCAGGTTTGATAAAATTCATACAATAATTTGTAGTTTCAAAAAATTAGGCAAGGCGGGCCAGGCACGGTGACTCAAACCTGTAATCCCAGCACTTGGGGGGCCAAGGCAAGAGAATTGTCTGAGCTCAGGGGTTCGAGACCAGCCTGGGCAAGTTGGTGAGAACTCATCTCTACAATAAATCAAAAAATAAGCCTGGCACAGCAGTGCACCCCTGTAGTTCCAGCTACTTGGAAAGCTGAAGTGGAAGGGTTGCCTGAGCCACACAAGTCGAGGCTGCGGTGACCATAAGCATGTCATTTCACTCCAGCCTGGGGGACAGAGTGAGACTCCAACAACAAAAAATAAAAATGAAAAAAATTAAAAATTAGACAAGGTGGAGAACAAGAGCAAATGTTGAGATGATTTCCAAAAAACAGTTTATGGAAGAATGGTGAGTTAAAAATTGTCACATTATCTATAGTACAAAGTGTTTTGCTCTGTGACAACAAACATCAAGACACTGGTAAATCTTCTTTGGCCATAGAGTAGAAGATTTCGGACACTTCTTAACTGCTACTACTGCCATTAATGTTCACATATATTTGTGACTCTTAAGTCATTGGAAACCTGGAGTTAACTGTACAATTTATAGATTTAAAAAGCCAAGGATAGAAATTTTAAGTAAAAACCAGTGTTTCACCTGACTTTTACTACCTCAAGTATACTACCTTATAGTATTTATAGTTTGGGAAGAAGCCACCAGAAGGCAAATCCATCTTGCTCTTTCTGAGGTAGGCTACACATACCCTCCCATTTCTTTGGCTAAAAGGATTAAAATATTCAAAGACAAAGATTGATGAGAAAGATTTTAGAAGATGAATTTTCATATTTTTTCCCTAGAAATGATTGAGTTTCTTCAGGGTACACACACAGCAAGAAAATACAAATAAAAACTTTACACCAAGAACATTAATAATGTAATCTTGCCAAATATTCTAGGAAATTACAGAATCTTTGCATCTTTTAAATATTCAGCATATATAGCCAGGAGTGGGAAAATAGTACAAACAACCCTTTTAAAACAACAATGTAGTTATTATGGACTTATAAAATTAGGTTTTATAGTATTAAAAGGAATGTACTAACATATATGTTACTAACATCTTTAATCTTCCCCTCATTTGCCTCTCAGTAGCTCAGTCTACTTTGTTTCATTTTTGTTTATCCTTAATATGTTTGTGATAGTACTTCATATAATCTGTGTAATTTTCTTTTTTAATAAAATATATATATTTTTAAAATACAGGGTCTCACTTTGTCACCCAGGGTGGAGTGCAGTGGCACAATTATAGTTCACTATAAACTTGAACTCTTGGGCTCAAACGGTCCTCCCATCTCAGCCTCCTTAGTAGTTAGGACCACAGGTACATGCCACCACAACTAGCTAGTAATCTGTATAATTTTCTTTTCCCAAAAAGTGGATGCTATTTTTCTGAATTAAGAACTATGAAAAAAATCTTTGTTTCTTCATTGGGCAAATGTAACCCTTTCTAATTCACTTGGCAATAATGATTCTTTGCAGACATGTAACTTTTGTGGTCTGGATGTACATTTGCACATAGTTGAGGAGGACCTAAATAAAGAATAACATTTCAAGGTTTGCCAATAAAACAAAACCCATTGGGGGGGAATTAGAGATTCAAATTTCTAAAGCAAGTTGAATGTACCCAAGTTGAAACATTGTAGTGGGTGCCTTAACTGGAAGCTTCAGGGATGTTAAAAATTGAGTGAAAACCTTAGTCCCTATCATCTAACTTAGAATGACATTCTAAAACATGTGCCCAATGGCATCATCCCTAGAGCTGAACATTGTTCCAAGAATCAAATAGGAGCACTGTGACTGTGGTGAACAAGAATATATGCCACCCAGATCTCACTTTATAGGAAGACATGTTTCCCTGTTTGTCAGTAGGCAGCCTCCATCTGTCAGCCCCTTCAGGGTTTGCCTCAGCTTCAGAGGGCTGTCTGGCCAAAGATCACACTTTCCCAGGGCAGTTCACATCCAATGACTTGTCAAGGTGGGACTACAAAAACTTGGACATTTCAGCTCTATGCTGTGTATGCCTGAAAGCTATTCTAATTCCGGATCTTGCTGTGGGGTTGGCAGAGGTTTTGTAGGGCCTCCATCCAGACTTCCCCTCTGGTTCTTTCTGCTCCCGCCCTTTCCCTTCCACAGGTGTTAAATCCTTAAAAAATTTACCTCCATCTCTGCTGCCAAAAAACCTAATCTTCAATACAGATTTATTAAATTTCTGGGCTTCCATAATCTCAATTTAGTCCCTTTCTTTGATTATTTGTTTGTGTTGTAGCTAGTGTTTTCTGTTAGGTACTACCTTAAGTGCTTGTCACTACTTGTCCTTTTTGAGTTGTGTGGTAAATCCTGTGTTTTAAATCTTGTGTTCTATAATACTATTCTTAAAACTGCTCTCAGCAGGATCTGTGCATAGTTGTACTTATGACAAAATTTTCAATAAAGTTGCTTAGCTCATTTTTTTAAAAAGGGAAATTTAACTGCACTTTAAGGTATAAAGACACTCAGACTTGCATTTAGTGTTTCAGGAGTCCTGGAATTAAGTTGCTTACACTTGATCGCATCCATTCTGACAAAACTTATCACAAATTCTAATGCTATAATTGTTTTGCATAGAAGATAAGAGGCAAAGTCTAGAGGCTGCTTAGGGTGAAATTCTAAGATAAGAATACCAATATAAAAAAGACTACGTACACTTTATTATATGTCAGGCTGATTTAGAATTAAATCTGTCCCCAACCCGGATTACAAAGGAAATAGTCTATCTTCCTCTTAGTTTGTGGTAAACGGCACAAAAAAATTCATCTGAGAATTTATAACCAAATCCAATTCTCACATAAGTTTGAAAAATAAACTTTTACTCTGAGTGATTTGAAATATGAACAATTTGAAAATTGTTTCTGGATTGTAATATTCCATATGCCTGCAGGAGCAAACATATATCCTTTCAGGAAAAACCCACTAGCAAGAATCAAAGCAGTTTCATAGGTAAAATATCAAGAAAAAGGAGCTCAGAGTAAAAGCAAATACAAAAACAAGACAAAAGTATATATACAAAAGGGAATAAGGTACCATGAATGAGACCTGGGATTTAAAAAAAAAAAAAAAAATTATAGAGCAAGACAACAAAGTGTTAAGACACTGAAAACATTAGAATATTTTTTAAAAGTATGTTGATTATGTATAAGAAATAGAGAACAAATTGAAAAATATGACAAAAAAGAGAAACTATACAAAAATTAACATCTTTAACCAAGATGTGAAAAGGGATGACAAATAAGTAATCATGAAATTAAAACCTCAAAAGTTGGGCTTACAGACACACAGAACTGAAGAGAACAATAGTGGACTGATCAAAATGCACTACAGAGAGACAGAAATATGAAAGTGAAGACCAGAAACATGGGGACATCTAATATATTTTAATGGAGTCACAGGAGATGAAAGAAAGAAAGGATTAGAGGCGATAGTTGAAAATAAAATGACTAAGAACTTTCCAGAACCAATGAAAGCACTTGCCTTCAGATTCTGGAAACCCAAGAAAGATCAAGTAGTATAAGTAAAAAGAAGTACATAATGATTTTATTATAATGAAACTACAAAAGAACAAAGACATCTTAAAAGTTGTAAAAGAAAAAAGAAAGATTATCTTCCCAACAGATCAAATAAGCAGTTTATTTCTCCATGCAAATACGGAAGCCAGAGTAGCAAAGAAAGTGCTAAATATGTGGCAAAATCTAAGCAAACTTTGGTTTTTACAAAATAATCATAATAATAATGTCTCATGGGGTGAAAATATAAGTAAAATACATGATAACAGTATTTAAGTTAGAAAGTCTTTTGAGTGTTCTAAAGAACTGGGATAGTTTTGAAGTCTGGTAATAAATACTATTCAAGTTTCATTACAAAAAATTAAGTATAATATAGAGCAACCATTAAATAATAGGAATATAATTTATAACTCCAAGAGTTTTTGTTTTTGTATTTGCTTTTACTATGAGTTTCTACTCCCTGAAATTTTACCTATGAAACTGCTTTGATTCTTGCTAATAGCTTCTTCCTGAAAAGATCAATTTAAAGAAAAACAAAAATATTGAAGAAAAGGAGAGAAAGTGCCTGAAAAATATAAAGTACAAAACAGGTATTGGAATAAATGTAAATTTAAGACACAGAAATTTATGTCACAAGGAAAATAAAATATTATAAATGTTTCTGCTTATATAGCAGATTCTGTAGTCTACTATATATATATATATATATATATATGTATATATATAAATTAGACAAAGTGCCATCGTATAGGATGTTACAATTTGCCTTTCTCAGTAACTGGTAGATTAAGCAGACAATAAAGGATATGAACAATGCAATGAGCATACTTAATATAATGCCTATATGTGGAACTTTGTATCCAACAAAAGCAGAATAGTAATCCTTTTCATATTCACGTGGAAGAATAATGAAAATTGATCACAAAATGAGATGCAAAGAAAGTTTCAATAACTTTCAAAGAATTTATTCATGGGTCACAATAAAATTAATTTAGACATAAATAACTAAAGATTTTTAAATTTAGAAACAAAACACATCTCTAAATAATTTAGACATCAAGTGAGAAATAAAATTAACAGAACAATATTTAGAAAAAATGAATATTTTATATATCAAAACTTGTGGAATTCTACAAATACATTGCATTTTAAACAAAGTTTCGTATTTGTAATAACCACATATTAAAGGAAAAAGAAAGCAAAAATTATTGAGATAAACATTAGCTAGAGAATTTGGGGAAGTAACAGAAAACTCCGAAAGAAAACACAAATAAAAGCAGAAATTAATGAAGTAGAATACAGGCAAGCAAACTGTATAGCCTGTGGGCCAGTTGCCTTTTTTTGTAAATAAACTTTTATTGGAACACAGCCATAACTATTCCTTTACACGATGACTATGGCTGCTTTTATGGCAATGTCAAGATTTAGTAGTTGTTGTAGAGTCCATATGACCTGGACAATTAAAATATTTATCATCTTGTCCTTTAAAGAATGAAAAATAACTCTGATTCAGAAAAATGAACGAGATTTTTTTTTTTATTATAAAGATGTGGGGTACAATTCAGGCTTAGGTATACAAAGTTGATTATGCAGGTACCCTTGTTGATGAGGTGTTCCTCTCCCTCCCCTGGCATTTTCCCTCAACTAAGAGATACATTTTAATCTCCAAAAAATCTTATAATTGATAAACTTTTGGTGAGACTAAGAAAACGAAGAAAGACATAAATAAGCATTATTAAAAATAATGAAGACATAAAAACATAGTAAAAGAAAATTATGAAAAAATGTGTCATTAAATTTGAAAACAACAGTGAACAAATTCCCAGGAAGGTATAATGAACTAAAATGGTTAAGAATATCAAATATTTGAACAATCTTGATAACTATCAAAAGAAACTGAATTAGTAGTTGAAAGTTTGTTTTCCAAATAGAAAATACTAGATCTGGTTGGATTTCACAAGCGAGTTCTTGCAACACTCAAGAAACAGATAAATCCAATATTATACAAATTATTCCAGAGTAGAAGAAAACAAAAACATACTTCCCTATTTATTTTAAATAGTTTAAATAACTATGCTCTCAGTGTAAATGAAGTTACAAGAAAGGAAAATTATAGGCAAATCTCACTTAGAAATGTGAATGCCAAACCTCAATAAAATACTAGCTCTCAAAAAAGTCGTCATGTATATAATAATTCATGAATTAGAATGTATTATTAGAAAATTAATTACCAGTCATATTAACGTGGCAAGGGGAAATTATATGAGTATCTTGATATATGAATATGATGTTCATTTTCTATGTCAATTTGATTGGGCTTTGGGTTGTTTACATATTTAGTCAAAAATTCCAAGTGTTTCTGAGTGTTTTTGTATGAGATTAACATTTAAATCAGTAAACTGAGAAAGGAGATTTCCCTTCATAACAGGAGCAGACCTCTTTCAATCCTTTGAAAGTCTGAGTAGAATGAAGACTGATTCTTTGTGAATTAAGAGAATTTTCCTGCCTGAAAGTCTTTAAAATTGGAGTATCTGCTCTTTCTGCCTGATGGCCTTCAAACTGGGACATGGGCTCTGTAGGTTTTGGACTTGTCAGTCTCCGTAATTGCATGAGCCAGTTTCCTATAATAAACCTAACTCTCCCCTGCTCTCTCTCTTTATCTCTCTATCTCTCTATCTATCTATCTATCTATCTATCTATCTATCTATCTATCTATCTACGTGTGTATATACTATACACACATGTATATAATCTATCTATCTATCTACATATAATATCCTCCTATTGATTTTGTTTCTCTGGCGAACTTTTATTAATACAATACAGTTTTCTATCCACTTAAAATAAAAATTCTGATCAAACTAGGACATAAAGGCATACTTCAACCTGATAAAGAACATTTAGGAAAAAAATAAAACCTACAGTAGATCAGGAACAAGTAAAGAATGACTAGATTATGTCCAATAATGTACTGAAATTTCTAGTCCTTTCAAAGATACAAGCAAAATAAATATCTAAAGTTGGTTAATTTTTCTCAAGGGTTTCAAGACATAAAAGGATTCAAGAAAGTAAAAAGATAAAGCACACAAAGGAAGAAAATATTTTTCAATTATGTATCTGACTAAGAGACTTCTAATCAGAATATAAAAACAATAACAGCCGGGCTCGGTGGCTCAGCCTGTAATCCCGCGCCTTTGGGAGGCTGAGGTGAGTGGATTGCCTGAGCCCGCGGGTTCGAGACCCGCCTGGGCAGCGAGACCTCATCTCTACAATAAATCAAAAAATCAGCCGGGCGTGGTAGTGCATGCCTGTAATTCCGGCTACTTGGAAGGCTGAGGCGGAAGGATCGCCGGAGCCCAGCAGGTCGAGGCTGCGGTGGCCCGAAGCGGCCACTGCACTCCAGTCTGGGCGACAGAGTGAGACTCCAACTCAAAAAAAAAAAAAAAACAAAAAAAAAAAAAACAATAACAGTTCAATAATAAAAACAACTAAAAAATGAACAAAGAATCTGAATAGGCATTCTCTAAAGAAGGTATATACATGATTGATAAGCACATGAAAAGATATTCAGAATCATTCGCCATTCAAGAAATGAAAATGGAAATCACAATGAAATAACATTTCACACTAAGGATATGGAGAAATTTGAATCCTTTGTGTTTCCTTGTCAACACTTGTTATTTACCTTGATTCTAGTCATCCTAGATGGATGATGAAAATGTTTTAAAACTGATTGTGGTAATAGTTGCATGACTCTGTGACTATACTGGTAAAAATCATAGAATTTTACACTTACATTGGTGAAATATATGCCATGTGAATTATGTCTCAAAAAACTGTTTTAAAAATTAAAAAATAAAGAAATGCAATCATAATAATTACCTTGATTTGAAAAAGCACAAGTAATATGTGGGTACATTCATAGGATTAAAATATGGCAAATGTTACTTAATACAAAAACAATATGCAAAAATGAACGCACACAGAGCAACAAAACACAATGCAATTTTAAAATATTATTTTAATGACATAAAATATAAAATAACTAGGAATACTTTAATAGAATAAGTGTGCAAGCTCTATAGAGAAAACAAATTTTAAAACTTTATCCAAAGCCAGCAAAAATAACTTTTAAAATTATATATACCAAGTCTATGAATTGGAAGTTTCAACTTTATAAAAATTTCAGTTTACTCTAATGAATCTATAGTTTCAATTTAATTACAATCAAAATTTCAACAAACTTTTTGTTCAACTTGAAAAATTGATACTAAAATATATATGAAACAATAAATGAGCACAAAATGCTAAGCTACAACTGAGGAGGGATAAACTGGTATGACTTGATTTTTAAGGCATTAAAAGTTATTGTAAAGCTGTTGTAATTAAGACAGGACTAGAAAAAGATCCATAGAACAGGTACATAAATAACTGGAGATGTGTAAGAGCATTCATAACAGTATTGTTCACAATAGCAAAAACCTAGAGTCAACCCAAATGTCCATAAATCTGAGAATGAATAAATAAAAAATATTCACACAATGGAATGTTATGTAGCATTCAAAATGCATAAACTACTCAAACATAATGTAGTATGCATAGCTTCAGTAATATATGAAAGAAACAGTTTCAAAATATTATATATTTTATCCATTTGGTTAAATTAAAAATGACAAAAATAAAGCAGAATATACATTAACAATTTTTTTTATTTTAAAGATGTGGGGTACATTTCAGCGTTAGGTATGCAAATGGTCATCGTACAGGTAGATTAGGCCTTACTTAGGTCACCACTTCACCTGGTTTGAGTTCTGGTACCCTTACTGATGAAGTGTACTTCCTTCAAAATATACTTTTAAATAAATATTTATGAATGCACTAAAAAGAAAAGACATAAAGCAAGGAAAGATTAATAAAGATAAGATACAGAGGAGTGTCTATCTTGGATAAAGGTAGCCAGGAGAATGAGACAAGAAGATAATTTTATGATTAGACTTAGTAATTTTTGATACTCTAACTTTTGTTTTAGATATTGGTTTTAGGTGTGGGGCACATAGGTGTTAAACATAAATATCTAAATAGCCACATAACTAAAAGCAGACCATGCAATATCAATACGAAAAGAGTACTATGATCTAGGGATTATGATTCAACTTTGTGTGTCCAAAGCATCCAAAAAATAAAATCCAAAAATTAAAATTCTGACTTGGTAATGGAATCCCTAATAAAAGATTTCAGATTCCTTTTTGAACTGAATGCAAATCAAATTAAAATCATTAAAATAGATGTGAGTTTTTGGTCATTGTTATGGTAGGGGTATTCTCACCAACTAAACATAATTTTTTTTAGAGTATTAATTCTATAGTTTTAAAAAATTTTATTTTGAATATATGGAGTGCAATTCAGCATTAGTTATACAACTATTCATTAGGTGCCCTTGTTGACGCAGTGTGCCCCCCTCCCCTGGCAGTTTCCCACTGCTGCTAATCCCACCCCTGCTCTCCCCTGGCAGTTTCCCACTGCTGCCAATCTCTTTCTTATAGCATTACGATAGTTAATCAAGGTCCACTTATGAGTGAGAACATGTGATACTCAGTTCTTTGTTTCTATGATGGATCACTCAGTATTATAAACTCTAAGTCCATCCAGGTTGCTGCGAAGTTCAAAATTTTGTCCTTCTTTATGAGCATGTAATATTCCATTGGGTATATGTACCACATTTTTTTAATCCAGTGCTCTTTAAAGGAACAGCACAGTTGGTTCCATGTTTGTGCTACAATTCTATAGTTTTAAATCCTAGATACCACCTATTGAGAATGAGCAAGAAATCATTTTGGAAAGAAAAAATGTTTCAAAAAAAGGAGATAGTAAATCCATAGTTGATACATTTTCTTCACACAGCTTTTCTCTTAGCTTTTATGCCATTTTTTTACTCCTTTCCAATTTCTCTTTTGATCCCTTCTGCTTTCTCCAAACTGTTTCTGTTGAAATTCTTCATAACTCAGTTTTTGGTTCTCATTCATTTACTCTTACTCCCTTGGTATTTTCCTCCAACTGTATGGTTTTATGTAGCATTCATATTGTGTGTCTCCATATTGTATATCCCTAACCTAGACCTTCCTCCCAAAGTCCGAATTTGTGTTTTAAGCTATCTACCTAATATCTCTGCTTTTATGTCTTCTCAAAATCTCTAAAGCAAGCTGTTCAAAACAACTTCTGGTCTTTCCCTAGAACCAGTTCTACTCACAACCTTCCCATCTTATTCAAAGGCAGCTCCATCTTTCTATTCTTAGCTCCCAAACTCTGGAGTCCTCCTTGACTCCTCCTATCACTCTACATCTAATCTATCAATAAAGGTGCTTGGTTCTGTCTTCCAAATCTAAACAGAGCCTACTCCTTTCTCTACTGCCATGCCAATCTGAGCCAACATCACCCTTTGGATCAGTGGCTTAGTTGCCAAACTGATCTCCCTGCTTCTGAAATTGTTTTCCTGAAATCAACTCTCAACAAAGCGTCAAATTGATCCTTTGAAAATGTAATTAAGATCATGCTCTTCTACTCAGCACCCTGCTTGTGGATTCCTTTTCACTTAGGGTAAAAATGACAGCCCTTGCAAAGTCCTCCAAGGTCTAGAATTTGACCACTTCCTCTATTCCTTATAACTTCTTTTCCTAGTCTGATCTATCTGCTGTTTCTCAAACCGTCCAGTGCTCTAGCTGCTCTCGTAAGAAAGCTCTTTCTGCAGATATTTGCTTGCTAACACCTTCAATTTATTCAACTGTCTACTCAAATTTTATGCTGAGCCCACTTTTACCAATAAGAACCATTCATTAAATATTCAGGAATTTTGCAAAATATTTTTCCAAAACTTTGGTCACTTGGAAATGATAGCATGGGAAATAAGGCCATTGCTGATCATCCCAACTAAAACTGGCGATGTCCATACTCCACCTCTTTAACTCTTAGTCTTTCTTATTCTACCCCACTTTTTCTTTTTCACCTAGCATGCACCATCTAATTGCTTAATTGTTAATATGTATATTTAGCACCTTCATTATTTATTGATTGTCTTTGCAAACTATAGTACAAGGTTCACTAGAACAGAGTTTTGCTTAATTTTCTGATGCATCCCAAGATATAGTATCTAGCACATAGTAGAGACTCAATAAATATATTGATTGAATAAATTAAAGACAAGGTATTTTATCTAACTGTGAGGTAGGTGTAAGTGAAAATTATAAGCAACTCTCAGTATTTCTACACAAATAACTTTAACTTGTTCTTTGAGTTGACTAATACTAGAATAAAAAATAAAATGAGTGCAATGACTTTTCAAATGTGAAATATTTTTTTCTAAATGACAAAACAAGATATCTTAAGCTAGAAATGCTTACCAATTGAGTGTATATGAAAGCACCTGAGCAATGTGAAAGAGGGTTTCATAAAGGAGGTAGTATTAATAAAAAGTGATGGGTATTTTTCATTCTTGCCAAAATGCTAGACAGTCTATGTAATTTAAATGTATCTTAAGTGGTCATTCCACAAACACCTAGTTCACAAAGTAAGGATGCATAGCGAAGTTAATATTTTGGTAGCTATGTTTTATTTTCATATTTACCTTTTCTTTAAGGGAATTGACTTTCAATTGATAGAAAAGAGTTAGCTCCCCTGGCTCTGACCATTCTAAAATTGTAGAGAATATTTGAGTTGAAATAAAGTATATGATTTCATATATATGTGTATATATATATGTAGATGTATTCATTGCTTTATTGCTGGGGTTTCCATAAGCAAAGATTGGGCTGAATGTAATGTTAACAGCAGACAATTTCACTTAGTGGCTACTGAAAGGAAAATGTGTGTGTGCATATACATGAGCACACAGACATATCTGAAAATCAAATACTTCATTTTAACAATTCCTTTTCTGAAATATGTGTCTAATTACTTTACTGTGAAAAGCCCTCACTTTCAATTTGCCTAGGTATTACCACTTAACATAAGGTTTAATAGACTTTTGATTCTGAGTATTCCCAACAGGTAACTTAGCTTTCAAATGACTTTAGCATGTCAACCTGATTTTTAAAAATAGAAAATGTAAAGAGATGGAAAAATTGATACACATTCAAAATAACACCAAAAACAAATTAATCAATCAAACATATGCATATAATTGCTTCTTGATCAGGTGTTATTAAGATATCTTATATGTTAGTGAAAGGGTCTTCTCTTGCAATGTGCTTTTAAATGTTTCCTTATTGGTATCTCATGTACTCTCTAGTGAAAGTATAGATTAAAGTCATTTTTATACAGTACTGTAATCTGAAGGATGCCAAAACATTAAATTATACCCACTTAAATAATTATGTTTCTCTAGCTACTCATGATAAAATAAACATCTCAAATTCAGTGCACGTACTTTGCTTCTGTTGAGATATTAATATCTTCTCCAAGTCCAAAACTTGATAACACTTTAGAGACTTTAGCATTATATAATTTTTTTAGTTGTGGGAAATAATTGTTTAAATAAGACAAATGTTTTACAAAAAAAGTATATCAAATCAAATGGGAAGAAACTCTTTAAAAAAGACAAATCTCTACAAAGGTACCTTACAAGGGGGAACTCAAAAAAACAGAATTATTTTTTGGAAGGGTGGGCCTTTGTAGTACAGGCTTTCCCCACTAGGTAATAGAACCCATTGGCATCAGTGCACCACCTAGCATTGTTGTGAGAGCCTGCATTTGGCTTCAGTGAATTTTGAAGATGTTTTCAATGCATTTTCCCATTTTATGATGGGCGATTTACCAGTGTGCCTGCCCACTCGAGCTGAGGGTTCAGCAGTTGTTGACCAAAAACAGCAAGAGCCCCGTGCCCCACCTTCCCAATCTAGCCCTGAATGACCTTTTTTGTTTGTTTGTTTCCCCATGCAAAAAGTCCTCAAAGGGAAACATTTTGCCGATGTGCATGAGGTAAAACAAAAAATGACAGAAGCACTAAAAGGCATCAAAATTGACAAATTCAAAAATTGTTTCGAACAGCAGAAAAAGCATCTTGATAGGATGATGCATCAAATGGAGAGTACTTTGAAGATGACTGAAGTTTAAACATGTAAGAATAAATACACAGTTTTTAAAATAAATAAATTCCATTTTTGGGGGGAAGTCTCCCTCATATAGTTATTTCCAGTTATATTCAAGTTCAGTGAAATACCAGAAGTCTTTTAGGAATCTTAAATATGCTTATCAGAATTGTTTCACTTCTTTAAGCTTTTCTAAATATAGAGAAGCCCCCCTAATTGTTATTTTCTTGGCTTATTATAGTTGCTGTGGGGAAATAATATAGATTAATAAGACAAATCCTGGAGAGCAAAAGGATTTATGCAAAACATATTGCACATCAGAAATAAATTTGAAAATGTTTTGTGATAAAGATACTAAAGTTGTGGCCTCTCCCATGGATCTAACATTTACAATTTATAATCAGTACAGGACCCACTTCAGTAAGTTTCATGCTTGCAGAATTCTACTACTCTTAAGTTATTTTTCAGATTACTCACAGTCATTTCTGCCAATATTACCATGGACTCATTTCAAAATTCGAGCTATTCATTGCTCTAAAGTGTATCATAAAATCTGAAATCAACCTGCTAGCCTGAAGTCTACAAGGTATTTCATGATTTAAGCAGATAGTTCAGGGTTGCTGTGGACTTTCTTTTCTCTGAATCCAAAGGTATTCATTCTAGCTCAAGATTCAGTCTAGATGACAAAGAGCTTGCTGGTGACAGGATTAACGAAGGTAATTTGGGAGTTTGTGATTTTTTTTTAGTATGATAAATATGTCAACAAAAATTTTCTGGCAGTTGTACTTTTTATAAAAAACATGTTTTGTACATATTCTTGTTTTGAAGTTTTTATCAGTTAACAGTATATTCTACTACAGGTAAGTAAAAACCTGTCTTTGATAACCTAAACAATTAAGGACTTTTCTTCTCCTGCCTGTCCTCATAACATGAATGCTAGTGATAGGCTGCCCAGGGTTGGTGCAGATGCTCAACAATAGTGTCAGGAATACAGGCTCTCTCGGCATCCTTTGTGTACTGCCATGCTTAGCATGCTAACTTTCACACTCATGCTAGTCATTTCTTGGTCACATCATGGCTGATGTACCAACAATTATTATGTCCACTTTCCAAGTAAAAAGAAAGGTCAAGTGACAAAGATCTACACCAGCCTTTGTACTGAGAAAGTAAAGCCTTTCCAGAAGTCCAATCCAGTAGACTTTCTCTTGTATCTTTTTGGCTAAAAGTAAATCACATGACTACTTCCAGACCAATAACTGACCCAGAAGAATCAAATAACTAAAATGGTTTTGGCCAGTGAAGATTTACTCCCTGGCCTAAATGCTCTGAAATCAAGGTTTTCAGGCATCACTTGAATAGTCTCCATCAGCAGGGAAAGGCTATAGAGTGCTGTGTTCACCATGGACAAATGTTTTTTTATGCATGATTCTGCCTCATTCCTCTTCAAATTAAATTATTAGCATTATTAAATAGCACGTAAAGCCATAATAAAATACAAAATGGTCATCTAAGAACATACTTTGACCCCTGCTTCATTTACTACCTAGTTTTTAGACATGAATGGTTACAAATGACATCCAGACATTAATAACTTGATTTGTGAGTAAGCCTCAGTCCCATGATATATATTCATAATCCTGACTTTGATTCGCTCTTCTGGTATTTAGTAGCTATGGGACTATTTGAGGCATGTTAACTGAAGTTCAGTGCTCTTATTTGCAAAACAGGAGTATTATCATTTATTGTGGGAACACAGGCAATAGTATAGTTGTAAAGATTAAAAGCTTTAAGAACCTGACACAGAACCTGGCATTATGTAAGTGATCAACAAATGTTTGCAATTGGAAATGTTCGTTGTTATTACTATTTCTATGTCTAGGACTTATTGAGGGTCTAAAATGACCTCAACTTACTGTTTACTGTATAGTGTACAAGGTGGGGAAGGAGAGGAAGAAGCCATAGTGAATCCAGTTCAGAAATTCTGGACTCAGTTAAGATAGTAGCTAAACTTAAAAAAAAAAAAAAATTACTCTACTGTTCACCTATTATGTAATTACAAACCTTAGAATTAAAAGAATACATCTTCTCCCCAAACCGGGAACTCACAAGAATCTAGACTGTTCCAGGAATTTTTGAGAGTCTAGAGGAAATTTGGTTATTTTTGGATACTTCATCAAGGCAATTACAGTGTAATTGCATTTTAAAATTTAATGTGAACCCAAACTTCTGCAAATAAATAAATTTATATCAGTCAGATTCTGTGTTATTGTCTATAAAAATAAAGTCCATTTTTAATGACATTTTCAGGGCAGTCATACTAAACATAGAGCAGACCCCACTCACCCTCAGCCCATTGCAGCAATCACTCAGTAACTTCATTTTTAACTTAACATTGCAGAAATCAGCACTGTTCATCCTATCACAAAACCAAATTACATAAACCAACTACAGATGTAAGACATAAAGAAAAATATAACTGTTCAAAACCAAAAGGAATTACATTTGAAGCACAAAGAGTCAGAAAACCTTGTAGTGATTTAAACTGAGAGACATGGGGTGGTATAAGAATTGGTCATGGCTCTGATGGTGTCACTTAGCCTCTTTTTCAAATTTGATAAAATAAATCTTCCAACTGAATATGCCTTGTTATGGGGATTTTACTCAATACCACTGAAAGATCATTAGGAGGGGAGCTTCAGGACACTAAGAGGCTATTGTCTAACATACTTTACTGAACACCTATTATGTATATGACACAATGCAAAGCTTGCAGAGAGTGTGATTTTTGGTCATTTTTTCTCTAAAGATAGTACTAAAAATTGATAAGTAATTTTATTTTATCTTTGATGCTGAAATGTACAAATCTATTATAAATTTTCCATAAACTTTAAAGGAATTAAAAAGGAACACATTTAAAGTTTCAGAACTTTCCAAGAGTAGAAGACAGCTTGCTATAACTTTCTCTAAAACCTGAAAAATCTAATTATTGCATGGGTATTATTACATGGGAAAAGACTCTAGTCAAAAGTTGATCTTCTATCCCTTCTAAGATAAGAATAAATTGTCCCATCTTCTCCTTCCTACAATTGGTTGATTTTGGAGGTAACCTATTCTTCATTTGGTTACTCTCACCTATTTACCCAGCAACCTGAATAGCTGCTAGTTTTGTGTGGGCAGCAGAACAAAAGAAGGTCTGTATAGGTCTAGGCTGATGTGCAAACTGCTCTGCCTCTTGGGCTATAACAGCCAATGGATCCAATAGTACTTGAAATGTCAGTGGCAAGTAGGCACACTGTTTGGTGTCTTTGGAAGACTCCTTTGGTTAATAGCAGGATTTTGGAGCAAGATCCTGCCATCCTCTGCAGATAACTATCCTCCATTTGAGAAATCGTGTCTGGACTACTACTGGGGCTGAACACTAAACTATGGGCCACCAAGTTACCATGTGACCTGAGTTGCCCATGATGCTCTAGGTGTTATCTGACTCACCAAGGCATAAAGTTGAGTATGCACAGCAGATTTCATTATCAAAGAGAAGTGATATTTATATGGTCAGTCTTGCCCCCTCTTCTGGGAAAAAGCAGTGCATTTTTAGTTGTACAAAGAATAATTGTATCATTTTGGGTGGATGTTGAAGATTAAATATGGTTTAAGAAAATGGGTATAAATTCTAAATTGACAAGGGATGAACTTGTGATGGTTAATTTTACGTGTCAACTTGACTGGAGCCATAGAGTTTTCAGACTTTATATGAGGGCACAAGTAAGTTACATGAAGTAGTCCAAATGCCCATGGTTCCCACTCCTGCTACACTATCCTCTCTCTAAGCTTGCCCCGCATGACCTCATAAGGAGATTCCTACAGTCAGCTGACAGAGGAGCAGAGAGCTTGGGCCAAGTTTATGGAAGACTCTGCAGGAACCACCCAAAGGCTGATGCACTATAGACTCTTTCTGGGACATCCGTGAAGGACAGTGGTGAAGTGAAGTCCTTGTGGTGGCAAAACTTCAAGAAAAGCATCTGCTTGTTTACTTTGCTTGGAAAGAGAAATGACTAGATATATGATTATTGCCAGTTCATGGACTGTGATCAGTAGTTTGTCTGAATAATCAGGTAATTTGTAAGGAATGTGTTTGAAAAATTGGTGACAAAGGAGATTGCAAAAAATATATGCAGATAAACCTTTCTGAATGGGCAGAAACCTTGAAGATGTTTGTGCTCCATGTGAATGCTCACCAAACAGTGACAACAGATGCATAAGATATTAATAATCAAGTGGGTAGGAAGACCTCTTTCCCCAGACACCTTTATCATCACCCAATGGATTTATGAACAAAGTGGCCATGGTGGGAAGGATGGAGATTATGTAAGAGTCCAGCAACATGGACTTCCATTCACCAGAGGCTGAGCTATGTCCACTGCTGAGTGCCCAATCTTCCAGGATCAGAGACCAACACTGAATGCCCTGTAGGTCACCATCTTCTGGTGAAAGTTTGATTACATTTGACCACTTCTGTCTTGGAAGGGACCGCCTTTTGTTCTTACTGGAATGGACACTTACTTTGGATATAGATTTGTCTTTCCTGCATGCAGTGCTTTTGCCAAAACTACCATCAGTGGGCTTGCAGAATGTCTTATCCACAATCACAGTATTCCCTACAGGATTGCGTCTAATCAGAGAATACAATTCACAGCAAATAAAGTGCAGCAAAAGGCTACACTCATGTAATTCACTGGTCTTACCAGGTTTTCTGCTGTCCTAAATGGGATGGCTTAATAGAGCAGTAGAATGGCCCTTTGGAGCACCAGCTAAGTGGCAATATCTTGCAGGACTGGAGCAAAGTTCTACAGGACACTATATGCTCTGAAACAGTGTCTAGTATGTAGTATTACTTCTCCCATAGCCAGGATTCATGAGTCCAGGAATCAAGGGTAGAAATGGGAATGGCACCACTCAAAATTACCTCTAGTGACCCATTAGCATTTTTTTTCTTCCATTTTTCATGGCCTTATGCTCTGCTGGCCTAGAAGTTTGACTTCCAATGGGAGGAATGCTTCCATCAAGAGACACAATAATGATTCAATTGAACTGGAAGTTGAGACTTCTGTTCAACTGCTTTGTGATTCTCATGTCGCTGAATCACCAGGCAAAGAAGGGAGTTACCTTTCTGACTGCAGTGATTTATCCTATCAAGAGAAAATTGTAGTACTTCTTTATAATGGAGGTATACTAATTTTACATTGTGTTATTTAATATATGGGATATTAAAAAGAAGAGTAAACATCACTGAAGAACTTTGCCTCCTTTTCTGGGAAAGAGTAGTTCATGTTTAGTTGTACACAGAGTAGTTGTATCATGTTAGGCTGATGTTCAAGATTAAACAAGGTTTAAGAAGATGGGCATACATTTTAAATTGACAAGGGATGTACTTGTGATGATTCATTTTATGTGTCAACTTGATTGGGCCATGGTGTTTTCAGACATCTTGTCAATCATTATTTTTGAATGTGTCTGAAAGGGTGTTTCCAGGTAGGAGTAACATTTTAATCTTAAAGGTTGCCTACAGATTGCCTTCCCCAGTGCAGATTAAACTCATCTAATCAGTTGATGGTCTGAAGAACAAAACAGCTGACTATCCCAAAGTAAGGGTATTTCTGTCTACCTTGTGCTGAAACATCTGTTTTTGTTTCTTTGTTTTGTTTTTTTTGTTTTTTCCTGCCTTTAGGCTCAAACAGAAATATTATTTTTTCCTGGGTCTCAAGCCCACTGGCTCCCGGGCTGGAACAATATCTTATGCTCTCATGATTCTCAGACTTTGGGACACAGGCTGGAATTACATCATCACCTTCCAGCTTGTCAACTACAGATCTTGGGACTTAATTATCTCCATAATCCTTTTTGTTTCAATAAAATCAGTAATAATACCAGGCTTTAGTGACTTGGGTCTTCGCTCTTTATTTCTTAGTCAATCTAGGTAAAATTTTGTGCTCTGTTAATATTTTTGAAGAATCAACTCTTAGTTTCATTGATTTTTAAAAAAATTCTACATTTAATTTTTTTCTACTCTAATCTTTATTATTTCCTTCCTTCTGCTAGTTTGGGGTTTAGTTTGCTCTCTTTTTTTCTAGTTTCTTAACTAGACGTGTAAAGTTAAGTTGTTGATTTTAGACTATTCTTTCTTTTTTGCATGTTAAGTGTAAACTTCCCACTTAGCACTGATGTCATATCATCTCATACATTTTGGAATATTGTGTTTTCATTTATCTCAAGATATTTTCCCATTTTCTTGTGATTTATTTTTTGACCCAGTGGTTGATAAAGTGTGGTTTTTAATTTCCACATATTTGCAAAATTCTCATTATTTACTTCTACTGCTGATTTCTAGTTTTATACTATTGTGGTCAGAAAAGATACTTGGTATGATTTCAATCTTCTTGTATTTATTTTTTTTTTTTTTGAGTTGGAGTCTCACTCTGACACCCAGACTAGAGTGCAGTGGCCGCTCCCAGCCACTGCAGTCTTGACTTGCTGGGCTCCAGCGATCCTTCCACCTCAGCCTTCCAAGTAGCTGGAACTACAGGGCCGCACTACCACGCCCGGCTAATTTTTGATTTATTGTAGAGATGAGGTCTCACCAAGTTGCCCAGGCAGGTCTCGAACCCTCGGGCTCAGGCAATCCACTCACCTCAGCCTCTTGTATTTGTTAAGGTCTGTTTTGTGACATATCATGTGATTAATCCTGGAGAATGTTTTTTGAGTGCTTGAGATGAATATATATTCTGCTGGTGTTGGATGTAATGTTCTGTATATGTCTGTCAATTTCATTTGGCCTATCATGTTATTCAAATCCAGTTTATTAATTTTTCTGGCATTTTATTCATTTTTGAATATAAAATATTAAAGTCTCTTACTCTTATTGTATTGTCTATATCTCCCTTTTAGTTCTATCAGTGTTTGCTTTCTATATTTTAGGGATTCTAGTGTTAGGTTCCTAAATGTTGATAATTGTTATGTCTTCCTCTGGAATTGACCCTTTCACTATTATATAATATCCTTCTTTGTCTCTTGTGACAATTTTTGGCTTATGATTTCTGATATAACTATTCTGCTCTTTTTAAAAAATCACCCTTTGCATGAAATATACTTTTTCTGTCTTTTCACTTTCAACTTAGGTTTATCCTTGTATCCAAAGTATGTCTCTTGTAAATAATACATAGTTGGATCCTTTCTAAAAATCTATTCTGCCAACCTGTGCCTTTTTATTGGAGAGTTTTAGCCATTTACATGTAAAGTGATTCCTGGTAGGAAAGCACATAATTTTGCCATTTTATTATTTGTTTTCTATATGTATTAGAACTTGTTGCTCAATTCTTCCAGTACTTCTTTTTTGTGTTTTCAGCTAATTTTTTTTGTGTGTGTACTTAGCTAAATTTTTTTTTTGTGGTGACAACTTTGGATCTTTTCTCATTTCCTGTTTAGTATATTATTTCTTTTCCTTGCAGTTACTAGTGGGATTACATATACTATTTTACAATTATGACAATCAATCTTAATCTGATGCCAACCTAACTTCAGTCTAATCTAATAACAACCTAACTTCAAGTGCATGCAAAATTCTACTTCTTTACAACTCAAGGAGCTCCTTCTTGTTTGTCATTGATACCACAAGTTACATCTTTATATTTTTCTTTCTATTAGAACTGATCTAAGTTTATTTTTATGCATTTGTTTTTTAAATTCTGTTGGAGGCTCAGCCTGTAATCCCATGCCTTTGGGAGGCTGAGGTGAGTGGATTGCCTGAGCCCGCGGGTTCAAGATCTGCCTGGGCAGCGAGACCTCCTCTCTACAATAAATCAAAAAATCAGCCGGGCGTGGTAGCACATGCCTGTAATTCCGGCTACTTGGAAGGCTGAGGCAGAGGGATCACCAGAGCCCAGGAGGGGAGGCTGCCACTCCACACTCCAGTCTGGGTGACCGAGTGAGACTCCAACTCAAAAAAATAAAAAATAAAAATAAATAAATAAATTCTGTTGGAAATAAAAGTGATTATAAACCAAAATTGCAATAAAACTGTGTTCTATATTTGTCCACATATTTACCTTTACTGGAGAACTTTATATTTTGTTTTACTGTCCAATTCCATTTTATTTAAATGTGAACAACTCTCTTTAGCATTCCTCATACAGCAGAATTAGTGTCAATAAACTCCCTTAGCTTTTGTTGATCTGTGAATGTAGTTATTTCTTCCTTATTTTTGAAGAACAGTTTTGACAGATAGAGAATTCTCTTTTGAATTATTTTTCAGCAATTAAAATGTATCATCTCACTCTTTTCTGGCCTGCAAGATTTCTGCTAAGAAACCTGCTGAGTTGTATTGGGACTCTTCTATATAATGGATACTACTTTTCTCTTGATACTTTCAAAAATTTTTTTTGTCTATCTATAGCTTGATTATATTGTGTCTCAGTGTTGGTTTCTTTGCTTTTATTCTACCTGGAGTTTATTGAGTTTCTTTGATCTGTATATCCATGCCTTACCTCAAATTTGAAAAATTTTCAGCTAGTATTTCTTCAAATAGTTTATCTACCACTTTTTCTCCCTCTCTTATTTCTGTGACTTCCATAATGCATATATTGGTACACTTGGTGGTATTTCATAAGTCCTTTTAGCTCTGTTCACTTTTCCTCATTGCTTTTCTTTTGACTCCTCAGACAGTAATTTGAAATGATGTATTTTCCAATTTGCTGATTCTTTTTTCTGTCAGTTCAGCTCTCTTGTTGAATCCCTCTAGAAAATTTTTCAATTTCACTGTGGTAGTTTTCAGTTTCTATATTTTTAAAATAAATTTTATCTTTTTGTTAACATTCTCATTTTGTTCAAATTTGTTTAACTGATTTTCTTTAGTTCTCTTTCTGTGTTTCTTTTAGTTGTTTTTTTGTGCTCTTTTTAGCCCTTTAAGGATATTTAAGAAAGATATTTTAAAGTCTTTGTCTGGAACTCTGATGAATATTCCTTCAGAGACTGTTTATGGAGATTTATTTTATTTCTTTTCACTGGTCATATTTTCTTGTTTTTTATGACTTGTGATTTTTTGTTGAATACTAGATATTTGAAATAATAGCCACTTCTCCCAGCCCTTGAAGATTGACATAAAAGCCTTTTACTGATTAGCAGGACTCTTAGCCTTGAGATTAGTCCAGGGTGAAGGCTTCAGATCTTATCAGGTTTTGGGGGGCATACATTTTGTTTGGGCCTTTGTGTGTACTTTTTACAGATTCTGATTTCTTCTGGCTGCATTCACGCGCACGCGCGTGCACACACACACACACACACACACACACACACATATATTTTTGAGTTGAAGTCTCACTCTGTCACTCAGACTGGAGTGCAGTGGCTGCTCTCGGCCACTGCAGCCTCGACCTGCTGGACTCCGGTGATCCTTCTGGCTCAGCCTTCCAAGTAGCTGGAACTACAGGTGCATGCTACCACATCCGGCTAATTTTTTTGATTTATTGTAGAGATGAGGTCTCGCCAAGTTGCCAAGGTGGGTCTCGAACCCGCAGGCTCAGGCAATCCACTCACCTCAGCCTCCCAAAGTGTGGGATTACAGGCTGAGCCATCGAGCCCAGCTAATATTTTTATTTCCCGTAGAATCTTAGCCCAGCTTCTTCTTGGGATGTTCTAGTGTATTCCTTTGCCCATAATCAATCTCTTGCCTCAGGTTTCTGCAAGTATATGGTCTTCCTGCAGTTTTCACATACTATGGTGCCCACCACTGCCATCCATGGCTTCCAGTCTGAATATTTCCTTCATTTTAAACTAAAATACGCCATAATTTTATGTCTGAGATAAGAGTCAGGTAAGACAGGTATCAGTTCCTTGGACAGTCTACAGATAGGTGAGGACTACTGTACAAACAATTTACTTTCTTCCAGGAATTGGGTTATGCTATAGACTAAATGTTTATGCTCCCCACTCCGAATATTAAAATCCTAGCCATCAATGTGATGATATTAGGAGGTGGAACATTTGAAAGCTGATTAGGTTCAGATGAGATCATTAGGGTGGACCCCCCCATGATATAATGCCTTTATGAGAAGAGAAAGAAACGCCAGAGCTTCCTGTTTCCACCATGTGAGTGCACAGCAAAAGGTAGCCACTTGCAATTCATGAACAGGGTCCTCACCATAATCTGCCCATGCTGACATTTTATTCCCAGACTTCCCAGCCTCTGGTACTGTAATAAACAAATGTCTGTTTTTAAGTCTCCCAGTTTATGAAATATTGTTGTAGTAGCTGAGCAGACCAAGAGAGATCACCTTCTCCTCACCTCAGTGTGAAGAGTAGGGCAAAGATGGATGAATAAAACACCAGGACATTTCCTACGATTTGAATGTGGCTTTTTCCTTATTAGGCTTTTACTTGGTTTCTGTAGATTGACTAGTTTCCAGACCTCCTATATGATCATTTTGATCAGTTTGTGGTTGTTTATTTGATATTTCTATGAATGGAACAAGATCCTGAAGCATTCTATTTTACCATTTTGCTGATGTCACTTCCCCTCATAATTTAGAATGTTTATTTTTAGCAATAGGGGATAATATGCAATTAATCTAGGTATAGTACATCAATATGAGTATAATTCCTTTACCTGGGAGTTTTGAAAGTTGGTTAAACACTTAAGTAATATATTCGATATTTTAATATCATAATCTTATTAAAATGTTTAATTTCTAGAAGTTTGTGACTATTTCACAGTTCACAATGCTCTCTGTAATGTACTCTGAAGTACATGGTAAATAGCCAAGTTTCACTAAGTATATACATACATACAGAGACATTCCTGAGCAATTACAAAATATGGTTTTGTAACAAACACTGTGTTTTTTCCATATATAACAAATGCATTATTTCCTTGTGCCCAAAATGCAAATTTGCAAATTGCATCCAGGAACTCATCAAATCTGCTAGATGAATTATGTAATGCAATTTGGCAAAATTTTTGCACACAGCACAAATAGTTTTCTTTGGTTTCTTGGATTCTGTTCTGAGAGGGAGGTAGCTGGAAAAAAAGTGAAAAATTACAGGATATGATTCATAAAAATCCCACATCTTTTTTGTGTGCTTGTACATTCTTTTTTGAGGGAAAATGTTTTTGTCCCAGAGCAATGGTTCTCTGTTCTTCTGAATGAGTACTTTTTAGTCAGAAAGATATCCATATACAATATTTCTAAGATATTCAATAAAGGGTAGTCAAAATGAGAAGATGCATGTCATTTAGCAGCTAGAAGAATACATATCATATTTATTAAATCTCTTTTTCAGCAGAGAAGAATTTGAAGCCTGAACTTTAACATGACCACAGTCTGTACAAAGAAATGTAACCTCAGCTATTTATGTTCCTGCCAAGTATTAGCCCAAATCTTTTACCCTTCAATACATAATGGGTATCTGTTTTCCTGTCATGTTTTGAGAGAAGAAAATGATGCCCATGTAATTCACTCCTCATTTCTAAGGTTCAGAAAAGTAGTACTCATGACTACTTCTTCCTCTTTTCATTTGCTGCCAGTGGTAAGATTAGGAACATACACCCAAAGAAAAGACTACCAGCACTCTATCATCAGGGATAGCTTTCAGTGGGCCCAATAAACATATCTCTGCAGATGGTCTATGTGTTTTGGACTTTTGATTTATCTCTTAAAGCAGCCTGCCAACTCTTTAATCACTCTAAAATTGTCAAAAACTGTTATAATGCTGGCTACTCATTACCCAGAGTGAAAATCAATCTTAAGTAGCAAAATGGCTAGCAGTTTCAGAAGCTAGTGCCAACTGTATGCATATGAAGAATTTACAAACTCCCTATCAGAGCTAAAGAGAAATGTAGAGATCAAGTATTCAATCCTCTCATTCCCAGGTAGGAGACTGAGACCATTTCCAATGCCAATCAGTGTGAAAGACTACATAAACTGCAACACTCCTGCCATAAATTTCAAGAGATACTTCATGAAATGTTCTTTTAAATATATAACTAAATTCACCAAAGCTAGAAAAACTCCAAGGAATGGGCAGGAAAAAGGTACTAAAAAAGAGAGTGGTGAGAGAGAGCAGATGTTATCACTGGCTGGGCACGAGGTTGTGAAGAGTTGAGGTGTATGTAATCCTGAAACTTATGTTTTATTACCTATGCAAAGACAAAGATGTATTCTGGAACTTCTTGAGGTAGAGAATTGGAAATGAGAAATATATCCTGTTACACACAGTCCCAATTAATAAAGAAACCTTGAAATTCTGCCCCCTACTAAAAAATTCTGCCCATTGACAATGAAATGACAAGAAAGTAGGTTGTTTCTTTGTGGACAGTTTGTGGGGGGTTGGGGGGAATGTTTCTTCTGAGAATTGTTAAACCTGAACATAGATTTGTGATTTAAACTTATATTTGTTGTACGGTAAAAGAAAATATGAGAAGAAAAAAGGCATCATAGTGGCCCTAGGTCATAAAATCTCTGGAATGCCTGCCGGAAGGAAATGTAACACTGCCTGAGAGATATATATTCTAAATTCAGATAATATGCAATTCCTACAGATAAAAGCCTTACTGAAAATGAATTCAAAATAAAATATTTTTAGAGGAGCAAACAACTAATATAAGTACATTAGTTCTTGAGATAATAGATAATTCTAACAGTTATTATAAAATAAATGTGTAAAAAATTATTAAAATAAAATTATTAAAATAAAACAAGAAATCTAAACAATAAGCATGTAAGACACTAAAATAATGGAATGTTGAGAATGTGAGCACATCTTTTAAAAATGACTAATGAGGTTTTTGAATGCTAAAATTTATAGGATAAAAAATGCATAAAATTAGATATGAAACTTCAGGGGAAATTATTTAAAGGCAGTATAAAGAGACAATACAATGAAAATGTAAAATGCAACTTTACTGATATAAAGTGCAGAGTAGTTCCTGTCAATATATGTCTAGTAAACGTTATCTCTAATGAGAATTAGAAAAGAAGGGGATAGAGAACTGAGGGAGCTATTGTCAATCATAAATAACTTAGAATTTACCAGAATAAAGGATATAATTGTATCTTCAGAATTATGAAACACAATAAGAACCTTGAAGTTTAAACACACAAAAAAAATCATACCTTCTCACATAGAAAATTGTAAAAGATTTAGATAAAAAATGGATTATTTTCAAAGAAACACTTATTAGGAAATTATAGACATATTGGCAGTAAAAATAGATGCAAGAATACAATAAAATAATATTATCACAGTGTTGAGAAAAAGCAATTGGCAACTTAGAATTCTATACCCAGCTAACATATCATTTAAGAGTAAACACCCCCCAACTTCACAAAATACATTTTAGATATGAAAAGTGGGATAAAATTAATAACTCCCAGCCTAAAAGAAGAAAGAAATGAGCTGAAACCAAAGTTATTGAATAAATAAATTGGCAAACATGGTGAAATCTCAATAATTATTATTTTTATTGTTAGTAGTGGAAATATACTAATAGTCACTGATGAATATATAGCAATAATTTCTATAAATAAAATGAAGGTTTATAAATAAGGTAGAACTAAATAGTAGACAATATTGAGATATAAAATAGAATGTGTACAAATCACTACAATTTGTGGTCCTTATATTCTGCAAGGGGAGGGTAGAGATATGTGATTTAAGACAACTGACATTTAAGTCAAAGCTGTACTTGACTAATATTAGTAATCAGTAAAATAATAGAAATATAGTGTATAATTTACCTGAAATAACAGAAGTGGATGTATTACTTTCAAAGGGGAAAAAATAAAGAACTTAAGGCCAAGAGAAGATAATTAACTTATCAAATGCCACAAGTTAGGAAACCAAAAGTCTGGATTTCTAGGTCTACATTCTCTTCTCTGGACATACTCTGGGAATACATCTACCTTGAATACATCTAATTTGAATGTTTTTAGACTACAAACATGATTTACATACTTGTCTCCTTTTAAAATTGTTTCTTAAAGCTTTAAATACCTGATTTGGTTTTATCTCAACATAGAGGACAATGGTTTTGTAACATGAGTTATGATAGGGGACATCATGTATTTTTTCCATCCACTTTCCTTTAAGCTTAAAAGAAGTAGTGACAGAAAACGACTATTTTATAGCATTGAGCAATCTTTCTTATAAATATGCCTAATTGCAAAGCCATGTTTTTGGCTATGTGGGATTTCTGAGTTGAACTTCATAGTCTAGAGGGAGAAATGAACCTGAATGTAACCATAAAGATGAAGTTAGAATGAATCTGGTTAAATATACTACAAATTTTAAATTGGGGAAATTAAAACTTCAAAATGGTAGCATAGATTTAATGGCACAGAGACCGCCTCTAAACACAATCTGTCTGATTGAGGGTATTACAGCTTATCAGGGTTTGGGATCTGATGAAAGAACTGAAAATACTGCTTATCAAGATCAATGCTTTGAAAAGTAAAAGAGGTTGGAAATTATGCTTTATTAAAGGGCAAATGGAGTAAAGTAAAATTAGTTATTGTAGAACTTGATTATTGGGGACTTGTCTCTCCAGATATTATAATTAACTGATTTTTTAAAAGAAATAATGGGAGAAAAGCAAATGACTGAACTTTAGGAAGCAATTAACAAGGGATTTTTTAGAATTTGAACAAAATTATTCTCCTGTCTTTGTAATTCTCAACATTAGATGCTTTTAATTGAATGCTGTTCTGGTAGACATTAGGGATGAAAGAAACATTAACAAGCACTCTAACTCATATCTACTCTTTTATGAGGCTGTGCTCAAATCTTTCTGTGAATTAATTATATGTAATTTAGATAACACATATTTCTTAAATGTATTCTATCTCTATGCTGTAATTCTATAAAAGAAGAAGAGAGGTCATATTTTTTTTTTAAGTCTTAGTTTCACACAATTCTAAAACCAAAAGTATAGTTTGGTAATATTTCTTTTGTAGTTATGTCAGAAGGAGCTTTAACGAAAATTTCATTTCTCTTAAATAATTATATTGCCTGTTTTTGTTTGTTTGTTTGTTTTGCTATTCTGAGGGCAAATACTGAACATATGTGACATACTGCAGGCATTCAGTGAATGTTGATTATATTTTAGATAGCAGAAAAGAAGATGGGGTTTGTTCTGACATATAAATCTCAGTTTGCTCATCTATCAAATTACTCCTGTCATAGAATTGTTGAGAGATTTAAATAAGAGCACAGGGTAAGTGAAAAATAACTGTTAATATATTTTTATTTTTGAATAAAGAAAACATGTTTAGCAGAGGAGAAAAAAATAAAAATTAGTGCACCAAAAATATACATTCTTAAAAGAAACAATTTCTTTTTACATGGATATAAAGTCTTCACATTCAATTAAGAATAAATCTTCATAAATATATAATTAACTTATTGTTAAAAGATTAACTTTTTATTACATCATTAAATTGATTCATGTTATCATGTATTGTCTTTAAAATTTATTTTTCTTGAAAAATATTTTTTGGGAAAATATATATGTGGTATTATATCATATTCTAATTGCATTGTACAAACTTTTGATCCTTTTCAAGATATGCTATGAGCTTTAAATTTGATTTGATCTAAGGTGAATGCAATCTTTATTTTTATTCTCTTATTTCTCTAGCTTTTGAAAGATTACAAAAAGGAATTCATTCACCTCTCTTCCTGAATCTTACTGCCCTTTTCTTATGGTGTTTGAAAGAACAGCTATCAGTCTTTTTCAAAGTACGTATTAGGATATATGGGGAATTATCCATGTATGGTCAACTTAGAGGACCGTGGGAATTTATGTAGCCTGTTGACATTACAAAGCTAAGGAGTAACTATAATGTTTGGAACTACTTTGAATTCAATAACTTTAAAGCACCACAAAAGTGCTAGAGTGAAAGAAATTCTTTACACATATTTTTCAACTACAAAATGCTCTCTTAAGATAACAATATGACATTATTTTTACTTTTTTAACTTATGCACCACTTTTTCAATTGTTCTCTTTCCTCCATGGAAACTTAAAAGAAACAAAGAACCACAGAATAACATTTGCCATTTGACAAATCTGATTAAACCAAAGGTGTTTACCATTGAAACCGACTCTACCCACCCACTCCATCTCAAGTTTACTTTCTGTTAGACAAAATATTACTATCTTTTCCCAGAAGGAACCCAAACCATTGTCCATTGGAAACAGTTATGTTTTAGAATGTTAAACATTGCAGGGGGTTATAAAATGCAAAGATAAGTATTGGTCTTGGAATGGATTTCAAGAGATATTGGAGTTTGTGTTCCAAAGGTATCTTAGGGCTTTTGGCTAGATAAAGGAAAGATATTGAAATAGGAGAAAGAACTATTTTGTAACTTGCACTCACTGTACAGACCTAGCTACAATTAACAGATGCATTTAAAATGATGATTAAATGAAACTTTAAGGTTAGCAGAGACTGAGCATACAGTCTATTCTGAAGGTTGATTATAGTCTATTTAAATAATAGCTTTAGTATACTATCTTTGGTTCATCATGGAAACCATTTGGAGAGTGGATAGACATTAGATCCAGATACATGCAGATAAGTATTGAACCCTGTCTCTATCTGTAACAATGGGTAAATGATGTTAACCTTTTTTTTTTCTTTTTTTTTGCCTGATGTTCTCATCTGTAAATGAGAATAATAATGTATATTATATAGGGTTTGTGTGACAGTTAAATATAATCCTGGTACAGTGTCCAGTAGAATAACAGGCACATGGTAGGTGCTTAATCTATGTTAGCTCTTATCATTCTTTATCCTAATCAGTAAATTATATTCAAACAACTTTGTTTTAATATATTTTTACTTTGGTGAATGCTCACTGCATTATAAAGGAGGTTTACTTGCAGGTAAATCTTTTCATTTTTTGAAAGTGGAATAGTATATGTTACAATAATTTATAATTAACATGATTTTAATTAACCAACAAATAATTTTCCAAAATCAGGTAGGAAATGTCTAATGGTGGGCACCAAGGACATAGAAAAATAAGAACACTTTTATTTCAAACAGCTTTTATTCACATAGGACTAGAGGAAAACCTAATTCAGTAGAAAACACAAACAAAAGAAAACTTTCATTCTCTTCAAAGGAGAGTCATAACATTAACATCATCAACAATAATATGGAACACACCGTTGCATTTTCAAATACAAAAAAGGAATCAGAAAGAAGGTGAACATCCCATGAACATGTTCAACAATGGTATTGTTTTTAGGTATTAATCTTTTATTGAATAATTATTTTTCACATCTGGAAAAACACCACCAGAAGCACAATTTTAAGAAAAGAAGTTTGGCAACATGTATTTTTTCTCAGCAACTCTGGATGACAGATCTTGGTGAATGCTAGCCAAAAAAATTAAGGTCAAAACCACTGGTATACAGAGGACAACAAACTGATCTTATTACAGAAATAGATATCAGATCACAATAGAGAAAACATTTTAATTTTATACTAAGCCAAAATGTCTGAATCATTGGCATACGCATCAACAAACCTGGTCTAGAGTGTTTAATCACAAAGTAGTATATATTGTTTTCCTGCCTACCCCAATTACCTTATGTCAAAATATCTGGATGTTTGCTTTCAAGACACACAAACTGCCAATGCTATAACCTGCAAAATGGTCATTCATTTTTAACAGCATGTTTGTTATGCCCAGCCATCACTGAAAGGGAAATTTCCTATAACCCAGCTATCGTAGAGGTAGACATGGACACTGCTTCTCCAGAAAACAATTGAGAATCGTACAATTTAGGAATAGCAAGCAGAGCTTTTAATCTAAAAACAATCCTTACATAACCCAGGACGTTCTGTTTCTCCTCAGATATTAGAATTCTTAATTCTTCCGTTTTTTTAATGACTCTATTTCTATTCCATTTTAAGTTAATAAAACCAATAGCCAGATATTGTTACAAGATCTCTATCAATTGTCACAAAATGCCAACTCCAAGAAAGGGCACAGCAATGATGGCTAAAAGATATGACCACAATGTCCCAGGAAATATTTGACCCTTCCTATTATATCTGATGTTGCAACATTTGCCTCTAATGTGCCTAAGGCCCCAAAAGGAAAATAAAAGGAGTCTAATTTTCTTTGAAAAGTCTGGAAACCTCTTACTTCAAAACATATTGATTTAAAATTTCTCTTTGCCATTTGCCCTTCAAGGGGGAGTTTATGCTTGTGAGTTTGACTCTTAAAGACATCTCCTGAAGGGCAACGAAAGTCAATGTGCAATCTTCTCTATGCCGTTAACTAGCATAACTCAATTAGGTGGTAGCAAGAATGATGGTAAACCATATTGGAAAGAAAAAGAAAAATTCTGTCCACAAAGGTAGACCTCAAAACACAGCTTTATCAATATTTTAAGATAAGAATATTTTAAAAAATCAAGTGGTTCTTGAAAAATAAGAGATTAAAAAGGAAGATAAAGAATATATATTAGTATATTTGTATAAAATGGCATGAAGGAAAGTATGCCTAGTGGTATCTTAGAAAATAGGTTGTCAAAGTTGTTTCTACTTAGGAAACAGAAAGAAGAGCATTTAGAAATTATTCTGATTGTTTAGGCATGGCAATTTGGTATAGGCAGTCAGGCAGAGAAAGTAGACAAGGGTGGAAAGGAAATAACTAGTTAGAAAGATTGGCACTGTACAGTAAATTCACCATGTATTCACTAAATTTTGCAGTTTGAGAATGAAGATGATTTGAGAAATGGTTCCAACCTTATTATCTTGTCATTGAGATGAAGTTCAAACAGTCCTGCATCAATAGTTTAAGGTTTAACTGTATGGCCCAATTATTTTCAGCATATTAATAACTGACTCTGTTGTTTCTTAATACATTATATAAAACCAGCCAGGGATAGAATAAGGAACATGGACTGCCATTGATTTGGAGACACCACATTATATTGTCCTGTGTGAGCATACCATGTTCATTTACAAAGTTTATCTTCTGGCCATTAACAATCATGCTCTGCTTCATAAAGCATTTGTCAGAGTAACAGCAAGTTGTTAGGAGGCAAGGGTTCTGGCTTTTTTGTTTTTTTTTGAGTTGGAGTCTCACTCTGTTGCCCAGGGTTGGAGTGCAGTGGCACCCTCACAGCCACCCCAGCACCAACCGGCTGGACTCTGGTGATCCTTCCGCCTCAGCCTTCCAAGTAGCCGGAACCACACACATATGCTACCATGCCCAGCTAATTATTTATTTGTTTATTTAGTTATTGTAGAGTAGAGGTCTGGCCAACTTGCCTGGACTGATCTCGAACCCACAGGCTCAGGCAATCTACTGGCCTCGGTTTTCCAAAGTAGTTCCCAGGCCAAGCCACTGAGTCCAGCCAGGTTATGATTTTTAATGTAAATAGGCCCTAAAAAAGAAGCTACACATAGGCATTTACATATATTAGTGATTGTGTTGATGGAGGTGATGAAACACTTCATAATACTTCATTCCAATGTATGACATAGTATACAATATTGCTGGAGACCAGAATATAATTGCGGCCTTCGGGAACACAAGAAATTTGATGATGAGCATGACTATGCTGATGGCCTGTTTTGAAGACAACAATAAAATGCCTCATTTCTTAACATAGATCATCTGGTTTTCATTTCTTTTGAAGGTGAAAATGCCCTCTTTATGAAAATACTTGAACAGGTGTGTTGTTTCCTACCTTCTATCTTTTTTTCCCCTTATTTTCTCAGCAGGACAAGTGATTTCATTCCTGAAGCAGGAAAAGAATGTTAAGATAGACGCCACTGGAAATGACAATGTCAAATTCTGACAGAATGATTATTTCAAGCTCAGAATGAATCACTTTTTAAGACAGAAATTTTGGCTTATTTCTTTAGGGGCTATTAGACTTTTAGTACTTCTTTCACTGAGCCAAACTGAGAGTAAACTTTCAAAAGATAAATAGTAAGAAATATTTAAATAAATTGTCCTAAACATAAATGTTGGGATAAAAGAAAAATAAGTTTAAAAGTGCTGATTAAAGAGGAATTTTCCCAGGAGACTTTCCACATGATCATCCTGTCTTGCTTCCATATGGAGTCTGTAAAGAAACCCAGTAAATCCACACAGCTTTATGACTGACCTCCGGAAATAAAGCAGGACTGAACTGTTAGGAGAGACCAGTCCTGTAATTTTCTGAAGCCTTTGCAGGAGATGCCTGCTTTCAGGGCTGCCATGTTGCTTGGTTAAGTGAGAGTGTCTCATTGGGTTGTAGTAAAAACTGAAGGCAAGATTTCTGTTCTCAGGATTGGTAATATATGGGATTGACAGTATCAAATATCTGTCTGGGGATGGGGAAACACCTCTTATCAACAGGGTGCCTGAATGAAACGTAATTGTACACCTAACCCTTAACTGTACCCCACAAAACCATAATAAAAAATATTGATTTTAAAAAAAAGAAAATGTGATTTGTAGTAGTTTTTCATAAATATCACTGTTTTTCCATATCTGACTTCTGGCTCTACTACTACTACTGTTGCTGTAAATTTGTTTAAACATTTTTAAATAGTTCAACAAAATGGTCTTTCCATTTAATAAGCAATGATAACATAGCCTCTGTTTTCATTTGAGTTCTATTTTGCTTACTATCTAATAAAACTGCTTTTCAATTTAATATACAGTCCCAAGTTATACCATATAGTTGAACAAATTAATTTTCTTAAGCTTTCTTTTTGTGCCTATTATGAAATCTTATTAAATTCCTGGCATTACTTACTAGTATATTCTCAAAAATCATTATATTTTATTCACTATTTAAATAAGTGATGAATATATATAATTAATATATATAATTGATAATGCTCTTCTGCTAGCCTCTCATTGGGAACTCTTGTGAGCAATAAAAATTAAATGTGTAAGTGAAGAAAACTATACCAAGTGAAACTGCCCTTTCAAAAAAGTACTGGTCTATTTCAAAGGAAGTGTTGATATTCTCCAAAAGCCCTATTTTGTCCCTCAGGGCTACGCTACATCTTGTAATGGTATAATCAAAAAGAACTGGCATTCTGTTCTTACAACTACATTCAGCTGTGATTAATCCTCTCCATGGTTATCTGCTTCTCCAGGTATCCTAACTGCAACCAATTGGGTATGGTGTCACATGGAAGAACGTATGATTAACTCATTAATGTGTAGCGTTTTAAATTTAAATAATCATGGAGCTGTCCTAGTGATTTGGCTTGATTATATCTATGGCTTAGTATAAATATGTGGGTAAACTGTTGTAGGACACTTCAATTACTTAGTATATTTGCACCACATAGTTTTATTTTCTTATTCAATGTCTAAAAAAATGGGAAAACTGAAGATAAATAATAGAGATTTATAATTATAAAGTTGATTTTAAAACTACACAATTATGTTTCCAATTAGTATATAATTTAACTTTCCTTCTTAAAGTGGGAGGGGATTCTTTTTGTTAAACCTTTGGCTCTACTATTTGTAAATGTCCTCAAGCATTGACTGCAAAATAACAAGAGCTAGCAAATATGATTGGCATGAATTTCTCTGAAAATATAAAAATAAAATTTACAAAAAACTCATTACTACTATGAATCTAGATTGAATTTACCCTTATGCAATGAAAGCAATTTTTACTTGAATACTAAGTTACATTCCATTTCAGATTTCCTATTTCAAAGGGTGTCTCAAATTTCTAAGATGTTAAACCAAGTATTGAGCCATTTTTGTATATGTAATAAAAGTCTTTAAAATTAAAATGGTAATCCTAAAAAAACCCAAATGCATGAAAAATATGGTCTGACTGTATAACAAAAGAGAGTTATATAATTCTACTTGAGTGAAATCTTTCATCTTTGATTTACAGGTTAGAGTCCTCTCTAACTAAAACCACATTGCTCCATATCTTTCATATCATGGCCTTCCCTAAAACCTTGTTTTAATTAAGGTTTCTTTCAGATTTCTGAATAAAAGCATGACAATCTTCACTTATGGCTTTAATATATCCTTTGAGTTAAAAAAAAATATATAAAAGAAACATCAACTCTTTCAAAAGCATTGTCAGATATTAAATACTGCAAGATATTCTAGCTCAATATCTTTAGGTGTTTGAGTTATACATTGAAATAGAATTTTCAGAGGTACTTATATTTAGTAAGTTGCTTTGCGACTCAAAATAAATGTCCTTTATTTTTAACCTTTGACACTAAGGCAACTTGTGTAAAGGTTGAGTTTTTTTTTTCTTTCCCACATGAAGGCACAACTTCCAGGTTAACTCAATTCAAGGTGACTACAAATAAGCAGTGCCTTCATTAACACATTTCAAACGTCTAGAAAATTCAGCAACATTGCTTAAGTAATATTCACCTAAATGGTTTCACAGCTAAAAGGACACAATCTGACAAACCAACTGTGTTAAAACCATAAAGTAAACCAAATAGTCAAGTCCTCAGGGAATAGGAGAGATTATGGGTAATATTCAGTTTTTGTTTTTTTTTAAAGGAAGGAATGATGAAAGGGAGAAGAAAGGAAGTGAAGGAGGGCAGAAAAAGAAAGGTGAGAGAATGGATTCAGAACACATTAAGACCATCTTTGAAAAGTTATGTGCTTTTCAAAGACACTGAAAATCCGTGGTAGAACATTTGCCCAGAGCTACTGTCATCAAGACAAGAGATGCATGTGGGGGAGGAAGCTCTCCTCCTCCAACACAACTGCAAATCGTCTATGTGTGAGAACACAGAAAAGGATGTTAGGGCAATAGGGGAATTTTTCCCCTAAAATGTGACATAAAATATTGCATCATTACAAACAGTATGTAAGTTTCCTTTGGCGTTTGGACTTTGAGATATGATGTGGTTTATTCCACGAAAAAAGCTTCATTTCAGTTTCTCCATCTTGAACTCTTACTTGGAAGAGTTGAACCGTGTGTTAAAGCAAAGGCAAATTAAACAAGAAAAAAAAGCCTAAAAAAACAAACAAACAAACAAGAACCACTGTGATCTGTCTGGAATTGCTATCTGTTCATAGCTGAAAGCAAATCTTGTAAATAATTTCAGACTGAAAAAAAATGCTCAATAAAAAACTGATCAGAATGTCAGGAATGAGTATGTCTCGGGTTTTGCCCAAAATTTCGCTGGCTGTCATAGCTTCTGAAATTAACAATATCTAATGCTGTATTGAATGTTTCTAGTTTATACTTAGTGTCTAGGAGTGGGTCACCCAGCATATTAAAAGCATGCTGGAAGCAGTTTCTTCCAATCGTGGTTTACTGTAACTTTAGAATCACAGCGGTTACGTTTAAGGAATCTTTAATGCCCTTTCAAGTCCATCCAAAGAACAAGTGAAGCTGCTGTTCAGAATTTTGTGCCCAATGTTTATGTTCCATCGAATCTGTGCCACCCAGGCAGCAGACAAGACATGTCTGAGGGTGCTGGGGTGGGGGGGATACACAATGATGTCACGCACAGGAAATATCGGAGGGGGGACTTGGCACTTCACAAGGCTGGCTCGTCTTCCATAGGCTCACCAGCAGTTCTGTAAAAATAAACAGGCAATCAGAATACGGCATAAGAGTACACAATGACATTGTAGATTTTCATGCATAATCAAAGCTGATTTTTCAGCTCTCTCTGATGTTTATTTGTGTTATTCAGTTATCCATAAATAGAGTTTCTTTCCTAGGAAGTATAAACAAATGTCAAGTGGAAAAACATTTTAGATCCAAGCAATCATTGGAAATGTTCCTGTTTATATTAAAACATGTCAGAATATTTTATAACTCTGGATTCCAAAATGTCCATGTTTTGTGTCTAGTATAGTTCAATAATTTATTGAAAAATTAACTATGATATTTTATTTTAGGAGTAATTTCAGATTTCCTATGGAACCAGTTTGCTAATGAGAGCAAAGGACCCAGTTAACTTCTGGAGAAGGCTTGCACTAGGGCTCTGGTTTTTGCTTCTGTTCTTTCATAACTGGATTGGCTGCTTGCCGGAGGCATTTCAAATCAAATTCTGAATTTGATTAGCAAATCGTTGCTACAGACCCAACATTTTTACAAGAAATGCGCTATGGTAGTGTGTAAATACTTTTTATTCGGCATAATCTGCGGGGTGTTCTGCTCAGGCAAAACCAAAACTAATTGCTTGAAAATTTATACTTGAGATTTAACCTTAATTTACTAACACTTTGAGGGTGTTTTAAGGCAAACTTTTAGAATGACTTTTAATTTAGTCAAAAGAACAAATTGTAGCAGGAATCCAAATACATGAGGCAGTTGGATTATTGTGGAAAGATGACTGGGATTTGAGATACTAAGTGGGTAAATTGGAGTCTGAGTTTTGTGATTTGGTAGTGTTGCAATTGCTAGTGTTGTAACTACAATCCTGTGAAGCTGTGCTTTCAGGTGTAAACCATAAGAAAAAAGTTGCTCCTTGTGGAATTAGTCAAGTTTAAAAAAAGAAATAAAGGAGGTATAATTAATTTATAAACAAAAAACATTGGGACATTAGTTAATACTTTGGATTTGTCCCTTCATAATCTAACATGTTTAAAATCATCATGTGTCACACAGAGTTGCACTTTTGCCACCAGAAGGAGACAATATTTGGATAAAGTTTCTCTTTAGCTAGTGGAATAATAGATAGATATTTTCTTCTTCACAATGTTTATCTACTTGTCAGGATTCTATAATGAATTACTTTTATATAAGGGAGAACATGCTATGTTTAAGACAGCTGTACACATATTTAAAACTAAAAAATTGAAATACAAAACAGCTGTTTATGAACTATTTAGCCAGGTTATTTTACAGATTTATAAGAAAAAAATAAGCAAAGATTTCAACACATCTTTAAATTAAGGAGTTGCCATATAAACTAACAACTTAGCATTTTTACAGGAAATTTAAAACATTGAAAGACTTTATCCATGGAATGGTAATTTTGAAAGATTTTAATGCATCTTTTTAAAAATAAAGAATGAACAGCGTTAGGTATTCATTATTTAACATTACCAAAAAGGGAAAATTCTAAAAGAGTCTGTATGGAATACCAAAAAAAAAAAAAAAAGTTGCTTCTTAAGAAGTTATAGCTTGTCTAAGAGTATTTAGGATAAGGAGATTGTGAGAGAGTGTTTAGAGTTGGTATGTAAGATAAAAGCAATCTAAATGAGTCATATTTAGTAAAAGTCTTTTTTATCTGAAAATGATCAACATTCCAAGAAGAAAAATTTTAAGCTAAGAAAAACATTTGTGTTTCTAAACTAATTTATATATAAATATGCAATCGTATTTATATCTGAGAATATGTGGATAATAAAGTTATAGAACTCTAACTGGGTATTCTAAAGGAGACAAATTTTACTATTTCTAACCCAAAGTTGCAGTAGGATGATCTTCTCCCCCACATCCAGTTTTCAGTGTGGCTGGAATTCCAGTGTTGTGTGGGAAATGTTCCAGGGGTCACGGATGTAAGGAATACACATGTCCCTGTGGTGGAGGGTCTTTTCTGGGCATTCTCCATGTAGCCAGCCCAGGCTTTGACAGGGTGTCTGAGCTGCAACACACTCACTGGCAAAAAGTGGGCCTCTCTGGTTGAAATGGGGACTCGTGGGTACAATAGAAAGCTTTTCATCAGAGGCTTCACTTCCCTTCCCTCCCTTTAAAATCATTTCAGATTAACCTATTTTAAAAATAGCCCATTTACTGCTGCCCTCCCTCTAGCAAATCATCAACACATATGCATAACTACCCAATTCTCCTATGTCTTGCAGCATATAAGTGTTAGCAGCATAGCAAGTTGAAAAATATCCTGGATTTCAAGGTAAATGCCCTGTGTTCAAATCCCAGCTCTATCATTTCTTAAAACTTAACTTCAAACAAGTTAGTATCCCTAGATTCTCAATTTTATCTTTAAAATGCATATAATAACCCCTTACCTGCCTTCAGGGTTATGAGAATTGAAGAGATTAATGTAAGTAAACATGATTTATGAAATGTTATCTGTTAAACAATCACAAAATAATAGTATTATTTATAGCTGCCATTGGGAAAATGTATAATATCTCCCTTCTTATATCCATAGCTCTCGGTAGAGATGATATTATCCTCACTTAGCCCTGTCCTTAGGTCACTATTTTATGTCTCCATTTTTTTAAGAAGGGCATTGAAGCTTCATAAAACACTTAGAAAGTGAACTGGTGAAGGGTAACACTTTCACAACAGTTGTTGGTGAAGGCATGGGAAGAAATGCTCTGAAAATATGGGGACTGCTCACTTCGGTCATACATGGACACATGCCTAATTTACCTTGAGTAACAAATACCAGGATGAGGAAAGGGAAGACATAAGGGAGGCAGAAACAGTAAGCTCAGAGCTAAACATAAAATAAACCCACCAAAGATCAATTTTAGAACAACAGTTTAACTAACTGAAAGACATATACATCTGCAACAAGCCAACTTCACCGTGAGTACCGAAGGTTTACTGTCAATGAAAGCAAAGATTTCAAATATTAAGGAAATAATCAATTCAGTCCAGTGATCATAGGTTAAGGTAATTTATAAAAGTAAAAAGCAAAATGGAAAGAATTTCGCTTGAGATAAAATATAGCAAAAAAATTAAATTTTTGTATTATCCCTTAAATTGTTATTTCTTTCCTGTGATTTAAAAAATAACATTTGTTAATTTACATGAACATTATTATTTAGTAAGACACATTTTCTCTTGCTTTATTGATTTAAATTAATCCCTAGATCTTATTTTCATTCCTCTTCCTCCTCAAAGGCAAGAAATCCAATGTCTGTTGCATACATTATTTTGTTTGTAGATGTTCTTTAAAGCTGTTTATTATTGTTTGGGGGCATATATTTTAATTTTATGTAAATTTATCTTTATAGAAACATGTGTAATTTCTGTTTCTGAATGTTCTCTCTTGGTACTATATTCACTAGCTCTATCCATGTAGTTATGATCATAGTCTATAGCTGGTAACTTCTATGTGGCATCCCCATGCTGTGCTTCTACCATGTTTTAACTATTCATTCTCCCACTAGTGGACACTGGGCTTGACTCTAACTCTCTACTCATCATGAATGATGCTGTAGTGAACTTCCTAGTACATGTACTCTAAGACCCTAGTTTAGAATGTCTTTGGTATATACTCCCGAGCTGAATTACGAAGTCATATATTTTGTGTATACCAAGCAGTGCTTAATTGTTTCCTAGCATGACTGCCAGAGTGTATCTTCCCACAGCTGTGAAGAATCCAAAGCTCCACATCTCCACCAATGCTAGCACTATCCAGTTGTTGTTCATTACAGAAAGTTACTGAGTATCTTCTGTGTACCCTGGCTTGCTTCTAGGCAGTAGGGACATAGCAATGAACAACTACACAAAAATCCTTGCCTCATATTCTGCATTGACCTTATATTCTAACTGAATGTTTACCATCTAATATCTGTAAAGCAATATCTTATTGTTGTTGAATTTGCATTTCTTTGATAAATAATGAACTTAGGCATCTCTTTAAAGATTTGGCTTCCAGTAAACCACAAAGCTCAGAGTAAAAGACAGAAAATTAAATGACTCTCACAAGTGTGTATCATAAGTAAGTCTGTTTATCTCACTGATGACTTTTTACTTTGCTCTTTCTAGTATTCACGAACTAATTTTATACTATATTGTTTTGATATGATGTATTTTATGAATTATATTTTGTTCTTTTCATTTCCACACTCACTTTTCTTTTGTGTCTTCCTCTTCCAAACTGATACCATTTTATATTCATAGTAGGCATTCCATAAATGCTTTTTGAAATATTTATATAACTATATTGAGATGATTTCAGTACTCTTTAGAAGTAATCTAAATCAAGAACAAAACAAGAATTTGTAACAAAATAATAAAAATTCCAGAAATATTCTCAGTTTAAACTTCCTGTGTAACAACTTTTACAATTGAATGTGTGATTGGAACTATATTCCCTCATATCACAAGATTGTGCAGGAACAATAAGCAAAACAAAAGTAAACACACACATACCACACAACATACATACACACGTATACCCTACTATAACAGTATAACTGCCTGCAAGTTTTTGTGGGGAATTCTCATAATTTTCTAAGAGTGCCCATTACCCAGTGCTAGCTTGCCTTATTGCTTCCTTTATCTCCATCCATCACCTCTTAATTCTTCAATACATACATAATCCCCTTAAACTGACTTCCTCTTTTTCCCTCTCAGCTAATGGCATTATTATCCAGACTACTACTTTTGACTGATTTCTCTCCTCTTCCATCCACATTTCATAAATTACCAATGCCCCATCATTTCTCAGCAATTTATCCACAATATATTTTCTTCCTCTCCATTTCTTCTCCATTATTATTTGGCTTCTTTACCACAATTACAATAAGAAGACATGTGAGCAGCCAAGAGATACATGAAAAAATTCTCATCCTCACTAGTCATCAAAGAAATGCAGACTAAAATCACACTGAGATCTCATTTAACTCCAGTGAGCATGACCATCATCAATGGCTCAAAATATAACAGATGTTGGAGGGATGCAGGGAAAAGGGAATGCTTCTGACTGAAGTCAGTGTACTGTCAGTGGGAGTATAAACTAGTATAATCTTTGTGTTGTGATTCCTAAAAGATCAAAAAAAATAAACCCTCCATATGACCCAGCAACTCCTCTTCAAGGAACATATCCAGACTAACACAAATCATTCTACAAAAAAAGATACCTGCACATGAATGTTTATTGCAGCATTATTCACAATAGCAAAACATGGAGCCAACTGTGTTGCCCATCAAAAGTGGACTGGCTAAAAAAAAATGTGATACATATACATGATGGAATATTATGTAACCATAAGGAAGGAAAAAATTATGGACTTTGCAGCAACTTGGGTGGATTTAGAGTCCTATAATACTCAGTGATCTATCACAGAAACAAAGAACTGAGTACCACATATACTCACTCTAAGCGGATTCTGAACATTTATCATAATACTATAAGAAAGGCATTGGTAGTAGCAGGACACTGCTGGGGAGGGGGGGAACATAACATCTGTAAAGGGTACCTGATCTCAAACCAGGCGAAGTGGAGACCAAAGGGAGGTCAAAACATAACTTGTATAATAACCACTCATGTACCTAATCCTGAATTGTATCCCACATATTTAAAATAATAATAATTAAAAAATAATAATTTCTTGTCTGTCTCTTTGATAGTATGGTGGCCTCTCCATGCCATTATCTTTTAATAATATAGTCCTAAGTAATCTCTCTCTTGCTTTGATAGTTTACTACTGAAAACAGGATACAATTCAAATTCCTATCATAATACTTACATTTCCTTCTGCTTTTACCCCTCTGATCTCTTTCTACCTGGCCTGCCTACTCACCTCTGTGGCACCCCAGCTGCTCTAGGATCCTTTTTCTTTCCCAAAACTAGCACTCATGTATATGAGTGGGACGCCCAAAAAGCCTGGAATTTATTTATAAAAATTGTGTATTTATTCTTACAGTCACCTTCACAGTACTCTTTGTTTTATGCAGTACACCTGTCAAGACACTTCTTTTACTGCTCAAAATAATATTTGAACTTGTCAGTTTTGATGCCTTTTAGTGCTTCTGCCGTTTTTTGTTTAACCTCTTCCATATGGACAAAATGTTTCCCTTTAAAGATTTTTTCATCCAGGAAAACAAAAAAAAAAAGTTGCTTGGAGTGAGATCAAGTGAATAGGTAGGGTGGAGGACAGGGGCTCATGCTGTTTTTGGTTACAAACTGCTGAACTTTCAGTGCAGTGTGGGGAGGGTTTTCATGTAAATCACCCATCCTGAAATGGGCAAATGCTTTGAAAGAATCTCAAAAAAAAAAAAAAAAAAAAAAATCAATGAAGCTGGATGCAGCTTCTTACAGCAATGTTAGCTGGTACACTGATGTCTATGGGTTCTCAAAACACTTACCTAATGGGGGAAGCCTGTACTACAAGGGGCCCACCCTCCAAAAAATAATACTGGTTTTTTATGGATCTCCCCACATACTTTTTGGACTTTTGCTCATCTATTACTATCAGAATAGTTTTTGAGTCCTAATACATGTCAGATACTCTACTGATGCTGGAAAAATAATGATAAACCAAAAAAAGGCACAGATTATACTCATAAGGAGCTTATAGCAGGAAATATAAGCTAAACAAATAAACACACATATTATTTCAATTTATTTGTTTCACACACATATTATTTCAATTGTGTGGAATAATGCCTAAGTGTAAGGGAGACATGAGAAAGCATTACAGGGGGACATGATCTGATTTGGGGTTGGTGGGCAGTGAGCATTTTCTAAGAAGAAGGAGTGAAATTTGATCTGAAATCTAAGGGATAAGAGGAAAAGAATGAGGAGGCCAATAAAGGGTTGGTGAGAGGAGGAAGAGGACAGGACAAGTATTCCAAACAGAAGGGAGGGTATGAGCCAAAAAAGCCCTAATGGGAATGTGAGTGTGACTCTTTGGAGGAAAACTAAAACCATGAGATATCATTTCATACCTTCAAAAATGCTAAAATTATAAAGATTGGTTATATCAAGTGTAGGTGAGGCTATAAAACAATCAGAACTTTCATACCTTGCTAGTGGGGATGAAAAATGGCACAGCCATCTTAAAAAACAGTTTGGAAATTTCCTATGAAAACACATGACTTCCTTACAACCCAGCAATTCCAAAAAAAGAGAGAAGAAAAAGAGAAAAAGAAATTGAATGTGGTATCCACAAGCAAAACGTGTATAATAATTTTATAGAGGTTTAGGTTCTTCAAAAAATTAAAAATAAAATTACCATTTGATCCAGAATCTCATTTCTGGGCATATGTCATACCAAAGAAGTGAAAATAGGACCCGGAAGAGATACTTGCACAACCATGTTTATTGCAGCATTGTTCACATTAACCAAGGGGTGGAAACAACACAAACATTCATCACTGGATGAATAGATAAAGAAAACCTGGAATATACATACAATTGAACATTATTCAGCCTTAAAAAGGACTTCTTGTCATGTGCTACAACATGGACGAACCTTGAGGACCTGACACCAAGTAATGTAGGCAAGTCAGTTGCAAAAAGGCAAATACTGTATGATTCCACTTCCATGAAGTATCTAAGGGTGTCAAACCCCTAGAAATAGAAAGCAGAATGTTGATTTATAGGAGCTGGAGGGATGAGGCGGTAAAAGGTAGGAGTTGTTCAATGGCTACAGTTTTGATTTTGAAAAAACAAGTTCTAGCTGGGCTCGGTGGCTCAGCCTGTAATCCCGTGCCTTTGGGAGGCTGAGGTGAGTGTATTGCCTGAGCCCACGGGTTCGGGACCCAGCTGGGCAACTTGGCGAGACCTCATCTCTACAATAAATCAAAAATCAGCTGGGCGTGGTAGCACGCGCCTGTAATTCCGGCTACTGAGAAGGCTGAGGTTGAAGGATCGCCGGAGCCCAGGGTCGAGGCTGCGGTGGCCGGGAGCGGCCACGGCACTCCAGTCTGGGCGACGGAGTAAGACTCCAACTTAAAAAAAAAAAAAAGAAAAGAAAAAATAAGTTCTAGAAATCTGTTGCACAACAGTAATGCACACTTACAGTGATTAAGATGGTAAGCTTTATGTTATGTGCTCTTTGCCATAATAATAAAAACATTCTTAGCAACGTTATTCATAATAGCTTCAAATGTAAACAAGCCAAATGTCTATCCACATGTGTATGGATAAGCAAATTAAGGTATGTTAACACACTGGAATAATGCACAATAATAAAAATGAACAAACTGATTGTCAGGGACATGGATGGATCTCAAAAACTTTCTGATTAGTGAAGTGAAAAAAGCTAGATTTTTTAAAATAAAAAAGCAGTACATACTGCATGATTCCATTGAAATAAAATTCAAAAAGAGGCAAACCTAACAGATGGTATTATAAGAAAAAAAGGTGGTTACCTTTGGAGGGAGTGACATTGACTGGAAAGAGGGAGAAGCAAATTTTTAGGAGTAATAAAAATGTTGATCTTGTTCTGAGTAGTATTTATATGAATGTGGTATATATAAAAATCTTTGGACTTGTGCATAGTATTATATGTAAGATATACCTCAGTTAAGAAGTTAATCAAGGTAATTGTTGTGTCAACTCAGTCAGAAAACAAAGGGGAAAAGTGTTAGAGAGAGGACAGAAAATATGAGTGAACGTCCAATAATGCAGAGCTTATGGATTCTGTTAAGGATGATAGTCTTTATGTTAACAGAAATGGAAAAGCATTGAAAGGTTTCAAGCAGGGGCATGACAAGATATGCTTTCTAGCTTTTGTTTGTTTGCTTTGCTTTGTTTTTAAGACCTTCCTGATAGCAATGTATAAAAATGGATTAGAAAGAGGTAAAAGTGCATATGGGAACTAATAAAAAACAGGACTATAAAAGTTTGGATGAGAGATGAAGGTAGTTGGGACTGAGTTTTGGCAGTAGAAGTTAAAAAAATAGTATGCTCAAGTTATTGTCCCTATCTTAACTATCTTTCTTCTTTTTCACCAGGAGAAATCTACATATTCTTCCACCATGGCTCAGTTGTTTCTGGCTCTGTGATTTGCCCCTCAGTCCTTAGCCTTTGTTAGGTCTTTTTTCGTTCTGCAGGTTCTTATCTCAATCTTATCACATGGCTTGTTTTTATCTTATTATAGTTTGGAAGTGCATGTTTGATACTATAGTAAAGAAAACAATAGCCCCCAAAGATTGTCCTTGTTCTAATCCTTAAAACCTGTGAATACATTATCTTCCATCACAGAAGTGACAGTGTGTTGTAGATGTGATGAAGGGTAGGGATGGTGAGGTGGATATTTTATACTAAGTTATCCTGGTGAGGGTCACAAGCCATGGAATGCAAACAACCTCTAGAAGCTGGAAAAAATGAGGAATCAGATTCTCTTCTAGAGCCTCCAGGAAGGAATACAGTCTTGCCAATTCCTTGCTTTTAGTGCAGTGAGAGCTGTGTCAGACTTCTGACCTATAGAGCCTTTGTGTTGTATTAAGCCATTAAATTTGTAGCATTTTTTTTTTTACAGCAGCTGTAGTAGACCACTACAATCCCCAAGTATGTGAATGTCTTGAAGACTTCAAGGCAGCTTTATGGCTCTGGCTCCCAGCACTTTGTCTGGCACATACACAAACTCAGAATGTGTTTAAAAAGTGAATCAACTTGATATTTTCACATGTTCTTCCCTCTCATCCTGCAAGTTGGAAGATAGTCCTGTAATTTATTAGCATCACTTCCACAAATTTCTCTGCCCTTAAATACAGTTTCTTTCTCCATTAACACAGGCATTCTGCATCTCTGACCCCTTTTCTTGTGTTTCCTCAGCCAATTCATCTTTATGATATAGGGATGTGATGGATTCTGGTTAGTCAACATATTCTGGGAATGAACACTGTCAATTAGTATTATGAGAAAATATATGTTATATATACATTTTGAAAAGTCTTATACAAATATAGTACCATATTCCCTCAAAAGAAATAGTAAATATAGAGAGTCATGTAGAGAAAAAGGTGGTTACCTCTGGAGGGAGTGACACTGACTAGAGAGAGGAAGAAGCAAATTTTCAGGAGTAATAAAAATGTTCTTGATCATGTTCTGAATGGTGCTTATATGAATGTGGTATATGTAAAAATCTTAGGACTTGTGCATAGTATTATATATAAGATATACCTCAGTTAAGACACTAATCAAGGTCATTGTTATCACAACCCAGACAGAAAACAAAGGGGAAAAATGTTAGAGATAAGGCAGAAAATATAAGTGAAGGTCCAATAATGCAAAACTTTATGGATTATGTTAAGGATGATAGTCTTTATGCTAATGGAAAAGGAAAGCCATTTAAGGGTTTCAAGCAGGGACATGACAAGATACGCTTTCCAGTTTGTTTTATTTTGTTTTTAAGAACTTCCTGATAACAACTTAGAAAAAGTGGATTAGAAAGAAGGAATTTTTTTTTTTTTTTTAAAGTAGTTATCAGCCGGGCTTGGTGGCTCAGCCTGTAATCCCGCGCCTTTGGGAGGCTGAGGTAAGTGGATTGCCTGAGCCCGCGGGTTCGAGACCCGCCTGGGCAGCGAGACCTCATCTCTACAATAAATCAAAAAATCAGCCGGGCGTGGTGGCGCATGCCTGTAATTCCGGCTACCCGGAAGGCTGAGGCGGAATGATCGCCGGAGCCCAGCAGGTCGAGGCCGCGGTGGCCCGACTGAGACTCCAACTCAAAAAAAAAAAAAAAAAAAAAAAGTAGTTACTATTTTATTAGTGTTTTGTCTTCTGATGAATTCATTCAATCATTCCCTAAATGTTTGGTTATTAAGTACAATGTACTGTGAAGCGCTCAAGGGCCATCTAGTTCATAATTGTGTGATAAAACTTGTTTTAAGTGTAGGTTGAAGCTTATTGGGAATGTATATCGAAACTTGTTTTTAAAACTCAGATGGATGCTTGTTTTCCTGCCCAAGCACAGTAGTATACTTTTGGTAAACAAGTTCACATACCAAAAGAAAACCGTGGAGTCACGGTGCAGACCCTCTGGCCCCATTTCCTGCTCCACTCCCCTAGTAATCTCACATTCCAGATGTCCCAACCAGTTCCACCCAGCCCGCCTGACCGTTGATGGTCCCCTGTGGTCAGCCACGACCCGCGACCATACAAACCAACCAATTCCAAACGCCCCCGTACCCAGTAGGAGAAACTACCCAATCATGTGCGAACAAGTTTAAAGTTCTTTCCCCTCCCTTGTAACTGCGTATATAAGCTGCTTGCTGCGCTGGGTCGGGGCTCTCGTTCCTGTACTGCTGCACCGGTTACGGACGTGAGCCCAGACTCGAGCCTGAATAAAGACCCCCGAGTGATTTGCATCGGAGCTGGCTCTTTGGTGGTCTCTCGGATTCAGGATTTGGGTACAACAACTGGCCATTGAGAACATCCTTGAGTTAACTCAGGTAACCACAGATTAGTTAACTGACACAATTCATTGCTTAGTGATTATTTGTCCATCTCTTATTTTTAATGACTGTATTATTGATTTAACCTATGAACAATTAAATATATACATGCCCAGGTATAGTCTTTATATCCTTATGCTGCAGATAACTGGATCATGAACAACTATTAAGGGAAGGAAAAAACAGCAAATTGAAGAAGAAAAGCAACATACAAATAATAAAAATGAACCATTATTATTTGTTTTACATCAGGTATTGTGTTAAGTGGTTATGACGTGTTGTCTCATTTGATCCTGACAACCCTATAAATTTTTTTCTCAGTTTAAAGATAAGGAAAATAAAACCCACAGGGATAAAGTAACCTGCTCTTGAGCAAACAGTTATGCAGTGTGAAAACTCTAGAGGAAAGTTCTACTCTTCCTCTATAGTGATAAGAGAAAAGAGGGAAAGAATGGAGATAATGATGAGATGGGAAGCTAAATTATGCATTTATTTTACTTTTCTTTCTTTTCTCAAAGTAAATATTGTTTTATAAAGAATACAGACCTAAACCCTAAAATACTAGTGTGCATTGGATTTAATCCCTAACATACTTCACATGTGCCCCAAGACCACATGTTGGGCACGATAGGAAAATACAGATAAAATGACGACTCCAAGAAAAAAAGGAAAGAGAAGAAAGGAAAGATTGTTCTTTCTACTATTATTTTCCAAATCTCAGCACACTTTTCAACTAAGGCTTTGTTGACATAGATGAAAATTTAAAGCAAAATTTATATTGGAATGTTTACCTACTTAGATGAACAGGTACTCGAAATAATGGTGTCATAAAGAAAAAGCAGAGACCTGCATAATTTGTGCAATATTCAGCTTCTAGAAGCCTTGGAGACACAATCCAAATGGATGGCATATTTGGGCAATGTAATGTTTCTCCATGTATTGGAAATGAATGTGTATTTAATAATAGTCTATATTTCTATATGAATCTTCAGATTCCTGAAAATAAGGTTATCAATGTCCTTGAAAAGATTGGTAGTCCATAAAAGGCTAAGGCACATAATACTTGGGATTTTCTAGCTGATTATACTTTTATAATCACAAACAAGATAATTACTCAAAAGACAAAATAGCCAAACTTGGATCATACATTTTCTCATGTTTTTGTATTATATAATAATGTGAAATCATCTCTTTCATGTGAAAGGTTGCCAAAAGTTGAAAATTAAATGATGAAGTAGACAACCATACTGAACTGTGTTAAGACTATTAAATGATTTGCACTATAAGACTAGGTCAAAGTTGTCATCAAAAATGTAACTTTCAGGTTTTTTTTTTCTTGAAAAAAAAAACAACCCACAGAATCAGAAAGTATAGAGTGTAAATGTACTCCTAAAAACTTAATAACTGATCACCCTGAAGTCTTGATTGCCAGAAAGAACTTTTTCTTGATTTTCAACAGAGCCTGAACTGGTATCCAAGAATAAATTTGAGTGCTGCACTGACCTTTCCAAAGTAGAAGCATTCTGAAACAGATATCCAATAACGACGTCTATAAGTCTTTTATGATTAGACATTCCTAACAAGTAAACAAACAAAAATCCCTAATATCATAGTTCTCCCTTCCATACATTATGATATATATGACCAGGTCTACCAATTTAATCTTCTTTGAATATGTAACTTGGGCCCACTCAGGGTATTTTTTGTTTTTGTTTTTGTTTTGCTGACCCATAAATCATTTCTTTCCTGATCAAATCTTTTGCCACCTGAAAATTATGTTTGAAAATGGTATATCAGCCAACCTTCCCCCAGATGAATCCCCACAAATCAGCCTTTTCCTAGTAATTTATTCTTCAAGGCCCATCAATGTAGTTATAAAAATGAAATGACTGTTTGCACTGTGCTGTCATTCCTCCAATCCAAGAAAAATGAACAAAAAAATACTTACAATGGTTCTTAGCCAGGAGCATTTTATCCCTTATTCACTAGTGGTAAATGAGTCAGATATGAGTTGGCCAGGAAAAGAGCTGCTTTACCCAAAATCTTAGTATGAAGTGAGTCATCTCACTCCAAACACCAATATATCCTCCAAAATAACTGGCAAGAATTTCCTATAAAAAGAATCTTGCCTTCACTCTTTTCCATCCATTTAGTTCTCTGATTTTTCTAATTTTTCAATTTCCTGTGTGCTTACAATATTGCATTCATAACAAAAGCTCAGGAACACTTCTTTTTATCCCATTTTGAAAGTCATCTTTCTTCTACTGGGTAGGAAGACAATTCTAATAGTATTCCCCTAGAAAGAGTCAATTCTCTGTGACTTTCAAGGGTGTTCTCTCTTTCCTCTCTCTCTCCCTTGCTTTCTCCGTCTCTTTCTGTCTTTCTTTGATGAAAATCATGCATGGTTCAATTGAAATGCAAGAGCCAGTTCTAGAAGAATTTTTCTTTTCCTCTGTTGAAAAAGGGAGTTCAAAGCCAGAGAAAATATTTTAAGTAAAACTATTTTTCATTCCTCAAGAAAAATCAATCACAATAGATATAATCTGTCTAAGTGTGATAAACGAACATGAAACTAGGCTACAAGCTTCAACTCTGCTTTCCGGCTCATCAGAACATTTGCATTCACATTCTCTCTCTGCCATCAGATGAGCTTAAAAACCACTGTGGATTGAAGCCGGGGTTAAATCCCTGTAGATTATCATGAGTCAAGCACATTATTTACCTGAGGATAAACAAGCATGCTTCAGGAGCCCATTCCTGCCAAAGTCCTGAAATTTTTATATTACTTGGAGCTTATAACATCACTTATTATTGCTAATTATTCTAAGCTTTGCAATTTAATGGGCAAAATTATTTGCAATTCATTTCACTCAGATTGGAATTTAGCTTAGTTTTTCTATATTAAATGAATTCTAAAGAATAGCTTTGCTGCCTTTATACCCAACACTAGCAGATGTTAGTTCCCTCAGTTTTATAGCTCTCAGATGACAGACAACTAACTGTTTTTGGCCTTGGGAATAATTGCAACACCTTTGGATTATGAACTTGGTTCAGTTCTTAGCTGGGAACAGCAGGGGGTTAGTTCTTATTATCAAAGATGTAAAACAAGTTTCCCCTTATGCTCTAGATAGCCATATGAAGATGCCTTTCAATGCAGTCATATACAACTTTTTCCCCCTTACTGGTAATCTGCTGCTTAAGTGGTTATGGTAAGATAAAATGATTGCATAAAAATAAAATCTCTTATTCATTTTATCTCTTGCTCTTGGCCAAAACAAGATGTTAAATCCATTAAACTCTGAATATCCAGTAAAAGCAAGAAAGCTAGAACTGTTCGAATTTGTGCATTCTTGGGAAAATTGCCAACCTGTGCACTAGTAGCAGGATCTGTGTAATTAATGGTGATGTTATTGACGGAGGGAGTCTGATTTCCTTCTCAGAAGCAATTTAAGAGCACAAGTTGGCAAAGCTTTAGCAGAGCCTCACCTGATTTGTTTTTAAATTGAGGAAATGTGACCTTGAAGTCAGCCATAGAAAGCACCAATGTTCATGTACATTTGTGATGGCTTTGGTCACAGTAGTCTTTAAATATTTAAATAAATTCCGAATGTATCATTGTCCACGGAATAGGATGATGAACACCAAATGAACAAACTGACAAACATTCCTCTAAAAGAGAACAAACTGACCCAATTCAAAGCTAATTTTTTTCCCCAGAAAGCTATATTCATACAAGGATGCATTGAAATCAATCCTGTCTTGTCAAAACATAAAAGCAAAATCAGACTTAAGTCCTTTATACACACTCTTTTGTTGTTTCCTTTGCAGGCAACTTCCATCTTTGTCTGGTCTTTGGACCTCAAGGGCAATCACATAAAGAATGTGTATGTATTTTGGCTATCCAACTGACAGCATTACCTCCATCTTCTGCCCCCTCTTTCCCTTTATTATATCAGTAATTTCAAAATGATGAGAGAAAGAAAAAGAACATCTGGAAAAACAGATAACTAGGGAAAGAAGTTAAGCCCACAAGCAGCTCTTTCCATAATGATCTGTACTCAATTACCCGACAAGGAGTGATTTTTCTCACCCTCTATCTCATCCCCTCTCTTTCTCTGTGAACTGCAACCACATGCTCCAGCTCTGAATTTCCCATGAAGAATGAAGCAATGGAATTCTCGACAGTCTAAAGCATGTGCTGTGGCATCTGTGGCTTTGGAGAAGGCAGGTGGTGGAAGCGGAGGAGACAAGTGAAGGAAAAGCCAGGAGGAAGTCTCATGAGCGTCAGTGATGAGCCTGGATGTGACTGACCCAAATTATTCCCCTATGTTGGAGTCATACCTGCTGTCTTCCTGAGCAAAGGGCTGTTCCACATCCACTGTCAGGGAGGCCAGGGCAGAAACGGTCTCTGTCTCCTCTTGCAACTGAGCACCAGCCAGAGCACAGCCCCTTGGCACAGCCTCCATCCTTACAGACTTCCAGTACTTGCCTAGAAAAAACATCCATCATACTTTATAGGGATTTGAGTTAGAGTAGTAGTAATCAGAATACTCACATAGGTCCAACTCAGAATACTGTTATACACAGTTGTAATTTGGTTTCTTAACTGTTATGATTAAATCTTTTTCTCAATCTAAAAATGTCAAGTTGTGAAGTGCTCATATTCCCCAGTCTAAATCTCTCCTTTGCTCACAAGGTAATATTGTGAGGAATAATCACAGTCTGTGAACTCACTATCAGATTGACAGCTGTCTCTGCAACTAAGTAAGCAAACTCTGGAAATGGCATCCCTGGGAAACCCACAATAGACCAAGAGATAGAAATCTCAGAGAAAATGAATAAAACAATAATGTTGAACACAGCTACTTGAATCATTAACCTTTAAAAAATAAAGTTGGAGTGTTAAAGAAAAAGAAAAAAAAGCCCAGAAATGCCAGCATGAATCGAAGGGCAACTTTGCCAGAACAATCAGGTTTGTTAGTCCTGGATGTTCTTTCTTTTTCAACCTCGGGGTGTGTACTAGAACAATCACTGATTTAAAACTTTAATATATGTACGGGCTGATGTTGGAGCCCATCCATATGTCAGGCTGATGTTTCTTTTTTGAGTCAGAAAAGGAGAATGAGAGGAAAATAGAAGGTCATTTCATGAGAACATGCCAGCGGGATAAATGTGAAAGAGCAGAGTTAATCACTTTCTTGCAGCCCCTAAGTTATTTGTGTATGTGTGCACACACACGTGTGTGTGTGTGTGTGTGTGTGTGTGTGTGTGTGTGTGTGTGTGTGTGAATTGTTGAGCAGCCCAAATCAAAGCAGCAGAATCTCCTAGATGCTGACATGACTCACCAGGTAAAACTATCTCTGCAGTCTGACACATTAGACAGGAACTTTGGCACGTAGAATTTACTTATTTCTTAAAACAACAACAACGAAAAGACCACCTTGCTCAAGTGGAAAAGGCAGATGGATAGATGGATAGATGGATACTGGATGCGGAAGTAAGATAACAGGTCTAGACCTAGATTTGCTACTCGCCATCCGTATCATGCTGGCAAGGTTTAGTAGGACTTTATTTCTGACTCTTGAAAGAGGGAGATGCCTCAAATTCCTTCTACCTTTAACATTTTGTGATTGACCTTTCTTTATCTTTTAACTTTATCTTAAATATGTGGGTTATAAGTCAGGATTAGGTACATGAGTAATGCACTTGCAGATGAAGTTTGGGCCTCTAACTGGTCCCCACTTCTCCTAGTTTAAGATCAGGTATCCTTTGTGTTTTTATATGCACCCTTCCTGTCTCCCTGACAGTGTCCGCGACTATGTATCCATCTGTTATGCTACAGTGATTAATGTTCAGGTCCCACTTATGAGTGAGAACATGATATCCATTTTTGTTTTCTGTGTTTGGCTTTTCTTTAACTTACTGCTTCACAAAGGAATGGATCCCACACTAGAGGAAGAGATTCAATTCTCCCCATCCATTCCATATGCCAATAAGGCCTTCTGACATGAGTGTCTACTTGTACTTTACCTGCTGCTGTGATTACCAATTCTGACTAAAGTCTGAGACTCATAAAGCTTTTAATTTGAACCAATAAATAAAAAATTTCTGTCAGTGAATCCACAAACTAACATTTTTAAAAACTAAGACTGCCCCAGATGTTGAGAACACAAAGATGCTACCTTGACACCAAGAAATGCATGGTCTAGGTGAAACAATCCTACTGGTTAACAATGACAATTCTTTATTTAAAATGCCCATATGATCTTGAAAGAACATAAGTAGAAAGGAAGACTTTCCAGAAAAAAATAACACTTGACTGAGTATTTGAAAGACTGTCAGAAATTAAGCAATCTGAAACAGAGGGAGGTGGTGGTGGAGTATCCCTGGAAAGGGAAATAGCACATACAAATGTACAGAGATTGAAGTCTCTGTGGTCTTCTGGGGAATAGTCAACTGCCAGGTACGACTGGAACACAGGAAGAGTCTGGAAGGGGAAGGATAAGACTGCTGCCATTGGCATGAGCTAATTAACATACACTCTTGAATGACAGAACAATGATCTTGGACTTCAACCTCTGGATGAAAAATCTCTCTGGAGAGATTATGGATGATGGATTAGAAAGTGATAGAAGTGGTGGCAGGAAGACCAATTTCTCATCTTGGCAAAAGTTCAGATAGGAAATGATGTCTAAATAAAAGGAAGTAACAATAAAAATGAGAAGACACAAGGAAAGTTTTGAAGTAGGCAATGGGAATTTTCTTGACTTATTCTTTAGCACCCCATATCTTTCAACTTTTAAAGTTATCCCTGAACTGAAAGTTCAATTCCAAGGCCCCAATTTTCCTAGATCACAATCTCACTGTAGTCTTACCCAAGATGGAAATGCCATATTCCATCTACAAGTGCATACAATTGTAATGAGTTTTTTAAAATATTATTATCCAACATTATTTTGGCACTGATGCTTATAAAGCTAGTGATGCAATATGCCATAATTTTCTTGTTCTCTAGAGTGATTAATGTAGGGAATCTGACAAACACACTACAGGTGGTTGATTGTTTATGGGTCAACTTATAAAGACTGTGGAAAAGAGAAATTAGCATTATTGAGCACCCAACATATGCCAAGGATTGTGCTACTTGGTGTTTCCACATTTACAACTTGTAATTTTATTTAACCCTCATAACAACTATATAGTTGACGTTAAGTAATGTTTTCAAGGCTCACATAGCTAGTGAGTAGAGGAGCTGAAATCTTTCCCCAGGACAACCTAATTGCAAAATGCCTCTTCCTCTGCACTCTTCCACCCATTACACATACAAAAAAAGAAATGTAAAAGTATATCAATATATGGAAATACTAAAATAATTAAGCCTACTACTTCTGATCTCATGTCACCTATTACTTTGGGATATTACATTTTTTTAGGGCAGAAAAAATTACTTTTCTATGAACCTATGAACTCTCGAGAAGGTCAGTAATCACTTTTAGATAATATGGCCCATTTAGAAAAACCAGCAGCTTTAATTTTCAAGCATTGTACCTTTTTCTTCAAGAAAAGTAGTCTTGGCCATAAACAAAGCAAACCTCTTTACTCCCATAACACAATTAGGGCAGAAGTTATATATCTTTTTTTTGTTGTTGTTTTTGTTTTGGAGTCTCACTGTCTCACCCAGGCTGGAAGGCAGTGGCATGCTCCCAGCCACAGCAGCCTTGACTTGCTGGGCTCAGGTAATCCATCTTAATCTTCCAAGTAGCTGGAACTTCAGACACGCGCCACCATGCCTGGCTAGGTATGTATCATGAATAGCACTCTTTAAGCAGAATGACTGACAATGATCCTTTAAATTTTGGTCTTTTTGTATGTTGGTAGTAGGAAGGAATTACATAGCTGAGACCTTTTTGGATAAAATTTAATGTGTATAAAATATCACACTAAGTTAAGATTAAATATTAGAAGTGTGGCTTCTATCCAAATATATGAGTTTTCTGACTTAGGAATAACCCAGAACTTTACATACTATACGGCCTTTGACAAAGTCTATAAAACAAAGGAAATATTCTCCATTAATAATGCACTTATAGACCATTATCTCTTTTTATAAAGGAGAATAATTAAAATGGAAGTAGATGTAACTCAGACTGTGCAATATGTGACTGATTCAAACTCATAAATTACAGATTATATTTTTACATGATGTATAAGGTCTTATCTTTTTTTCTTACAAAAAACAGATGTGAAAGAAAACCATCTCTATCGACATGGGAATAATGTTCCCATTAACACATATGAGAAATGAACCAAGGTTTACTGCTAGAGTTTTCAGGAGTAGCTACACATAAAATAAAATACCAGTAACCAGCCACCACTGGGTTGCTCTCTTGTGGCGAAAATACAACTGGTAAAAGAGAGGAGTTTTCCATTAAAACTGGACAGGCATGCTCCCTCTTCAGTCATATTCTCAACCCATATCCGTTTTTCTCACTATCTTCCCACTTCCCAGCACTTATTTTAAGAACTATTAAGATTTTGTCATTTGATATTCCTGTTTTATCTAGCAAAGGTAGAGCAATGAATGAATCTACAATGAAGATAAAAAATTGAGAATGGAACTGCAGACAACCAAGTTAGAGGTGGAGACCATAGGGTTTCACTGGGTCAGATAGAACCCTTGAGAGGGCATCCCGCAGGTCCTGGGTAATCAGACTTTAGTATTAAATGGATTGTTCTTGTTAATGGACAGTCTGGAAAAATAGGTAGCTGTTGACTCATGAAGATCTGTGTTAGAAATAACCCATCTACCAAAACTTTCCTCAGTCAAAGCCCCTTGTCACTGGAAAACTTCCTGACTTCAGAGACCCCCTTCTGCCACCACCATTTTGGAAGCCTTAGAGTTGTCACTCCTTCTCAGATTTTTTTTTTAACCTCCTTTCTATTTGAATGATGTTGCCTTTCATCATTTCCATGTTCTCATAGGAAAAGAAGCTGATGCTATCCTTTTGTTTCTTCCTTCAATCATAGAAATTATTAATGAGGCTTACAAGATGCCTAGGTCCATTAATTTTCAGAACTTCTTAATGCTTTTTCAAGATACTTTTTAAAAAATAAAACAGCCGGGCTCGGTGGCTCAGCCTGTAATCCCGCGCTTTGGGAGGCCGAGGTGAGTGAATTGCCCACGGATTCGAGACCCGCCTGGGCAGCTTGGCGAGACCTCATCTCTACAATAAATCAAAAAATTAACCGGGCATGGTAGCACGCACCTGTAGTTCCAGCTACTTGGAAGGCTGAGGCGGAAGGATCACCAGAGCCCAGCAGGTCGAGGCTACTGAGTCTGAGTGACAGAGTGAGACTCCAACTCAAAAAAAAAAAAAAAATACAAGATAAAACAGAACTTTGTATTAATGCAAAAATAAATATGCATTGAAAATTAGTGCATAAATGTAAGAGAGGACCCCAGAAACCTGGAATTATCTTTTGGAGGGTGGGCTTTTTGTAGTATATCTAGAATTTGTTCCTCTGGATCAAAAGTCAACCAAAATTTTTATCTTGAAGCTTTGAGAAGGCTGCATCAGGATTTGCAGAAGAACTGTCCCAAGTTGTGGCAAACAGGTGACTGGTTCTCCCACCATGAAAATGCACCTGCCCATAATACACTGAGTGCTCAGCAGTTTTTGGCCAAAAACAGCATGACCCCCGTGCCTCACCCTCCCTATTTACTGGATCTCTCCCTGGGTGACTTTTTACTGTTTTCTCAATGAAAAAAGTCCTCAATGGGAAATATTTTGCTACTGTGGAAGAAGTGACACAAAAAGCAGCAGAAGCACAAAAAGGCATCAAAATTGACGAGATCAAAAACTATTTTGAGCAGTGGAAAAAGTGTCTCGATAGATGAATTGCATCAAATAGAGAACTACTTTTAAGATGACTGAAGTTTAAGCATATAAGAATAAATATACACTTTTTAATAAATAAATCCTGAGTTCTGGGGGATTCCCCTTGTAGAGTGACCAGGTACTTTTCACGCAAACTGGCACAATTTTGAAGTTAAATGGGACTAAAAATAGAAATTATGAATATATTTATTTATTGGTCAAGGAATTATTCTTATTGGTGGAACTGCAAAATAACCCTATTTAAAGTTTACTTTCACTCTAAAATTCATTTAAAAATAAAAATTGTATAATTCATGTATGTCAAAGCAGGGCTACTAATTCTTTATATTAATCATCTGAACTTTAAAAAATAACATAAGCAGAATTGTGATTCCTGGTAAATATTCTTGTATGTTAGCCAGCTTTGTGGCCATACCTCTCTCTCAATGATACAACATCACTGATATTTGTATGAAAAATGTAGTTTTTTGCCTTACAGGAATCTAAATATTTCAGGCATCATAAAATTGTCTATAATCTTATTCAAAACTGAATTTTATGTTTAATACATCTGAAATTGTTGGCATCTTTAATTTACTCTACTCAAGAGACTAAATTTTTGATTGAGATACACTATCTCTACAAGTATGGTGCTACCAGTTAAAGTCAGAAAAAATTTCTGTTAAATACAGAATATTTTTATTTCTAATTTTTTAAATATTGAAATGAGTATTTTATTCCAAATGTTTTCATGGTTAATGTCTTTTTCTGTTTTCAGAGTACTCTTCTTTGGCAAACATTTTATGTAACACAAATTCGTCAAAAAGTTTTTTGTGTTTATGACTCCAAAATTTTACCAGATTCAGGTGCTGCAAAATCATAAGACTTCTCAACAACATCCCACCCTAGAACAGAATATAAATGTATCTAATTAAAAATAGGGGTTTCAGCCCGGCTTGGTGGCTCAGCCTGTAATCCCGCTCCTTTGGGAGGCTGAGGTGAGTGGATTGCCTGAGCCCGCGGGTTCGAGAACTGCCTGGGCAGGCAAGACCTCATCTCTACAATAAATCAAAAAATTAGCCGGGCGTGGCAACGCGTGCCTGTAGTTCTTGCTACTTGGAAGGCTGAGGCGGAATGATCGCTGGAGCCCAGCAGGTCGAGGGTGCAGTGTCCGGGAGCGGCCACTGCACTCCAGTCTGGGCGACAGAGTGAGACTCCAACTCAAAAAAATGTATATATATATATACATATATATATAAAAGTATATATATGTATATATATAAATATATATAAAAGTATATATATATAAATATATATAAATGTATATACAAAAGTATATATATATAAATGTATATATATATAAATATATATAAATATATATATAAATATATGTAAGTATATACATATTAAAAATATATAAATATATTAAAATATATATATTTATATATATAAAACTTACCAATTATAAGGGTAGATTATAATGCATAGCGACAAATGTGTGCAGTCATATAACTGGCATGAGAATAAAAATATAAAATACTTTTTCATCCTAAAAAAAAGCTTCTTTTGGCCTTTTGTAGACAATTCCTCATCACCTTTTGACAACTGATGACCTCTAAAATTCTGTCTCTGTATTTTTTCCTTTTCTAGAAATTCCTATATAGAACCATATAGTATATAGTCTTTAATATCTGGCTTATTTTACTTAGCATAATACTGCTGCAATTCAAAAGGTTTATATTTGTCATTTTTACCTTTTTTTTTTTTAAGCAGGATTTATTGAGGAGACAGAAAAGCTCCCACAGTGGGAGGGGACCCAAGGGGGTTGCCCACCTTTCTTTTATTAAATGTAATACAATTTTTATTTTTTGGCATCTTTTAAGATTTTATTATAATATTCCTTATCATCATTTTTTCATGTTTAATCTGCTTGAGATTCATTGAACTTCTTGGATCTGTGGACTTTCAGTTTCCATCAAATTTGTAAAACTGTTTTCTATTTTTTTTTCAAATATACTTCCTAACCCCCAATACACACATACCTTCTCTTGGATTCTGGTTATAGGAATGTTAAACTAATTGATGTCCCACATATCCTTCATAGACTAGTTTTATCAGTCTTCTCTCTGTTCTTTACTTTGGAATGCCTTTAGTACTATATCTTCAACTTTATTACTTCTTTTTCTTCTGTATTACGTAATATACTATTAATCCATCCAAACAGTGGATTTTTTTTAAAAGTTTCAAATATGGTATGTGTCATCTCTAAAGCTTCCATTTGCATAGTTTTTATGTTTTTTGTGTATCTCCTCATTATGTTTATACTTCCCTCTTCATATTGGATGCTAATTTTTAATATTCAAAGTCAGTTTACATTTATTAATCTGTCTTGTGGTTCCAGGTCATATTTTCCAACTTCTTTGCATGCCTAATAATTTTTATTTGGATGCTTAACATTGGTGATTAGAAAATTTTGGTTAGTGAATTTTGTTGTGTTCTTTGAAAGAGTATTGGACTTTATTTTGACATGAAGTTATTTGTAATATTTTTGACCTAGCTTATACCCTTGTTTAGGTGACTAAAAAAATAGCTTTTAGTATAAGGCTAACTTAGCCCTACAATGAAGATGGTATTATTTTATGTCTCTACGTGATGTTTTGTGTATTACAACGTCTCTCCACTCAGGAAAATGTTAGTTATCTCAAGTTCTGTTTGAAATCCTTGAATTGTTTAGCCTACTGCTTTACATTGGTTATTTTCCCAGTCCCGTGGAGTTTTATCCCATGTATGTAAATATATTTATAAGACGAAATTTTAAGGAAACTCTTGTACATGCAGTGTGCTGTGCTGTGTGTGCGTGCGTGTGTGTGTATGTGTGTGTGTGTGTGTGTGTGTGTCAACTTCATCTCTAATATTCTGCCTCATCACTTTATCCTCAACTTAGTAATACCCCTGTATCTTGTTTGGGTTTTTCCTATGTTGCTGCCCAGAAACGTCCCCTAGTCAGTTAGTTTGGGCAATTGCAGGACTCATTTTGTTTGTTTCCCTCTGGAAACACAGGTCTACATTACCTGTTGTCCAATGCCTGAAAGACAGGTTCCATTTTTTTTTTCTGGTTTTCTCTTGTTTCTGATCGAAGGGCAATTCCTACAGTACTTACTCATTCATACATGGGTCAGTGATTCATTTATTGAATATTTTGGTTAGAAAAGTAGTAAAAATTTAGAAAGTTCATTTGCAAAATATTATTATAGAATATTTAATATTTCTAAAAACATATGGTTGATAATAGGAAGCAAAGAGATAAATTTTGAACTTCCTTTCTAGTTTTTTTACTTTGTCATGAACATTAGTCATACTTCAAAAACTTTGTGCTTAATTTACCCTAACTCTGTTTACATAAACATTTTCTAAATTTTGACAATGGTTTATATTTTTGTTGGTAGAACAGCAAGTTTGTTTGAAACTTTTAAGGAATTATATTTAATTTTAAGGTATTACATTTTATTAACTTTATAATTAAATTTTATTAAATAATTTATAAAAATTTAGGGATTTGTGTACTCCATAAGTAATTCCAAGTGCATTCCAGCACTTTAAGTTGTTGCATTCCACCAAAATTTAAATGTGGAGAGTAATATAAAAACAAACCTATTTCATTGTGCTATAATTTTACCTTAATTTATAACAGCTTTCATAATAATGATCTGTTTTACTTTTTATTTTATTTTATTTTATTTTTTGAGTTGGAATCTCACTCTGTCATCCAGACTGGAGTGCAGTGGCCACTCCCAGCCACTGCAGCCTCTACCTGCTGGGCTCCAGAGATCCTTCTGCCTTAGCCTTCCAAGTAGCTAGAACTACAGGTGTGTGCCACCACACCTGGCTAATTTTTTGATTGATTGTAGAGATAAGGTCTCACCAAGTTGCCCAGGCGGGTCTCGAACCCGCGGGCTCAGGCAATTCACTCACCTCAGCCTCCCAAAGCATGGGGTTACAGGCTGAACCACCGAGCCCAGCTTGTTTTACTTTTTTATTTTGTCCATCTTTATTTCCAAAACCTTTACTTTGATTCCATTAATTGAATACAAAATATCAAACAATTATTTAAATTAATTGATTTTCTTGAACCAATTAAGGACACTGCTTTATTGACCAAGAAATTATTCAAATGGCAGCAAAAAAAAACCACAATGTATACCTCACTCTTGAGCTTTTAAAAAGAATACTTGAAATTGACATTGATTTTTAAAAATTTAAATAGTCATCATTTTATCTAAAGAAAAAGTCACATAACATAAAGTGACACATAAATGTCACTACAGCTAGACTTCTTAAATGTTCTCCTTTGGATTAGGTTTTATTTTTGTTTTGTTTTGGTCAATAATTACTACATTTTAAAGTAGATTCTAGATTATGTTGTTTCCTTAGCAGCATTGTGCCTTCAACATTCATCTATAATACTACTATGTCTTCCTGAGGAATGAGATATGACAAACATTTTGTGTAATTATATGCTTATTGTCAACTTTCTTGAGAAACAGAAATCGACCACTCATTTTCCAAGTTAATATGCACATTTGTTTTTAAGTTCATTTCAGCCAGTTGTTTTGGTAGCAAAATTAAATTATGTAACAAAATACAAAATAAATAAATACATAACTGTGAAGTTATGATGTACAATAGTTGACAAGCCTCTAAAGCAAAAGCTTTCAGAGTGTAATTATGCTGCTATTTCCTGAACATTTTTTATACACACCTAAACTCTGATTTCCCATATTTCCCCCAATTCCATCCTCTGGCAGCTTGGTGGTTTCATGCATATCACAAACTGTGGTACAGACGACAGCACACCTGACTGGCACGCCAAGTGGCAGCTATGTTAAATATTTCACCCACTAGCTCCTAGACCAGAAATTGTATACGTCCTTTTCAATGGGTGTCAGTGAGGACCTACATGAGTTCCTTAAAAGGAAAGTATTGGTTGTTGCTTCAGAAGAGGGTTTGGAAAAGAGAGATGGGTTATCACTTCTATTTTTATAGATTTAGCCATGTGTTCAGATAAAAATTCTATTCCCTTTTCACATGTCTCTCATATATCCAGATGAGACAATGACAGATGCTAAAGCAAAGTACAGGTTTAACAATCTATCCTTACTTTTTTTTTTTTGAGTTAGAATCTCACTCCATCACCCAGGCTGGAATGCAGTGGCACACTCATGGCAACCCCAGCGTCAACCTGCTGGGCTCAGGAGATCTTTCCATCTCAGCCTTCCAAGTAGCCAGAACTACTAGCACGTGCTATCAAACCTGGCTAATTTTTTGATTTATTGTAGATATGAGGTCTTGCCAAGTTACCCAGGCTGTTCTCAAACCCGTGGGCTCAGACAATCCTCTTACCTCAGCCTCCCAAAGTGCTGAGATTACAGGTTCGAGCCACCATACTCAGCCATCTTTTATTTTTATTTTAACAAAACTGTAGATAATAATACTTCTTTCAAAATGACAAATCTGGAAAGGATTTTCATGAGATGTTGAGACAACAAATATAAGCCAAGTCTGTCTCTGGCAAACAAAAAAGTATAATTGTAGCAGCCACCATCAGTGTCACATCTTCATGTCCTTGTCCTTACTACTTCAGTGCACACAGCCTGATTTCCACTTAGTCAGAACCAGCATGTCTTTACGGGAGAGATTTCAGTTCCCCTTGGAGTCTTCTTGCTCTATGATTGGCCAGAAATGTCAGGAAAATAGTGTCTCCTAGGAGCAGTATTGAAGCAACAGCCCTTTATGTTGGAGCATAAATATCTCTGCTCTCTCGTATCTCAAATGAAATAACTCTGAGCTGTGTGTCTATTAGCACTCAGAGTTTCTGCAGAAGAATTAAACTCTAGATACCTACAATGATAGTTCAACCAATGTCACTTTCTTTCCTTATTTAACTTCACGATTTCCTTTCTTTGTTCTCTTTGCTTGCACCTGCAAACAAATCACTTGTACATGAGTCCCTTGAATTGGGATTTGTTTCTGGCAGAACTCAAACTGAGATGGCCTTCCAACATATAATAGATGTAAGGGAAAGCTGGTGGGAATTGTTCTTCCTTTTGTAGATCATAAGGGTCCCCTTTGTCAATGCTTTGATATAATCAACGCTTGACACATTACTAAAATACATATCATGTTGCATTAGAAATCCTTTTTTTGGCCGGGCTCGGTGGCTCAGCCTGTAATCCCAGCACTTTGGGAGGCCGAGGTGAGTGGATTGCCTGAGCCCGCGGGTTCGAGACTCGCCTGGGCAACTTGGCGAGACCTCATCTCTACTATAAATCAAAAATTAGCCGGGTGTGGTAGCGCGCGCCTGTAGTTCCAGCTACTTGGAAGGCTGTGGCGGAAGGATCGCAGGAGCCCAGCAGGTCGAGGCCGCGGTGGCCGGGAGCAGCCACTGCACTCCAGTCTGGGTGACAGAGTGAGATGCCAACTCAAAAAAAAAACAAGAAATCATTTTTTTGAAAGTCAATGAATAAACTGCAAAGTTAATTTGTTAATGCGCCAAAAAAAAAAGTGTAGCTCTCATGAGGGTTACAATATTCCTGTGGTAATGACCTGTTCATTTTATCTCCAGCATTTTATCTGTTTTTATATATGGGAAACCAAATTACATTAAAAGATGATTTCAATCATCTTATTAAGTGCTAAGCATTTTGATGTTGGAAATACAGAATATGTATACCCTCATAAATCTTATAGATCACTATTAGTCATATAATCACACTATTGAGAATATGCTTCACAACTGAAATAAGCTACTGAAATGATGGTATTGAGTTTTATGAAATCATAAAACAATGAAATCTGATCTTAATTGGTAGACAAATGATGTATCTCTGTGCTCAAGGGACAATTAACCTGAAATATGAGGCATGTATAAGAGTCAAGAAGTAAAGGGGGGAGAATGGTGGGAAAATATACAAAGGCCTTAAGGAAGGTAGAAGAACAATACACTATAGGACTTAAAGGAAGGCAAGTGTGGCAAAGATTAGAAAGCAGTCGGTTTGTAAGTGGCCCATCTGAGTTTGGTGATCATAAGCCTACAAGAGGCCAGACTGCGGTGCTTCATGACAGTCCCTAGCAGACCTGCATATTTGGTCAAGTACTGAAGAAAGTTTTTTGTAGACTATATCCAGGGTTGAGATTTTCTTAGATTGGTAAAGTATACAGGCAAGATCAGTGGCAACATAGATTAAAAAATAGAAGGATGAATTAATGCAAGTATTATCTTTTTTAAGCTGGACAAAGAAAAGTGAGAAAAGAGGAGAGAGGTAGTAAATGATTAATTAAAAACTAGGAAATAAAAACATCTTAGGTGTTCAAGTAAGCAATTCTATGGTATATGTGTCTAGTGACCTGATACAGCCATCTCTGGCAGAGATAGGCTTACCACTGCTGATTTAATATTTAGTTTTTTTCAAGTCTGCTAAGACAGTAACAGATGGTTTCCTTTCTCCTTTTTTTTAATCCCTTGATGTGCATGTCTTTTTTTTTTTTAAAGAAAGCTCTATTATTACTTTAGTGGTGTTCCATGGAGAAATGAAAATAAATGAATATTCTTCATTTATTATCATTACTTGAAAGTAGTCCCTCTCTTCCCCTTTTTAACCCCACATATAGGGCTTATTATTCTGTTGTTTCTCATTTCTGCTCACTCTCCCTAGTGGCATGTGTCACTGTGCATTTGACTTTACTCATTTATTTAAATATGTAGACATCTATTTATTTTAACTCATATTTTGTTGGACATAATCTCTGCATACACTGAGGGTCTAAATTAGGGATAAAAAGGAATTTTATTGGTTTCCTCCAGAACCCAGAAGTGGTCTAGGATGAAAACTTGTTTGTACCCATCAAATTCATACCCAAACTGTGATGCAAATTTTAGGGTTTTCTGTGCATCACAGCACTGATGTCATCATCTGGCCCAAGAGCATTGCCCCTTTTTGTGCTACTTACTGCTTTTATTACATTACAATTTTTCCCCCTCTCCTATTTTCTTACTTTCTAGCAAGCCCAGTGATATATTAAAATAGTTTGTTTTAATGTATGTAGACTCTATTACAGTTTAGGAGAGGCCTGTTACAGTATCTATCCTGCTGTACTTGTGAATCAGAAGTGTAATGGAACTCTGTTCTTATTTTCGAAGAGGAGAGGGAGCAGGAAGGTCATATAGATGCTCTGATAGAAAGAAAGTGGGCTTTGGCATCATAGCCAGACCAGGATGAAAATCTTGGTTTTACTGCTTTCTATTAGAAAATCCTTCATCAAGCCACCAAAACTTGCAATTTGTTCATGAACAAAATGAAGAAAATAGCTAGGCATTACAGAATTGTGTAACGACTAGAGATAATATATGTAAATACTTAGCAAATGATCTCCCCTCAAACCTGATCTTCAGTACACCCCGTCTCAGTGAATTGTATATGTGTGTGTGTGAGACTTAATTGGGTGCTAACACCCAGTATGCAATCTCAAAGCATCCCTGTGAAAGAACTTTTAGTCCTAAAAACTTGCATAGTTTTATTGATTAATTTTGCCTTAGCAGAAATGTGATTTTTAAAAACTCATAATTGCAGATGCAGTTGGGATATATATATGAGTTGCTTGTTTGTTTGTTTTGATCAAGACAAGTTAAGTCTCTAAGCAGATGGCATATTTCCCTTTTTATTCTGGTACATTCTAGTGTTAGAGCTCCACCACACAATAACCAGAATTTCAGCATTTCAACAGAATTGTTAATTAGGAGTTCACAATCAACTTTTAAAAAGCCATGTGTACACGTCTGACCTGGCACTGATACAAGAGAGGGTTGGCGGGGTTAATAGTGAGAAAATGCCTAACACTGCTTTTCTTCAATGAAGGTCTGCCTGGCTCAGGGCTCTAACGTCAAGGCCTCTGTCTAAAGCCAAAGAATATATGACAAATAGCAGCTCACACCTGACAACAGTCAAGGTTTTAAACTCAACAGGGCAGGGATTTGAAATTCTGCCAATCCTCGCATTTTTTTCTGATTAGATGTATTTTGCAAGTTTACAAGGGTCTCCAAAGTGGATTCATAGCTCCATGGCCCCTTGTAATTTGGCACTGAGTTTCCAGAACTGACTATGGCTAGACCTCAATTAGCCAGAACTCCCAAAACTCCAAATTTTAAGTTAAATTATTATTTTTTCTAAACATGTCACTTTAACGGGAAAAACTATACACAAAAATTGCAGAATGATCTTGTTTGTAAGATGGTATAGCATGGTGGCTAAGAGGAGAGACTCTGGAGTGACAGTGCTTGATTTATGATCTTGCTTCTGCAACTCATTAGCTGTGTGACTTTGCAGAATTTAATTAACCATTCTGTGCCTCAGTTTACTTTGCTGTAAAATGAGAATTAAAATATCACCTAGCTCATAGCGTAGGTGAGAATATTAAATGAGTTGATTTATATTAACAGGAGTCCTTAGAAGTATACCTTGTATACCGCAAGCACTCAGCAATTGTTATTTTACTATTTGCTAACAGCTTACCTGATTTTCATTGTGGAAATAATTTCATTCAGTGTCCCTCTATAACTTCAGTGTAATAAACAGTTTATGCTTAGGGTGATGCTGCCTTCCCCCCAAACCTTCAGTTTCCAATCAACAAAGTATCTTTTTCTTAGGTCTATTTTTTTTTTTTTTCATTTTCTCTCAAGTGTTTCTTCTTCTACTGTTCCCTATATCAGGAGATGACCATCATCAGCTTCTCAATTTTCCAAGCCAGAAAGACTAGAAATTATCAATCCTCTTCATGTTAATTAATTGCTCTATTTTGCCAATTCTATTTCAGAATTATCTAGCCTGCTCACATCTGACAACAAGCCCTGTTAATCTCTTGTCGTTAGAACAGGCATGGTGATCTTTTTGACATTCAAACTTTATCATGCTTCTTCCCTGCTTGAAATAAAACCTCAAATTGCTATGAACTAAGAGCTCCTTTCCAACATTGGGGATATTTTCTTCCCCTTCTCTCCTGGATCTCAGTAAGATTAAAATGGAAGAGAAGGGAGATAAAAGAAAAGGCATAACATCAAAACGAAGTAGGAGGGGACAAAAAGAGAGAAGAACTGAGTTTGGGTTAGAATGTTGGTATGAAGTCAAGATGCTAGAAAAGTTTGTGAGATGATTTATGCAGCACATGTTGTAATCTGGGGAAACAACCCTTTTAATTGTGTACATAGCCCCATGAGGTCAAAATATTGGACAATTTTCCCCACAACTAGAGATGTATACAAATTCCTTTCAGCTTAGAAACAATTTGGATGTTCTCCTGGAGCATCTGAGGTAAATGCCCCTTCTCCTTGGGGTGGGGTAGGTAAAGTATCTTAGAATGATGGGAGGGGATGATAATTTAACTAAAAGAGGTGATGTGCTGCTATCTTTACAGTACGTCTTATCTTACTTTTTTTTTTTTGAGTTGGAGTCTCACTCTGTCGCCCAGACTGGAGTGCAGTGGCCGCTCCCGGCCACCGCAGCCTCAACCTGCTGGGCTCCGGCAATCCTTTCGTCTCAGCCTTCCGAGTAGCCGCACTACCACGCCTGGCTGATTTTTTGATTTATTGTAGAGATGAGGTCTCGCTGCCCAGGCGGGTCGCGAACCCACTGGCTCAGGCAATCCACTCAGCATCCCAAAGGCGGGAGATTACAGGCTGAGCCACGGAGCCCAGCTGTCTTATCTTACTTTAACAGCTTTTTAAACGAATACATCTCTTAATTGCCAAGAAAAGAAGATATCACATACTCTGATTATCCATTCTAATAATCAACAATGTTTATTTAGTATTTTATTTATTTATAATCTCCAATAGTTATCTCACATTGGAAATAGAGTAAAAAATAAATTCAACAAAATTAACACTTCATTGTCCTTTCTGGCATCAGTTGTTACTTCTAAGGATAGTTCCCATAACTACAGGTATAATAATAATAATAACACAAATAAGAAGAAGAAGAAGAAGAGAGGGAAGAATAAAAGTAAAGAATGACAATAACAACAGGGAAGAGGTGAAGGAGGAAGTCATTCATTCAGTAACACATACACAAAACATAAATTCAGCCCAGTTCTGACAAGAAGTAGGTATGAAACATACTTGTCTTTGATTTCCCAGTGAAAATTTGATTTCATACTTATTTCTCTACAATGTGTTAAAAAGTGTGCTCTATACGTTGTAAGTGCTGGAACCATCAGGATAACTGATTACCTTGAAGTCAATCACATAATTACTTATATTCTCCTACAACAAAGGAAATCGTATCCCTTTCAAATTGCCCCCAAAAGTGATTATAAATTCACTTCTCAATGCCTTAGATAGTACTGTGAGAGAGAGAGAGAGAGAGAGAGAGAGAGAGAGAGAGAGAGAGAGAGAGAGAGTGTGTGTGTGTGTGTGTGTGTGTGTGTGTGTGTGTGTGTGTGTGTGTGTTTTAAAAAAATAGAGGATTAACTATACTGACAAATTTTATATACAGGAAACATGGAAGTTGCTCCTTCATTTATGTAAAACATGTTTGGCAAGAACATACAATGAAATGGTAAATACTGCCCCTTCCTCATTCTGGTATGTGTCACACTTTTATCTTGGTTAGGAAAAGGAATTCTGAGAAGACCCCAATCCATTAAACAAGGGAGAATTCCCAGAGTGGGGAAAAGATGAAAGTGGAGCTTGAGGGGGAAAATTCCTACTGTTCTTTAATGATTTTGCTTCCTACTTGTCATTTTGTTGCCACATTATCAGCAACTTACAAGAGCAATATGGTGATGTGCTTCGTCATTCCTTTTTAAATTCCTCAGAGAAATGGCTTGCTCACTTGCTCATTGTCAGGTGGCTGGTGAGTGGAAGAGAGGATTATTCTGGAATTCATATCATCTTTAAATCACCTACACTAGTGTTTTTCAACTTATCAGTGGCAAACCGCTAAAGGGTTGTAGCAAAATGTTAAAGGACTCCTCAAATCCTTGTGTGTACACATATTTCCCTGATCCACAAATCAAAAGATACTATGATTATCACTATTATCATGCAGGAGGTCTACAAAATTGGTTGACGCTTAAAAGCAATACTCCTCTTTCTAAGACATTTAAATAAAGAGAAACTATGGCTCTAGACTTGTGGTTCTCATATTTTGGGGTTTCACAGATAAACATCAATATCATTCATTATATGTTTTTAGAACTTAAAATTATAGTCTTTCAAACTAAATAAATTTAATTTTATGGGAAACTCACTTCATGGTTACTATCCTCCAAAATCAGTGAAAATATCATTGGCCAACACTGGTATGAAGAGTGGTATTTGAGAACCTTGCTTCCCACCATACCATGCAGAAGAATGGAAGAATTCTAAGTTGCACAGACTCTGAAAGCTGTTAGGGTGGGTTTCAGGAAAGGAAACAGACACATGAGAATTTATTTTATCCTACTCTGGGCTGACTCTTCCCTGGCATCATTTGTTGGTGATTACAGCTAGCTGGCCAAGCCCTAGATTCAGCTCTGAGAATCACCACCTCCAATCTTAGCTATGGAAATGGTAGCTTACGAAAGTAATCCGTATTCTCTCTAACTTAGAAATGACTCATCCTTGTGGATTATGAAAGAGGGAGAAGAAATAGGCTCTCATATATTTTTCCTTCTCTTCTTAATCCTTCATTCTGCTCAGGAGTGCCAGGGAGCATAAATATCTTAGGTTCGTTGATTAAAATCAATCCAGGCTTAAGAAGGAAAAAAAAAAAAATTGACAGACTATTAATTCATTCAACAAACATTCGCAGAGTGCCTACTATCTACCAGACACTGTGCAAAAGATATAGCAATTAAAAACAAGCAGGAATATCAGCAGAAATCTCTGCCATGAAAAGACATTATGCTATTGTTGCATACTCCAAGATTTCCTTTTTTAAGTCTGAATTACATTCTATTTTATGTATATACCACATTTTCTCTACCTATTCATCCATTGATGGACATTTAGGTTGTGCCCACTCTTGGCTTCTGTGATGGTGCTGCAATATACATGAGCGTGCTAATGTTTCTTACAGATTCTGATTTCAATTCTCCCAAAAGTGCAATGGCTGACTCACATAGTAGTTCTATTCTTAATTTTTTGAGAAATAACATGAAGCTTTTAAAAAAAAATCATGTTTTCCCTTGGTCATCTCAAAGATGGCTGACCCATGTATACTACATGCATACTACCTACCATCTTGAGAAGGAACTAGACCCTCTCCTATCAGGAAGAATCTTCACCTGTTAGAGAAATGGTTGCCCTGTTGTAGACTTTTTAGGACTTTTCTCCTCATCTGAATGAGCAATATAAACAAGGATAGGACAACAGGGATGATCCTTTGTAAAATACATACATGTGGCCAGGCAAGGAGCCAATGCTAATCACAGACTCCAGCACCTGCATACCCTCAGCTGGGGGGCTCAGTTCTCAAGAAGAAATTCACAGAAGACCTGTCAACACCTTGCCGTGTGCCTTGGGACGAAACTATCTAGGAACTTGCCTGAATGTTTCCCACATGCTTCAAGGCCTGCCTCTCAATATTCACATAGTTTTCTGATAATGTAGTTCCAAACTGAAGCACAAAAGAATCCTTCAGAACCTGTGCTAGGAGGTGGGCTGAAATCTGAACACCTCCCAAAGTTGAAAGGAGGCACCTGTGTGACACGCAGAGACATACGGGAAGAGGAAGTGCTCCTGTTAAACAAAGACTACCTTCAGAGCCGGCTTCATAACAGGCAACCTGTGCAGTTGCAAAGTGCTCCACACTTAGAAGGGTCCTGTACTTAGTTCATCGGTCTGCTGTCCCCTCCTTGAAATTATTAATCACTTTTGAACAAGGAAGGATTCACATTTTCATTTTGAACTAGGTTTCACAAATTCTGTAACCTGTCCTGACTACTTCCCTGCTGAAAAAATAGAGAGAGCCTGGCCAAGGGCCTGGAGTCCTATAGGAGCATTTGAAATGGAAAAATAGGATGCAAAGAAAGCAAAAAAAAAGCAAGACTGCAATTTCATATATTGTAAGGAAATCAAGCATTGTTTGCTAAGCCTGGAGCATATAATTTTAATTTCCCAAGCCATTATGAAGTTGGAGACTGAAATACCTACTCTATTTTATTGCTCTGTGGTCATTGTGTGGCTCTTTTCTGCTCATTTAGACTAGAAGAGGGACCCCCAAGACAGTCATAACCATAGAAAAATGAACCACAGGGTGGTCAAAGTTGTAGTGCTGAACCACTTTCTTTGCTGACTTTCACTCTACATTCTAAATAGTGAGAGATTGCCTTCCTATCTTGCATTTGTCTTTTCTTTTACAACCTCATCCCACTATTCAGTTCCCTCGGGGCTGAAATTTAACTTCTCCTTGTGGTGGTGATGCTACTATTATTCCTTCCTGTATTTGTTTTTTTCATCACCATTACCTTGAATTTCATCAGTATTGGCTACACAATTTGCAGAACTGAGAGGAAAATGAAAATGTGGTTTGCTTCTTTGAAACTCAGTACAGATTTTAAGGCAGTAATAGCAAATGCCTTAAACTGAACATGGGGCCCTTCTACGTGTAGTGTCTGTGACTGCACAGGGTCTTGAAGCCGGCCATGATTTCCATCGGCCAGAATTGGGTTACATATCCATTCTTTAACCAATCATTGTTAAGTGTGTAAACTGACTTAGATTTGGACTAAAATAGCTCCCTTGGGGCTTGGGTTAAGTTCCTCTCGCCAAGTTCCATGTTATCTGATGGCAAAGATTCATGAATAAAGTCAGACTCCTTTTGAGATGGTTTGCTGGGTGATCAACAACAGTGCCCACTATACCATATATCCTTTTTTTGTTTTTTTGAGTTAGGGTTTCACTCTGTCTTTCAGGCTAGAGTGCAGTGGCATTATCACAGATCGCTGCAGCCTTAAACTCCTGGGCTTAAGCAGTCCTCCTGCCTCAGCCAACTAGTAGTTGGGACTACAGGCATGCATCACTACACTTAGCTAATTTTTTTTTTTTTGTAGAGACACAGTCTTCCTTGTTGTCCAGGCTGGTCTCAAATTCCTGGGTTCAAGCAATCCTCTTACCTCACCCTACCAAAGTGCTGGGATTAAGGGCATGAGCTACCATGTGGGGCTCAATACCATTTAGCCTTGACTCAGAAGGAGGTGCTCTTCTTTAGAAGTTCCACTTAATCCAAGTTTTAGTTCCTGATGGCCTTGAAGAGTTATTCAGGTCCTACATACACTTCTCACTTTCAAATCTTCTCACTTTCAATTTCCAAGCTCCCAAGCACCTCAGACCTTCTCCCTGAGGCCAACTCTTCCTCTATGCAGAGATGAAAAAATATGCTTCCTGGTCTCCTGTTGATTATCTAATCAAGAAACACTGACTCGAAGTCATTTGCATACACAAAAACTTAAACAATAGAGAAATTGAAAATAAAAGTACCACTGCCCAAAATCCACATCTTAGTCCTGAGGAGTTATGGAATTATTGGATTAGTAAAGTGAATAGGGTACTCATTAAGAGTTTAGAAGAAAATGGATTTTTATATGGGGAAGTGACCACTGTTGAGTGGTGTGAAACGTAGATTGGAGCAGAAGAAAGAAGTGTCAATCCATGGGGCAGAATTATCACACAGAGACTTTTGATTGTAGAGTGAATTCTTGAGTAAATCCTTTTCGAGAGTCTAACACATTTGCTCAGCTACAGCAGATTGCATAAGTCACTTGAAAACATCAGTGGTGAAAGGGAAAAAACTGCAGTGGAAAATTATTAGATCCACTATGGAAAGCACCAGTTGAGGTTCCAAAGATGTAAATAAACTATGACTTTTCATACCTGTGTGAAAGTAGAGTTCTTTGCTTTTGTTATTTCTTTCAAGACATTTTCATACTTTCTTCAATTAGTCAAAATTCTGTTCAGCCCTTAAGACCAAGCTTAGGCTCCATTACTACCAAGAAGCCTTCCATGCGCCTTCCTCACTCTTCAGCATCTCTCATTCCCAACTATAAGTGACTGAAGAAAGGACCTGTCCTTTCTCCATGATCTCAGTGCCCGCTATGAACACTGTACTGTATTGAAGTTTTCTACTTGGTTGTTTCTCACTCACTGGGCTGCAAATTCCTTAATTCCAGAAATGCCTTAGTAATTGGTCAATATGTGATAAGTAAGAACTCAAAAATACTATGCTTAGAAGATACATAAAAACAATATTTGTAATGTTTTGTGTGTATAATGGCAAAATAAAGCTCAGAATAAAAACAATAATATTTATAAAGACCGAGATTATTTTTATATTATTGATGAAGAAGACACTGAATCAGATGTGGACGAATAGGAGAATGCAGTCAAATATCACCTCAAGATTCCTTGCTTTGCGATCTGGAATGACATGTAATGGATCCTCTTAATCTACCTTCAGTGGAAGTGAGACAAAGTGGGCAGGGCAATGACAGGATTTTCTACTCAAGTTTATAAGCTCATCTCCAGCCACTTCTTTGTCTCTGTTGGTTCCTTTACCTTAGTCTTATTTCAGAGACTTGAGTCGTGTGCCCTAGTTTGTTAATGTTTATTTTTCTGCTTTATAAAAAAATCCTTGAAATTCACAGTTTACTTCTGTTATGACATGCAGTCAATAAACATTTATTGGATACATATGACCTTCAATCTAGGCATGTGTAAGATTAAGTAAAGTGGAGGATTATTTTGGGTTCCTGCATGGCATGATTCGTAAATATTCACAGCATCAGATGAATGCGTAATATAACTCCAATCACACCCATATCTGTAAATTGCTACTGAGCAAACAAAGGCAATGACCCAAAAAGATGAATGGAAGGTGGCTTTCACAGTGGAGTTTAAAAGATACTTCCACAGGACAGCAGCCAAGCTAAGGGTTTTCTGATTCTCCCTAATATCCAATTTAGACTTTTGGTTTTTCTCTTCATGCTAACCTTCATGTTAATTTATGCTTGATCTCTCTCTCTCTCTCTCTCTCTCTCTCTCTCTCCCCCCGTCTCCTCTTCCTCCTCCTTCTTCTTCTCCTCCTCCTTCTCTCTCTCTGTCTCTCTCTCCTCTCTCTTTCATCTATCTATCTATCTATCTATCTATCCATCTATCTTCTCTAAATCTTCTCTATATCTTTCTGTGTGTGAAAGGAATTGTATAGTAAAAAAGATCTCTGACTTACCTTGCTTTGTTAAGTTGGAATTTCTCATAAAAGTTATATTTTCTCATTAATTTTTTCTTTCTTAACAAACTTAAAACCAGTAAATGATTGCTGAATTCCAATATTATTAGAAAGTAACTAGTCTTAGTTATGATTGGGCTGTATAATAATAATTTCTGCATTTATTTCATTGTTGTGGGTAAATGCCTAGTGGTAGTAATGGGAAAAAAAATTCAAGTACTTGAAAAATCTAAGAAAAGCAAGATTCTAAATCTAGAGTTTCTGTATTATGTCACTAGTGTAAGATAAGATTACCACATTAAGAGCATGCAATAAGACATTTAGGTAAGAGCATGTGTACAAATTAAAATAACTCAAAATAAATATGGTTCTTTGTACTCTAATTCTCACTATAATTTTAATTAGTTTTACGTTATTAGAAAATTTTTTAAAACTTTAAAGACATACTTTGAATTTCAATGATCTTCTGTAAAGAAACAACAGCATTCATATTCGGGGTTTGGTGGAGAATATCTTCTGCAAGCGGCTCCAGCTGCAAGAATAGCAGATAATAATATGAGTAGAATATTATGACTTTATAGTAAGTCTCACAGAAGCAAAGCAAATTGAAACAACCTAATCCTCAGGAAAAGCTTGCTCCAAGAACTAGTTAACATTTTGCTGATATTAGTTCTAAAAGTGTAGCCAGTTTTATTTTCTGTTTTGCATCCACGTAATTGAATTCCAAGGGGCTTTTCCATTGGTCACAAGACTAATCTATGAAGTCCCTGAAGCAGGTGCATGTCTGTGTATTATTCATTAAAAATCTGAGTTATTTGTGTAATTTTTGTAGGGTCCTGACAAACCAAATTCCATCATGTCTGTATACGCAGCTGGGCCCCGCAAACAAAACCTCAGGGAAGCTGCACCAGACAGAAAGTGGGCAGTCCATTATCCATACTTTTACAGCATTTTCACATCTAACCACCTTATACATTAGGGCACTTCATGATGGAAAGCCTTGAGACACAGCTGCTCTTATTCAACAGTCTTTGAATAAAGCAGTAGAGGAAAGGTTCGAATAAAACCAAAGGAAAAATAATGGTACAGTTTTATTTAACTTCCACTTTATTTGTAACTATGCAGATGTCAGTGTGGAAGCATAGGACGAATTCCTAGCTCACAAATCTATCATGATCTGGAATTACACTGATTTTTCATGGAGAAGCTCAGCAAACATTGCTTTGCAAGAAATGAAGAGAAGCTTTAAATAATTTATGGAGTGTATTTGTCAGAACTAACTCAGAGAATGCATCTCTGGGAATGCCTTGGTGATGAACATGGTATGTTGCAGCAGAAAGTGCGTGGCCAGGGCCCTTGTAAACAAAGTAAGTGTCCGGCTATTGTGACCCAGAAAAGGAAAGAAAGCAATAATAGTAAAAGTATTATCAAAAAAGTAGCTTTCTTAGAGAATGTAAAGTTAGGAGTCTCAAATATAAACTGGTTGTCAAACTAATAATATGGCATAAATGAGAACTGATGTCACTAGATGTACCAAAGCATGGACTCATCTATGTCTCTTCGTCTGTAGGAAAAAACAAACAAAAAAACCTCAGGGATTACAAGTTTCCACAGCATATGTGAGTGAATCTTCCCCCCAGGGTCTCTCTGAATTGATTATCCCGTACTTCAATCATGGAATCTAAAACAATAGCACCTTTATTCCAGATGCCATAGGATAACAGACTAGCTCAGGGATATTTATACACGGGTAAATTCACTAAATATAACTTTCCAGAGTGTTTTTCTTAGCTGCCAAAGAAAAACCTTTAAAACATCAAAAGGTTTGCAATACAGTTGTTATTTGCAATACAGTTTGGTGAGAGGAAAAAACAAAAAAACGCCACCACCACCACTCAGTGGTAGTGTAAGGCTCTGAATTTTTCAACTCTTGAAATTTGTGAAAATAATTTTTTAAAAATCTGGTATTTCAGATCTTATCTTCAAGAATATGTTATCCTAGTAACACCCGCTTAACTCAGAGGAACTACTGAATCATAAACTGAAGCTTACTTGGAAAACTCTAACTTATGAATTAGGGTAAATGAGCTACCTTGCCCATTAATAATCTTTCACTCTTTTCTCAGAATTAGATAAAATAATTTTTAAGAGAAACCAGGTAGGTTTTACTAGTAAACTATTTCTGAAACATCACTTTATGTGCAAATATTTAAGAACAAAAGCACAAGGCGGTGTCAGCATATTTAGTTCTTTAAAAAGCTTTCCTGTGACTTCAGGGTAAAAATGTTGACAAATTGAAAAGTGCTGACTCTTGGAAACAAAGATAAACACAGATCATGTATGCAAAAAAAAAAAAAATCTAACTTCTGGATTCTTGCACATTAAGGTCTGTGGGCTAATTTTAATACTTGGGTTATATAAAAAGTATATGATTCAAGATGTTGAGAGTAAAGATATAAACAACCCGAAGCCCCCAACTTAGAATCTCCAGTTAGATGTGAAGAGTTGTGTCTACTTAAAAAAGCAATCCAGAGAATTAAGGCAATTGAATTGATCATTTAAACCTTCCAAACCATTTCCCTGCATGCTTTAGGTGAAAGTCATTTAGAGGATTTAACCTTCAGTAAATTGCCTCAATTTGTTTCATTTTGAGTATATACATACAGACAGAGCTGAATTCAGAACGTTCTCAATGTACGTTATTTTCTCTCTAGCAGCTCTGCAGAGAAGGCAATGGGTAATGCTCTGAATTGGCAAGAAGGCAAGCAGCATTTAGAGTCTGTTTTCATAAAATTAAAACCCTGTATAGAGGGACCACAGAATTGAGTCTTCTTTTCTAGAAAGTTTGTTGATTTAATCACTCACAATTTTAAGCACTAAAAACATCTGATTGAAGCATCCACTTAGTACATATTTATGACTATTGGTCATTATTAGTAATCTAATAACTAACTAATGAGGTAACATTAGATAAATAATATTTTTAAATACAAATTTAGTGCAAAAATTAAGAGTATGTGGTAAAGTTATGTTATATATTTAGTTTGACCAGATGAAGTAGCAAAAAATTGGTTATTGAGGCTAATCAGCATTAGTAAGAGTTATTAGAAGATAAATAAGAAAATAATTTATGCAAATTAGAGAACTTTTGCATGCAAAGAGTTATGGTAAGATAAAACATATACAGATATAGAAAATATCACACACCTATCATGCCATCCCTGCTGAGCAACTCATTTAAGTAATGATAATTATCATGGAGTTATAAGATACACTAGGTAATTTTAATACAACTTCCTGACACACAAGCTCTCGCCCAGTTTTATTTTATTTAAAGCCTAATCACAACTATTACTTACAGCAATTCTTTATACAATTTTCAGGCTCAGTTATAGAGAAGTTTATTATTCTACATGTTTTAAATAGAGTTGCAATACTATATCGACACGATTTAGGTGTTTATTAAGTTGCATACAACATATAATTTCTAAGTATTGTAGCTAGTTTAAAACACCATAAAATTGTCATCATTATCATATTGTGAATAATTTCTAGATTCTTTAGAACCAGAGCATTTAAATAAACAAAAATCACTTTAGTTGGCATCTATGAAAAGAGGCAAGAGATATCTGTGAAGTAGCTCTCAAATAAGAGTTTAAAACTCACTCTATACTCATGAGATACAAAAATCAGCTCACTGTTATTTGCATGATTCAGAACAGAACAAAAAAGAAACCAAACAGAGCCCTTGCAAATATAACAGGTCAAGAAACCATCAAGAGAGTAGGGAGACAACAAACAGAATGGAGAAAAATTTGCTAATTATGTATCTGTCAAAGGCCTAACATCCAGGATCTACAAAGAATTCAAACAAACTGAAAGAAAAAAAAAAACATTAAAAAGTGAGCAAAGGACATGAATAGACACTTTTCAAAAGAAGATATATGAGTAGCCAACAGATAACTGAAAAAATGCTCAGTCTCATTAATTATCAGAGAAATGCAAATAAAAACTACAATGAGATATCACCTAACTCTGGTAAGGATGGTCATCATTAATAAATCAAAAAACAACAGATGCTGGTGTGGGTGTGGAGAAAAGGGAACGCTTCAACATTTGCTGGGAGTGCAAGCTAGTTCAGCCTCTATGGAAAGCAGTGTGGTAACTCCTAAAGGAACTAAAAACTGACCTTCCATACCATCCAGCAGTCGCTCTTCTGGGAATATACCCAGAGGAAAATATATTATTTTACAAAAGAGACACCTGCACATGCATGTTTATTGCCACACTAGTCACAATAGCAAAAATATATAACTAACCATACTGCCCATCAAAAGTGAACTGAATAAAGAAAATGTGGTACATATACATGATGGAGTATTACACAGCCATAAAGAATAACAAAATCGTGAACTTTGAAGCAAGTTTGATGGATTTGGAGACCATCATACTTAGTAATCTATCACAGAAACAACTGAATACTGCATGCTCTCACTTATAAGTGAACATTAATCGCGTTAGTACAAGGGAGGGATCGGTAGTTCTGGGCACTGCCATTGGTAGGAGGGAAGGAGGGGGGACATGTAACAACACAAAGGGTACCTGGTCCTCAACCAGGGAAGTGAGGGCCAGTTGGAGGCCCAAACTTCACCTGCATGCAACCTACTTGGGTAAATTCTTACTTGTACCCCACATCTCTCTAATCAAATAAAATGTAAAAAATATACATATATATAAAATAACTAAATAACAAAAAATGAAAGCAAAGGTTCTATTAAATACTCATTAGCTTTTATGTTCTGTTTTGTTGTATTCCAGATATACTGTGCTAGTATTTTTATACTTCAGTGCCATTTTCTATTTTGTTCCCCATGACTTATATTTTACTCATCTTTTTTTGACTTGGTGAAAGTTTACTAATCATTTATGAACAAGGACAAATATTACCTGCTCCTCAAGTTATCTAATAGAGTAAATTGCTTCTACCCCCTTTCCCCCACAAACTTTCTTGCTTACTGAACACTTTGTAATGTAGTCCGTCATGTCTGCCATTCTTTACTATGTTGTGAGTCATTAAAAGGCAAAGATAGAACCTGTATATAGTAATCATCAAAAAAAAAGTTGAATGAATGAAGGATTAATTGAAATAAAACATAAAGAGGTGACCTTTATTTTGTTTTTCAAAGGTAACAAACCTAAGTAGAATGGGTTCTTCCTCTTGGTTGCCTGCTGTAATCAGGGCATAGTTTTAAGATGAAGAATAAGAACAACAGTAATTCATTTTGTTTTCTAAGGTGAATTGCCCTTGCATAACTTTTGTAAAATTATATCCTCCAGTGCCTTAGCAGGAGTTTCCTGACAAGTAGATAGGTATTTTTATATATAAGAAATGCTGAGAAATGAAGTAAAAACAAAGAACGACATCAAGCAGAGCAGAATGGCAATGTTGTTAATTAAAAGACAAAAAAAGAGACTCTCATTGAATTGAAAGAAAAAGCAATAGCTTGAAGGTAGAATGAGATTTTAAAAGGCATTTAAAGTAATCTTTAATCAAATGTGGGGAGACCTGAGATCTTCACAATATCTACACATTTAATCCACATACATGGTGTATACTTTAATTTATTTGGATGTTTGCTAACTTTTCTAAAAATATTTTGCAATTTTATGAATAGGGGCATATTTTAAAATAGATTTATTCTAGGTATTTGATTTGTTTGATGCTTTTAAACATATACATTTAAAATTTTTTGAAATAATTTTAAATTTGCAGAGTTGCAAAGACAGTACAGAATTCTCATATACTCTTCACTGTTTCCCCTAATGTTAATTAGCTACATAAAACCAGTTATACTTAAACTTTTATTTTCTATAATTATGGTTGTTATATAGATCTATAACTGATTTTCACTTAACCTATTAATTGATTTTCAAACTTTCATTGAATTTTAATTGAGCATTACCCTGGCTAAATTTACTGTAAATTCTATTTTTTTATTTTTAATTTTAAAGATGTAGGGTACAAATCAGGGCTAGATATACAAATGGTCATTATGCAGGTACCCAATACTGCCAATTCTGTCCTCACCCCCCACTTCCCTGATAGTTTCCTACTACTGCTAATCTCTTTCTTATAGTATTATGGTAATTGTTTGAGGTCTACTTATGAGTGAGAGCATGTGGTACTCAGTTCTTTGTTTCTGTGTTAGATCATGAGTATTATAGATTCTAAGTTGATCCAAGTTGCTGCCAAGTTCATAATCTTCTTTATGGTTGTGTAGTATTCCATAGTGTGTATATATAGCACATTTTTTTACCTAGTCCTCTTTCGATGGGTAGCACCGATGGTTCCATGTTTTTTGCTATTGTGAATAATGTTGCAATAAACATGTGTGTGTAGTTATCTTTCTCATAGAGTGATTTGAGTTCTTTGGGTATATTCCCAGAGTGGGATTGCGGGATCGTACATAAGGTCGATTTTTAGACCTCTTAGGAATCGCCAAACTGTTTTCCACAGAGGTTGTACTAGTTTACACTCCCACCAACAGTGTAGAAATGTTCCTTTTTCCCTGCATCCTCTCCAGCATCTGTTGTTTTTTGAGTTGTTGATGATGTCCATCCTGTCTGGAGTTAGGTAGTATCAGAGTGTGGTTTTAATTTGCATTTCTTTGATGACTAGTGAGGCTGAGCATTTTTTCATGTATCTGCTGGCTGCTTGTATGTCTTCCTTTGAGAAGTGTCTATTTATATCTTTTGCCCACTTTGTAATGGAGCTGTTTTTTTTTATTGGCATGTTTGAATTCCTTGTAGATCCTAGATGTTAAGCCTTTGTCAGGTCCCACTTGTCTATCTTATCTCTTATGGCATGGGCATTTGGGGTTTTGATCAGGAATTGGTTGCTAGTTCCAATTTCCATAAGTATGTCTCCTGCATTTTCTAAGGTTCTTACAGTTTGAAGTTTTATGTTTAGGTCTTTGATCTATTTAGAGTTGATTTTTGTGTAAGGGTGATAGGTAGGGGTCTTGTTTTTATCTCTATTTACTGAATAGGTTCTCCTCTCCCCAGTGGTTGGTGGTGGAGGTTTGGTTGAAGGTGAGTTGGTTGAGAAATTGAGGTTTTTGCTTCTGGAATCTCTATCCTGTTCCCTTGGTCTATATGCCTATTCTTGTACCAATACCAGTCCGTTTTGATTACTGTAGCTTTATAATAAAATTTAAAGTTTGGGAGTGTGATACCACCCACTTTGTTTTTTGTTTTTGTTTTTGTTTTTTACTGAGGATTGTTTGGCTATTCATGGTCACTTATGTTTCCATATGAATTTCTGTATTGTCGTTTCCAGGTCTGAGAAGAATGTGACTGGTAATTTAATGGGTATTATGTTAAATCTGTAGATTGCCTTGGGTAGGATGGACATCTTAATGCTGATTCTTCTAGTCCATGAGCATGGTATTTTTTTCCCATTTGTTTGTGTCATCTTTGACTGTTTTGAGCAGTGTTTTGTAGTTTTTGTTGTAAAGGTCTTTCACTTCTCTGGTTAGGAAGATGTCATTTTCTTTCTTTTTTTGTGTGGCTGTTGTGAATGGTATTGTTTTTTTTTATTTGAGTCTCTGTCTGTTTATTGTTGGTGTATAGGAATGAGACTGTCTTTTGCACATTTGCTTTATACCCTAAGACTTTGCCAAAGTTCTTTATCAGCATAAGGAATTTTTTTTTTTTGACAGATTCTCTTGGGTTTTCATGTCATCCACAAAGAGAGAAAGAAAACTTAACTTTTTGTTTTCTTATTTGGATATTTTGATTTCCTTTTCTTGTCTGCTTGTTCTAGTTAGGACTTTAACACTATGTTGAACAGGAATGGTGAGAGTGGGCAGTCTTATTTGGATATTTTGATTTCCTTTTCTTGTCTGCTTGTTCTAGTTAGGACTTTAACACTATGTTGAACAGGAATGGTGAGAGTGGGCAGTCTTGTCTTGTTCTGGTGTTCAGGGAAATGTTTCTTTGTTTGCTTGTTTTTTTGTTGTTGGTTTTTTTTGTGTGTGGTTTTTTTGCTTTTTTTGGAGGAATTGGCAGTAGTGGGACACTGCCAGGGGAGAGAAGGAGCACCACATAATATCAATAAGGGTATGCAAACATTACCTGTACAGTGGCCACTTATGTACCTAACTGAATTGTACCCCACATTTTTAAAATAAAAAATAAGGGGCAAAAAATCCCAAAGGTTTCAGAGAAGAATACAGAGAATATTTTCATAACTTTGAGAATCCAGAAAGAATGCTTAAACAGAATAAAATAAATAAATAAATAAATGAAAAGATTGATAAATTGCACTATATTAAAAAGTTATTTTTACTTATCAAAGGCCACCATTAAAAAATGAAAATATAAGGTATTTCAGTGCATGAAACCAACACTAGAATCTATACAGAACTGCTCAGATCGGTGAGAAAAAGATAATCTTAGGGTGAACTAGAGACTTGAATAGGTACTTCAACAATAGTATAAAGAAATGATTGATAAATGGATGAACAGTTTTACCTCATTAGGATTTGGGAAAATCAAAACCATAATGATATACTCCTGCACATCCAAGAGAATGGCTAAATTTTTAAAAGACTACAAGTGTTGGAGGGATATAGAACTTTGGAAAACTCAAATGGTGCTGGTAGGAGTATACATTTTAACAACCATTATGGAAAAAATTTTGTGTTAGCTACAAAGATTAAACACATGCATATTTCAGCATTAAGCAATACCACTTGTAGAAATATATTCAATAAAAATATGGGTACAAATGAATCAATAAATATATTAAATGTTCATGAAAGCATTGTCCTTAATAGCCCACAAACTGGAAAAATTCAATTTGTCTATCTAAAGTAGAATATATAAATAAACTGCAAATTTTTCCTAAAAATCATTTTTTAGGGAGTGGAATATATAATAATGAAAATAAATAGACTATGCAACATGGCTAAATCTCATACGCATAATGTTGAACAAAATGAGCTAGACACAAAGAAGTTTTATATTGTATTACTTTATATATAAAGTTCAAAACAGGCAAATTTAAATACATTATTAGAAATCCGAAAATTGGTTACTTTCAGAAAAGAGAAAGGGGTTATTTATTGGAAAGGGAATGTAAAGTCTTTTGAGGTGCTGATATCATTCTATCTCTTGACTTGGTTGATGGTTACATATGCAATCTTTTTGTGATATTTTATTGAGTTTCACATTAAGTTTTTGCACATTTTCTGCATGAATACCATCTTTTACAATTAAAAACAGCTCAATAAAAATTAAAAATTCCCCCCCAAATTAAATACACTCTCTGATAAAGAAGAATTGGGAAACAAAATCTGGCTCTTGAGTTCATGTTATTTTCACTGAATGATGATGCCTCTAAGAAACAAAGTAAGATTATATGTTTTGCATGAGGGCAAAAGTCATATTCTTAAATGCAAGAACAAAACTTTACTTACAAAGGGAAAGTTCCCCTGCAACATGCAAAGCAACCCAGAAAAAATGCTGAAAGAGTTTAGTTGTCAGGATAAAAGATGTGGAATTTTGAAAGAATATGATGATCAAGTCCAAGAAGACAAGGAGAGCAGATTGTGATATATACATGACTACTCCATGCTGATGATCTATCCCCTAGTGAGGGGGAATTGGGGGTTAAAACTCAACTCTTATTTAAATAATTGCCTTAGAGATGATGTAATTAGTCCTATATGTTTAATTTGATTGCGTATGTAAACCCGGTCATAATTTTATCCATATTGTGATTCATGAGTCATTTTCAAAGTAACCTCTTTTATTCGTTTGAAGTCATTAAAATCCTTGACCAAACATACTGGGGAAAAAAAATCAAAATTAGAGTGGATTCTATTGACAATCAAGTTATTACACTGACAGACTATTGAAATTATTTAGATTAGATCTGCCTGCATCCTAGATACATGTGGATGATTTAGGGTGACATCAACACAGCAATAAAGAAATATCTCTGCTCATCAGGAGTGATATAATCCTAACAAATTTTATGAGAGTAACAAGAAAACCAAGCAGCAAAGAGAACAGTCATGGTCATTCAGTTCACATGAGATACTGAAGGAATTCCTTGAATAAGATAAGAGGGAACCAGTGGGCTAGACATTCAGATTATTACTGTGGTTATTGTTCCATTAATTGAGTTTTATTTAAAACTACCATTGCTTGAAGAAATGTAGGTTACACAATGTATCCGTCAATGAATGAAAAAAGGAAGACTATGAAAAAATGAGGAAATGTTTCTATTTCCTATCTAACCCAGATAATAGCCAATAACTTCCATGACACTTAATTATGGAATATTTGTGCATGACATATTTAAACATCTATGGCAATCACCAGCTAAGAAATTAAAAATAAGTCTTAAAAAGAACACAAGAAGGAATAGTGGTCTATTGGAAAGAGGATAATGAATGCAATGTGTTGGATAATTCAGAACATCAATATTCTTGTTTAATCATTGTGGTAAGAAAGGAGATGTATAATATAACAAGAAAACATTTTGAACCACACAGTAGGGTTAGGAAAATACTGTACATATTGAAGAGAGCATGTCCAACTGAAGTTTTGATTGCATTAAAGGGACATTTGTTTGGTGATTTATGTGTAGTTTTCTGGCATAATGTCCATAGTTTGAATATCAATTTTTATAAAGAAGGCTTAGTTACCATTATATGCCAAAAATTTTGTTGTATACGTCCCTGTTTCTGCAAATAAATTTGTTTGACGCTTATATTTAGTAAACCCTGTTTCATTTTTTTGTCCCCAGTATTCTTCCTCTCATTTTATTTCTTCTTCCTTTAATCTGCTAACATTATGTTTTTCAAACATTTTACCTATACCGCACTCTTTTCCAAATGTTGATTTTTCTGCAAAATGACCTGCTTCATATCATGTAGCATTGTTGTGCTGGTAAGTATTTAACAGCTAACTGTCCAAGTAGCTCTAGCTTGCAGCATTTGCTGATTTCTGTGGTGTAAATATTCCCACCGTGGTCTGTTTCTAACTACTAATGTGATGTCATTGAACTCAGATTGAGTAAAGATATACACAATTGTCTTTCACAAGCCATTTACAGCCAGTTTAAGCATATCACTGATAGAGTATAATTTTGTCTATTTGTAATCTGAGACTGTTTCCAATGATTAATTTCTTAATAAACTCTTGTTTTCTTCTATAAACTTTTGCCATCTTCAAAAATCATACACTGTTTTATTGTTGTAGTTTTACTCCAAAGGATGGAACTCATTATTCAAAGCTTCCATATTTTTCACAGAAAGTCTAATTTTTTATGCTGTTCCAATCCACTGATCCAGTCTCATTATATACTTTTATTCCACTTAACATAGCCTCTTCTCTACCAAAATCAAAACAAACAAACCCAGACAGAGCCATCTACAACTCCAAAAAGTCCTAATGTCTTTATCTATGCTTTTTACCACATAATAAATCTCTTCCTTAGATACTAACTTGACATGGTCTTATTTATTATTCAAGACCAAGGTTAAATATTACTTCCTCTATAAAATATTCCTCTATTGCTATACTTAAAAACAAATAGTCTTATGTCACATTCCCAAAGCACTTTGATTATTTTACTTTCATTGCAGTGGAACTTTGGGGCACAAAATAGATATCCAGTAAAAGACTATTTAATGAATGAACAGATAAATGAAAATCATGACATGTTTGCTTCATCATGAAAAAGAAATGCTTCCTTTTATTGGTAACTATAACCTATGAAGAGTCTAGGTTCTTTTTAACATCTTCTGAAAAAACCTAAAGACAAGCAATACAGAAGATCTGTATAATGGAGCATGGAATTATTCAGATAACTTCCACTTCATGTGGTATATGCTGAAACAGATAAACAAAGACAATTCACAATCATTTTGGCTCTGCCTTCTTGGAGATGAAAAATGCAACATCAACGGCCATATCAAAAATGGAAAGTATCTTCAAATAATATGTTTTAAAACAGTATTAATCTCTTTAGTTTATCCATACATTCTCTTTCTGAGTATGGGGAGGCTTCAATATCTAAAAGGAGATCATGAAAAATACATTATTCTGACATATCATACATTGTCCTCGTGTTCAGTTCCTCCTTCTGCTACTCATGAATTGCAGCTACGTAGGAGCTTGTAAGCTTTCCCAGATTCACACCAATTTCCCAGTGGAATAAACCTCAGCGATACATAATCTAAAGGATGAAAAAGATGGCAAAACAACTTCTCCATTCAAAATCCAATGCAAACAAACCCCTGATGAGCAACTTGGACAACAACATCTCAAGAGTTCACCTCAGGGGTGGTTGTCAGCACTTACTAGAGTCAATTCAGTAGACTCTTTTTAGCAGCTTTAGAGCAAAACATCATCTTTAAAAGATTATCAACAAACACAGTCACTAAGTTTAGCCACTGTTTGTGAAATCCAAGTCAAATGAAAGCAGCTGAGCACACTTAGCAGGAGATAGCAGTTATTAAAAAGAAAAGGAGTAGGGGAGGAGGGGAAGAAGGGAGGAAAGGAAAGGAAAGAAATAAAAAGAAAGGAAAGACAAAAAGAAAGGAAGGGAAGGAAAGGAAAAAGAAAAAAATAATCCAGAAGTCAAACATTAAAAAAGAGTCATAGGGATCAAAACATGCTATACATTTCAAGTGTAAGTGCTGAACTTTCAACATTAGAGACAATAGCATCATCTCTACATCTTCCAGGTCTATGAATCTGCTTTATTTTTGTTTGTTTTCTCTAATAAGCTTAACATCATCGTATATTCTATTTTGACAGGTGTTCTTTTAATAGCCATGTTCTCAACTCACTACCCAAGGCTGCTACTAATACATGAACTGTCCGTTCTCTACTTCAAGATTTTCAATGTTTTTGTTTTAGATTTCCACAGGAATGGCAACTGCTTAAAGCTTCTCTCGCCTCTTAGGAAAATTTCTTTCAGAGGAAGTAACCCAGGGTGTTACTAATTGGCTTTGCATAACAGTAGGCAAATTTGGCCTTAGAGCAACTGTGACACTGTTTGCCAACCAGTTCAAATATAGATTACCAAAATCAGATTCTCTGGAAATCTCACAAATGTTTCCATTACTAGTTTTAAAAGCTATGTAGCTATTCACATTAGTTTCCCTAATGCCTTACCAAACAACCTAATAATTCTTCTCATTTAGATACTCTCTGCAATTTCTTGCAAACCCCAAGCTGGTGTTTCTAAGTGCTTCATTGAAGAAGTTCAGAAGTAGTTATCATATACTGATTGGACTGATAAATCTAATTTCTAAACTTTGCCAAGAAAAAGAAAAAAAAATGAACTTCTGGTATGTCTTCAAAATCAGTTCCCTTTAGGAATTTCCTGTACCATGCTTAAATTAGTTTTACTCCAACAGTATATTATTTTGACTGACCTTGTACATATTTCTTAAAAGAATAGTTAAGAGATGTTTTGCTAAGTAGATCATTTTTATGATAAAGATATTTAAAAAGAAAGAAAATGTCTGCTTTGAAAGGTGCAACACTCAGATAACTTACATTTGAAAAGACCAAGTTTTTTGGTACCCATCTATGTGTCTACATAGATGCAGAGCCAATGGTTCCTGCTGATTTTACGATTCCTTTGGGTTATGTAATACATATTATTGTGCTGATAATAAGCCATAAGAAGCAGAATTTTGCTGTATTGACATGGCCTGGCCAAGAACAACAAGGGAAAAGAAATAGCATTCAAAAAACTGGCAAAATGTTTATGAATTCTAATCCTCTGCACATGAATAAATACATCTGACAAAGAGCAGAGTCCTTCCAAAAGGCCCTTCTTGACCTTTCTAATTTGAGTTCAATTGCATGTTCAGTGCTGAGAAACAAAAGTGGGTTCTGCCAATGTTTTAAGTTCAAGCTTTACTACATTTTGTTATTTGTAAAAGTGAAATCCAGATAATAAGTTATAATTGCTCTATTAATCATTTCAAAAGGGGGTTTGGAGGGAAATTGGGATTTCAAATTGCAATAATTGGGTATCTGAAAGACGTCCTTTTTTTTTCTTACCTAGAGTGTTCCACTTAAAACTACTGTAAAAACTGCATATATGCACTTTTTAAAAGGGTGAAGTACACGCAATATGCCTTATATATTATTTTTCTAAAGGCATGAAATTTAAAACGTCAATGTAGTCATGGTGACCTCTGACCTGGAAAGAAATACAGAAAACCAGTCCTTAGATTATAAATTATATTGTCAATGAAAGTGAGAACTCTCTGTTGCTTGAGTTGTTTCAAGTATTATATTTTCATTTCCTTTTTCCAAATGAATTATAATGTACAACACACTTGTATTTGTCTTCCATTTTTCACTTAAAAAACTTTCTTTCTCCTAACTTTGCTCCTGATACTGATACCTGACACAAGAAAATACACCTTTCAAAAGTTCGATATACCAAATTCATTTGTTAACCTTAAAGTATCTTGTGGGAAATCTATATTCTTATTTATGTCCCCAAGAAACCTCAATGGAAAAGAAAAATACAGAAGATATTTAAACCTCCCTTCTTTTGGTTTACAATGAACAAATTTTGGGCTGTGCTAATGCAATTGAAGACAACCAACAAGGACAAGATGTATTTAGGGTATTATAATAACTAAATCAAATTTACTATAAGACAACCAGATTAGTCAATTAAATGTTAATACAGCCAAAAATAATAATTTTGGCTGACAACCAGAATAGTCAATTAAATAGTTAATATAGCCAAAAATAATAATTTTGGCTATCACTTACTGGAATTTTTAGCAATCTGTATGCCCATGTGAGCAGGTTTAAGATTGGCCAATAATACTTTTATTCCTTCTTCTATCTCAGGCCTGTTCTTTCTAAAAATGTACAGAAAAGTCACAGGTGTCAAACTTTAAATCAGGTGACATCCTCCTCATGTCACTAATTGTTCTGTAAAAACATTGTATTTGATCTCTAGGAAAAGCACATGTACTAAGATGATCATAGACTTCCGAGTCAAAAGGGCATTCAGGAGAAGGAAGGTGTAAAACACATTCATTTTGCTTTTTTAGTAAACTCAGATGAATTAAGAAAAACATGCAACTCCATAGAACAGAATCTATTCTGAAACATAGTCATTTCTTAAAGAAAGAGATCATAGGAGACATCACTCCATCCTCACTGGAAAGGCATTCTTGGAAGAAGAGAATTTGGTCAAAAGCAGAGATGAGAGGAACACAGAGACCGAATCGCATTTGAATCGGTGTGTCAAAGCAAGTCAGTGAAATCCGTAATTTCCTTCCACATAATTGGGAAAGTAGTTGGCTTTTGCAGTCGGGTAACATTTCTTTCTGGGCAGGTCAATAATCCATAGAACCACAATTCACAACCTACTCTGATTTTTTGCACATCTGGTGTAAGCCTTTATAATGCAAATATTAAAACCAGTCTGCTTCTCTAAAATGTTTCTATATTTAAAATCAAGTAAGTGATTTCAGGATATAAGTGACTATGCAAAAAAAAAAAAGTTATCTGGTGTGCAAAAAGAACAGTCTAACATAAACTGATAAAATAGAAATAGCTTTTATTTTCTGCACTCCTTTATTACCCATAACTCCCACAACATTCTGTTTGACATTACTGGTTTACAAGAGTCTCAGAAAAAATCTTAGATAACTTGAATTGTGTGTGATCTGAAGTGGCAGTATTTTGTTGATATAATCATTAAGTAATTGTACCCTTTGGCTTATTGTGCTGACTAAAATTACACAACCAAGTAAACTACTTTAGCAATACTTAAGTTTTCTCTCTTATATTTTCCTTCAAATTAAAAAATGTACATATTTACTTTAATAAATATGAAAAAAAATCATGTTGAAGCACTATAGACTTGTAAGATAATGGTAACAATAAAAGTGTTTAATGTGCAGAAGAAAAGTATCTTTTTCATAAATATTACAAGCAAAGGCATGCATTATTGTTAAAGCCATGAATGCTAGATTTTAAAAAGATTTTCTATATATTTATTTCATAAGCAAAATTATGTTTCAGATTCACAAAAGAAAGGCAAATTGTATATAATAGTCATAACATTACCATATATTCACTATGAAAAATAAGTGAATTGATAACCTTAATGAATATATACTAATTTTGAAATACTTGTTGAATTGCAAATAATTGGTCCAAAAATTTGCCATGAGTGAACCTCACAGCAATTGGATCTGAAGTCTGAAGAGTGGTTAGAAAATATGTTGCAGTTTAGTTATGTGATGTGAATGAAAAAGGAATGACCCTTGGCCATTTAGATTCAAGTTCAACTCTTGGATCTAATGCATTCTGGCTGCATGACTTCAGCTGAATTTCTCAACATTTTTAAGACTCATTATCACTGTCTGTAAGATGGAAATAACATCTTAGCATAGATAATTTTCTCTTAGCATAGAGAATTCTTAAATGGTGACAAAAATGTTTTTATCAATTTTTTTAAAGTTTTGTTTTCCCTGAAATAGCATTTCTTACAGGAAATCTGAAGAGAAATTTTGTTGCTTTTGCTTTTTTTTGTTTTAGTCAATGTTTCCACACTCACTGGTTGAGTCAGTAGACAAAACATTCTTCTTCCCAAGGGTTATCTACTTATTTTTGAACTTTGTGACTAACCTGATTGAATGGATTGCTATGTGGATTCTACACCTGGGGAAAAAATTGTAGCACATAACATGAAAACATGAGAACTTCTCTTATTTAAGACTTGCCTTCTTTCTTAATGGTAAGAACAATTTTGAGTTTTCTAAGTAGACTCTATTTATTTTTAAAAAGATGTCAAAAATATGCATACATATATCCCTGGGTTCTTTACCCCTGCTCTTTTGTGCTTTTGCTTTTTTACCTCATTTCCTAGAAGGGCATTTACACAGGCTTCTGATGCATCACATATGGCTGTGAGATCATGTCCTCCTTCTAGAGCCAACACCACACGTCCATCAGCCAATGTCATCAATTGCTTCGTCAAATGACCAAAGCCTACCATAATACAAACAGAACATTTCAAAGTATTAAGTCAAGGAAAAATGATGACTAGAATCTAACATCGATTGAGCATTTATACTGTGCAAGTTCTTTCTCAGCACTTTCGGTGTCTAAGTCATTTAATATTCACGTAACTTTAGGTCAGATCTTATTATCATCTCCATTTTATAGATGAAAGCCCAAGATCCCACAGTCAAGAGGTATCACAATGAAGACTTACACCAGTGAATCTGGCTCATCACCAGTGCACTGTGCTGTCTTTCATAATACATTCTACATGTATCTGGATGAAAAACTTGAATATTACTCAGCCAGTGGTAATAAGGTTCCAAACTGCCCCATTTGCTTGCCATATGCTTCCTATCTCCATCATCTGCCTTTATTATAAAAAGATTGCTATGTGTGCCTCAAGTCACTGTACCATCACATTAATTTTATAGGCATTCTTTTATTATAAAATATTTGAGAAGTGCAAAAATATAAATAACATCTATATATATTATAAAATATAATGACATGACAAATACCTGCTCACTCACCTTCCAATGTATAGAAAATAATGTTAGCAACACTTTTTAACTCCTGTTGCCTATCTGATATCCATCCTCTTCCTTGTAGGACATCAGGATCCTGGGTTTATGCTTATAGTTCCGTTGTTTTCCTGTGTTTAATTTGCTTGTTTCTGAACTTTATAAAATGGTTTTATATTTTTTCAACTGGCTTTTCATACATTTTGTTAGTTTATTTCTGTTGATGCCTGTAGCTATAGTTCTTCCTGTTTAGTAGGTCATTTTTGCATCAATAGAATTATTTACCCATTCTCCTATTGACAGATATTTGGTTTTTGGGTTATTAAAAAATTCCTATTTGTTGTTATTACAAACAATGTTGCCACAGAAATTCTTTTGTAGGTCTTCTGGTGCACATATGCTTGAGTGGAATGGAATAGCTGAGTCTTAAAATCTACTAAATCATGCCAGATTATTTCCAATGAGCTATTACCAACCCTCCACTCTCAGAAGCAGTCTATATAAGAATTCCAGTTTTGTGGCATCCTCACCAACATTTGGTATGATTTTCCAAGTGAGTGGCTGAATGATGGCACCTTATTGTGATTTCATTCAGTATAAAGAGGGAGCATTCTATTTCTAGTTTGAATTACGGATTTTTAAAATTATAGATGATATAGTAATCTAATTATTTCTTCACACAGATGGGTTTCTCCCTATATTTGACAGTGTTGTGAATTACATTATTTAATATTTCTAATATTAAGCCATCATTGCAACTATGGAGTAATACAAGCTTGGAGGTGATATATTATCTTTTGAAAAATGTTTTGCTAATGCTTCGTGTAGGCTTTTTGTCACATATGTTCATGTATGGGATTAATCTGTATTTTCCATTCTTGTATAGACCATAGTGAATTTTGATGTTGGGACTTCCTTTTTTCATTATTGGACCCCAGAATGTTGGATAGAAATCTCCTGTAAAACCAGTGTTGGCCTTGTATTTTCTTTGAAGAAAATTTTTAACAATTGATTAAATTTTAGAAGTATAAGACTAGACCTGCTTTCCTACTTTCTGTATCTTCATGAGTTACATTCAAGGAATTTGCTTCTTTTATTTAAGTGCTTGAATTCACTTAAATAAAATGTTTGTTTTCTCTATTGTCTTATTTTGGAACTCCAGCTAGATGTATATGGCTATTGTCTATCAGTGTTTCCTCAATCGTTCTTATCTTTCGTATTTTCCATATCTCTCTCTGTCCTGAATTCTGTGTATTTCTGATTCAGATCTATCTTCTAGACTTTAACTCTTCAGATGTCTTTAATCTACTGTTTCATATATTGAGTGATATTTTCATTCCAGTGATTGCACTGTATAATTGTAGAATTTGTATTTGGTTGTATTTCATGACTTCTTAGTCATTGTTATACTTTCTTAATTCTTTGCTTACATTTTTATTTCTTCCTTTTATTTTTTTCAACATAAGTATTTTATATTCTGTTTCTGAAATAGTTTGATCTAGTTTGTGCTTTAAAGTTTGTACCAATTAATCCTTGTGGTGCCTTAATTTTCCTCTGTTTTTTAAAATATGCATTTACTTATTTGGTATTTTGAACTTATATTCATTGGAGCTTTATATGTGAAAATCTTTGAAGCTTGGTGCAATGAACTGAATGTTTGTGAACTTCCCCGCTTATGTGTTAAAATTCTATCCCCCAGTGTGCAGGTATTAGGAAATAAATCTTTGAATAATTAGGTAGAGTCCTTAAGAATGGGATTAGTGCCCTTAAAAAAGCAACCCTAGGGAGTCTAGTTCTCTTTTTGTCATCTGAGAATACAGAAAGTTGGCAGTGGCAATCTGGAAGAAGGTCCTCACCAAATTCTGACTATGCTGCCACTTTAATCTGGGATTTACAGCCTCCAGAACTTGTGCAAAATAAATTTATGTTGTTTATAAGTCATCTCAGTCTATAATACTTTGTTATAGCAGCCTGAACTAAGACACCTGGGTTGAATGTAATATCTATTTTTGAAGCCTGGTTCAGGCCTGAATTTGTTTGCTTCTGCTAGATATCTGGAGCACAACCATCTAGGATCAATTTTAAATTCTTAGATTGAAGGACTGACTCTGTGTGTGTGTGTGTGTGTGTGTGTGTGTGTGTGTGTGTGTGTGTGCGCGCGCGCGCGCATTTTGGCACTTATTTGTTATAAATATGGACCCCAAAACATGATTACAGATTCTCATGAAGAAATTCAGTTTGCTTGTCCTTCTTTCCTTTTCTCTTCCTCTCTCCCTCCCTCCCTGTCTCCTTCCCTCTCTCTCTCTCTTTCTTCCTTTCTTTTCCCTCCCTTCCATCCTTTTTGCTCTTTCTTTTTTTCTTTCTTTCTTCCTTTCTTCTTCCTCCCTCTTTTCTTCCCTCCCTCCTTCCTTCCTCTTTTTTTTTTTGACATTCTTTCTCTTGATAGTAATAGCTAAGAGAGTTTTATTATTTATTCAGCAGTATTTTCTTTTCTTTCATTCTTTTTTTTCTCTTAAAGGTGGCTCTGTATCATTATTTCTTTATTCTGGTATCCTTCCTAATTCCCTTCCTTTCATAGAATCACAACCACAGCTTTGACTTTCTTTTTCAGTATTAGTAGACTATTAATTTTAAAGCTCTGTGCGATCAGAGATATTGAAATAGATGTGTCCAGAGTAGTCAATGGCTTCAGTATTCCTTCTCCTTTTTCTATCTTTTTGGAAGTCATCCATAAATTCAAAAGGAACTTTTTAATATTTAATTCAGCATGGTGAGATATTTTCATAATTTGCATGTTTCTTATTCAACACTTTAAAAAATTTAACATTGTATCCACTCTGTTCAAGTTCAGGAACATTTACCAAAAAAAAAAAGTAGGGTAATTGAAACTAAATAAAAATCTGCTTCAATACGATACTTTATTTATATACTTCATGAAATTCCAGGAAACATATATTTACTTTTTAAATCAACTAAACTTTTTATAATTAATAGATTTTATTTTTTAGAGCAGTTTTGTGTTTACAAAAAATTGAGCAGGAAACTCAGAGTTCCTCTACACGCCCCCTTTCTTTTCCTGGTATTCATATTAGTATGGAACATTTGTTATAATGGATAAGCCAATACTGACACATTATTTGAAGAAAAAACTCTCCGGTTGGGGTCCATACTTGGTATTGTACATTCTGTGGGTTTTGACAAATGCATAACATCATGTATTCATCATTATAGTGTCATACAGAATAATTTACTGCCCTAAAATCCCCTGTGCTCCACCTATCTTCTCTGCCCCTCAACCCCTGGCATCCAATGATTTTTTAAATCTAAGTTTTATCACTCATTTGTAATATTTGCATTAATACAAAAATTTAATTTATTGCATTATCCTTTCTAAATTAGAAAATATGTGATTTCATCTTCTCTCATTTTGTAACACTTCTAATGTTTAATATATATGTTATGTATCAAACCATGAAAGCTTGCAAGTATAAACTTGAATAGGGAAGCTCATGCTTTTCAAGTCTAACTGGGCTACTTTCAAAAGTGTGACTTTTGGTTCCTATCTTAAGTATCATAGACTTTTGTTAGAAAAGAAAATACATTCTTAGAATGCATTTGGTAGAACTATTATCAAATAATCACCATTATTATCAATAAATATCATTATTAAATAATAACAATTGTCAAATAATAAGAACCCCAAACTAAATTAAGTTGCTTACATTTTGGAACAATAACATAATATCATCTTAATCATTGGAATGCATTAAGCTACCCACCCAATAAACAATTGCTTAGATTTTCAGTTCTGGTCTAGCACTTGAGGTTATCCTTGAATGAGATGAGTTAATTTCCTCACTATCTTGAAGACTTTTAATGCTGATTTAACTAACTTAAGCTACTATTTGAATGGAAGTCAACATAGTCTTTTTACAATTATCCCATTTTTAAATACTTGACCAAAAAAATTTAAAAATTAGGTAAGATTAGGTAAAAACTGATTTCAAGCATGTCAGTATTTCTCAATTCTTATAAACCTCATGATGATGCCAATAAAAATCTTTTACATAGGTCACATAAGAATGAGGCTGTATACAAAACTCCACTTTATTACCTAAAAAAAGAATAATAAATATTCAGAAAATTCATAATGAAAGGTTTTATTCCTAGTGCTAAGAAATGTTCTTTCACTAAGTCAAGATTCATAGCACACAGTAATTAGTACCACTCTAGAAAATTTTTCAAAAACTAAGTATACATTTCTATTAATCATATTGTTAAATATTCTAGACAGCTTTTTCTGTAAACTAAACCAAGTCTACAGTGATAAGTTTTAAAGACATAATAAATCAAGCTAGTAAACTCTGTCTTTCATACTAGTGATTTCTAGCAACTGAGTATTCAACTATCTATAGTCACTACTGAGCATATAAAATCATGTTTAAAAAAAGAGAGAGTAGAAGAGAGAAAGCCTCAAATCTGATTTAAGTTCACTTTTTCCTCTGGGAATGAAAAAAGTTCATAAAATGCCAAATTTACATGGGATGTAAAAGTGGAAGGAAGGAGTGGAATGAAGCTAATCTTTGATCTCTATCCAAATTCCTCTTTCTTTTACCTATAGGGTTTATTTCCATTCACATGTTACCCATGTGATCTCTGGAGTCAGATCGAGGCAGCTGAATTCTAAGTTATATATGCACAAAACATTCAAGTGAAGTATAGAACTGAAATTTCTTCAAGGTCCATGCTCCTTCTTCCATTCACAACAAGCAATTCACACACACACACACACACACACACACACACACACACACACGTATATATTCTATTATCCTGAGGTCCGCCATGCTTATTGCTGTTGTGCATATTAGAAGCATTAGAAAATCCTGTCACGTGTGCCAATCAAGGTCAATGTATTATTTTTCAGGACATAAAAGATCAAAGTTTCAGTGGCATGTATATTTGTGTCTGTGTGTCTGAATAGAGGTCATAAAACATGTTTTTAATAGGCAAATTGCAGGTTTCATGCAATGGTATTTACTTCTACCTTCACAAAACAAAAGTTCAGTCTACAGTAAACATAACATAAACTTAGAGTTGAAAAATTATAGCAGAGACCTTCCTCAAGAGTATTGGGGTATTCTGAGTGTGAGGCTGGTAAGTTGGGTGATTAAAGTGGAAACATGTCCCTATATCATGGTGCATGGTGGGCTCAAGCAATCACTGGACATAGACATGGAGCTGAATTCTCAACATCCATATAGGACTTCAGTTTCAGAATTTTGAAAGGAGGAGTGTAGAGCTGAAGGTGGCACCTGAATGCCTGGGGCAGCCACAAGGGCAGGATCAGGTTAGTGACTAACGTTGGTACACATTGACTAAAAATCACCTTTGGCAATCATCCCTACTATCTGCACTGACTTCAACAGAATTCTGTAAAAGATATTTTTTTTAAAAAAAGATTTGTTGACTTAAGCTTTTTAAAGGAAATCTAGAATGAAGCATTAACAAAATGCTACCACTAATACATTACCAATACTATTGCTAAAGAAGCCTACACGTAGCCTGGTGCTTTATAAAAGTGTCTATCAGTATTAAATTATAAGCAAGAGTAGAAAGCTGCAGTGTAACAAATCATTGCTTCTTAAACCCAACACAGCTAGACTGGTGACTACCAAGACTAAGGTACCATTGAAGAATTGGAAGGGCATTTTCAGTTTTAAATTCTGTTTGGTTTCATTCATATACTAGAAGAAAATCAAATTTTTGTTGCTTCTGGAAATAATATTAAATAAGCTACAAATACAACATGGTTTCAAATTATCAATTTCAATTTTATTTTCTCATACTCTATGGGAGTTTGTTTCTGCCTAAGAAGTCATCTTGTGTCAGCATTTTTACTAGTTCAGAAGAGTTGCTTGAAATGAAAAGTTGCTCTAAGGAGGCTCAAAAAGTAAACCTTAGATATGTATTTAATAACCAAGTCATAGGCTACAAAAAGTTTCATCCTTCAAAGTGGCATGTCTCAAAAATGCTTCTGTCTGTTTCCAAATCGTTTCCAGAGAATACTGCTAGTGAAAGGAAACAACCCTAACTAGCTTTATTTCAATTTGCTTTAAAAAAAAAACCCTTTAAAAACCCCAAAACTAACACATGTATGTTGTAGAAAATTTGGAAAATGACAGAAAATAATAAAAATAATAAATAAAATAGTATAACAGTATATAATATATATGGTGCTAAATATTATATACATGTATTATCTTTATTTGATAATAAATAAAGAATAATCAAATAATTATGTATAGTAATATATCATTTCATCAACTAGAAATAACCAGTCTTACCTTTGTACATTTCATGCATGTTGCATGTATTTTCTAAATAAAACAGAATCATATTGTAATTTTTAAACTACATTTACAAATGTCATTTTAGTGGGAACACTTTTTATGTCTTCTACAATACCATTTAAATGTATTCAAATACTAAGCAATTCTCTGTTTTTACATATTTAAGTATGTTTTTAGGTTTTCAGTTTTATATATCAGATTGAATATAATAGCCCAGTGAATGATAAAAATAGCTACTACATAGTAACTTTTATGATTTTAGTGTTATTATGCATTATTTAAGGATGGAAAGAAAACTGCTCTTTCTATTGTTAACTTTTCTTTTTTACTGGAACACGGGATAGAATCTAAATAGTAAAGCACATGATGGCAAAGTGGGGGGAAAAGTACAGTCAAAACTTTGTAAACTTAATTCTTTTAGAATTTTGTGTGTTTGGCATTGCCTGTTGTGAATAATTTTAGTATTTTGATAGAAGCTAGAGAAATGAGCGATACTACCCAGATGTCTGCTTCTATTATGAAATTGTGAGTCTCTGTGGAGGGCAAAACTGAGGGAATTCTGCTGTTAGTTGAAGAAGGAATTCTCTCCAACCTACAATTTAGTTACCATTGCTATTCTGCCATACTGCAATAAAATAGATTAGACCCTAGAGCCAGCAGCCAGTTCTCAGAGAAATGTACCTGGGTCATTGTTCATTTGGTTAATAAGGAAATGGTGACACAATGTTGATTTATTGGACAAGACATTTCACTTCTACTTATAAATCCTTTCACTTTGCTGAGGCCAGTGTCCCATTCATTAAGAGTCTTCTTCCATTATCATTTTTCAGTGTCTGTTGAGGAAAATCTCCAGGAAAAAAACAAAAATGGTATCGGTAATCCCCATCCTCACACTGCCATTCAGTAGAGTCAATGGAGTGAAAGTCAGCAATAGCAAAGGCCTCTTTTGAAATACTGACATGTAAAATCTTACAACTATTTCAATTATTTTTGTAACTCTTTCTTTTATGGTCAAAAAGCCTCAATTCCAATTTACTCATTTATTAGCATGTTAGATTCATCTGGCCCTGAAATATTTGTGATGATTTTTCACAAATTCAATATAGTGGGGATCAAAGGAGTCACACATTTTTGTCCCATTTTAATTTGAAGTTTAGTTTTGCACATCCGCTGGCATATTGTCAATGGTTATATCCAGAAGGATTACTGAAGAACATACATCCAGTAAAGTCTAATTATAAAAACTGTAGCCATTTTCCTCCCCAAACCCACTGGTCATTAAGTTACCACGTTGTTCTTTAGGAAAATACAGTCAAAGGCAAGTTGAGAGGGAGTTTGGGTAGCATGTGGCTGTCTCATGCACTGTGAGGCGCTCCAGCAGAACTTCAAAGCAGAATCTGATTGTTGCAGATGGGAAGAATGCTTTTCACAGAAATACCTTTTTAAGACTCATAGTGCTGTAATTCATATGGTAGGCACTTATGATTCGTTCCTGATGATGTTGGGATCATTTAACTCACAAAACCATTGTTGCTACCATAAAATCCTTTCATCTGTAGCCAAAAAGGTTTATTTCATGCAAATGAAAATTTTTCATTAAAGTATCACCTTAATAATGGGCAAAGATATATATTTTCTGGTCATGTTTAAAATGTAAATTTATGAACATATTCTGAAGATTCATTTCATGTTAAGATCTTTACTTATTTGATGTCCCAGGACTCTTTCCAAGTTCATTCAATCCGGAAATCAATTTTAGAAGAAATATGGAGATTATTATCATTAAACCTTTCAGTTGGGTTATTCCAAGCAGCCCTATAAATATTGCATATGTTTCAAAGAAGGCACTTTCATCCACAGTAAAAACCCTTTTACTCTTCTAGTCATTGATGGTCCAGGAGGTAAGTTTATAGTCTTAGCACCTTTTGAAAGCAAATGGATATTTGGTTTGTAATCTTAACAAAGTCTGAGACTATGTAATACTTCAATGTCATTGTTTTTGAAAAATGAAACGTATCTTCAGGAATTTCCAAGAATAAAAATGGCAACAAAGTTTAACTATATTTTAAGTATTCATCAATCCATTCATTCATCCATCTATGCTCCAACTGAAAATCAACTATTATTTACTAAATACCTACTTTATGCCACAGTTTTATATATAAATCTGATACTACAAATATATATGACATATTACAAACTCAATTTGAACCTCAGTTTTATCATTTGTGAATATGACTAAATATTACTCATTCTCTCTCACAGATTTGAAATAAATATCTAATTATAAAAAATCCCCAAAATAACAGACACGGTTTATCAAAGAGAGCCTGACACACCACCAATGTCCTGTATTTATACTTTTAATAATATAGTTTCATCTTAGAATTGTAGAACTACAAATTAATTTCAAGATTAAATATTCTACTTCTTTCATTTTAAGAATTAGATGAAGAAACCAAGACCCAGAAAGATGAATTATCAGGCAAACAGTTGACAGCAAAGCTAGGGTGAGAACCCAGATCCTTGAGTGAGTACATTTCCCTTTCTTCCTTGCTGCCAACTTGTAGATAGTAATATTGCCCATATTCTCAGACATGATTTCCAGGTCAAAAGGAACCACTTTAGAAAGAGTTCCTAGACACCAAGTAGCTTTTACAAATCCTTGCTTTGGTGTGTAAAGTGTAAATAAACCAGAAGCATATGAATTAAATTTCCTTTAAATTATGCAAGTATAAAGCCAGTAAGAGAAAAAAAAAATCTCTAGAAAATGCTTTTGGACAAAATAAGGCTATTCCGTCCCATCCCTCTACAAAATCGTTTTTTGCCAAACCCCAACTACAACTTCATTTGTCAATCACTAGTTTTTACTACTGTTTTCAATAATGCACCAAACACATGGGATCTATTCTCTCATCAATACTCATACATAATTGGCCAAGCGGAGTGGAATAAGAGCAGATTGGCCTCATGCTAAGCAATTATGATCCCATTACAGTAGTTTGTACCACTCAAATTCAACCAGTGTTTACTGAGCACATACTCTATTAATAGCTATGGAAATACAAGGATAAATAATGAATAGCTTTGGCTTCCAAGGAGTTAAATTTTGAGATGATTCTTCTTCAGAGACCCTTGACTAAGCATCCAACTTGGCAGATCGCTTGATACCAGCCTTGTGAGACCTGAAGTTAAGAACTTGGCTGAGTCTGCACAGACTTGCGCCCTATAGAACCATGAGGTAATACACGGCTGTGTGGTTAAGTTTTCACACATCCCTGAATATAACATAGGCTTGAGAAAAATCAATATCATAATTCTAGTTTTGGAGATAAATTGAGAGTACAGGGAAGGTTAAAATAGTAATAGTAGTTACAACACTTAGCAATTTGAAATGTTTATTCTGAGCTAGGTCCTTAGCTTTATATAGATGTTTCTTGCAAACAGTTGACAGCAAAGCTAGGGTGAGAACCCAAATCCTTGAGTGAGTACATTTCCCTTTCTTCCTTGCTGTCAACTTGTAGATAGTAATATTGCCCATGAGGTAGCAACAGAATATATTCACCTTTCTACAGAGGAACAGACAAAGAGCTAGGAGAGTTGGATAACTTTCCTAAGGTCACACAACTAGAAAGCAGTAGAATCAGGACTCATGTCAGGCTTTCTGACTTTAGAGTCTGAAGTCTCAGACACTGAGCATACTGCCTTTTAAAAATAAGATAATTTTTTCATGAATCTGTTGACTGCTCATATGTCTTCTTTTGAGAAGTGCCTATTCATATCTTTTGCCCACTAACTTCACTCAGGATGGTCATCATCAATAACTCAAAAGATAACAGATACTGGAGAGGATGTAGGAAAAAGGGAACAATTCTACACCGTTGGTGGGTGTATAATCTAGTACAACTTGTGTGGAAAACAGTGTGGCGATTCCTAAAAGATCTAAACATAGACCTTTCATATGACCATGCAATCCCCCTCTAGGAGCATACCTGGAGAAACTCAAATCACTCTATGAAAAAGATACCTGCACTTTCGTGTTTATTGCAGCATTATTCACAATAGCTAAAACAATGGAAACAACCATGCTGCCCATCAAAAGTAGACTGGATAAAAATAGTGGGAAACTGCCAGGCGAGTTGGGTTGGGGGGGCCACACTTCATCAATAAGGGTATCTGATCTCAAACCATGTGAAATGGGGACCATGCTGCCCATCAAAAGTAGACTGGATAAAAATAGTGGGAAACTGCCAGGGGAGTCGGGTGGGGGTATCTGATCTCAAACCATGTGAAATGGGGACCAAAGTGAGGCCAAAACTGTATCTGTACAATGACCATTTTAATACCTAACCCTGAATTGTATCCCATATCTTTAAAGTAAAAAAATAAGTGAGAAGAGTCCAAAATATTTTCAAATTAAAGAATACACATAAGCCGGGCTCGGTGGCTCAGCCTGTAATCCCACGCCTTGGGAGGCTGAGGTGAGTGGATTGCCTGAGCCCACGGGTTCAAGACCCACCTGGGCAACTTGGCGAGACCTCATCTCTACAATAAATCAAAAAATTAACTGGGCGTGGTAGCACACACCTGTAGTTCCAGCTACTTGGAAGGCTGAGGCGGAAGGATCGCCGGAGCCCAGCAGGTCAAGGCTGCGGTGGCCAGGAGCAGCCACTGCACTCCAGTCTGGGTGACAGAGTGAGACTCCAATTCAAAAAAAAAAAAGAATACACATACTTAAAGCACATTGCTTTTCACTTAGAATGTGATGAAGAAAACAATGCGTGTAACCATGTGTCCAAAGAGTTCATCCATTCTCATTAAGAGTCAAGTGCAAGAAGACAGGCACTTTGCCAGTTGCTGACCATATTGTGGGTTGAATTTAGGGGAGGTGTGTTGTTGGAAGAAAATGAAGCCATGTAAATTTTCAAATGTGGTGAGACACTGAAAATAAAATCAGTGTTGGTGGCTTCTCTTTCTCACGTGGAGAGATGTATATCACTGTGAACACTTCTGAAGAACTAAGGACTCTGTGAAAGAGATATCATTGGGTACAACAGGTTGGACATTGTATGACTTTTCTAACTACTATACCTTGTGCTCAAGAAATGCTGGAAAGTCTTAGATGGCTGAAAGAATGTGTAAAATGGGAGAAGATCTTGGATCCAAGATGGGCAGGTGTGATAGTAGACAATCTAGAATCACTATCATAGAGCAGTGAGCTCAACACACCAGATGCCCAGTCACCTCTCATTGGCTTCTTCTCAGAGCTTTCAGGATTAAATTCAAATACTTCAAGATATGATCTCTCTCTTTAACCCAATTTTCTGTCACACCCTCACTCTCACTCTTCTCTTAACTTAGATGCATCTATTTACACAGGTTGGTAAACACTGCAATCAAATAGTGGTCCACAATTCTGAGCTTCAGAGATTGGAATGTCCTGCCCACATCCAGCTAGCTCTAATACTTTAAATTCTGTGTAAGCAATGTCTTGAATGCCCCACACAACGTAGATACATTCCTGTACCTCCTTCAGATCCATTTTTTTTCTCTACCATTCTTAATTTGTCAGTCTACCTGCCTAGCCTATAAATTGTTAGAGAACAGTGACCACAACTTACTTGGCTTACTTGCTTACTTGACTTACAGTGCTGTTCATACCTAATAAATGAAAGTTGAGAGGGCTGAAACAGACCTTGTGGTCTTAGGTAAATGTGTGATAATAGTGAAATTTTATATGGAACTTCCTGGAGAGTAGGCTCTGTACTAAATACTTTATAACTTATTTAATGTTCAAAAAAGAAAGAAAAAGGTATCATCATTATTCTCATTTTAGAGAAAACAAAAACAGAAGTTAAGTTTGTCCAAGGTAAGGAAGCAGAATTAGGATTTAAAATTTCTGACTCTGGAATCCATACTTTTAACCACAATACCTAACTTTTTGGATTCAGTGCCCATATTAATACTAGAGAGAAATTTTGGAGAAAAGCAAGCATGGAAAAAAAATGTTCTTATGATATACCCGCTATAGAATATCTACTTTTCTTTCTTTAAGAATGTCTTTATGAGGATATTATGGCCAGCATATTATGCAAAAAAAAAAAAAATCATTTTCAAAGATGGAAGCAAGGAGTGATGGATGGTTGGAGAAGAAAGTCAGGTCAAAAAAAGATAATATGCCCAAAAGAAAAACCTCAAGTCTTCCTTGTCACATACTGTTTCTTACATAGGTCTGTAAAATGTATATGGGAAAGGTTTTTGAAAACTTATATGAAGTTTCATTGACTTAATTTTACAATGAGTGAAACGAAAACACCATGTCTTCAAGAAGACAAAAAAAAAAACTTTGTGGCTGATCCATCTATTTGAGAGATATTTGTTGAGAAACTACTATGTGACCCAGAATCTGTGCTAGCCAATGAGTATATAATTATGAACTGAGCAAAGGTAGTCTTTATTCTTATATTGTTTATAAGTTAATGTTACTGAGAGCTTGCATAACCAGACACCATGCTAAGTACTTGATATGTATCATTTCATTTATTCATCACACAGCAGCCCAAATGGGAGAATTAGTAATAAAGATATTAACTGGCCCACAAGCAGGAACAGTCAAGGGCAAAGTTGTGATAAGAAGTTGGGTTGACTGACTTCAGAACCTGTCCTCCAAACTACTCAGCTGTGGCTAAGTTCAAATAATATTAAAGAACAGGTTTAATGTATTAGTGCAACAATCACAGTATTGATTGTACTTGAAAATAAACCTGAAATGTTAATGGCTGTGACCCATTCTTCTTACTCAAGCTTTAATTTACATTAATATAAACTGATTTTTAAAATAGAAATATCCACTTTGATTTTTCTGATTCTTTTTTATTTAAAAAGAAAATATACTACCCTCTCCTCTCCCACAAAAACTCTAATTTCTTTTTAAACTAACCCTTGGATCTAAGCTTACATTTTAACATCAACATAGCATTAATTTGTGGCAGCGATCCCCTAATTCAGCTCAGACAATGAAGGTCATAGCAACATGTTTATTTGACCATTGCCAAAATCTTATCCACTAATTTTCTCTACTCATCCTCATGGCAACTTCATAAGTAACTGTTTTTTAAAAATTGATATTTTCAACTAGCATAGTATCTGACACATAATAAATTATCTAGTCTTTTTCTTTAAAAACAAATAGCAACAACAAAATCTTACTATTGAATGTCAGTGTGTATATGCCTTATAGACAGATAATAATTCATCTTCAAAGTGCCGGCTAAGTATTGGCTAAATTACACAGGTTTATTAAATGGTAGAAAAACAAATTATTCCCTTCTAAGGAAAATGGGGGCATATATCTCATTGCCAAAAACATTTCTTGGAATCGCATTTCTCAAATGACCTAGGTTTTTAATTTCATGACCAAAATACCTGATTTTAAAAGATAAGTATCTACCCTCTGGGCAAAACTGATGATTTCTTATTTTTCCTGACATAAAAGGAGGTTCAAGAACCCTTCAAATTATAGGTTTCAGGTAACCATTTAATTTAGATTAAATTAGACAGCAATTGTATGTTAAATAAATATGAATAGGATTTAAGTGTATTTATTAAAGATTAAGAATTCTGTAATACATAGGCTTCTATTACACATTTGTTATTGCTGATTTTTAAAATAAATCACCATTTAATTGAAATACATAAAGAACATTTTCAAAGGATAGCATAGCATTTAACAAACCTCATGTGAATCTACTAAGCCCAATAGGATGGCTCTTATAAAACAACAAAAATAGCAGCCCATTCACCAACACCATGACAGAAAATCTGCAGCAAAAACATAGCTAGAATCCTACACAATCTTTACAAATGCCATGATTTAGCCTGCCAATATGGACAAAATAGAGGTTTCATATCAAATACTTATTATCAAGGTGGTTCTGTTATGTTTTAGGATATCCCCACTCTCTACTAAAAAAAAAGTAATTGAATGAAAATAAAGACTCTCTCAAATAACCATTAGACATTTTGATATAATGATCATTCACTGGAGAAGAATATTTCATATTCTAGAGTACATTGCATCATGGTTTTAATCTTGCATTTTGTTTTCTCCTGCTTTGCCAAGTTGAAGTTGTGGGACATAAAAAAGGAGCCATCCCTTGACCATGCCAGAGGCATGGTATATTAAGGCATAATTTATTTGTGAATGAGGCCCAATACTCAACTTATACTGTATACAATATTAGAAAACTTTCATAATGGTATAGATAAAGTACTTCAAGGAGGATAATGACATTTTAGGTCAAACACTTCAAGACACTTAAGGGATCAGAAAGAAGATGGCAAGACTGTAGAAATGGACGTTGAAAGAGTGAAATAAGCAGAGGTCAGATTGAGGATGGGTAGATCAAAAGATAAAGAGGAGTTGCCAGGACTTTTGGGACTAGCTGGGTATGTACCAGAATAAATAAAGCAGCATAATCTGCTGGTCATTCTAGAATTATTATAAGTGGGAGGTCATGGATATCTTTCAACAAGAGTCTGTAATGAGATTAGGCAATCGATTTTCAAACCAAAGAAGCTCACAGATGCACTGGGCTGGGAGTCAAGCTGGAATACACCAGGATGTGCAGCTGTTGGGTCTATTGCTCTTCCCTTAGAATGTCAGTTTAGATTTCTGAAAAATAGCTAACATTTTGGAACCTGGGTATTAACTGACAGATCCATACAATGAAATGTAGGGGTTTTATTAAGGTTTGACTATCAGCATTTTTCTTATTCCAATCACAAGTGTTATGGCTTCAGAAAAAAATAGCAACTGGGTGTTCAACGTTACCTAATTAATAATACATGCCATAAGAAATTCAAAGTGACTATTAAAGGAATATGGCTTTTATCATTACCATTCTGTGTCAAAAGAGTTGTGTAACTCATCATAATAATTTTCAACTTCAGACAAATTCATTAAAGATAAATTGCTTCTCTTAGGAGACACCCAGATGTTCTCTGCCAGCTGCTTAAACCCTTCCAAGACATTTGTCGATTTTTATCTCCTAAAAAATGTTAAGCTGCTTAGAATGATTATCTTGTCTGCCTTGTGAAGCCTCAGTGACAGAACCAGGGTGGCACCACTGATTTTGAGTTTGGATAACATTAATCAACCATTATAAAGTATATTAACAACTAAATTCTAGTTGAAGTTCTATAACCTGCTGAATAATTGGACCTACCAATTATCAATCTCTAGAATTTGTTTCTGTAAGGGTCAAATACAAGTGTTAGACTAAATCATATTTCTTAAAGTGAGGTTAACCTCTGGCTAATCAGAATCACCTGGGTGTATGTTACAATGCAGATTCCTGAGCCTCATCCCAGACCATGTTTGAATCCAAATCTCTGTGTGAGACCCAGACTCCATACTTAAAATATGTCTCTCTTCTGAGGGTTGAGTTTCTCAACTTTGGTCCTTATACCTGCACTGAGGTTTGAGGGCCACCTGACTACAAAATCTTGAAGGTTCCTATTAGTTCTGCCATTTGGGTAGATCCTTTGCTATATATTACAACTTTGTAGTAGTCAACAACTTAAACCTGCCAAGAAACAAACAAACAAAACGGGTCCAGAGTTACTTTGTTTATCAAGACAAATAGGCATTAAAATAAAAAACAGAGTACATTGTTGCTCCAGGATAGGGCTTCTATGGAATTTTTTTTTTTTTTTTTTTTGAGTTGGAGTCTCACTCTGTCGCCCAGACTGGAGTGCAGTGGCCGCTCCCGGCCACCACAGCCTCGATCTGCTGGGCTCCAGCGATACTTCCGCCTCAGTCTTCCAAGTAGCCGGAATTACAGGCGCACGCTACCACATCCGGTTCATTTTTCATTTATTGTGGAGATGAGGTCTCGCCAAGTTGCCCAGGTGGGTCTCGAACCTGCGGTCTCAGGCAATCCACTCACCTCAGCCTCTCAAAGGTGCGGGATTACAGGCTGAGCCACCGAGCCCGGCTTCCATGGAATTTCATGAGAGGTAACATTTCAGTCTGCCCTTTCATCCCTCCCCTGCCCTGGTTGTACAACAAACTCCTTTTCACTTGCTGTCTTCTTCCCTCTAGTCCCTGTGAAACCTGCTTTCAGGAAGGGGTCTAACACAACTAACTTATGTTCATAGGTTAGTTTTATAAGGTAACTTTAGAACTGGGAGCTTCATCTCAATATTTAAATGCTAATATTTGTAAAACTCATAGAAGCATTCCTGGCCCGTTGTAAGAGTTAAATAATTGCATGTTAAATCTAGAAAGATACAAGATCTTTTCTTCTATTAGGAGGATTTCTCAAGTGGAATTGTGTCCTGGAATTGTGTCACAAAATATAGTCTTAAAGGAAACTATTTATTTACATTTAAGATTTAAAGGTAAATAAGATTTACCTTTAAATCTTAAATGTAAACCTGATGAAATATAGAGTCAAATGCCAACATAAAGGAAGCCTTCTACAAATGGTAAATAGTTTCGGATATCATGGTAATGGGCAGCTTCTTGGAAACAATCATTTGCAAAACAACGCATAAGTGTCCTTCTGACGTCATATTTCTAAAGATAATAAAACTTTTTTCTAAGTACATTGACTATTCTTTGTAATTAGGCCTCTAAGTTAATTATAGCTTATCATCGATTAACTCAAGTATTTATTGAGAAAGGTTTTCTATATTGTACATGCCTCTTTTTTTACCTACTGCTTAAAAAAGCAAAGACTTGATTTGCATAGAGGATCTGAGACAGATAAAACTATTAAACAAAAAGGACTTGTGCAATATTGAACCAACTAGAGAATTAAATTGGAGAGGCTGTGATTCTCAAAGGGAAAAAAACCTCTCAGAGCCCTCCAATTAAAACAAAGTTTTACTTTAAAAAAAAATTTAATTTTAAAGATGTGGGGTACAATTAAGGATTAAGTAGATAAATGGTCATTGTACAGGTAAAGTTTGGGCCTCCCTTTGGTTCCTACCTTGCCTGGTTCAAGATCAGGTACCCTTATTAATGTTAAGTGCCCCCAGTTTCCGGCTACTGACAATCCCTAAAACAAAGTTTTACTTTGTTTTTTAACAGGAGAATTCTCATTATTCCCAACTGCTACCATTTAAATACAAGGAAAAGCATGTTCTTCGGATACTGCATTATTTCAACTGATTGACTCAATCAAATAATTGAATCTAAAGAAGTTTTGTTTCTGGTTGAAACAATGAAAGTGGCGACATTTGTAAAGATATATGGTCAAACTGGCTGTGTGTGAATGTATTACACAAGAGGACATTAACCTTTTAGTGGAGGAGTGACAGCCAGTAAACATGAAAAGGTAATAAAAGCATGGCAATTTTGGTGACTAAATTTAGGGGCACATTCTTAAGATCACCTTAAGAATTAGCCTAAAATTCTTTTTTTTTTTCTTTTTTTGAGTTGGAGTCTCACTCTGTTGCCCAGGCTAGAGCGCAGTGGCACACTCACAGTCTCCACAGCCTTGACCTGCTGAGCTCAGGGGATCCTTCTGCCTCATCCTTCCAAGTAGCTGGAACTACAGACACACGCCACCATGCCCGGCTAATTTTGTGATTTATTGTAGAGATGAGGGCTCACCAACTTGCCCAGGCTGGTCTCTAACCAGTGGGCTGAGGCAATCCTCTCGCCTTGGCCTACAAAAGTGCTGGGATTATGGCTGAGCCACCGCATCTGGCCACCTAAAATTCTTCTATCTAGTCTTTAGCATAAGTGGAAAAGTTATAAATAATTAAAAATTATTTAAGCACACAAACATATATATGCATGTTTATATGTGTGTGTATGTGTGTGTATATATATATATTTTTTTTTTTGAGTGGGGGGTCTCTGTCATACAGACTGGACATCCTAGGCTCAGGTGATTCTTCTGCCTCAGTATCCCAAGTAGCTGGAACTACAGGCCCATGCCACTATTCTTGGCTTTTTTTAATAGTTGTTTTTGCTGTTGTTGCTGTTGTTTTGTAAGTTTTGCTATGTTGCCAAGGTAGGTCTCGAACTCCTGGGCTCAAGCAATCCACTCCTCAGTCTTCCAAAATGCTAGGATTACAGGTGTGAGCCACCGTGCCTGGTCTAGACTATTGTGAACAATACTCTGTTATTAACATTTTTATCTCCCTTGTTTTATAAAACATTCTTCTCACCTGACTTTGTGCCATCACATTCTCAGGTTTCCCCTTTTTCTCTCCTTCTCCACCCTCTCCCCCCATATCTTGCTGTGGGCTCTTCTATCGGCTTCCATCTGAGAAATGTGGGGACCCCAGAGATTCTGGCCTTAGCAATCCACTCTCCTCCACAAGCACCATCCATCAGTGAATGTTTTCACTGTAACAGTTACATCTATTATCACAGAGTCAAAACCTGGAATCTCCATCTCCTTCTACCCTCCTTTTCTAGCCTAATCTTCCACCATGAGTTACCAAGAGGGCATGTCTTTGCACATCACCCCAACTCTAAATGAACATGTTTAAATATTATCCATTATCCATCTTCCTCAGTTTCTCCTCCTGATGTTCCCATTTTAGCCAACAGATCATCAAGATTGTGAAGCCTTAACATCTGTCAATGATAATGACAAACTAACGCAAACTACTCAATGACAAATAAACTCAAATGATTCAGTTTGATAATCAGGGCATCCCTATGCTGCTATTGTCAAACTGACTTTCCTGAACAGGCTTTCCTTCTGAAGCAGCATGCATTAGATAAGAGGGTAGATTCTGAAGTCTGAATTCCATCTGTCTATCATCATTGTCCTCTCAGACATGTTCTTTAATTTCCCTGAGTCTCCTTTTCCTCTTTTGTAAATTGAGGATAATAGAACCTGAGGTTATGGTGACTATTTGGAAAAAAATGCACATATTTACTTAGCGTAACGCAAGAACACAGTAAAGGTCAGCAAATGGATGCAAGAGTACAAATGTGATACCTTGTGTCATTGTTTTCACTTGCTTTCCCTCCTCCTCTCATCTATGTCTAACTCATTGTTTCATTATTCAAGAGCAATTCGACTCCACTCCCCCTCCACCATGACATTTGGACAAATTTTTCTGATCACTATACATTTTGCTTGCAGAATTCATTCAGCTAGATACTGTCTTTTCTCCCATATGTCTTCTTATTTCCAATTTACTTGTGAAATTCCGAAAGAGTAGTTCAACATGTCAATTCTTGATTCATCAGCCAATAAACCCAACACAGTAATATTTCTTATAAAATACAATACCAGTTTTTCTCATACTCAAGTCCAAGGGGACATTTAAATTGTGCAATGCCCGTGCTTGAACCTGAGACTGACTGCAAACATTGTGATAGTGTCTGAGCAGGGACATCAGTGCTTTGGTCTTCTCTTGCTCTTTCTTAAGGAACCTAGGAAGATTTCATATTTGCCATCTTTGAAAGCACTTCAGTCACTTTGACTATTTCCTCTCTACCATGCATGCTCACAGAACTTCTAACAGAATGTTAAAACTGAAGTATATCATCTCTGCTTGGGCACAGTATACTCTCAGAATGTATTTTAACATGAACAAAGCATGGACTCTTCCTCAGCAATGCTCAGGAAAGCCTCTTAGAGTCCGGAAATAAACATTCTGGGATGTTCTGCAGGCCAGATGTGCAGACTGTGAGATGGCATTTTGAGAGAGAAGAGAAAGAACCTAAGCCCATTAAACTTAGTATATTCCCACAGTGGCTTGCTTTACTCCGCCTTTGTTTGCAAGCGGAGAAGTTTTTTACTTCTGGTTTTGCTATTTGTCCACATTTTCTGTTTGTTAATATCAATTAAAAAAGAAAGGCAAAGAGGTGTTGGAGAGCAAGTTGTACATGAACCCAAAGCATTTATGCGCCTGTTTCTCTCTGAAGCCAAATAACTTCTATATTCATCTCATTAGCCACATCAGAGAATTCACCAACGTTCTACACCACTTTGTTAACTGTATTATTTTGAGCAAAACACTTTGCTACAGAGACACAATGTCTTCACTTTTTCATTTGCAAAACTAAGAAATTGTTGCACATATGATATCAAGGTTCCTTTGCATTTACGATTCTACATTAGTCAAGGACTCATCTTTACCCCCACTTAACAGAGCTCTACGGGTCAAACTCTAATTACTCTCTTCAATGCTCCTAGAAATGGCTGCCAAATTTCTGGCTAGTGACTGACGTTTCATATTCACGCTAGAGCACTTTCAAACACAAACCATCCCTGAGCCTTTCTTTGTTCTTTGGAGATGTCTGTTTCCGTCATCCCAAGAAAATGCAAGAACAGTCAAACGCAGGTGTTTGGGCATGGCCTAACGACTAAGGTTCTTTGTCTTTTTTTTTTTTTGAGGAGCGGGGAAGGAGGACTGGGATCTGTTTTAATGTACAGAAAAAGTCACGAAGGCTGATCCTAAGTCTTCATATTTTTACTCAAGTCGTCTGAAATTCCCTCTGAAGTCCATGGGAACTCTGCACTCCCCAGGTCCAGGCCCATAATTGCTAAATATAAAAATATTCAAGGGAACAGAATTTTAAAGTTAACAAAGGAAAAGAACCCTAAACCCCCCAAAAGTGATTTTGTTGTTGTTGTTGTTATTGGAAAAAAATAGGAGTTAAAACAGCACATTCATTTCGTTTTAATTTCTGGGCTGTCAGACATCAGCTCTGAAGCCCTGATTTGGAACACATGCGGGGTGCCTTTGAAGTTCTGGCTGCTTTAAAAAAAAAAAAACAATGGCAGAAAGATATAAAGAAATTAAGCTGCAACATAATCATAAAACAGAACTTCTGGACTTCTGATTTACAAATTGTCATTCTTTCATTTTTTCAAGGCTTCATTTTCAAAGCTTCATTGTGGCACATAATTTTTTGTAATTTTTTCCCTTTAAGCTAAATCTTTGGCTATTCTTTTCCTCTCCAAAGTGAAGCATTCTACTTTTATTTTAGTCGACTAAAAAATAGTTTATTGTGGTTTTCTGAAGACAAGAAAGGAACAGGAAAATCCAAAGCAATATACTAAATTGAATCTTTTTGATAAAAGCCATAGCAATATAGGGTTTAGCAATTAAAGTACCCAGTTCTCTTGGCATAAAGACAAAACTGCACCTTGAATTTTCAGGCAGTCCAAAGAACCTGTCTACTTGTTTTCACACACTGATTACAAAAGATCCTTACAAAAGAGTTAAATGATCCTTAATAAAAATTGTGCATTCAAATTTGGTCTGACAGATGCTGTATTTAAAAACACACATTCCCCTCTCATACACGCACACATATATATAAATACACATAAACAAATGCATACTTTGATTAAATGTTGTCAACCAATGGTCATACATATTTATTTGGACAAGATACACAGGAATTTTGTAATCCAACAACCCCTATAAATCTACATATATACATGAACAGGCTACAAAGTTCTTAGACCTCAACATTATCTTCCTCATTCTGTACATATTTCTAAGAATAATCTCTTCTTAGTTTTATTATGTGAAGTGGCCCAGTATTTATACTTTTTCCAAATAATCTATACTTTATTTCACCTCTTTTCATTTTTTTATATAGCAACTTCTATTTCATGGCTTCTTCTCTGCTACACCATTAACAGTCCAAATTTTAAAAAGGATATTTTTCATCTAATGTGTTGACCACCAATACACCTACAGTGACTACAAGTCATCTTTTGTGCCAAGTTCCAACTCCATACAGCAAAGTTAATAGGAAGTTGAAATACATATCCCTATTAATGGTATGATAAGCCCAGCTCATACCGACTTGTGAAAATCAATTGCTACATTTTCAGAAATTTTGTGACAGACATTATTATATCTTAAATTGCAATTTAGAAATTATATTAAAAGGGAATTTATACTCCAAATGCATAATTTCCTAAGTATTTTGCCACATTTGCTATTATCTATGCTCTTGAGGTTACTTCTGTCTAATGCCTAGATGTGGTGGAAATACTCCATTACGGTTTGCTTAGTGCTTAGACTAAGCACTAAGGCAGAAGTGCTTAGTCTGTCTGGGATGTTATAACAAAATACCAGGGTCTAGGTAGCTTATAAACAACAGAAATTTATTTCTCATAGTTCTGGAAGTTGGGGGCTTCAAGATCAAGCAGAAGATCAGCATGTCAGCAGATTGCCTTTCTTGTGAGGGTCCACTTTCTGGTTCATGGATGGCACCTTCTCACTGGATCCTCACATGGTGGAAAGGACAAGATAACTCTCTGGGGTCTCTTTTATAAGGGTACTAATCCCATTCATGAACACTCCATCCCCTTCATGCCCTAAACATCTCCCTAAAGCGCCCCCTCCCAACAATATAACATTGGTGATTAGGTTTTAACATATAAATTTTGGGTGGACACAAACATTCACACAGTAGTGGGAATACTTTTTGTTTGTCTGCTTCTTTGGAGAACAACTTTTTAAACATGTACCTACAGAGACACCTACATTTACTTGCAGTTCACTAATTGTCTTCTGTGCCTGAGCTAACTTAAAATTTACAGTGATCACTTAATATTTTATCTTGGGTATTTTAAGTAAAAACTGTGAACTGAAATTTATTTTTGTCAATCTTTCTTTTTCAAGAATACTAAAGGGGAGAATTAGAATATGCAGAACTATTTCTACTAGTCTATAATCTGAATTAGGTATCCTTCTTTAAAGGCATGCTATTCTTTGATCTGTTCACTGTTATTCAATATATATGTTTTCTTTTTACATTCTCACCTTCTAAGGCTTTAATGTCTCTTCTGTCTAGAATAAAACTGCACTTACTATCTACTGAATCATCTCTCAAAGCTATAATGAAAATATATATACTCTGTGATGTCGAGAGTAATTAGGAAGGTTGGTATAAGGCTCCTCTTATTTTCTGGCACAGGATCAGGCACATGTGGTCCAAATGAAACAGGGGAAAAAAACTATTTTTAAGGTGACAGGGATAAAAATGTATATTGCTATATCATTACCTTAGGATTTTGGACTGTAAGTGTCTTGAAGGGAGGTACCAAGGATGTCAAGTAGCCTAATCCCTTAAGTATTAAATAACCATCAGATGGACCACCAAACATCTTCCCATTCTACTTTGACAACAGCCTCCATCTACAAATGCAAAACATTTCTATGTCAAGTAGCTTAAATTCTATTATTCTGATATGAGTGACTATCTTGAATACAAACAGATTTTTAGATATGGTAAATTAAGATCTCTTTCTCCAGAAGGGATGTGGAAGAGATTAAAATAACTGAAGAAAAGCCTGACCATGGAAATCAGTTATATGTTGAAAAGACTGCATTACATACATACACTTGCACAACCTTTGGTCTAGTATCCAAAAATGCTAGATTCTCCTCTTACCCATAGCAATATATATTTTTTTTCTTTTCTATTTTAGATTAACAGAGGTACACATTCATGTTTATTGTATGATCATATCGTATAGTGGTAGAGTTTGAGTCTCAGTTGGCCCATTTCCCAGATAGTGAACACTGTACCCAATAGCTAATTCTGAACACTAATCTCTCCCTTTATTGGTGTCCCTTTTGTATATTATTTCCATCTGTGTGGCCATTTAGCTCCTGCATATAAATGAGAACATGTAGTGTTTGATTTTTTGTTTCTGAGTCAGTTCATTTGGGATGATGAGCTCTAGTTCTAGCTAATGTTGCTGCAAAGGACATGGCTTCATTCTTTTTTGTGGATGTGTTGTATTTCATTGTGTGTGTGGGTATGTGTGTGTGTGTGTGACATATATATTATATTCTCTTTATCCGATCAATTGTTGGTGGACACTTAGGTCAGTTCCACAACTTTGCTATTGTGAACAGTGCTGCAATGAACATACAAATACACGTATGTATGTGTATATATATTATTTTGATATATCTTCCTTTGAGTAGATCCCTGGTGGTTAGATTGATGGGTCAAATGGTAATTTAATTTTTAGTTACTTGAGAAATTTTCATAATGTTTTTTATAGTGGTTGAACTAATTTATAATCCCACCAAAGATGGATGAGCATTCCCTTTTTTCTTCAGCCATGCCAACATCTTTTGTTTTTTTTTACTTTTTACTGGCGTGTAGTGATATCTCATTGTGGTTTTAATTTGCAAGAAATGGAAAAATTTTAAGCAGAGAAATATTTATTTGAATGTACTATAACTAAATAACTTTTTCAATTAAAAACTCCCTTTTAGATAGTTTGCTAATAAATAAGATTTGTATTTGTAGTTGCAATTGTGAGAAATTACTAAATATAGTATCTAAACTCTCGTATAACACAATTTTCAGGGAGCATGAGCATGTTGTTGGTGGAACTATATTGCATATATCTCAAACTTGCCTAGTTTTAGCACAAACCTATGTTATCCCACTTACAGGCGATACAGGATTACTCTACTTTTTATTAGAATCCTTGTAATTTATGCCAGACAGAGTTGTTGTTTTTTAATTAAAATCCCACCAATATTTCTTAATATCTACTATACTGGCATTTTGGAGAAGATAATGCTTCACTGTGGAAAATTTTCCTGTGCATTATGGAATGTTTAGCAACATCCCTGGGCTCTACCCACCAGATGCTGATAGGACCTTCAAGCTCTGGCAACCACAATATTTCCGGACACTGTTAAATATCCCCTGGAGTGCAAAATCATCTACAATTGAGAATCAATAAATTAGACTAATTTTGGAAAAAAAGTGTTAGTTTTAGACATTTTTGTCTATTATCTATTGATAAAGAAGAAAATCTAATAATACTTTCATCAACTTATTGGTATTTTTATAGTTTTCTGCAAGTTTTAAAATATTATCTTGTATAATTTTGATTAAAGCCTAGGATTATAAGTTTTTATGCCCATTTTTCACAGATGTGAAAACTGAACATAAGAGAAGAAATTACCTCTTAAAGATTAGATTACCTAGCACTATGCTGGTTATTATATAATGATGAAGATGGCAATTCAGTAAAAATTATAATAATCATGATTATTTGTGCACTTAACATTGGAGCATCCAAACATATAAGGAAAATATGACTAGATATAAAAAAGAGAAATAGACCCCAAAGCAGTAATAGTCACAACTCCACTCTCAGCACTGGACAGATCATCTAGATAGAAAATCAACAAATAAACATTGGATATAAACTACACTATAGAGCAAAAAGACCAGCACACATTTATAGAACATTTTAACCAACAGCTCCAGAATACATGTTCTTCTCATTAGCATATGGAACATTCTTCATAGTAGATCATAGATTAAGCTACAAAATAAGACTCCATAAATTTTTTAAAAAATCAAAATCATATCAAGTATATTTTCTGACCACAATGGGATAAAATAAGAAATCAATAACACAAACTTTGGAAACTGTACAAATACATGAAAATTAAACAACATGCTCCTAAAAGACCAATGGTTAATGAAGAAATTAGGAAGAAAATTTAAAAGTTTCTTGAAAAGAATGAAAGTAAAACAACAACATACCAAAATTCATGGGATACAGCAAAATCAGCACTAAGGGGGAAGTTTGTAACAAACTATAGATTTCAAATAAGCAAGATAATGATGACACTTCAAGAAAACCAAGAACAAACCAAACCTCAAATTAGTAGGAGAAATAATAAAAATCAGAGCAGAAAGTTAAAGGATAGAGATTCAAAATAAAATGCAAAGATCATCAATACAAAAAGTTGTTTTTAAATAAAAGATTAACAAAATTGACAAACCATTACCTAGACTAAGAGAAAAAGAAAATCCAAATAAACAAAATCTGAAATGTAAAAAAGAAGGCAGTATAACCGATATCACAGAAATACAAATGGTCATTAAAAACTAGTATGAACAGCTATATACCAACAAGTTGGAAAGGCTAAAGGAATGAGATAAGTTTCTGAACACATCCAACCTACAAAGATTGAACTAGGAAAAACAAAAAAACCTGAACAGACCAATGAAGAGTAAAGAGATTAAATGAGTAACAAAAAGTATCCCAACAAAGAAGTCCAGCACTAGATTCCTTCAATGCTGAATTTTCCCGAGTTTTGGAAGGCAAAATATCACTAATTCTTCTTAAATTATTCCAAAATATGTAACGGGATAAAATTCTTCCAAACTCATTCTGTAAGGCCAGCCTTGAGCTTGAGCTTGGGCTTCCTCTATTATCCTGGGAAGGTGATCTCTCTCTCTCTCTCTCTCTCTCTCTCTCCAATTTATGTTCTAAATAAACTATATTTTCTCAAAAAAAGGCTATAAACTAATACTCAAAAAAAATTATAAACTAATTTCTCAAAAAAGGCTATAAACTATAAATTCACACTGACTATAAACTAATATCTCCACACAATATAGATATAAAAATCTTCAGAAAAAATTACTAACAAACTCTATCCAAAACACATTGAACAGATTATACACAATAATCAAGTGGGATTTATCTCAGGGATGCAAGAATGGCTCCATCCTGACAAATCAATGCATGTAATATATCTCATCAACAGAATGAAAGACAAAAGCTACATGATCGTCTTAGTAGATGTAGAAAGAGTATTTGATAAATTTCAACATCCCTTCATGATAAAAATTCTAAACAAATTGGGTACAGAAGGAATAAACCTCAACACAATAAAGACCACATATGACAAACCCACAGCTAACATCATTCAGAAAGGGGAAAAGCTCAAAACTTTTTCTCTAAGAAGTGAAACAAGACAAGGAAACCCAATTTCAACACTCTTATTTAGCATAATACTGGAAATCCTAGCCAGATAAATTAGGCAAGAAATAAATAAGAAAGACAAATAAATAAAGGGCATCCAAATTAGAAAGGAAGCAAAAAAGTACCTATTTGCAGATTACAAGATCATACACAGAGCTAGACCTAAAGATTCCATCAAAACATTCTTAGAACTGATCAGTGAATTCAGTAAAGTTTCAGGCAAAAAATCAACATCATCAATCAGTATTTTTAATGTATACCAATAATGAACTAACTAAAAAGAAATCAAGAAAGCAATCCCATTTAAAATAGCTACAAAAAACACCTAGGAATGCAATTAACCAAAGAAGGTGAAATATCTCTACATGGAAACTACAAAACATTGATGCAAAAAATTGAAGACACACACACAAAAACGGAAAGACATCTCATGTTTGTGGATTGGATGAATTAATATTGTTAAAATGATCACAGTACCCAAAGCAATCTACAGATTAAATGAAGGTCTTATCAAAATACCAATACAATTATTCATGCAAATAGAAACACGATCCTAAAATTTGTATGAAATCACACACACAGAAAAACTCAAATAGCCAAAAAATTTTGAGCAAAAAGAACAAAGCTGGAAGCATCATCACACTACTTGGCCTCAAAATATACACAAGCTATAGTAATCCAAACCACAAGGTACTGGCAGCATAGAAACAGATATTCAAACCAGTGAAAGAGATTGTAGGAGCCAGAAATGGATACATATATACAACCAACTGATTTTCAACAAAAGTGCTAAGAATTTACATAAGGGACACTCTCTTTAATAAATAGATGGTGCTGAAAAAAACTGGATATCCATATCCAGAAGAATAAGATTATGCTCTTATTCCACCATACACAAAATTCAATCAAAATAGATTAAAAACTTAAATGAAAGACCCCACACTATGAAACTACTAGAAGAAAATATAGAAAAAAATGTTTCCGAACATTGACCTGGACAAAGATTTTATGCATAAGACCTCAAAAGCGCAGGCAACAAAAAAATAAGAAATTAAAATGGGATTCTATTATACTAAAGAGCTGCACAGTAAAGAAAACAATTAACAGATTGAAGAATCAACCTACAGAATAAGAAAAAATGTTTGCAACTCTACATACTATAACATCCAGAATATACAAGGGATTCAAACAATTCAATAACAAAATAACAATAATCTGATTTCAAAATGTGCAATTGATCAGAATAACATATCCCTAAAGAAGACATATGAGTGGACAGCAAACATAATTATGATGTGAGCCCTCACACCTGGCATGAAAACATTCTCAACATCACTAATCATCAGGAAAATGCAAATCAAAACCACAGTGAGAGGTTATCTCACTCTAGTTCGAATGGCTATTGAAAAAAAAAGAAGATAAAAAATGAGGATGTGGAGAAAAAGGAACTCATACACTGTTGATGGGAATGTAAATTAGTATAGCCATTATAGAAAACAGTTTGAGGGTCCTCAAAAAGAAAAAATAGAACTACCTTAAGATCCAGAAACTAATATATATATATATATGAAAGCAAGCCAGTATGTTAAAGAGATGTCCGCATTTTCCTTTTATTGCAGCACTATTCACAATAGCCAAGATATGAAATCAACCTAAGGGTCCATTAACAGATGAATGAATAAAGAAAATGTGATATAAATACACAGCGAAATGCTATTCAGTCACACAAAAGAATTAAATTTTTTTTGTCATTTGTGGCAACATAAATGAGACTGGAGGACATGAAGTGAAATAAGTCAGATACAGAAAGATAAATACTACATATTCTCACTCATATGTGGAAGCTAAAAAAGAATATTACATATTCTCACTCATGTGGCATAGCAGAAATCAGAATTCTGATTACTAAAGGTTGGGAAGGAAATGGAGGGCGGGGGAGACAGGAAGAGGTTGATTAATGAATACAAAATTACAGGTAGAAAGAATAAGTTCTCCTGTTCTAGAACACTGTAGGGTGACTATAGTTAACAATAAATTATTGTATATTTTCAAATAGCTAGAAGAGAGGATTTTGAATGTTCCCAACATTAAAAAATAATAAATAAAAGTGATGGATATGCTAATTACTCTAATTTGATTATACACCATATGTAGGTATTGAAATATTACTCTGTGCCCATAAATATGTAGAATTATTATGTCAACTTAAAAAAATTAAGAGTACAAAGGATAAAAAGCATTAACCGGGCTCGGTGGCTCAGCCTGTAATCCCGCGCCTTTGGAGGCTGAGGTGAGTGGATTGCCTGAGCCCGCGGGTTCGAGACCCGCCTGGGCAGCGAGACCTCATCTCTACAATAAATAAAAAAATCAGCCGAGTGTGGTGGCACATGCCTGTAATTCTGGCTACTCGGAAGGCTGAAGCGGAAGGATCGCCGAAGCCCAGCAGGTCGAGGCTGCGGTGCCCGGGAGCGGCGACTGCACTCCAGTCTGGGCGACAGAGTGAGACTCCGACTCAAAAAGCAAACAAACAAACAAAAAAACATTAAGCTCTTACTATACATATAAAGGCATTATACTTGGTATGACTCTTAGCGTCTATATTATGCTTATATCTATAATTTTAATATTTTATGACTATAAATAATTTGTGAAGTACTAATGATTCCATGTAACATTTAAAAATTATTTTTTACTCTTTGTTAAGAGACAGTATAATAAATTTTACCTTTGCCTTTAGGATAATGTATACTATCCTAGAAAAAGCATTGTGAAAAATGTCTAAAATAGATTATGTTCACACAGTATACATACACAATAAAATAAATTATGATGATATCACAGGTATAAATTTCATCAAGACCAACCTGAGGGAAGTTGTCTCACTTCTAATGCTCTCATACATCTGAATAATGGTAAAAATAACCAGACATTATAATACTCATCATTCTACCAATATGCCACAACCCTACCAAGAGAAAGGTAAACTGTAAGAATGCATCAAATGCTTTGCATATTCCCCTTTGGTGAGTTTTGTTTTCTTTCCAGAATTATCTGATGGTGTATCAGTGGGTTGCATGACACAGAGGATCATTGGTCCACTTTTGCCCAAGATATTATGTAGCTGTGACTCCAAAGACCTGTGCCTCTTCCCATAAGGACAAGCCACAATTGAATCATCACTGCAGTCTACTTTGGTTTTCTAGGTTGTGGTATAACCCACCTTTCATCAAATTTTGCTTGTTAAATAATGTAACATCACAAATTCTGTGGGGAATTCTTACACTAGCAATAAGACTAAACACAACATAAATCTGGATGATGTAATCTTGACATGAATCATAGCATCTTGTAATGTGCTCCTTTTTTTTCTTTCCTTTCTTCCTTCCTTCTCTCTTTCTTTCTTTCTTTCTTTCTTTCTTTTCTTTCTTTCTTTTTCTTTCTTTCTTTCTTTCTTTCTTTCTTTCTTTCTTTCTTTTTTTGTCAGGGTCACACTTTGTCACCCAGGCTGGAGCACAGTGGCACTGATCACTGCTTACTATAGCCTCAAGCTCAATCTTCCCACTTCAGCCTCCCAAGTAGCTGGGACTATGGGCACTGCCACCACACCAGGCTAGTTTTCTTTCTTTCTTTTTTTTTTAGAGACGAGGTCTCACTATGTTGCTAAGGCTGGTCTCAAACTCCAGGCTCTGGCAGTACTCCCACCTCTTTCTCAAAAGTGTTGGGATTACCATCATGAGCCACTACACTCAGCCTAATTACCCCCTCTTCAAAAAAATTTTTTTCAGCAAAAATTCATCACTTATGAATTAAGTACTTTAAGTTTCCATTATAGCTCATCTAGTGACAAATGTGCTTAATAGTTATTCTGGACATTGTTCTGCTTTAACTAAGAAACATTTTCCAAATCACAGCATTCTAAAGATGTAGTGAGAATCTCCTTTTTTAAATATTAAGATCCTTTTTTTTTTTTCTATTCAGACAAAATGATAAAGAAATAAAATGCACTTTCCCATGATCTGAATGTAACAATATCTTTCAGGAGAGATTCCTACCTATTCTTGGGGCCATTTGTTTTATATTGGAGCTTGTTTCCATAGTGCCTCCTTGTTGTTTATGAGCATTTAGACATATATGGAACTAGTTTCTTCTTTTCTTGTGAGGATGCTCCTGATGTCAAAAGAAAATGGAGAAAATTTCTTTCATCCTGTATTCTCTTTCCCCAGATTTACAACCAAACTGTCATATCTGTAGCACACAAGTTCCTGAATAATCACTGGCCTAAACTGGGGCTTTCCTGGGCTTAAAACCTTAAGAAAAGTCACAGGTATAGTGTCTCATGCCTGTAATCCCAGCACTTTGGGAGGTAGAGGCAAGAGTTTTGATTGAGCCCAGGAGTTCAAGACCAGCCTGGGTAATAAAACAAGACCTCAACTCTACAAACAAACAAACAAGCACACAAACAAAAAATTAGGCAGTCATGGTGGCACATAGCTGTAGTCCCAGCTACATGGGAGACTGAGGTAGAAGGATTGCCTGAACACAGGGGTCAAGGCTATTGTGAGTCATGATCACGTCAATCTGGGTGACAGAGTGAGGCCCCAACTCAAAAAACCTTAAGTGTACTTGTGATCACATCAGCTGTCACAACATTCCTATGTCAGTGGTCCTTGTCCCCAAAATTTATTGTATATATTGAATAAATAGCAGATAGATTTTAATCGCTGGCTATCAAGACCAGAAATCTGCATTTTAAACAAGACTATTCGATTAGTTGAATCTAACTGTAGGAGGTCCTCAAACAAGATCTTCAGAATCATCGTGCACCTTTCTTGGAAGCTGTGAAGAAGATGAACTGGGCTTTCTTTGCCACTAATGTATCGTCTCTAATCTCTTTACCCTAATTTTCCCAACCATGGGTAAATCCTGTTTACCCTTAAAGATCCACTACAAACTGTACCTCATCTTTTTATGCATTTGTAATAGGGTAAAAACCATAGTATCTTAATAATGTCAAATGTAACTTGGCAAAAAAAAAAAAACTATCTGTATTTAGAAAAATATATTGATGAACTATCTGGGAGTGAAGAATTAGACTCAAAGGTTGTGGGTCAGGGACACAAAGCAAGAAAAGGGGGATAAGGAGACAAGATGGAAGGAAGGGAGGGAGGGAGGGAAGGATGGAGGAAAGGGGCAAGGAAGAGGGGAAGGAAAGAAGGAAAAATTATTCTGCTTCAGGAAATAGCTATCATTTGAGGATGAGGCAGGAAAAAGATAGGAAATGAAAGGAGTATGAGGGCGAAGTAATACGTCAAGAGGTCTGTAGCTTGAGATGCACAGATGGCCGAAATACTTTTAGAAATTGAATTGCTACTTTTCTAGTTCATATGCAATGGAAATCCCTTCAACTTCCTTACAAACAACAAAGGATTTCACACAAAGAAAATTGCAGGTTTGTTTCTTCCTGAAAACATTCTTCAAAGGGTTTAATTTCATATTAGGGTTGGTATTGCACAAAGTAAGAACAGCACTAGTAAGCTGTAGCAATAGTCTTTAACATAAGCTTTTTAGTGGGAAGCAGGTGCACAAAGCTACAGCATTCATGACACTAAAAATACCCCACTATCCTCACCATCTCAACTATAGACACTTGCATAATCTTAGGAGATCAAAAGGACTTTCCAAAATCTGTGGAAAGGAACTGTGAGTGCAGATTATCTAGCTTTTAAGGGACATTGTGGCCTTAATGCACATCCACCTACTCTGTTAAAATGCCCTAGGAGACCTTCAAGCACCTGCAAGTCAGTAAGAGAAATAAGGGAAGGCCATGGGTTACAACAGCAGAAAAAGGAATGAGCAACAAGAGAGATTCTAACAATGTCATGAGCAGTTAACAAGAGATGAGGATGGCTAGACAGCTCCCTATTAATGTATGTCGAGAATCTAGCAAGTGGGAGGCTCAGATAATAAATAAACCAGTATATTATTTTACGGAGCCAAACGCTTTACAGCAAATTCATTTCTGCCACATATTTCTTATTTTAGCAAATAGATCTTAACTATCAGAAGGGCTAAGAATACCTGTTAGGCTAATTACACTTTATGTATTTATTTTTTTGTTTTGAATATGTGGGGCACAATTCAGTGTTAGTTATATAAATGTTCGTTATGCAGGTACCCTTGTTGATACTTTATCATCACAGTGGCAGTATAGCCCTGACCAGCATAGCTACACTGTGTCTCCTTTCACTTGTTAGATAGCTTGGCTCCTTCTTTACCTTTTTTAATAAGTTAGGAATGTGAAGAAGAGAGTGTCTTTCACAATTATCTTCTACTTTTATTGTGTGGATGCGTAAAGTAGAAATAAACTTTACTATTGCAATACATTTCTATTTTTCACTAAAGTGGAAAGTAAACTATCTACTTATAAGAAATTGGGGAAAAATATATATATATTTTTTTTTAATCCAAGATATTTTAAAGTTTGTGCTTGTTCCAACTGTTGGGTATTTTGGAAAGATAGGAATTGTGCCTATTGCAATTATGACTATTAAAACAACAGACACTCAGCAGAATCTCTGTTCTCAATTGTAGTCAGCATTATTCTGATCCTAGATCCTTTGCCAGTTGTGTAAAGGTCATGTGGAGGTGAACAGAATATGAGGTATCTGGCTCCAATTCCATTTGGAACATTAAAGTGACTCCAGATTGATAAAATAGAGAAAGCGAACAGCATACTTGACTACAAAGATCCTGAGCTAGAGTGAGCCAAATGGTACATTCTGAACTAATGCTGACTGACAATGAAAGCGAGAAGAGATCTTAGGAAGGAAATAGAAGCTCCATTTCACCAGAGCTTAGTTTAAGATGTAGGTAGAATAACTGAGAGTGTTTGGCAGAAAGATACTGAGGAATGAATGGGAGTAAATAACTGGCAGAAAGGATAAGAAAACTGTCAACATTTTTTGTAAGGATATGAAAACTCACCTTTTCATGGTCAAATACTGGCAGCCAGTGAGAAAAGGGTAAAAAAAAAAAAGAAAAGAAAAGAAAATTAAGGAAGCTAAAAAACAGAAACCATGAATGGCCTCTGAACTGGAAGAGAGGAAATTCCGATGGATGTCTATTGGAAAGACTGGCAAGAGAAAGAATATGTAAAAAAAAAAAAAGTCACAGAAGCTAAAAATAGATTAAAACTTGAAAAAGATCATTACTGATGAAGTGATTTGCTTCTAACGCCCTTGCTTGGGCCTCATGCGAGTATTTTACATGAACTATGAATAAAGTGCAGTTATTATCTCTGTTTTACAAACGAGGAAACTTGGGTTTAGGAAAATTAACAACTTGTCTAAAGTCACGTCACTGCTAATAGGAGGCCAGTAGGAACCCAAATGCAGGTTTGTCT